>LR738710.1:832487811-832505859 GCA_902687465.1 Secale cereale | reverse complement strand
CTACACTGGAAAAAAGGTAGAAGGCCCTGCTGGGGGCATGTAATGAACCATGGCGCTTACGCCATTATGTTATTGTTTCCATGTTGCATTGTGATACCCGCGTTACCGCTGATCATGGTTGGGGCGACTTAGCTTGGCATTCTTGTGTGTACTCCCTGCCGCGAGAGCGTGCCTGTCCAGGGCTCGAGAGCGTGCCTTGCCGCGAGGAGACTCGGAAGTCACTAAGCCTCAGGGGGGCACCCTGCAGCTGTAGGATTGAGAACCCTCCGGAGGCGTCGTGTCCGTGACCTCATTTGAGAGCGTCACGCGAGGACGAAGACACTAAAAGGCTAGGGTACTGAGGCTTTGGCGACGTGTGTTAGCGGGCGGGCCCGAGCGCACGCACCTGCCCAGCCCCCGCGTGCGGGACGCGCGAAGAGGGGCGACAAGCAACTGCCACTCATGCTTGTTGGGGAACGTAGTATTTCAAAAAAAAGAACTATCACGCAAGATCTATCTAGGAGAAGCATAGCAACGAGCGGGGAGAGTGTGTCCACGTACCCTCGTAGACCGAAAGCGGAAGCGTTTAGTAACGCGGTTGATGTAGTCGAACGTCTTCATGATCCAACCGATCCAAGTACCGAACGTACGGCACCTTCGTGTTCAGCACACATTCAGCACGATGACGTCCCTCGAGCTCTTGATCCAGTAGAGGACGAGGGAGAGTTCCGTCAGCACGACAGCGTGGCGACGGTGTTGATGATGTGATCCACGCAGGGCTTCGCCTAAGCACTACGACAATATGACCTGAGGTGGAATCTGTGGAGGGGTACCTCACACGACTAAAACAACTATTAACTTGTGCGTCCTAGGGTGCCCCCTGCCCCCGTATATAAAGGAGCAAGGGGAAGGCCAGCCGGCCCTATAGGGCGCACCCAAGGGGGGCAATCCTACTCCTAGTAGGAGTTGGATCCCCCTTTCCTTGTCCAACTAGGAGAAGAAAGAAGGAGAGGGGAAGGAGAAGGAAGGAGGGGGCACCGCCCCTCCCCTTAGTCCAATTCGGACTAGGCCCATGGGCTCCCTCTCTCTCCCTTAAGGCCTAATAAGGCCCATAACTTCCCCGGTGGTTCTGATAACCCTTCCGCCACTCTGATATTTATCCGGTGACCCCCGGAACACATCCGATGTCCGAATAACATCGTCCAATATATCATTCTTTATGTCTCTACCATTTCGAGACTCTTCGTCATGTCCGCGATCTCATCCGGGACTCCGAAGAAACTTCGATCATCAAAAACAAATAACTCATAATACAAATCGTCATCAAACATTAAGCGTGCGGACCCTACTGGTTCGAGAACTATGTAGACATGACGGAGACACATCTCCGGTCGATAACCAATAGCGGAACCTGGATGCTCATATTGGCTCCTACATATTCTACGAAGATCTTTATTGGTCAAACCGCATAACAACATACGTTGTTCCCTTTGTCATCGGTATGTTTACTTGCCCGAGATTCGATCGTCGGTATCATCATACCTAGTTCAATCTCGTTATC
This sequence comes from Secale cereale, assembly GCA_902687465.1. Lineage (NCBI taxonomy): Eukaryota > Viridiplantae > Streptophyta > Magnoliopsida > Poales > Poaceae > Secale > Secale cereale. The sequence continues at coordinate 832,504,319 of LR738710.1, read as the reverse complement.
GACAAGTCTCTTTACTCGTTCCGTAATACATTATCTCGTGACGAACTCATTAGTCATTTGCTTGCAAGGCTTATTATGATGTGTATTATCGAGAGGGCCCATAGATACCTCTCCGGCGCTTGGAGTGACAAATCCTAATCTAGATCTATGCCAACACCACAAACACTTTCAGAAACACTTGTAGAGCATCTTTATAATCACCCAGTTATGTTGTGATGTTTGATACTACACAAGTTGTTCCTCCGATATTTGTGAGTTGCATAATCTCATAGCCATAGGAACATGTATAAGTCATGAAGAAAGAAATAACAATAAAACTAAACGATCGTTGTGCTAAGCTAACGGATGGGTCTTGTCCATCACATCATTCTCCTAATGATGTGATCCCGTTTATCAAATGACAACACATGTCTATGGTTTGGAAACTCAACCATCTTTGATTAACGAGCTAGTCTAGTAGAGGCATACTAGGGACACTCTGTTTTGTCTATGTATTCACACATGTATCAAGTTTCCGGTTAATACAATTCTAGCATGAATAAAAGACATTTATCATGATATATAAGGAAATATAAATAACAATTTTATTATTGCCTCTAGGGCATATTTCCTTCAATCTCCCACTTGCACTAGAGTCAATAATCTAGATTACATAGTAATGATTATAACACCCATGGAGTCTTGGTGATGATCATGTTTTGCTCGTGGAAGAGGCTTAGTGAACGGGTCTGCGACATTCAGATCCGTATGTATTTTGCAAATCTCTATGTCTCCCTCCTTGACTTGATCGCGGATGGAGTTGAAGCGTCTGTTTGATGTGCTTGGTTCTCTTGTGAAACCTGGATTCCTTCGCCAAGGCTATTGCTCCAGTGTTGTCACAAAAGATTTTAATTGGACCCGATGCACTAGGTATTACAGCTAGATCGGATATGAAATCCTTCATCCAGACTCCTTCATTTGCTGCTTCCGAAGCAGCTATGTACTCCGCTTCACACGTAGATCCCGCCATGATGCTCTGCTTCAAACTGCACCAACTGATAGCTCCATCGTTCAACAAAAATATGTATCCAATTTGTGACTTAGAGTCATCCGGATCTGTGTCAAATCTTGAATCAATGTAACCATTTACAACGAGCTCTTTGTCACCTCCATAAACGAGAAACATGTCCTTTGTCCTTTTCAGGTACTTCAGGATGTTCTTGACCGCTGTCCAGTGATCCACTCCTGGATACTTTGGTACCTTCCTGCCAAACTTACAGCAAGGCACACATCAGGTCTGGTACACAACATTGCATACATGATAGAACCTATGGCCGAAACATAGGGAATGACTTTCATTGTCTCTCTATCTTCTATAGTGGTCGGGCATTGAGTCTTACTCAACTTCACACCTTGCAACACAGGCAAGAACCCTTTCTTTGACTGATCCATTTTGAACTTTTTCAAAACTTTATCAAGGTATGTGCTTTGTGAAAGTCCAATTAAGCGTCTTGACCTATCTCTATAGATCTTGATGCCCAATATATAAGCAGCTTCGCCGAGGTCTTTCATTGAAAAATTATTATTCAAGTATCCTTTTATGCTATCCAGAAATTCTACATCATTTTCAATCAAAAATATGTCATCCACATATAATATCAGAAATGCTATAGAGCTCCCACTCACTTTCTTGTAAATACAGGCTTCTCCAAAAGTCCGTATAAAACCATATGCTTTGATCACCTCATCGAAGTGTATATTCCAACTCTGAGATGCTTGCACAAGTCCATATATGGATCGTTGGAGCTTGCACACTTTGTTAGCACCTTTAGGATCGACAAAACCTTCTGGTTGCATCATATAAAACTCTTCTTTAAGATATCCATTAAGGAATGCAGTTTCGACATCCATTTGCTAGATTTCCAAATCATAAAATGTGGCAATTGCTAACATGATTCGGACAGACTTAAGCATCGCTACGGCTGAGAAAGTCTCATCGTAGTCAACACCTTGAACTTGTCGAAAACCTTTCGCAACAAGTCGAGCTTTGTAGACAGTAACATTACCACCGGTGTCAGTCTTCCTCTTAAAAATCTATTTATTTTCAATTGCTTACTGATACGTCTCCAACGTATCTATAATTTTTGATTGTTCCTTCCTATTATATTATCTGTTTTGGATGTTTAATGGGCTTTATTATACACTTTTATATTATTTTTGGGACTAACCTACTAACCCAAGGCCCAGTGCAAATTGTTGTTTTTTGCCTATTTCAGTGTTTCGCAGAAAAGGAATATCAAACGGAGTCCAAACGGAATGAAACCTTCGCGAGGATCGTTTTTGGAACAAATGCAAACCAGAAGACTTGGAGTACACGCCAAGGAAGCCACGAGGTGGCCACAAGGCAGGAGGGCGTGCCCAGGGGGTAGGCACGCCCCCACCCTCGTGGGCCCCTCGTAGCTTCACCGACATACTTCTTTGTCCTATATATACTCATATACCCTGAAAACATCAGGGAGCACCACAAAACCCTCATTCCACCGCCGCAACCTTCTGTACCCGTGAGATCCTATCTTGGGGCCTGTTCCGGAGCTCCACCGGAGGGGGCATCGATCACGGAGGGCTTCTACATCAACACCATAGCCTCTCCGATGAGTTGTGAGTAGTTTACCACAAACCTTCATGTCCATAGTTATTAGCTAGATGGCTTCCTCTCTCTCTTTGGATCTCAATACAAGGTACTCCTCGATCTTCTTGGAGATCTATTCGATGTAATTCTTTTTGCGGTGTGTTTGTCGAGATCCGATGAATTGTGGGTTTATGATCAAGATTATCTATGAACAATATTTGAGTCTTCTCTGAATTCTTTTATGCATGATTTAAATATCTTTGCAAGTCTCTTCGAATTATCAGTTTGGTTTGGCCTACTAGATTGATCTTTCAGCCAAGCAATTGTATTGTTGCCATCGAGGATAAAAAGATGGGTTTTATATCATATTGCATGAGTTTATCCCTCTACATCATGTCATCTTTCTTAAGGCGTTACTCTGTTCTTATGAACTTAATACTCTAGATGCATGCTGGATAGCGGTCGATGTGTGGAGTAATAGTAGTAGATGCAGAATCATTTCGGTCTACTTGTCACGGACGTGATGCCTATATACATGATCATGCCTAGATATTCTCATAACTATGCGCTTTTCTATCAATTGGTCGACAGTAATTTGTTCACCCACTGTAGAAACTGCTTTCTTGAGAGAAGCCACTAGTGAAACCTATGGCCCCCGGGTCTATCTTCCATCAACTAGTTATCTTTACTGTTCTTTTATTTTGCAATATTTACTTTTCAATATATACAACAAAAATACCAAAAATATTTATTCTATTATCTCTATCAGATCTCACTTTTGCAAGTGGCCGAGAAGGGATTGACAACCCCTTTATCGCGTTGGTTGCAAGGTTCTTATTTGTTTGTGCAGGTACGAGGGACATGCGTGTAGTCTCCTACTGGATTGATAGCTTGGTTCTCAAAAACTGAGGGAAATACTTAAGCTACTTTGCTGCATCACCCTTTCCTCTCCAAGGGAAAAACAACGCATGCTCGAGAGGTAGCAAGAAGAATTTCTGGCGCCGTTGCCGGGGAGATCTACGCACAAGTTATATACCAAGTACCCATCACAAACTCTTATCCCTCGCACTACATTATTTGCCATTTTCCTCCTGTTTTCCTATCACCCACTTCACCTTTGCCGTTTTATTCGCCCCCTTATTTGCTCTATGGGTTTCATCGTTTTCTTTGCCGTCATGGCTAGCCCTTCTATCATTATTAATACTCCCAAGAGTGAAGTTCTTAATTTTAAACAAAGGGAGGGAGAAAATCTAAAAGATGCTTGGTGTAGAATTTGCAATGCTCAGAATAGATCTACTAGGAAGCTTTCCACTTATGTGCTTCTTCGCAATTTTTATGTAGGCATCACTCCTTGGAATAGATATATTCTTGATACCGTTACCGGAGGGAATTTCTTGTGTAGCCATACTTTTGATTCTTATAATGCTATGATAGATTTGTTTGGCCCCCACCTCTTTTGGTTAATGGAAATATTTTAACTTTAGAACACGTAATGCAGAGGCTTGAAATTATTGAAAATAAAGTTGCCACTTTGGAGTTGATTGAGAGTTTGGATAAAAAGATCCATAACCAAATTACCCAATATGGATCTAAGGTAGGAGTCACTCTGAAAAATTTGAAGGAAAAAGAACCCATAGTTAAAGAGAAAATAGATCAAGATTCCACTAGAATTGATAAGCTTGAGGATATTATTACCAATGTAGGGTCTGCTTTTTCTGCTGTGAGAAATACTTCGAACCCCTCTACTACCAAAATGGCCAAGTTTATGTATGTTCCTAAAAATAAGGGTGAATTTTCTAGTAAGGAAACTGCGGATCTCAAATCAATAAGTGTTCACCCCAACTTTCTCACTATCATTAGGGAACCTTCTGCTACAAATGAATTTCTTGATTTCTTGCCTAGGAGTTTGATTATTAATAAAAGGGAAGAAACTCCTAAGGATTATAAGTGTTCAATTGAAGAATTGCCTACCAAAGATGGCAACACATATATCTATTCTTGTATCATGCTTAGCTAGGGGCGTTAAACGATATTGCTTGTTGGGAGGCAACCCAATTTTATTTTATTTGCTTTTACTTCTATTTAGTAATAAATAATTCATCTAGCTTCTGGTTAGATGTGGTTTTGTGTTTTGATTAGTGTTTGTGCCAAGTAGAACCTTTGGGAAGACTTGGGTGAAGTCTTTGCGATCTTGCTGTAAAAAACAGAAACTTTTGCGCTCACGAGACTTGCTGCCATTTTTTACTGGAGAGTGCTTTTAAGTTGATTCTTTTTTACAGATGATTAATAGACAAATTCCTCACGTCCACCAATTTATTTCAGAATTCTTAGAGTTACAGAAGTATTCGAAAGTTACAGATTGCTACAGACTGTTCTGTTTTTGACAGATTCTGTTTTTCGTGTGTTGTTTGCTTATTTTGATGAATCTATGAGTAGCATCGGGGGGTATGACTCATAGAGAAGTTAGAATACAGTAGGTTCAACACAAATATAAATAAATAATGAGTTCAATACAGTACCTTAAAGTGGTGGTTTGTTTTCTTATACTAACGGAGCTCACGAGATTTTCTGTTAAGTTTTGTGTTGTGAAGTTTTCAAGTTTTTGGGTAAGGATTTGATGGACTATCGAAAAACGAGTGGCAAGAGCCTAAGCTTGGGGATGCCCAAGGCACCCCAAGGTAAAATTCAAGGACAACCAAAAGCCTAAGCTTGGGGATGCCCCGGAAGGCATCCCCTCTTTCGTCTTCGTCTATCGGTAACTTTACTTGAGACTATATTTTTATTCACCACATTATATGTGTTTTGCTTGGAGCGTCTTGTATGATTTGAGTCTTTGCTTTTTATTTTACCACAATCATACTTGTTGTACACACCTTTTGGGAGCGACACACATGAATCGGAATTTATTAAAATACTCTATGTGCTTCACTTATATCTTTTGAGCTAGATAGTTTGCTCTAGTGCTTCACTTATATCCTTTTAGAGCACGGTGGTGGTTCTATTTTATTTTATAGAAATTATTGATCTCTTATGCTTCACTTATATTATTTTGAGAGTCATTTAGAACAGCATGGTAATTTGCTTTGGTTATAAAATTAGTCCTAATATGATAGGCATCCAAGATGGGTATAATAAAAACTTTCATATAAAGTGCATTGAATATTATGTGAAGTTTGATACTTGATGATTGTTTTGAGATATGAGGATGGTGGTATTAGAGTCATTCTAGTGGAGTAATTGTGAATTTGAGAAACACTTGTGTTAAAGTTTGTGATTCCCGTAGCATGCATGTATGGTGAACCGTTATGTGATGAAGTTGGAGCATGATTTATTTATTGATTGTCATCCTTTGTGTGGAGGTCGGGATCGCGCGATGGTTAACTCCTACCAACCCTTCCCCTAGGAGCATGCGTTTAGTACTATGTTTTGATGACTTGTAGATTTTTGCAATAAGTATGTGAGTTCTTTATGACTAATGTTGAGTCCATGGATTATACGCACTCTCACCCATCCGCCATTGCTAGCCTCTCTTGTACCACGCAACTTTCGCCGGTACCATACGCCCACCATATACCTTCCTCAAAACAGCCACCATACCTACCTATCATGGCATTTCCATAGCCATTCCGAGATATATTACCATGCAACTTTCCACCATACCGTTTATTATGACACGCTTCATCATTGTCATATTTCCTTTCATGATCAGTAGTTGACATAGTATTCGTGGCAAGGCCACCTTCATAATTTTTCATACATGTCACTCTTGATTCATTGCACATCCCGGTACACCGCCGGAGGCATTCACATAGGGTCATATTTTGTTCTAGCTTTGAGTTGTAAGTAAATAAAGGTGTGATGATCTTCATTATTAGAGCATTGTCCCAGTGAGGAAAGGATGATGGAGACTATGATTCCCCCACAAGTCGGGATGAGACTCCGGACCAAAGAAAAAAAAGAAAAAAAACCATAAAAAAGAGAAGAGAAAAGGCCCAAATAAGAATAAAAAATAAAAAATAAGAGAAAAAGAGAGAAGGGGCAATGCTACTATCCTTTTTCCACACTTGTGCTTTAAAGTAGCACCATGATCTTCATGATAGAGATTCTCTTGTTTTGTCACTTTCATATACTAGTGGGAATTTTCATTATAGAACTTGGCTTGTATATTCCAATGATGGGCTTCCTCAAAATGCCCTCGGTCTTCGTGAGCAAGCGAGTTGGATGCACACCCACTTAGTTTCTTTAGTTGATCTTTCATACACTTATAGCTCTAGTGCATCCGTTGCATGGCAATCCCTACTCACTCACATTGATATCTACTGATGGGCATCTCCATATCCCATTGATACATCTAGTTGATGTGAGACTATCTTCCTCCTTTTTGTCTTCTCCACAACCACCACTCTATTCCACCTATAATGCTATATCCATGGCTCACGCTCATGTATTGCGTGAAAGTTGAAAAGTTTGAAAAAAATTGAAGTATGAAACAATTGCTTGGCTGAAACCGGGGTTGTGCAGGATTTAAATATTTTGTGTGATGAAGATAGAGCATAGCCAGACTATATGATTTTGTAGGGATGAACTTTCTTTGGCCATGTTATTTTGAGAAGACATAATTGATTGGTTAGTATGCTTGAAGTATTATTATTCTTATGTCAATATTAAAATTTTGTCTTGAATCTTTCGGATCTGAACATTCATGCCACAATAAAGAAAATTACATTGAGAATTATTTTAGTTAGCATTCCACATCAAAAAACTTTTTTATCATTTACCTACTCGAGGACGAGCAGGAATAAAGCTTGGGGATGCTTGATACGTCTCCAACGTATCTATAATTTTTTATTGTTCCATGCTATTATATTATCTGTTTTGGATGTTTAATGGGCTTTATTATACACTTTTATATTATTTTTGGGACTAACCTACTAACCCAAGGCCCAGTGCAAATTACTGTTTTTTTGCCTATTTCAGTGTTTCGCAGAAAAGGAATATCAAACGGAGTCCAAACGGAATGAAACCTTCGCGAGGATCGTTTTTGGAACAAATGCAACCCAGAAGACTTGGAGTACACGCCAGGGAAGCCACGAGGTGGCTACGAGGCAGGAGGGCGCGCCCAGGGGGGTAGGCGCGCCCCCACCCTCGTGGGCCCCTTGTAGCTCCACCGACATACTTCTTCGTCCTATATATACTCATATACCCTGAAAACATCCGGAGCACCACGAAACCCTAATTCCACCGCCGCAACCTTCTGTACCCGTGAGATCCCATCTTAGGGCCTGTTCCGGAGCTCCACCGGAGGGGGCATCGATCACGGAGAGCTTCTACATCAACACCATAGCCTCTCCGATGAGTTGTGAGTAGTTTACCACAGACCTTCGGGTCCATAGTTATTAGCTAGATGGCTTACTCTCTGTCTTTGGATCTCAATAAAAGTTCTCCTTGATCTTCTTGGAGATCTATTCGATGTAATTCTTTTTGCGATGTGTTTGTCGAGATCCGATGAATTGTGGGTTTATGATCAAGATTATCTATGAACAATATTTGATTCTTCTCTGAATTCTGTTATGTATGATTTAAATATCTTTGCAAGCCTCTTTGAATTATCAGTTTGGTATGGCCTACTAGATTGATGGGGCAGCAAGGCACGTATTGTATTGTTGCCATCGAGGATAAAAAGATGGGGTTTATATCATATTGCATGAGTTTATCCCTCTACATCATGTCATCTTGCTTAAGGCGTTACTCTGTTCTTATGAACTTAATACTCTAGATGCATGCTGGATAGCGGTCGATGTGTGGAGTAATAGTAGTAGATGTAGAATCGTTTCGGTCTACTTGTCACGGACGTGATGCCTATATACATGATCATGCCCAGATATTCTCATAACTATGTTGTAACATCCCAAAATTCTAAATTTTGGAATGTTATAATAAATAGATAGATTTGATTGTTGTTTGATGTGCTGTGTGAAATTGAGTGAAATTTGAAACTTTTGAAAGTTAAATGAGAGGGAATAAAATGACTTTCCCAAAACTTTCACCTTGCTTTTTGATCCCCGAGGGAATTTAAATTCTTTTCAAACACCAAAACCCTAGAGTGGAGATAATATGACTTCTTCCATTTATTTTAAATGATAAAGGGTTGAAAGGATTTTGAATTTCATCCTCCAAATATTTTCAATCCAGAAACTTTATGCAACTCAATGATTTTCCCGAGAGAAGATAAAATGAGTTCTTCAAATTATAGGAAATATGAGTTGGAAGTTTTTCTGATTTTTCTCGAACTCAATTTCAAATATTGAGTTATTTGGTTTTTATTCAAATTATTTTTCTCCAAAAATAAATTACATGGAAAATAGGTTACATGATTCCCTACAGCAGAAAATTGGAGATAAATAAATTTGAAGTCTTTTTGGTATTTTAAAATGATCTTTATGGGTTTTTATTGCAGCAGTAGCATCTTTTGATTTATTAGAAGTAGTGGGCATTTTATTTGACAGTAGGAAAATGTTCATGTTGTAGGGCTTATTTTTCTGCAAATTTTGATATATTATATGCCTATAGTTTATTTTATTTTGTTCTATTAGTTTTTCTTGTCTGTTAAAAAAATGTTTAAAGAAAAAAAATAGTCTCCGCCGTACTGGGCCGGCCCAGCTCCCGCCAGGCCAAGCCCAGCCGCATCGCGCCTCCCTCCCCCCGCACGGCAGCGCCGCCGCCGCCATAGGTGTCGTGGTCGTCCCGTTCTCCACCTTGCCCCTCCTGCACGAAAAGCCCCCCCCCTCCGCCTATATAACGCGCCGCTGCCGCCCCCTCTCCCCTCGCCTCGCTTCGCGCCGCCGCCGCACATATTGTCGCCGCCGCTTCGCTCGCTCGCCGCCGCCGCAAGCTGCTGCTGCCGCCGCCGCTGCGTGCGCCCCGCGCCGCACCACCTGCCTCGCCCCACCCCTCGCTCTGCCGCGCGCCGCGCCGCTTCCGCCGCTGTCGCCGCTCGCCGGCGAAGCTGCCGCCTTCGCCGCCGGCCGGAGCTCACCGCCGGCCGGGTCTGAGCCCGACCCGCACCGGCCCGACTCGAAACCACCCCGGTTTTCCCGCCTAAACCGCCTAGGTATTAAAAACCGCTTCGGTTTTCTGTTAGTTAGGTTTTGTTTTTAGATCGGTTTTTTAGATCTGACTATCTAGTGAACGTTCACTAGTTAGACCTTTAAAACGAACGTTCGTTCGTTAATCTTTTTCTTTTCTGTTTAGTTTCGGTCAGGGACCTCTCTGTAAATACTTTATTTATAGTTTAGCCCCTAAACTTCAAACGGCCTCAACTTTTTACCAGTTGGTCCAAATCCAACGAAGCCAACGCCCACATCTTCGTTAGGAAGCCCTCTTTCCAGTAATACAACTCAAACATGTTTTTGAAAATTCTAAAATTTGAATTCAACTAGTTTTATATTCAAACTTCGTTTGATCATAACTCGAGTTTCGTAACTCCGTTTGAGTTGATTCTTTTTGCAAATCGAAGCTCTTGACCTAAACTTTCTGGTAAGGCCAAATTCACATAATTTTGGTACTGTTAGAAATTGTTTTATGTTTCAAGAATCATTCGTTTGTCTTCGAAGTTTTCCGAAGTGTTTTATTCGCTCTGTCTGATCTTTCTGAGTGATTGCTTATGTGTGGTTACTATTGCTTGCTTATGATAGATTGACCGGAGTGTGACGAGTAGACCTATCAAGAGTTTTGAGTGCGAATCATCTTCATCAACATTGCAGGTAAGTAACACTTTGATCATACCTTCCAATTACCCAGTTTTCATTGCATTAGACAAACCCTCACACATTGCATGAGTAGGACTAATTAACTTGTGGGACTGGGAAGTAGATTGAGGTAGTACCTATTACCTGCATTACATTCAAACCTTTGGGAGTTACTTCTACGTTTGCTGTTAGGACATGCTATGCTCGTAGACGTGGATTGGGTGAGTGTATCCATGACAGATGTGAGTTTGTTAATTAATGGTTCAACTTAAGGTGGCAACTTTAATACACATCTGGGTGGATTGAGGCATCTGGGTATTCCAGTGATTGCCTGTTTTTCTTTTGGACCGCCACCCAGGCTCAAAGGGATCATGAGATTTTTCATACTAGAAACTTCCGTCTGCAGCCACATGCCAATATGGGCTCTGGCATAGTTGAGTAAGTTGTGGGAAACCTTTCCATGATGGGCTAGCAGATGTAGAGGGTTTGTAGGTGTACCGGCCTATCTATCTGGTTAAGGGGACCTCTTCGGAAAGACTGTGTCTCGGTCATCCGTTTCTCAAACACCATGCAGTGCGAGAAACCAAACGGAGGCGATCGAGTCTTGTGGGAAAAGTGCACAAACCTCTGCAGAGTGTACAAACTATTCATGAGTAGCCGTGTCCCCGGTTATGGACATCTTTGAGTATCTAGAAGTGGATTATTGGTTGATCTCATCACTCTATAATTTAATTTGCTGGGTTAATGATGACTTTAATTTGGGATTGAGATGGGGGTACCATTCTCAATTATTAATTTAACAAAATAGTTAAATAAAATGCATTCCTTTGTGGTAGGGAAAAATCAGCTTTACGCAAAAACAGCCATACAGCCTCCACCAGCCAAATATGCATGTAGTTGTAGGCTTTGTTCATCATTATCATTACAGTGTGAATTGCCAGTACATTCAATGTACTGACCCTTTGTGGCTGCAATGTCTCATGTTGCGGGATTATCTTACGACGAGTAAGCGATACCTTAGGGTTATGATTTCTACACTCAACTTTGCCGTTGGTGTTGATGGGAATCCACAACCTTTGTTGCTTCCGCTATGATTAATTGAGGTAATAGTATTTACGTTACTTTATACATGTGATTTACCTCTGTTATAAATCCTCGAGTACTGTGTGTGTCAGCATACCGATCCAGGGATGACACAGAGCACAGAGACTTCGGTCCATTCGGATCGTGGTCGCTACAAGATGGTATCAGAGCACATGTTGACTGTAGGACGTGACCCTAGAAACTGACCAGACCATAGGAAAGGATTTCTCTAAAACTATCATTTTCAAAAGATTCTTACCTCTCTTCTTTTCTGAGCTTTGTCAAATCTTCCCTTTGACCTTAAATAGTTAGACAATACCCTTTACCATTTGGACCACTTCAGAGTAAAGATGATTTCACCATGCCTTGGAAGTGTTGAAGCTACAACAATGGATACTTCGAAGGTTTGAAGAGTTGACAACTTTGAAGAGATGACAACCTTTAGAAGACCAAACCCCTGTTATGTATTTACGTTAGATACGACGATTGTGAGTCATCGTTTGTTTGATGTTTTCCGATGGCCGCATAACAAAACCCGTCTTTTCAAAACTTTTGTTTGTATTGAGTGTATCTCTCTCTATCTCTTCTGAATCTCATCCCAAAACCCTTGGACCCAGTAGAGGATGAATGAAGATAGACTTGTATTCTCTGGACCGATGACCCAGCTAGAGGCAGAGCTATGGATACAAAACATGGAGGATCACTTCCGGAAAAATTTAGTTGAAAGGAAGTATATATGAGGTTCAATACGCTCTTCAGTAATTTACAAAAAGTGCAGCAACATGGTGGAAGATGCATCAAGCCCTACAAGGATGTAATGGAGCAGGAAGTTGGAAGGAATTCAAGAAGACTCTGTTAGGATCCCGTCTCATCCGAGAGCGTGGTGACAACCCGAAGAAAAAATGTTGTGCCTGCAGGATTTGTGGAGAAATAGGACACACCCAGGAGGAGCACAAGGATGAATGCCCTAATTGTGAAGGAAGTCACCTAGCTGAAGAATGCCCAACTAGGCAGATTACGTGTTTCTTGTGTGAAGGGACTACCCACTACCCTGCTCAGTGTCACATTTACCCCATGGTGCAACGAACTATCTAGCAGAAGAAAGAAGCAATGAAAGAAGCAGTCGTGGAAACCCTAAGGGAATCTGCGATGGAGGAAGATATTGATGACCCTGATGGAGAAGGACTAGACAGATATTACTCCCGTACTTGCTATTCATGTGGAGAAGAAGGACATTTTTCGCAGCATTGCACAAAGGAAAGCCATGAGTATCTGGGAGACTTCCCGACAGAAGAAGTGGAGTTTGACCCACAAAAGATAGAAGAATTGATTGGAACAAGGAAGTCGAGGAAGAGAAAGAGCATGTGTGCCCAGAAGAACCCAATTTCTGCGGAAAAAGACCTAAGTCACATCACATGTTATCGGTGCAAGGATTTAGGTCATTATGCTAGCAACTGCCCAACCAGGAAGCGAAGAAACCAGTGAATCAGGATAGTCACCATGAAGTCCTTAGATTGTCTGATGACATTAGTTTACACTACAAGGAAGTAGAGCATTTTTGCCAAGAGAAAGTTTAGACCGGAGGAAAGATGAATCAGCATAGTTGAGATCTGGATATTAGAATGAAGCATGTAACTAAATATGGAATACACTTTATTACAATGTTGGGTCGAGTTATGGAAATAACATTGTAATAGTTCGTGAAGCAATAGAAGTTGATATTCTTTGGAGTCTAAGAAGGAGATGTTATGAGTTGTTGGATGATTGTGAGTGCCTCTCTTGCTATCTCACCCCAACCAAAACCTAGAACCCATGGACCAGTTGACCCCAAACCTTTCTCAGACAAAAAGACCCCATTTTTACCCAAGGATGCCCATATGTTGTCCTGAGAACCCATTCTATCTCATGACTACAGATGACAACCCTTTACCAGTCTTTTCTCAAAGGCCCGGAAACAATCATGACCCTGACTAGCAACCAGGATTACCCAAAGATCCTGAAGGACAAGATGAAGCATATTCACCTGGAAGGAGATCCAGTTTACAAGGGTTATCCCTTCATGGAGAATGGAGTTGAACTTTGGTACGTGGAGGTACACCTCCATCGTGTGAAAGCAGTTTGCCCAAAGACTATGGGTCAATACTTTTTCATCTCCCGAGTACCACGACCAACATTCTTTGACTCTGTTCGTGAAGCTGCTATGGAGGCCATACGTCAAATTGGAGAAATACTCGAAGCAAGACTTCGTTATACCCAGGGATGCCTGAGTATGATGCATGAAGAGATGGTGGTGATGAAGCACACATCCAATAGTATGAAGCAAAAGATTGATGATTTTAAGAATCACGTTGCACAATTCCGGTGGGACTGAAGCGTCTTTAGCTAGGACAAAGGAATAAAGATGGGAGGAATGTTTGACCATACCCCACTATGTGGATGGCAACATTTGTAGTGAAGCACCTTTGTAACTGGAGTGTTGAATACTGGTTCAAGTAGTAATACAAGATTTGATATGAGGAGAATATGGATTCTGGATGAACAAGTGCACTTTGTTTAGTTGAACCTTACTGAGTGAACCCTGGACCAATAGAAAAGAAAGTGATGCTCCAAGGAGTAGAGTTTGCACAAATAAGTTGGAGTTTATTTATGATGCTTACCCCAAGGTTATGAGGGAGATAAGTACAATTGGATTTAAAGATGGTGTAATGCTGGAATATGGAACTATAGTGACCCCAAGGATTGAGTTATGGATATACAAGTTCTGACGTGGACCCTTTAGCCGAGGACCTAAGGAGGCTGCATAATCCCAAGGGAACCACGAGACTTGTCAATAGTTATGTGTATCTGCTGTAGTAAAGCAGTGCGTTTTGCTATAGATTGTACCAAGAAGAAGGAGTTTTGTGCTAAGTATTGGAGTTGAAGCAAGAAAATGGAAGTGTAGTAGATCGTAGTAAGTTGAGAATCAATACAGTTAGTATCATGGTATTGATTGGGATTCTATGAGTTGTTACTACATAAGTGAAGGGTGAAGACATGATGCATGGAATAAGATTTTGAAGAAACTAGTGTTATTCATTTTAAGTGTGGTAGAATCCAACACCGTTACCCGAATACACTAGCTAGTGATTAGATACGTCTGACTTGGAAAGGACTACCCAAGGATGAGTGTGAGTAATTACGCTCAGTTTGGTACCCAGAAGAAAGGGATACCAAACAAATTGGATGGATTTAAGAGAGCCAAGGAAGCTGGATGTTGGAAGTATGATCAGTTGCAACCCGAGGATGAGACCAAGTGTTGCTAGTGATGAGATGAGCCATAACCCACAGGCCCCGGGACCTGTCAAGAATGCAAGCTCATCCTTGCTGAAAGGAAAACCCCTGGAGGAAGTTACGGCCTTTGTCAATAGATGATCTTATAGGTTTTGCGCTAAACCCGAGGGTTGTGAACACGATAGATGGTTGTTTGGCTTGCAGAATAAATGGATATGTTCGAACTCAGTTCGTCGACAAGAGAAATTCTGCAATGCTTGTGAGGATGACCGAGTGTTAGAATTCGAGATTCACTAAACCATATACAAGGTAATGATTTGGGTGCGGGATGGATTGATCACCATACCGACTTACTCTTATTATTCGCCTCTGTTATACGGGATGGTAAATCTGAGTGACTTACCTATAGTAGAGAGACGACGATGTCAAAACCTTGTTTAAACCTTAGAAAGGTATAGAAGTTTTTTTCCTTGTACACGGCATGTTGTTGCCAACCGTAGGATATACGATGAGGATGAAGCCCAGACCCGTTTTCTGTAGGGACCCAATAAATTGTTTGATGACCACCATGAGATATTGATACTAGTTTAGTATTGGCACCAGACCTGTCAGCTGAGAAGAACCAAGGTTTCGAGCGAACCTTATCAAGATGAAAGGATACAAGGATTGAGGACAAAGATTTTCCACCACTGGAAGAGCCCAGAGAAGGAAATACCCTAAATATTTGAGAAGACCGACGCCGTCAACCCAAAGGATGGAGCACCTGAGTTTTGATGGAACTGTATCCTTGTTCCTAAGTGTGGTAGCACACTAGACCATACCGATCAGTGATTTGTTAGGAGACCCCCAAACCCTAACCTATTTCTTGCTAGTCTCTCCGAATCTCGAGGACGAGATTCATTTTAAGTGTGGTAGGTTTGTAACATCCCAAAATTCTAAATTTTGGAATGTTATAATAAATAGATAGATTTGATTGTTGTTTGATGTGCTATGTGAAATTGAGTGAAATTTGAAACTTTTGAAAGTTAAATGAGAGGGAATAAAATGACTTTCCCAAAACATTCACCTTGCTTTTTGATCCCCAAGGGAATTTCAATTCTTTTCAAACACCAAAACCCTAGAGTGGAGATAATATGACTTCTTCCATTTATTTTAAATGATAAAGGGTTGAAAGGATTTTGAATTTCATCCTCCAAATATTTTCAATCCAGAAACTTTATGCAACTCAATGATTTTCCCGAGAGAAGATAAAATGACTTCTTCAAATTATAGGAAATATGAGTTGGAAGCTTTTCTGTTTTTTCTCGAACTCAATTTCAAATATTGAGTTATTTGGTTTTTATTCAAATTATTTTTCTCCAAAAATAAATTACATGGAAAATAGGGTAACATGATTCCCTACAGCAGAAAATTGGAGAGAAATAAATTTGAAGTCCTTTTGGTATTTTAAAATGATCTTTATGGGATTTTATTGCAGCAGTAGCATCTTTTGATTTATTAGAATTAATGGGCATTTTATTTGACAGTAGGAAAATGTTCATGTTGTAGGGCTTATTTTTCTGCAAATTTTGATATATTATATGCCTATAGTTTATTTCATTTTGTTCTATTAGTTTTTCTTGTCTGTTAAAAAAAGTTTAAAGAAAAAAAATAGTCTCCGCCGTACTGGGCCGGCCCAGCTCCCGCCAGGCCAAGCCCAGCCGCATCGCGCCTCCCTCCTCCCGCACGGCAGCGCCACCGCCGCCATAGGTGTCGTGGTCGTCCCGTTCTCCACCTTGCCCCTCCTTCACGAAAAGCCC
>LR738710.1:832470843-832487717 GCA_902687465.1 Secale cereale | reverse complement strand
TGCCCCTCCTTCCCGAAAAGCCCCCCCCCCCTCCGCCTATATAACGCGCCGCCGCCGCCCCCTCTCTCCCCTTGCCTCGCTTCGCGCCGTTGCCGCACATCTCGCCGCCGCCGCTTCGCTCGCTCGCCGCCGCCGCAAGCTGCTGCTGCCGCCGCCCCTGCGTGCGCACCGCGCCGCACCACCTGCCTCGCCCCACCCCTCGCTCTGCCGCGCGCCGCGCCGCTTCCGCCGCCGTCGCCGCTCGCCGGCGAAGCTGCCGCCTTCGCCGCCGGCCAGAGCTCACCGCCGGCCGGGTCTGAGCCCGACCCGCACCAGCCCGACTCGAAACCGCCTCGGTTTTCCCGCCCAAACCGCCTAGGTATTAAAAACCGCTTCGGTTTTCTGTTAGTTAGGTTTTGTTTTTAGATCGGTTTTTTTAGATCTAACTATCTAGTGAACGTTCACTAGTTAGGCCTTTAAAACGAACGTTCATTCGTTAATCTTTTTCTTTTCTGTTTAGTTTCGGCCAGGGACCTCTCTGTAAATACTTTATTTATAGTTTAGCCCCTAAACTTCAAACGGCCTCAACTTTTTACCAGTTGGTCCAAATCCAACGAAGCCAACGCCCACATCTTCGTTAGGAAGCCCTCTTTCCAGTAATACAACTCAAACATGTTTTTGAAAATTCTAAAATTTGAATTCAACTAGTTTTATATTCAAACTTCGTTTGATCATAACTCGAGTTTCGTAACTCCGTTTAAGTTGATTCTTTTTGCAAATCGAAGCTCTTGACCTAAACTTTCTGATAAGGCCAAATTAACATAATTTTGGTACTGTTAGAAATTGTTTTATGTTTCAAGAATCATTCGTTTGTCTTCGAAGTTTTCCGAAGTGTTTTATTCGCTCTGTCTGATCTTTCTGAGTGATTGCTTATGTGTGGTTACTATTGCTTGCTTACGATAGATTGACCGGAGTGTGACGAGTAGACCTATCAAGAGTTTTGAGTGCGAATCATCTTCATGAACATTGCAGGCAAGTAACACTTTGATCATACCTTCCAATTACCCAGTTTTCATTGCATTAGACAAACCCTCACACATTGCATGAGTAGGACTAATTAACTTGTGGGACTGGGAAGTAGATTGAGGTAGTACCTATTACCTGCATTACATTCAAACCTTTGGGAGTTACTTCTACGTTTGCTGTTAGGACATGCTATGCTCGTAGACGTGGATTGGGTGAGTGTATCCATGACAGATGTGAGTTTGTTAATTAATGGTTCAACTTAAGGTGGCAACTTTAATACACATCTGGGTGGATTGAGGCATCTGGGTATTCCAGTGATTGCCTGTTTTTCTTTTGGACCGCCACCCAGGCTCAAAGGGATCATGAGATTTTTCATACTAGAAACTTCCGTCTGCAGCCACATGCCAATATGGGCTCTGGCATAGTTGAGTAAGTTGTGGGAAACCTTTCCATGATGGGCTAGCAGATGTAGAGGGTTTGTAGGTGTACCGGCCTATCTATCTGGTTAAGGGGACCTCTTCGGAAAGACTGTGTCTCGGTCATCCGTTTCTCAAACACCATGCAGTGCGAGAAACCAAACGGAGGCGATCGAGTCTTGTGGGAAAAGTGCACAAACCTCTGCAGAGTGTACAAACTATTCATGAGTAGCCGTGTCCCCGGTTATGGACATCTTTGAGTATCTAGAAGTGGATTATTGGTTGATCTCATCACTCTATAATTTAATTTGCTGGGTTAATGATGACTTTAATTTGGGATTGAGATGGGGGTACCATTCTCAATTATTCATGATTTTAATTTAACAAAATAGTTAAATAAAATGCATTCCTTTGTGGTAGGGAAAAATCAGCTTTACGCAAAAACAGCCATACAGCCTCCACCAGCCAAATATGCATGTAGTTGTAGGCTTTGTTCATCATTATCATTACAGTGTGAATTGCCAGTACATTCAATGTACTGACCCTTTGTGGCTGCAATGTCTCATGTTGCGGAATTATCTTACGACGAGTAAGCGATACGTTAGGGTTACGATTTCTACACTCAACTTTGCCGTTGGTGTTGATGGGAATCCACAACCTTTGTTGCTTCCGCTATGATTAATTGAGGTAATAGTATTTACGTTACTTTATACATGTGATTTACCTCTGTTATAAATCCTCGAGTACTGTGTGTGTCAGCATACCGATCCAGGGATGACACAGAACACAGAGACTTCGGTCCATTCGGATCGTGGTCGCAACATATGTGCTTTTCTATCAATTGCTCAACAATAATTTGTTCATCCATCGTAGAAACTACTTTCTTGAGAGAAGCCACTAGTGAAACCTATGGCCCCCGGGTCTATCTTCCATCATATTAATCTTCCATCAACTAGTTATCTTTACTGTTCTTTTATTTTGCAATCTTTACTTTTCAATCTATACAACAAAAATACCAAAAATATTTATCCTATTATCTCTATCAGATCTCACTTTTGCAAGTGGCGGAGAAGGGATTAACAACCCCTTTATCGCGTTGGTTGCAAGGTTCTTATTTGTTTGTGCAGGTACGAGGGACTTGCATGTAGTCTCCTACTGGATTGCTACCTTGGTTCTAATAAACTGAGGGAAATACTTACGCTACTTTGCTGCATCACCCTTTTCTCTTCAAGGGAAAAACAACGCATGTGCTACATCTCGAGCTTGTGTTGTATTCCCTCAAAGAGGAAAGGGTGATGCAGCACAGTAGCGTAAGTATTTCCCTTAGTTTTTGAGAACCAAGGTATCAATCCAGTAGGAGACCACGCGCGAGTCCCTCGCACCTGCACAAACAAATAAGAACTTCGCAGCCAACGCGATAAGGGGTTGTCAATCCCTTTACGGTCACTTACGAAAGTGAGATCTGATAGATAGGATAGTATAATATTTTTGGTATACTTGGATATAAGAACAGAAAGTAAATAAAGCAAAGTAAAGTAGATGTAAGATTAATATGTTGAGAATAGACCCGGAGGCCATTGGTTTCACTAGTGGCTTCTCTCATGATAGCAGAATTCTACGGTGGGTGAACAAATTATTGTCGAGCAATTGATAGAAAAGCGCATAGTTATGAGAATATCTAGGCATGATCATTATATATAGGCATCACGTCCGTGATAAGTAGACCAAAACGATTCTGCATCTACTACTATTACTCCACACATCGACCGCTATCCAACATGCATCTAGAGTATTAAGTTCATAAGAACAGAGTAATGCTTTAAGCAAGATAACATGATGTAGAGGGATAAACTCAAGCAATATGATATAAACCCCATCTTTTTATCCTCGATGGCAACAATACAATAAGTGCCTTGCTGCCCCTACTGTCACTAGGAAAGGACACCGCAAGATTGAACCCAAAGCCAAGCACTTCTCCCATTGCAAGAACTATAGATCTAGTAGGCCAAACCAAACCAATAATTCGAAGAGACTTGCAAGGATATTATAATCATACATAAAATATTTCAGAAAAGAATCAAATATTTCTCATAGATAATTGATGACCCACAAGTGTAGGGGGTCTATCATAGTCTTTCGATAAGTAAGAGTGTCGAACACAACGAGGAGCAGAAGGAAATGATAGGCAGTTTTCAGTAAGGTATTTTCTGCAAGCACTTGAATTATAGGTAACAGATAGTTTTGTGATAAAGTAATTGGTAGCAAGTGACAAAAGGTAAAAGTAAATAAGGTGCAGCAAGGTGGCCCAATCCTTTTTGTAGCAAAGGACAAGCCTGGACAAACTCTCATAATAAGGAAAGCGCTCTTGAGGGCATATGGGAATTATCGTCAAGCTAGTTTTCATCACGATCATCTGATTCGCGTTCGGTACTTTGATAATTTGGTATGTGGGTGGACCAATGCTTGGGTGCTGCCCTTACTTGGAGAAGCCTCCCACTTATGATTAACCTCTAATGCAAGCATCCGCAACTACAAAAGAAGTATTAAGGTAAACCTAACCATAGCCTGAAACATATGGATCCAAATCAGCCCCTTACGATGCAACGCATAAACTAGGGTTTAATCTTCTATCACTTTAGCAACCCATCATCTACTTATTACTTCCCAATGTCTTCCTCTAGGCCCAAATAATGGTGAAGTGTCATGTAGTCGACGTTCACATGACACTACTAGAGGAGAGACAACATACATCTCATCAAAATATCGAACGAAGACCAAACTCACATGACTACTAATAGCAAAGACTTATCCCATGTCCTCAGGAACAAAAGTAAATACTCACAAGACATAATATTGTTCATGATCAGAGGGGTATTAATATGCATAATGGATCTGAACATATGATCTTCCACCAAATAAACCAACTAGCATCAACTACAAGGAGTAATCAACACTACTAGCAACCCACAGGTACCAATCTGAAGTTTGGGTACAAAGATTGGATACAAGAGATGAACTAGGGTTTGAGAAGAGATGGTGCTGGTGAAGATGTTGATGAAGATAGCCCTCCCCGAGATGGGAGAGTTGTTGGTGATGACGGCGGTGACGATTTCCCCCTCCCGGAGGGAAGTATCCTCGGCAGAATAGCTCTGCCGGAGCCCTAGATTGGTTTCCGCCTCGAGACGGCGGCGTCTGGTCCCGAAAGCCTCCTTGTGATTTTTCTAGGTCAAAACACCTCATATAGGAGAAGATGGACATCGGGGGCCTTCCGGCCGGCCCACGAGGCAGGGGGCGCGCCCTTGGAAGGGGGGCGCGCCCCCCACCCTTGTGGAGAGTCGGTGGCCCCCCTCGTGGACTTCTTTCGCCAGATATTTTTTATATTTTCTGAAACGAAGTTCTGTTGAGTTTCGGGGCTTTTGGAGTTGTGCAGAATAGGTTTCTAGAGTTTGCTCCTTTTCCAGCCCAGAAATCCAGCTCCCGGCATTCTCCCTCTTCATGCAAACCCTGTAAAATAAGAGAGAAAAGGCATAAGTGTTGTGACAAAACATATAATAACAGCCCATAATGCAATAAATATCAACATAGAAGCATGATGCAAAATGGACGTATCAAATCCCCCAAGCTTAGACCTCGCTTGTCCTCAAGCGAAAGCCGATATCAAAAAATATGTCCACATGTTTTAGAGATAGAGGTGTCGATAAAAACAAAATACGGATATGAGGGCATCATGATCATTCTCATAACAGCAACTTATATAAATATAGTCATATGATTCTTATGCCAAAGTAACAATTCATCCACAATATCAAGTATGAATCATAAACTTCATTGGAAACTAACAAACTTTGATCTTGGTCATTGAAGCAATTACAATTTATCGTAACATCGAAAAGAGTCAATATAAGACCTTTTCGGCAAGCCTACATACTCAACTATCATATAGTCTTTCACAATTGCTCACACTCACGCAATACTTATGTTTATGGAGTTTTAATCGGACACAGAGAAAGATAGGGGCTTATGGTGTTGCTTCCCAACCTTTTACCTCAAGGGTAATGTCAATAGTAATAGATCATGAAAACTTACATCCAAGTGGGTATATATGTCAGGATCTTTCCAACACAATGTGCTTGCCAAAGGATAAAATGTAAAAAGGAAAGGTGAATTTCACCTTAATACTTATAAGACAGGAATAATAGATAGGCCCTTCGCAGAGGGAAGCAGAGGTTGTCATGTGTTTTTATGGTTGGATGCACAAAGTCTTAGCATAGAAGAACTTCACTTTATATTGCCACTTGTGATAAGGACCTTTATTATGCAGTCCGTCGCTTTTATTACTTCCATATCACAAGATCGTATAAAGCTAATTTCTCCCACACTAATAAATCATACATATTTTAGCGAGTTTGCAACATGACAACTTACTTGGAAGGATCTTTCTCAATCCATAGGTAGGTATGGTGGACTCTCATGGCAAAACTGGGTTTAAGGATATATGGAAGCACAAGTAGTATCTCTACTTCGTGCGAGGAGTTTTGGCTAGCATGAGGGGGAAAGGCAAGGTCAACATGTTGGATGATCCATGACAATATACTTTATTTCGGATATAAGAAGACATAACCCATTATTTCGGATATAAGAAGACATAACCCAATATACTTTATTTGTATGTGAAGCCTCTCTTCTTTTATTACTTCCTATTAATTGCAACGATGACCAAAACTATGTTTGTCAACTCCCAACAACTTTTATTTGTCATACTCTTGTGTGTGAAGTCTTTACATCCCATAAGATCGATATGATCTCTTTGATACTCTTTATGTTTTCTTTATTTTTATCATGACCCAAGTGAGGAAATCAAGCCCTTGACTCAACACTAATCTTTATTATATAACTCACGGACTCGATTACAAAGGGTAAAGCTCACAAAGAAAAAGCTCACAACTAGATCATGCTAACTTTATTCTACTAGATCAAGATACTACCAAAAGGATCGAACTAAGTAAAATGGTAAAGATAGGAGTGATGGTGATACGATACCGGGGTCACTCCCCCAAGCTTGGCAGTTGCCAAGGGGAGTGCCCATACCCATATGATTATGTCTCCTTCTTCGGGGGTGGTGATGATGAAGTTGAAAGTAGTGACGGCGGATCCTCATATATCGAGCGTAGGAGATCCTCCAGCTTGCGGATAATACCTTTGAGTGCAGCTATGTAATCCTTCAACAAAATATTTTCACTTGTGAGATGCTTGTTTCAAATCTGAGCTAACTCAATCATCCTGAAAGCTTCTATCTCAGTTGAGGTAAAGAGATTAGGAAGGGATTTAGAGATGTCTTCTTCTCCCGATGCCGGAGCCGGATCTTCCACCTCCATCTTGATCTTCTTCTCCTTGTGGATCTCCTCGGGTCCTTCCCTCTTCAGATCTATCTTCATTAGCCAAGCATCGTTGCCTTCATTGTTGGAGGAGGGAGATGACATGATGCCTGGCTTCGCAGACCCTAGCAGAAAACAGCTCAAAACAAGAACAGAGGATTCTTGCGTGATACAGAGGTCAAAACCTTCGGGAGTATATATAATGAATTTTTACCGACCAAAAGGAGTAACTCACAAGAAAATGGAGTCCGGGGGACACACGGGGTTCCCACGAGGCAGGGGGCGCGCCCTCCACCCTCGTGGACGCCTCATGTCCCCTCCGGACTGCTTCTTATTTTTCTATTTTTCTAAATATTCCAAAATGGAGAAAAATTGCCTTTAGAACTGTTTTGGAGTCGGTTTACTTACCGTATCACATACCTCTTCCTTTTCGGAGGCTGAATCGTTCTGGAAAGTGTCCCTTATGTATTCCTCCGGGGTTACGGTTTCAATAATATTGGTTTCAACATTTATAGGATTACCTGAGATATAATGTTTGATTCTTTGACCTTTCACCACCTTCGGATTTGTGCCTTCGAAGTTGTTGATTTTTATGGCACCGGAACGATAGACCTCCTCGATAACGTAGGGTCCTTCCCACTTGGAGAGAAGTTTTCCTGCAAAAAAACTTAAACGAGAGTTGTATAGCAAGACATAATCACCTACGTTAAACTTACGCTTTTATATCCTTTTGTCATGCCATCTTTTAACTTTTTCTTTAAACAGTTTGGCATTCTCATAGGCATGCGTTCTCCATTCATCGAGACAGCTAATGTCAAATAGTCTCTTTTCACCGGCAAGTTTGAAATCATAATTGAGCTCTTTGATAGCCCAATATGCCTGATGTTCTAGCACAAGAGGTAAGTGACAAGCTTTTCCATATACCATCTTATATAGAGACATACCCATAGGATTTTTGTATGCGGTTCTATAGGCCCACAATGCATCATCAAGTTTCTTGGACCAATTCTTCCTAGACCTATTAACTGTCTTTTGCAAGATTAATTTCAACTCCCTATTACTTAGTTCTACTTGACCACTAGTCTGTGGGTGATAGGGGGATGCAATTCTATGGTTGACATCATATTTTGCAAGCATCTTACGGAAAGCACCATGAATAAAGTGTGAACCACCATCAGTCATTAGATATCTAGGGACTCCAAACCTCGGAAATATAACTTCTTTAAGCATCTTAATAGAGGTGTTGTGATCATCACTACTAGTTGGAATAGCTTCTACCCACTTACTAACGTAATCAACAGCAACTAGAATGTGTGTGTACCCATTAGAGGCAGGAAACGGTCCCATATAATCGAAGCCCCAAACATCAAATGGTTCAATAACAAGTGAATAATTCATAGGCATTTCTTGATGTCTACTGATATTACCAATTCCTTGACATTCGTCACAAGATAAGACAAACTTACAGGCATCCTTGAAGAGAGTAGGCCAATAAAAACCGGATTGCAATACCTTGTGTGCAGTTATATATCCCGCATGGTGTCCTCCATAAGCTTCGGAGTGGCACTTGCGTAGGATATGTTCCTGTTCATGCTCGGGTACACAACGTCTAATAATACCATCTACTCCTTCTTTATAGAGATGTGGATCATACCAGAAGTAATGTCTCAAATCATAGAAGAACTTTTTCTTTTGCTGGTATGTGAAGCTAGGAGGTATAAACTTAGCAACAATATAATTAGCATAATCAGCATACCATGGAGCAGTACGAGAAGTATTTATGATAGCTAATTGTTCATAAGGAAAGCTATCATCAATAGGTTGTGGGTCATCAAGTATATTCTCTAACCTAGACAAGTTATCTACAACGGGGTTCTCAGCTCCTTTTCTATCAATAATAATATGCAAGTCAAATTCTTGCAGCAAGAGAACCCATCTAATAGGTTTAGCATCTTTCTTTTCCATAAGGTATTTGATAGCAGCATGATCAGTGTGAATAGTTACTTTAGAATCAACAATATAGGGTCTAAACTTATCACAAGCAAATACAACTGCTAAAAATTCTTTTTCAGTAGTGGCATAATTTATTTGGGCACTATCTAGAGTTTTACTAGCATACTAGATAACATTCAATTTCTTATCAACTCTTTGCCCTAGAACAGCTCCTACAGCATAATCACTAGCATCGCACATAATCTCAAAGGGTAAATTCTAGTCAGGAGGCTGGACAATAGGTGCAGAGATCAATGCTTTCTTAAGTATTTCAAATGCTTCTAGACAATCATCATCAAAGACAAAAGGAATATCTTTTTGTAAGAGATTAGTCAGAGGCCTGGAAATTTTGGAGAAGTCCTTTATGAACCTCCTATAAAATCCGGGGTGACCAAGTAAACTTCGTATACCTTTGATGTCCTTTGGGCATGGCATCTTTTCAATAGCATCAACTTTAGCTTTGTCAACTTCAATACCTCTTTCAGAAATTTTATGTCCCAAGACAATGCCTTCATTAACCATAAAGTGGCACTTCTCCCAATTCAAGACAAGATTAGTGTCGTCACATCTCTGCAAAACTCGATCAAGGTTGCTTAGGCAATCATCAAAAGAAGTTCCGTAAACGGAGAAATCATCCATGAACACCTCAACAATCTTTTCACAAAAATCAGAGAATATATCCATCATGCATCTTTGAAAGGTAACAGGTGCATTACATAAACCAAAAAGGCATACGTCTATAAGCAAAGGTACCGAAAGGACAAGTAAAAGTGGTATTTTCTTAATCCCCTTTTGACACAGGTATTTGAGAGAAACCAGAATAACCATCTAGAAAGCATAAATGAGTATGTTTGGATAACCTATCTAGCATTTGATCAATAAATGGCAAGGGGTAATGATCTTTCTTAGTAGCTTTATTTAACTTACGGAAATCAATTACCATCCTATAACCTGTAACTATTCTTTGCGGGATCAATTCATCTTTATCATTAGGAACGACAGTCATACCTCCTTTCTTAGAAACACAATGGACATGACTTACCCACTAGCTATCAGCAACTGGATAGATAATACCTGCCTCTAGAAGCTTTAGTATTTCCTTCCTTACCACTTCTTTCATCTTAGGATTTAATCACCGCTGATGATCAATAACCGGCTTAGCATTTTCTTCCAATTTTATCTTGTCTTGGCATATAGTGGGACTAATGCCCTTTTGATCATCCGGAGTATATCCAATAGCAGCTCGGTGCTTCTTCAGAGTTGTCAATAGTTTTTCTTCTTCCTGCTCTGAAAGGTTAGCACTAATAATAACACGATATATATTCTTTTCATCAAGGTAAACATACTTAAGATTATCAGGTAAAGGTTTAAGTTCAAACACGGGATCACCCTTGGGTGGAGGAGGATCCCCTAGGATTTCAACATGCAAGTTGTTTTTCAATACGGGTCCCTGTTTATGGAATATTTCATCTATTTCCCTTCTCTCATTCATATGCATATCATTTTCATGGTCTAGCAAGTTTTGTTCTAAAGGATCATTAGGTGGCACGGCAATAGAAGCAAGACCAATAATTTCATCCTTGCTGGGTGGTGCCTTTTCAAAGGGTTGTCTACGGAATTTAGCAAAGTTAAAATCATGAGACAGATCCCCCAATCCAACAGTGACAATATCTTTCACGTAGTCTATCTTGGCATTAACAGTATTCAAGAAGGGTCTACCAAATATAATGGGACAAAATTCATCTTGAGAGGGACTAAGAACAAGAAAATCAGCAGGGTATTTAACCTTCCCACACAAGACTTCAATATCTCTAACAATCCCAACTGGTGAAATAGTATCTCTATTAGCAAGCTTAATGGTAACATCAATCCCTTCTAACTCAATGGGTGCAATATCATGCACAGTTTCATTATACAAATCAAGAGGGATGATACTCGCACTAGCACCTACGTCACATAAACCATGATAGCAATGATCTCCTATCTTAACAGAGATAACAAGCAAGCCTACAACCAGTCTATGTCTATTCCCAGCATTGGGTTTGGCTATTCTAGCAGACTCTTCTTGGAGGTAAATAACATGTCCATCTATGTCGGGGGAAACTGTCCACCACGAGCACCTATGGGACCGGAGCCCCTTGTTCGTGCGGTAAGGGAGCGGAGGGAGCACAAAGAGCAGATCGTAGTGAGCACGCGGGCAGTTTACCCAGGTTCGGGCCACGATGGACGCGTAAAACCCTACTCCTGCTTAGATTGTATTAAGTGTTGGAGAGCTCGGGAGCTTGAAGAACTAGCTACACCGAGCGAATGAGCGATCTAGGTTCCGAACCCTTTCTACGTTGTGCATGGGCCTCCTTTTATAGCTCAAGGGGTCACCGACAGGTGTCAACGTAGGAGAAAGGGTAAAAATGTAATAGTGGTGGTAGTTGTAACAGTGCGGGAATAGTGGAGCAACAGTGGATGAACAGTGGCCATCACCTACTTTGACAGTGGGGGACAAGAGCATTGAATGCCCGTCACCGTCGACTCCAAAAGCGCCCGCCCTTGCGTCTCCGTTTGCCACGGTGATGGCTTCGTCACCGTGTAGTGCCACCGTGTCCCCCAGGCTGCACAGCCATCCGCCACGCGTCCCTGGAATGGCCCCAGGGCGACGCGTGGTTCGATGAGCTAGAGCGCGGGCACACAGCGTAACTCTCCCCGGCAAGCACCTTGCCGGGGCCTTGACCTTGCTGGGCCCGGAAGCTTGTCGGGCTCTGAAGCTTGTTGCTCCCCGGGCCCTGCCGGGGCGCATGCTGCGCCGAGGCATGTCTTCTGTAATGTAATTTTCTAGTCTTCCTGGCAAGCTCCTCTTGCCAGGGCCTTGTGTAAATGAGGTAGTCTTGAGCCTGGGACGGCCTCCCCGGCAAGCTCCACTTGCCAGGGTCTTGATCTTCTATCTTGTGTACTTTGTTTTTGAATGGCTTTATATGGATCAGAAAGGTCTCCGACAAGCACGTGGTGAGCCCTGCCGCGGGAAGCTGCCACTGCCCGTGCACAAGTTGGGGTACTGAGGTACCCCTACCTTAGTACACCGACAAGAGCCCCCGGGCCTGGGCCACACATGGTGCCGAGCGCTGTTGGGCCAGGCCCAAAACAGTGCACGGGCACGCGCGGCCCACGGCACGCCGAATCCACTTCCGCATCCGCCGCGTCCCTCCATAACGACACGCGTCGATTGCGGCGTCGTGGGAGGGAACGTGGCCACGTTCTTTAATGGGAAATGCGGAGCGTCCCCCACTTCCTCCTTAAAAGCAGAGGAAGCAGGGGCCCTTACCTTACTTCGTCTTCATTGCTTCTTCCATCTCCAGAAATTCCCCTTTGCGCTCCGACTCCACACCTCCTCCGCCGTCTTCCGCATATGCGGCGCCGCCGGACTCTTCGCTCTCCCCTCCTCGCCGCCTCCGCCATGGCCCCGAAGACCGAGAAGGCGAAGGCGAAGAAGACCAAGAAAGAGAAATCCGAGCAGGCGGCGAGGCTTGCTCTTCTGCGGAAGAGGAATGTCGTCTTCGCGCCAAGGCTCAGCGCGCGGGAGCTCTGGAACAAGTATTACTTGTTCTGGGCCAAGGAGACCAAGGCGCATCCTCGGACTAGAGCTTATCCCGCCGCCGCCAAGGACATGTACCCCGGCGGGTATTTCTTCTTCGCTGTTTTCTTCCACTGCGGCCTTTGTCCCCCCTTTTCTGAATTCTTCTGTGATATCATGAACACCTACAACCTCCACCTTCTAGACTTCACCCCCAACGCCATCCTTACGATGGCGGTTTTCGCACATCTGTGCGAAAACTATATTGGGATCTATCCGAATGTAGCGCTGTTTAGGCATTTCTTTACGCCTAGAGTAGAAGCCGGCGCTCCCCTCTCCGGGGGAATCTCTTGGGTCTTCCGCTTGAACAAGAAGGAGTCTTATCTGCAAGGGGAGCTCCGCGGCAAGTGGGAGGAGTGGCACGCGGATTGGTGCTGGATAGTAGAGGACGAGCCGCAGCCCTTCACCGCGCCGCGCACCACTGCTATAGTGCACGGCAGGGACTGGAGCGACCTGGACTCGGACGACATCAAGCTCAACGTCGCCCTTGTCAGAATTCTTCGTCTTCGGGTAGCCAAGTTGACCATCGGAGAGGTAGGAGCAGACTTCCTCCGCCGCCGCATTGCCCCTCTACAGGAGAGAAAGAGGCCAGCATGGGAGTACGGCAACGCGGCGGATATTATGAGACTGCGCCCCGGACTGAACTTCAACTTCACGTCGCTGGAGCTGAAGGGGATGGTCCGGGAACTTTTTAAGCACGACCCGGCCCACCCAGAGTGGTTTAGAGCTCCCCGGGGAGTGGCGCCCCTATGCAACAGCACGGCCCGGGATCCCCTTCGCGCAATGATGCCCGCATGTGACTCGCATGGCGTCGACCGCACATGGATACCGCCCAAGCCAGATGCCATCATGAGCTTCTTCGACAACCTGGTGGAGGTGCCGAAGAACAAGGATGAGATCAAGGGGCTCACCCGGGACACCTCCGATCGGGAGATTGCCTATATCGCTTCTCGGGTAGAAGAGGCCGCCGCAGCCGCAGCGGCAGGAGAGTTTGGCTTCACAGTTGAAGAGGCAGAGGCTGCGGAAGCGTCCTGCCAAGCAGAGGAGGCGGAGATCCGCAGGCTGCTGAAGCTTCCGCCCGACGAGCTCGCCGGGGTCCCCTCTCTGAGGCATGCTGGGATCCCCGGGATCGTGACCGAGGCCGCCGCGAGGGGCGACGTTGCCGGAGGAAACAGAGGCGCCGGAGGGAGCGGAGGCGCCGGAGGGAGCACGGCCGCAGGGCAGGGCGCTGGGCCCAGCAAGCCGGCCGAGGAGGAGGAGGAGGAGGACGCCAGGGCCGGCGAGGACTCCGATGGGTCTCTGGGGCTCTACAACGACGCCGCCTCCTCGTCATCGAAGACCTCCCCGCCTCGGGTAAGTCCCAGGCGATCTCCACTGAAGCGCCTCCGCAAGGCGACGACGGCGACGAGGGCGCAGGCGCCCCGACAACAACCAGCTCGCCGGGCGGCGCGAGCTACCCGGGGGAGCCAAGCTGCGACGGGAGCGCCCGGCGCACCAACCACGGCGGGGGCGACCCGCACACAGGCCACGGCGGAGGCGCCCCGCACGTCAGCGCCAAGTGGAGGAGGGTCTTCACTCAGCGGAGCGGCTGCTCCGCCCGCTCCCCGGGCCTCGGCGTCCACAGGGGCTGGGTCTTCGCAGCCCCCAGTCCCGGGGACCGCCAAGCGCCCGAGGGAGCCTTCTCCTCCTGCTCCTCGCGCGGACGCGCCTCAGGTGGCGTTCGACTTCTCCGCCCTGAGCGACGACGACGACGAGGAACAGGAGTAAGGACTTGAAGTTTTGTATCTTCTTTAACTTTGTCTTGATTTTTTCTTTGATGATTCTGATCTTGCTTCTTGCTTTGATTTCAGGACCCTGGCCCAGCGAGTGGCGAAAAAGGCCAAGGTTCCCGTGGTCGAGGTCGAGGACGACTCGCCCGTCGCGGCGACAGGGGACGCGCCGGCGACGAGCTTGCCGGACCCGAGCGCTGCTCCGAGGAGCAGCCCCCAGCGCAGCCCCCAGCGTAAGTCTGGGCTTGATATTTCCACTCGTCGGGCGCGCTTGAGGATCTTGTTTATACTAACATCTTGTTGTTCTTGTTTTGTCTTGATTGTCTTGTGCAGAGGTGGAGCCGCAGCCACAGGAGCACCCGGAGATCACTCCCGAGGAGCCGCAGGCCCCGCCGTCCCTGCCAAGGACGAACTCTCCGGCGAGGGAGAGCGCTCCGCCAAGGGCGGGTACTCCGCCAAGGGCGAGCAGCTCGGCGAGGGTGGTCACCCCGCCAAGGGAGAGCTCCCCGGCGAGGGAGTCCGTCGTCGACGAAGTCCGCCAAGGTAAGTCTTGTAACTTCGTCTTCTTGAGCTTGTCTTTTTTGGATATTTGCTTGAACTTCTTCTTTTTCTTCTTCTTCTAGATCCTCCTCCCCCAGAGCAGATGGAGACAGAGATCGTCGTCGAGGAGGAGGGCGCGCAGGGCGACGGCGGCAACGCCCCTGTCGTTGAAGACACGGCGGGAGCCGCCGAGCCTGCTGCGGAGGAGACTGCTCCGACCGCAGACGCAGCGGCCGGGGAGGGGGACGGCGGCCATACTGCCGGCCCGGAGGCGGCAGGAGCGTCAAGCGCTACGCCGGCCGCCGACCCCTCCACCGAGAAGGAGCAGTCCGCCTATTATCTTGAGGCTCCCAACGGCGTCTTCATCCAAGTGCCGTGGGTATCCTCGTCGCGAGCCCCCGAGGAGGGAGAGACCTTCGATGGGGAGGTTCTCGCCTCCGCGGGGCTGAAGATCGTCGAGGCGCCTGGCGGGAGCGACGAGCCCGAGGAGGAGAAGTTGCTTCATCGGCTCCTGGCCCTTTACCGGGCCAGGCAGGCGAAACTTGAATCTCGGGAGGCCCTCACCGCCAAGGCCGCAGCTGACATGGAGAAACGCGCGGCGGAGCTCCGCGCCGCCAATCAGGCAGCCCTCCGCGACGTGGCGGAGGAGCGCGAGAGGCTCGCCGGGGAGTACCAGGAGTGGCTCTTGGAGAAAGCCGAGGCCGAGGAGCAGCAGCGACTTGCCGGAGAAGAGCTGTCCCGGCGAGAATGAGAGCTCACCCAACGGAAGATCAACCTCGATGCTCACGAGGAAGACCTTACTGCCCGGGAGCAGGCCCTTGGCGGGGAACTGAAAGAAGCGAAAGCCGCCGCAGCCACCGCGGAGACCGCCAAGAAGGACCTCGAGGCCAAGGTTGCGCAGCTGGAGGAATTCCTGAAGGCGAGCACGGAGAGGGTCACCGCGCTCAACATAGAGCGCGAGAAGGACGCCCATACTAACTCTGAACTCCAGGTGCGCCTTTCCAAGCAAGGCGACGAGCTGAAGGCCGCCAAGGACTCGATCGCAGATCTGGAGCTGAAGGTTTCCACGCTGAAGGACTCTCTTGACGCCGTCCGGGATCGCGAAACCAAGCTGAAGGACGAGCTCCGCAAGGAGCGAGGCTTGGTGGAGAGTGCCACCACTGCGGCCAACAACTTCCGCCAGACCGTCGAGGTATGGACCGAAGACCTGGTGGCTTCTGCAGCTAGCATCGACAAGGAGCTGATGGCGCTGAGGGTTGAGCATCTCATATACTCTCCGGATCCAAACCTCCCCCACAGCGCCAAGCTCAGTCTCTTCTTCAGAGGGATCGCGCCGGCACTCGCAAATCTTCAGAAGAAGCTCCCCGCGCAACTGGCCGAGGAGTCACGCCAGCTCTGCGCGGGAACTCCGGAGCGCGTCTTGACGAAGATAGTGTACCGCAATCCTGGTATAAACCTCGCCAACGTTCTCCGCAGCTTGCCGGCCGACGCGGACATGGAGGCGCTGAAGGCGCAGGTCGCCCACATTATCGCCAAAGTGAACAAGATCTCTAGGATTGAAGGCGACCGCGTAGATTAGGCCTCCTTTTCTTTATCTCTTTTGTTGCTGCATAGTGTGCCATGAACTTATTAGTCATTGCGACAAGTTATCCCTTGTAATATATTATCTTTATTTTGATCAATCGATGCAGTGTTATCTCCCTTGTTTTGGTCCTCTACTTTGTATGTTTTCAACCCTACGCTTCTAGGGAACTTGCCGGCAAGGGGCCCTTGCCGCGAGCGCCGAGTACTGGACTCCGAGCAGCCTGCTGGCCAAGGCCTTACCGGCAAGCAACCTTGCCGCAGCTAGTCGCAACGCACTTAGCTTGCTGAGTGAACTCGGAAACGAAGCAAGGGCGCGACACTTGTCGCAGCTCACTTAAGTCGTTGAGCGTACTCGAAAACAAGATAAGGGTGCGGCTAGCCACGGGTAGGTTCCTC
This sequence comes from Secale cereale, assembly GCA_902687465.1. Taxonomy (NCBI): domain Eukaryota; kingdom Viridiplantae; phylum Streptophyta; class Magnoliopsida; order Poales; family Poaceae; genus Secale; species Secale cereale. The sequence goes on along the minus strand of LR738710.1, from coordinate 832,471,018 downwards.
CGCGCACAGGTTTTCCATACAAAGTGTGGTTGTTCAAGGAAGACAACTAAAATTTAAAAATTTGAACTGCTCAAATTCTGGTAACTTAGCTTTCACATATTGCTTGTTTCTCCGACAAGGCTTCTCTTTCTTGAACAGCACTTGGTTCATCTTCCATCTCCTTCCCCCCCCCCCC
>LR738710.1:832439497-832470712 GCA_902687465.1 Secale cereale | reverse complement strand
GCAAACTTGTGCGCGAGGAACATTCCTTCTGCTTAAGAGGGAAAGAAAAGGAAGAGGGAAACAAGTATATGGCCTTTCGGCGTGCTAATGCTTACCGGATACGTGGGTTGCACAAGATGCCAAATAACGCATGCAAATAGCAAAGAAAAGCATGGAAAAGGCAAATAGCGCAAAACACAAAAGCTTTACTGATGCACGGGGTCTGCGCCCGGCTTTGTACAAAGGGTTACATGCAACAGCGGCAAAGCTTGTACAAAAGGTGGTTGCCGGAGCGGATCACGGCAACCGCGCCTTATGGGTGAAACTTGCGAAGATGCTCTATGTTCCAGGAGTTGCTCACCGGTAAGCCTTCTTCGGTCTCAAGGCGGACAGCGCCGGGCCTTGTGACTTGTCTCACCCGATAAGGGCCTTCCCACTTCGGCGTCAACTTGTTGGAATTCTTGGCGGACTGAACACGCCGAAGAACAAGGTCGCCTTCCTCGAGACTCCTGGCCTTAACCTTGCGGCTATGATAGCGACGCAAGGCTTGCTGGTATCGAGCAGCTCGTACAGCAGCCTGGAGACGTTCCTCCTCGAGGAGCAATGCATCATCTTGTCGCAGTTGCTCTTGCTCGAGCTCATCATAAGCGAGCACTCGAGGAGATCCGTATACGAGTTCCGTGGGGAGAACTGCCTCTGCTCCATAGACTAGAGCAAAGGGTGTCTGTCCGGTGGCTCGACTTGGTGTCGTTCTGATTGACCAAAGAGCCGCCGGTAGCTCCTCTATCCAGTTTCTTCCGCACTTGTGCAGCCTGTCAAAGGTCCTTGTCTTGAGTCCGCGCAGCACTTCAGCATTTGCCCTCTCCGCTTGACCGTTGCTCCTCGGGTGAGCAACAGAAGCGAAACAGACCTTGGCGCCAAGGTCTTGGACGTACTGCATGAAGGTGCGACTAGTAAATTGTGTGCCGTTGTCGGTGATGATCCTGTTAGGGATTCTGAAACGGCAAACAATCGACCTGAAGAACCTGACCGCTGACTGTGCTGTCACCTTTCTCACTGGTTCCACTTCTGGCCACTTTGTGAACTTGTCGATTGCAACGTACAAGTACTCAAAGCCCCCGACAACACGAGGGAAAGGGCCGAGGATATCGAGCCCCCAGACCGAGAAGGGCCAGGACAAAGGGATTGTTTGGAGAGCTTGAGCTGGCCGATGAATTTTCTTTGCATGGAACTGGCACGCTTCACACTTGGTTACTAGTGCAGTTGCATCTTGGAGGGCTTCTTGCCAAAAGAACCCTTGCCGGAAAGCTTTCCCGGCAAGTGCCCTTGCGCCAATGTGGTGGCCGCATATGCCTCCATGTATCTCTGCCAACAGCTTCCGTCCATCTTCCCTGGAGATGCACTTCAACCTGACACCATTGAGTCTTCTTCTGTACAGCTCGTTATCCACGAACTGGTACATACTTGACTGCCTGGTTATCTTCTCTATCTCTTCTGGGTCGTCGGGAAGCTCTCCAGTTTGCAGAAAACGGGCGATCTGCTGCGCCCATGCTGGAGCCCGAGGCTCAACAGCAAGGACTAAAGGCATGAGGGCCGCTGCGGGAACCCCAGCTTCTACGGCAAGAACCTCTGGTTCCGCCGGAGCTGATGGTCCCCCGGCAAGCTCGCCGGGGCGAGGCTTGTCGGGAACGCTTGCTTCAACTGTACAGATCCGAGGATCTGCAGGAGCAAACTGTTCCTCAGCGTTCTGATCGTTGATCTTGGGGACCTTGGCGGCGGCCTCGGGAAGGTCCGCCGGCAAGTAGTCGCCAGAGACCAACTTTCTCTTCTTGTGCTACCCAATAGATGGTGTGACAGATGGCTGAGTCAGCTTGAGCAAAAAGGTCCCTGGTTCCACAGGTAACTTCATCGCAGCACACTTTGAAAGGCCATCTGCAATGTCATTCTGAGCTCTTGGAACGTGCTCCATTTGCAGACCTTCAAAGTGCTCTTCAAGCTTTCTCACTTCACCTACATAAGCTTCCATCAAAGGGCTCTGGTAACTCTTGTTGACTTGTCAGACCACCAACTGAGAATCTCCCCGCACAATTAGCTTCCTGATCCCAAGTTCAGCTGCAATTCTGAGGCCGGCAAGCAGACCCTCATACTCAGCAGTGTTGTTTGTCGCTTGTTCCCTGGGAAAGTGCATCTGGATAACATACTTGAGGCGTTCTCCGGTGGGTGCTATGAGTACCACACCGGCTCCAGCGCCTTGCAGCGAGAAGGCACCATCAAAGTACATTACCCATTCACTTGTCGCTTCTTGTACGGGTACACTTGTTTCTGGAACTTCCTCATCGGGTGTCGGGGTCCATTCAGCTATGAATTCTGCCAAAGCTCGGCTCTGGATAGTTGAAGTACTTTCAAACTTGAGTCCGAAGCTTGACAGCTCCAGTGCCCACTCGACGATCCTGCCTGTTGCTTCTGGATTATGCAATATCCTCTTCAGCGGAAAGCAAGTGACCACCGTTATCTCATGTGCTTGGAAGTAATGGCGCAGCTTTCTCGAGGCCATGAGGAGGCCGAAAAGCAACTTCTGCACCCCGGAGTATCTTGATCTAGCCCCTTGCAAGAGGGAACTCACAAAATACACCGGGCGCTGCACCATCTTCTTCCGCACTTCTCCTTGCTCCTGCGCAGAGCTGTCCTTGTCGGGGCCAGAGCTTGTCGGAGCAGCCCCCTGCTTGTCGCTGGATTCGCTTGCCGGTGGTGTAGACTCCTCGTCGGCCTCCCTCTCCGCTACTAACGCAGCACTAACCACTTGATTGGTCGCCGCTAAGTACAGCAGCAACTTCTCTTGTGACCTAGGTGCGACAAGTATTGGAGTGGAGGATAGGTACCGTTTCAAATCTTGCAGCGCTGCCTCCACTTCCGGAGTCCATCTCATAGGACCTGCCTTCTTCAAGATTTTGAAGAAAGGAAGGGCGCGTTCTGCAGACTTCGAAATGAACCTACTGAGGGCAGCCACACAACCTGCAAGCCTTCTGACATCCTTGACGCGCTTCGGGGCTTCTATCTGCTCGATGGCTTTTATCTTGTCGGGGTTGGCTTCAATCCCTCTCTGTGACACAAAGAACCCGAGAAGCTTGCCGGAGGGGACTCCAAAGACGCACTTCTCGGGGTTCAACTTAAGCTGGATCTTGCGCAGATTCTCAAATGTCTCTTCCAAATCTTGGATCAGTGTATCCTTGCTCTTGCTCTTCACCACGATGTCATCCATGTAAGCCTCTACATTTCTGTGGATCTGTGGCTCAAAAGCAGTGTATACTACCCTTGCAAAGGTTGATCCTGCATTCTTCAGTCCAAATGGCATGCGTATGAAGCAATAAGTGCCACATGGAGTGATAAATGCAGTCTTCTCTTCATCTTCCTTGGCCATGAAAATCTGATGGTAGCCTGAATATGCATCAAGGAAAGAGAGCAGCTCACATCCGGCAGTGGAGTCAACAATCTGGTCAATGCGCGGCAAGGGAAATGGATCCTTGGGACATGCTTTATTCACATCGGTGAAGTCTATACACAGTCTCCACTTCCCGTTGGCCTTACGCACGACGACTGGGTTTGCTAACCACGTCGGATGGATCACGCCTCTAACTAGGCCTGCTGCTTCTAGCTTCTTGATCTCTTCGGCAATGAATTCTTGGCGCTCCACGGCTTGCTTTCTGACCTTTTGCTTGACGGGCCGCGCATGAGGACAAACAGCAAGCTTGTGCTCAATTACCTTCCTGGGAACACCGGGGATGTCAGATGGTTGCCAGGCAAACACATCGACATTCGCCCGCAGGAAGGCAACGAGCGCGCTTTCCTATTTGCTGTCAAGTGTGGCACTGATGGTGAAGGTACCACCAGTGCCGTCCTCCTTGGCGGACACCTTCTTGGTTGCCGGAGGAGCGGCCATCCCCTTCTTGCACTTGCCGGTGGAGCTCGATGGGACGTCCTCGACGGCAGCGCAGCACTCCGAAGAGGTGCGGTTGCCGGAGTGGGCCCTAGAGCACTTGCCGGACTTGGTCTTAGTCTTCTTCCCCCCGGGAGCTTCAGCGACAAGTGTGTCTTTCTCCGCTGCGGCTGCTGCGTCCCGGTATACCTTGTCAGCGCAGATAAGCGCGTCCTTCTTGTCGCCATGGACAGTGATGACGGTTATCGGCCCCGGCATCTTGAGTACGTTGTAGGCGTAGTGGGAAGCTGCCATGAACTTGGCGAGGGCAGGACGTCCAAGTATCCCATTGTATGGCAATGGGATATCGGCAACATCGAAGGTTATCCTCTCCGTCCTGAAGTTCAGCTCCCCGCCAAAGGTCACCGGCAGAGTTATCTTCCCCTTGGGCTTGCTCCTCCCCGGGTTTATTCCTTGGAACGAACCGGTCTCTTCGAGCTCGCCATCTGGGATTTGGAGTTTCTTGATCACAGCAGAGGAGATCAAGTTTAGCCCGGCCCCGCCGTCAACCAACATTTTGGTGACCTTGAGGTTGCGGATGGTGGGTGAGACCAGCATCGGCAAGCACCCGACCGCAGTGGTGCGGTCAGGGTGATCCTCAAGATCAAAAATGATGGGCGTGCTGGACCATTTGAGGAGCCTGTGCGACTCCACGGGCGGCTCTGCCGCATTTACTTCCCGCACCCACTGCTTGAGTTGGCGGTGGGAAGTATGCATAGAGGCGCCGCCGTCGACGCATAGGACCTCCGTGGCCTTCTGGAACTCCTGCTCGCTGTCATCACCTTCCTCCATGTCGTCGTCATCGTCTTCTTCCTTGTCGCGGCCCCGGGGAGGTCGGTCACCTTGCCGCTGCTTGGCCTTGCCGCGGCGTCCTCCCCGGCCATTGAATGGCCGCTTCTTGCTCGGCTCTCCTCCGCCACCTTGGGCTTTCTCCTTGTCGCGCCGCTCGTACTCAGCTTTCTGCTGCTCGACGAGGTACTCGACGCGTTTGCAGTTGGAGAGGTCGTGGCCCTTGGTGCGGTGGATCTTGCAGTATTGCTTGTCGGAGCCGTCCTGCTTGTCGGCTGCCGCTACAGGGGCAGGCTCCTTGCCGGAGCCGCCAGCCTGTGCTTGCTTGGCGGGAGCCTCCTTGCCGGACTTCTCGACGGCAAGCACCTCCTTCTTGTTCTTTCTTCTGTTGTTCCGCCGCCGGCTCTTCTTTGCCGGGGCGGCGGCGTCGCTGTCGCTTCCCCCTGCGCCAGCATCCTCTCCGGGGAGTCTCCTCCCCTCCTCAGCGCGTGCGCACTTATCAGCTAGAGCATAGAGCTCGCTGACATCCCGTATCTTGGTCATGGCCATCTCCTAACGCATGCGGCGGTTACGTACGTTCTGGTGAAACACACTGATAACCGCAGCGGGGTGGACGTCGGGGATGTTGTGCTGCACGCGACTGAAGCGCTGGATGTACTTGCGCAGAGGTTCTCCTTCCTTCTGGGCCAAGATGTGGAGATCACTCTCCTGGCCGTGGGGTTTGTGGCCGCCCGTGAAGGCGCCAACAAACTGGTGGCAAAGATCCGCCCAAGAAGAAATGGAGCCTTCCGGCAAGTGCATAAGCCAAGAACGAACGTTCGGCTTAAGCACCAGCGGGAAGTAGTTCGCCAGTATCTTCTCGTCGCGCCCCCCGGCAGCCTGCACCGCGATGGTGTAAATGCTGAGGAATTCCTAGGGGTGCGTCTTGCCGTCGTACTTCTCCGGTACGTCGGGTTTGAAGTTCTTCATGCTGGGCCACTGGACGCGCCGCAGCTCACGGGTAAACGCATGACAACCTGCCGCGTACGGCAAGTCGCCTGGCTCACCGGGCGCGTGCGTATCGACAGCGGTCCCAGCCCGCTGATCAGATTGTCGCCGAGCTTCTCGGCGGCGCTCGATCGTCGTCCGAGCGTCTTCTTGTCGCCGATCGTCAAGGACTTGGCGCTGGTCCCGACGAGCCCGCGGATCCGACGATGCCGTGGAGTCGTCGTCGACGTTGATCCGGCGGGGCAGCTTCTTCTGCTTCCGCGGCGGGGAGTGCACGGTGGTTGCACCCCCGGCGGTCTTGTCGCCGTCGGCCTTCGTCTTCTCGACTTGCCGTGGCCGCGAGGTCGCTGGCTGCTGCGGCGTGTCGTTATTGGCGAAGGCGATCAGGCTCTGGATGGTGGCCCTCCGGTCTTCGGCCTTGTCTGCCGCTGGAGGGAAGTCGAGGAGCAGTTGCGCCCTTGCGAGCAGTTCTGCTGGAGAGGAGGGGAGCAGGGGCGAGCGACGTGAGGAGCGGGATATGCTCGGACTCCTAACGGGGTTAGAAGGAGCAGGGTCCCGCCCCGGCGACCGCACCTTGCTCGTGCGAGGACGATGGCGCGGAGCATCCCGCGAGCCTCCGGTTTGTCCTTGGCCCAGCAAGCGGATGCCACCTCCTGTGCCATGGCGCTGCTGGGTTGTTGTTTGCTAAGATGGACGTGGCGCGTCCACGGAGACCGAGGCTCGGTCGTCCGTCTTGTCCTTGGATTTGGTGGCGCCGCGAGTTTCCTCGCCGGCGACCACCCTTCCGCCGACGTCTCCTCCACCCACCGTTGGTTCCGGCGGTGGCGGATGAGACGCGGACGGGCCTGCGACCTCCGAAACCTTCTTCTTCGGGGCCATGCTGTTACTGATGAGGTTGCTGATGAAGCTGGAGAGGTTGATGAAGAATGCGCCCGCGTGAACGCCGGATCAGGTTCGCACAACCTCGACGCCCCCTACCTGGCGCGCCAAAGATGTCGGGGGAAACTGTCCACCACGAGCACCTATGGGACCGGAGCCCCTTGTTCGTGCGGTAAGGGAGCGGAGGGAGCACAAAGAGCAGATCGTAGTGAGCACGCGGGCAGTTTACCCAGGTTCGGGCCGCGATGGACGCGTAAAACCCTACTCCTGCTTAGATTGTATTAAGTGTTGGAGAGCTCGGGAGCTTGAAGAACTAGCTACACCGAGCGAATGAGCGATCTAGGTTCCGAACCCTTTCTACGTTGTGCATGGGCCTCCTTTTATAGCTCAAGGGGTCACCGACAGGTGTCAACGTAGGAGAAAGGGTAAAAATGTAATAGTGGTGGTAGTTGTAGCAGTGCGGGAATAGTGGAGCAACAATGGATGAACAGTGGTCATCACCTACTTTGACAGTGGGGGACAAGAGCATTGAATGCCCGTCACCGTCGACTCCAAAAGCGCCCGCCCTTGCGTCTCCGTTTGCCACGGTGATGGCTTCGTCACCGTGTAGTGCCACAGTGTCCCCCAGGCTGCACAGCCATCCGCCACGCGTCCCTGGAATGGCCCCAGGGCGACGCGTGGTTCGATGAGCTGGAGCACGGGCACACAGCGTAACTCTCCCTGGCAAGCACCTTGCCGGGGCCTTGACCTTGCCGGGCCCGGAAGCTTGTCGGGCTCTGAAGCTTGTTGCTCCCCGGGCCCTGCCGGGGCGCATGCTGCGCCGAGGCATGTCTTCTGTAATGTAATTTTCTAGTCTTCCTGGCAAGCTCCTCTTGCCAGGGCCTTGTGTAAATGAGGTAGTCTTGAGCCTGGGATGGCCTCCCTGGCAAGCTCCACTTGCCGGGGTCTTGATCTTCTATCTTGTGTACTTTGTTTTTGAATGGCTTTATATGGATCAGAAAGGTCTCCGACAAGCACGTGGTGAGCCCTGCCACGGGAAGCTGCCACTGCCCGTGCACAAGTTCGGGTACTGAGGTACCCCTACCTTAGTACACCGACAATCTAAATCTTCTACCAAGAAATCTTTAACCATAGCAACACTAGGTTCAACTTTAATTTGCTCAGGGGGTGTAGGTGTTCTAGTATTACTCTTACGAACTATAGTTGAAGCTTGAGTGTGATCCTTTATCCTAACAGGGAAAGGTGGTTTCTCAATATAAGCAGTAGGAATAACTGGATCAACATTATAAGTGATAGTCTTTTCTTCAACTTTAATAGGTTCAACTACTTTTACTTCAATAGGGGGATGGTATTTAAACCACTTCTCCTTGGGAAGATCAACATGAGTAGCAAAAGATTCATAGAAAGAAGCTACTATCTCAAAGTCAAGTCCATATTTAGTGCTAAACTCATGGAAAACATCGGTATCCATAAAAGCTTTAACACAATCAAACTTACGGGTCATACCTGACTCCTTACCTTCGTCGAGATCCCAATCTTTATAGTTGCGTTTAATTCTTTCCAATAAATCCCATTTGAATTCAATAGTCTTCATCATATAAGAGCCAGAACAAGAAGTATCGAGCATGGAGCGATTATTAAGAGAAAGCCGAGCATAAAATTTTTGAATGATCATTTCTCTTGAGAGCTCATGATTGGGGCATGAATATAACATTGATTTCAGCCTCTCCCAAGATTGAGCGATGCTTTCTCCTTCGCGAGGCCAGAAATTATAAATATAATTACGATCACGATGAACCTGGTGCATAGGGTAGAACTTCTGATGAAATTCCAACTTTAGACGATTATAGTTCCATGATCCCATATCATCACATAGCCTAAACCATGTCAGTGCATCTCCCTTCAAAGATAAAGGGAAGACCTTATTCTTGATAACATCCTCGGGCATACCTGCAAGCTTAAATAATCCACAAACTTCATCCACATATATTAGATGTAAATCGGGATGCAGTGTTCCGTCTCCTGTAAAGGGATTTTCAAGCAGTTTCTCTATCATACCCGAAGGAATCTCAAAGCAAACATTTTCAATAGGTGCAGTAGGTTGAGGAGCAACTCTTTGCCCTTCTGATCGGGGTGAACATACCCCGAACAAGCCCCTCAAAGGATTTTGAGCCATAGTAACAAGTGACAATAAATTCCAGCACACTATATAAAATTTTCCTTACCAAAGGCGCTTCACTCCCCGGCAACGGCACCAGAAAAGAGTCTTGATGACCCACAAGTGTAGGGGATCCATCGTAGTCCTTTCGATAAGTAAGAGTGTCGAACCCAACGAGGAGCAAAAGGAAATGACAGGCAGTTTTCAGTAAGGTATTTTCTGCAAGCACTAAAAGTATAGGTAACAGATAGTTTTGTGATAAAGTAATTGGTAGCAAGTGACAAAAGGTAAAAGTAATAAGGTGCAGCAAGGTGGCCCAATCCTTTTTGTAGCAAAGGACAAGCATGGACAAACTCTTATATAAAGGAAAGCGCTCCCGAGGACACATGGGAATTATCGTCAAGCTAGTTTTCATCACGATCATCTGTTTCGCGTTCGGTACTTTGATAATTTGGTATGTGGGTGGACCGGTGCTTGGGTTCTGTCCTTACTTGGACAAGCCTCCCACTTATGATTAACCTCTAATGCAAGCATCCACAACTACAAAAGAAGTATTAAGGTAAACCTAACCATAGCCTGAAACATATGGATCCAAATCAGCCCCTTACGAAGCAACGCATAAACTAGGGTTTAAGCTTCTGTCACTCTAGCAACCCATCATCTACTTATTACTTCCCAATGTCTTCCTCTAGGCCCAAATAATGGTGAAGTGTCATGTAGTCGACGTTCACATGACACCACTATAGGAGAGACAACATACATCTCATCAAAATATCGAACGAAGACCAAACTCACATGACTACTAATAGCAAGACTTCTCCCATGTCCTCGGGAACAAAAGTAACTACTCACAAGACATAATATTGTTCATGATCAGAGGGGTATTAATATGCATAATGGATCTGAACATATGATCTTCCACCAAATAAACCAACTAGCATCAACTACAAGGAGTAATCAACACTACTAGCAACCCACAAGTACCAATCTGAAGTTTGGGTACAAAGATTGGATACAAGAGATGAACTAGAGTTTGAGAGGAGATGGTGCTGGCGAAGATGTTGATGAAGATAGCCCTCCCCAAGATGGGAGAGTTGTTGGTGATGACGGCGGTGACGATTTCTCCCTCCCGGAGGGAAGTATCCCCGACAGAACAGCTCTGCCAGAGCCCTAGATTGGTTTCCGCCTCGAGACGACGGCGTCTGGTCCCGAAAGCCTACTTGTCATTTTTTTTCCAGGTCAAAACACCTCATATAGGAGAAGATGTGTATCGGGGGCCTTCCGGCTGGCCCACGAGGCAGGGGTGCGCGCCCTGGGAAGGGGGGCGCGCCCCCGCCCTCGTGGACAGCCTGTGGGCCCCCTCATGGACTTCTTTCGCCAGATATTTTTTATATTTTCTGAAACGAAGTTCTGTAAAGTTTCGGGGCTTTTGGAGTTGTGCAGAATAGGTTTCTAGAGTTTGCTCCTTTTCCAGCCCAGAATTCCAGCTGCCGACATTCTCCCTCTTCATGTAAACCCTGTAAAATAAAAGAGAAAAGGCATAAGTGTTGTGACAAAACATATAATAACAGCCCATAATGCAATAAATATCAACATATAAGCATGATGCAAAATGGACGTATCAATAATCTTTATCATAAACCCACAATTCATCGGATCTCGACAAACACACCGCAAAAAGATTACATCGAATAGATCTCCTCGAAGATTGAGGAGAACTTTGTATTGAGATCCAAAAAGAGAGAAGAAGTCATCTAGCTAATAACTATGGACCCGAAGGTCTGTGGTAAACTACTCACAACTCATTGGTGAATCTATGGTGTTGATTTAGAAGCACTCCGTGGTAGATCCCCCCTCCGGCGGAGCTCCGGAACAGGCCCCAAGATGGGATCTCACGGGAACAGAAGGTTGCGGCGGTGGAATTAGGGTTTTCTCTGTTGCCTTGATGTTTTCAGGGTATATGGATATATGTAGGAGGTAGGAGGGCCTTGGGGGAGCCAGAGGTGGGGCCATGAGGGTGGGGGCGCGCCCTGGGGGAGGGGGCGCGCCCTGGACCCTCGTGGCCACCTCCTTCGTTCCCTTGCGTATACTCCAAGTCTTCTGAGTAGATACGGTTCCAAAAATAACTATCCCGAAGGTTTCATTCCGTTTGGACTCCGTTTGATATTCCTTTTCTGCGAAACCCTGAAATAGGCAAAAAAAAACAGCAATTTGCACTGGGCCTTGGGTTAGTAGGTTAGTCCCAAAAATAATATAAAAGTGTATAATAAAGCCCATTAAACATCCAAAACAGAATATATAATAGCATGGAACAATAAAAAAATATAGATACATTGGAGACGTATCAAGCATCCCCAAGCTTAATTCCTGCTCGTCCTTGAGTAGGTAAATGATAAAAACAGAATTTTTGATGTGGAATGCTAACCAACATAATTTTCAATGTAATTTCTTTATTGTGGCATGAATGTTCAGATCCGAAAGATTCAAGACAAAAGTCTATATTGACATAAGAATTAATAATACTTCAAGCATACTAACAAAGCAATCATGTCTTCTCAAAATATCATGGCCAAAGAAAGTTATCCCTACAAAATCATATAGTCTGGCTATGCTCCCTCTTCATCACACGAAATATTCATATCATGCACAACCCCGGTTTCAGCCAAGCAATTATTTTCATACTCAATTTTTTTCAAACTTTCAACTTTCACGCAATACATGAGCGTGAGCCATGGATGTAGCACTATAGGTGGAATAGAGTGGTTGTTGTGGAGAAGACAAAAAGGAGGAAGATAGTCTCACATCAACTAGGCGTATCAATGGGCTATGGAGATGCCTATCAATAGATATCAATGTGAGTGAGTAGGGATTGCCATGCAACGGAGGCACTAGAGCTATAAGTGTATGAAAGCTCATCAAAAGAAACTAAGTGGGTGTGCATCCAACATGCTTGCTCATGAAGACCTAGGGCATTTGAGGAAGCCCATCGTTGGAATATAGAAGCCAACTTCTATAATGAAAATTCCCATTAGTATATGAAAGTGACAAAACAAGAGACTCTCTATCATGAAGATCATGGTGCTACTTTTAAGCACAAGTGTGGAAAAGGATAGTAGCATTGTCTCTTCTATTTTTTTGGAGGGGCTCTCCCCTCTTTTTTTAGCCCCTCTCTATATTTTTTGGGCCATCTTTTTTATTTGGCCTTTCCACATGGGACAATGCTCTAGTAATGAAGATCGTCACACTTTTATTGACTTACAACTCAAAGATTACAACTCAAAGCTAGAACAAAATATGACTCTATATGAATGCCTCCGGCGGTGTACCGAGATGTGCAATGAATCAAGAGTGACATGTATGAGAAATTATGCATGGTGCCCTAGCCACAAATATGATGTCAACTACATGATCATGCATGGCAATATGACAATGATGAAGTGTGTCATATGAACGGAACGGTGGAAAGTTGCATGGCAATATATCTCAGAATGGCTATGGAAATGCCATGATAGGTAGATATGGTGGCTGTTTTTAGGAAGGTATATGGTGGGTGTATGGTACCGGCGAAAGTTGCGCGGTACAAGAGAGGCTAGCAATGGTGGAAGGGTGAGAGTGCGTATAATCCATGGACTCAACATTAGTCATAAAGAACTCATAAACTTATTGCAAAAATCTACGAGTCATCAAAACAAAGTATTCAACGTGCTCCTAGGGGAAGGGTTGGTAGGAGTTAACCATCGCGCGATCCCGACCTCCACACAAAGGATGACACTCAATAAATACCTCATGCTCTAACTTCGTCACATAGCGGTTCACCATACGTGCATGCTACGGGAATCACAAACTTTAACACAAGTATTTCTCAAATTCATAATTATTCCACTAGCATGACTCTAATATCATCATCCTCACATCTCAAAACAATCATCAAGTATCAAACTTCTCATCATATTCAATGCACTTTATATGAAAGTTGTTACTATATTCATCTTGGATGCCTATCATATTAGGACTAGTTTTATAACCAAAGCACAATACCATGCTGTTCTAAAATACTCTCAAAAGGATATAAGTGAAGCATGAGAGATCAACAATTTCTACAAAATAAAACGACCACTGTGCTCTAAAAGATATAAGTGAAGCACTAGAGCAAAACTATCTAGCTCAAAAGATATAAGTGAAGCACATAGAGTATTCTAATAAATTCTAAACCATATTTAGCTCTCTAAAAAGGTGTGTCCAGCAAGGATGATTGTGGAAAACTAAAAAGCAAAGACTCAAATCATACATGACGCTCCAAGCAAGACACGTATCATGTGGTGAATAAAAAAATAGTCCCGAGTATAGTTACCGATAGATAATGACGAAAGAGGGGATGCCTTCCTGGGGCATCCCCAAGCTTAGGCTTTTGGTTGTCCTTGAATTTTACCTTGGGGTGCCTTGGGCATCCCCAAGCTTAGGCTCTTGCCACTCTTTGTTCCATAGTCCATCAAGCCATACTCAAAACTTGAAAACTTCACAACACAAAACTTAGCCAAAAATCTCGTGAGCTCCATTAGTATAAGAAAACAAATCACCACTCAAAGGTACTGCAATGAACTCATTCTTTGTTTATATTGGTGTTAAACCTACTGAATTCCAATTTCTCTATGATTCGTATCCTCCAATACTACTCATAGATTCATCAAAATAAGCAAACAACACACGCAAAACAGAATCTGTCAAAAACAGAACAGTCTGTAGTAATGTGTAACTTTTGAATACTTCTGTAACTCCAAAAAATTGAAATAAATTGGTAAACGTGAGTAATTTTTCTATTAATCATATTAAAGAAGAATCAACTAAATAGCACTCTCCAGTAAAATCTGGTAGCTAATCTCGTGAGCGCTAAAGTTTCTGTTTTTTACAGCATGATCATATAAACTTCACACAAGTCTTCCCAAAGGTTCTACTTGGCACAAACACTAATTAAAACACAAAACCACATCTAAACAGAAGCTAGATGCAATATTTATTCCTAAACAGAAGCAAAAACAAAGAAAATAAAATTGGGTTGCCTCCCAACAAGCGCTATCGTTTAACGCCCCTAGCTAGGCACGATAGAATAATAGATCTAGGTATTGCCATCTTTGGTAGGCAATCCATAAGTGGACCTCATAATAGATTCATATGGTAATTTAATTTTCTTTCTAGGAAAGTGTTCCATACCTTTCCTTAATGGAAATTGGAATCTAATATTTCCTTCCTTCATATCAATAATTGCACCAATCGTTCTAAGGAAAGGTCTACCAAGAATAATAGGACATGAAGGATTGCAATCTATATCAAGAACAATGAAATCTACGGGCACATAATTCCTATTGGCAACGATAAGAACATCATTAATCCTCCCCATAGGTTTCTTAATGGTAGAATCCGCGAGATGCAAATTTAAAGAACAATCATCAAGCTCATGGAAACCTAACAAATCACACAAAGTTTTTGGGATAGTAGAAACACTTGCACCCAAATTACACAAGGCAAAGCATTCATGATCTTTAATTTTAATTTTTATAGTAGGTTCCCACTCATCATAAAGCTTTCTAGGGATAGAAACTTCTAATTCAAGTTTTTCTTCATAGATTGCATCAACGCATCAACTATGTGTTTGGTAAAAGCTTTATTTTTACTATAAGCATGCAGAGAATTTAGTACGGATTGCAACAAGGAAATACAATCTATCAAAGAGCAATTATCATAATTAAATCCCTTGAAATCCAAAATAGTGGGTTCATCACTATGCAAAGTTTTAATCTCTTCAATCCCGCTTTTAATAATTTTAGCAGCAAGATCTAAAAACTCCGAATCATTGGGATGCCTTTTAATTAAAGTAGAGTCATCTCCAGTCCCATCTTTATCAAGATTCATACTAGAAAACAAGGATCTAATGGGAGACACATCAATAACTTTCAGATCTTCATCTTTATTTCCATATTCTTCCGGTTTAGCAGCCATCTTATTAACTAAGGTGGATTGCTTGTCCGAAATTTGGGCTATTAAGTTCTGAAGATGAGCAAACTGAGATTTCAAACCATAAAATTCCTTAGACATATCATCAAGCTCTTTATTCATGTATTCCATAAAGCTTTTCTATTCTTTAAGCTCATTTCTGAAGAAATCATTGTGCTCAAATTGCACAGACATAAAATGTCTAACATTGTTTTCAATCTCCTCCAACCTCTTAAGGTGAGGGTCAACGCTAATAGGGTAATGTTGGGGAACGTAGTATTTTAAAATTTTCCTACGATCACGCAAGATCTATCTACCAGATGCATAGCAACGAGAGGGAAGAGTGTGTCTACGTACCCTCGTAGACCGGGAGCGGAAGCGTCAAGTGACGCGGTTGATGTAGTCGAACTTCTTCACGATTCAACCGATCAAGCACCGAACGTACGGCACCTCCGCGTTCAGCACACGTTCAGCTTGATGACGTCCCACGAGCTCTTGATCCAGTTGAGCTTCACGGGAGAGTTTCGTCAGCACGACGGCGTGGTGACGGATATGATGTATTCACCAGCGCAGGGCTTCGCCTAAGCTCCGCGACGGTATGACCGAGGTGTGATTCTGTGGAGGGGGGCACCGCACACGGTTGGAACAATTCAACTTGTGTGTCTTTGGGTGCCCCCTGCCCCCGTATATAAAGGAGCAAGGGGGGAGGCCGGCCGGCCCTTATTTGGTGCGGCTAGGGGTGCAATCCTACTAGGAATAGGATTGCAATCCTATTCCTAGTAGGAATCACCAAAGAAGGAAGAGAGGGAAAGGAAAAGAGGGAGAGGTGGCGCCCCCCAATCCTAGTCCAACTAGGAACCCTAGGTGGGGCGCCGGCCAGCCCTATGGTCTGCCTCTCTCTTTCCCTTAAGGCCCACTATGGACCATCCCCCCTCGTAGGGGGTTCCGGTAATCCCCTCCGGCAATCCCGTTAAATCCGAAACTTTTCCGGAACACTTCCGGTGTCCGAATATAGTCGTCCAATATATCAATCTTTATGTATCGGACATTCCGAGACTCCTCGTCATGTCCGTGATCTCATCCGGGACTCCGAACTACCTTCGGTACATCAAAACTCATAAACTCATAATACCGATCGTCATCAAACGTTAAGCGTGCGGACCCTACGGGTTCGAGAACTATGTAGACATGACCGAGACTCATCTCCGGTCAATAACCAATAGCGGAACCTGGATGTTCATATTGGCTCCTACATATTCTACGAAGATCTTTTATCAGTCAGAACCGCATAACAACATACGTTGTTCCTTTTGTCATCGGTATGTTACTTGCCCGAGATTCGATCGTCGGTATCTCTATACCTAGTTCAATCTCGTTACCGGCAAGTCTATTTACTCGTTCCGTAACACATTATCTCGTGACTAACTCATTAGTCTTTTGCTTGCAAGGCTTATTATGATGTGTGTTACCGAGAGGGCCCAGAGATACCTCTCCGACACTTCGGAGTGACAAATCCTAATCTTGATCTATGCCAACACCACGAATACTTTCGGAGACACCTATAGAGCATCTTTATGATCACCCATTTACGTTGTGACGTTTGATAGCACACAAGGTGTTCCTACGGTATTCGGGAGTTGCATAATCTCATAGTCATAGGAACATGTATAAGTCATGAAGAAAGCAATAGCAGTAAAACTAAACGATCATAGTGCTATGCTAACGGATGGGTCTAGTCCATCACATCATTCTCCTAATGATGTGATCCCGTTGATCAAATGACAACTCATGTCTATGGTTAGGAAACATAACCATCTTTGATCAATGAGTTAGTCTAGTAGAGGCATACTAGGGACACTCTGTTTTGTCTATGTATTCACACATGTACTAAGTTTCCGGTTAATACAATTCTAGCATGAATAATAAACATTTATCATGATATAAGGAAATATAAATAACAACTTTATTATTGCCTCTAGGGCATATTTCCTTCAGTCTCCCACTTGCACTAGAGTCAATAATCTAGCTCACATCGCTATGTGATTTAATACCGATAGTTCACATCGTTATGTGAATAACACCCATAGTTCACATCGCCATGTGACCAACACCCAAAGGGTTTACTAGAGTCAATAATCTAGTTCACATCGCTATGTGATTAATACCCAAGAGTAATAAGGTGTGATCATGTTTTGCTTGTGAGAGAAGTTTAGTCAACGGGTCTGTCACATTCAGATCCGTATGTATTTCGCAAATTTCTATGTCTACAATGCTCTGCATAGAGCTACTCTAGCTAATTGCTCCCACTTTCAAGACGCATCCAGATTGATACTTAGAGTCATCTGGATTTAGTGTCAAAGCTTGCATCGGCGTAACCCTTTACGACGAACTCTTTATCACCTCCATAATCGAGAAACATTTCCTTAGTCATCCAGTTACTAAGGATAATTTTGACCGCTGTACAGTGATCTACTCCTGGATCACTATTGTACCCCCTTGACAAACTCATGGCAAGGTACACAACATGGCATACTTTATAGAACCTATGGCTGAGGCATAGGGAATGACTTTCATTCTCTCTATATTTTTTCTGCCGTGGTCTGGCTTTGAGTCTTACTCAACTTCACACCTTACAAGTCAGGCAAGAACTCCTTCTTTGACTGATCCATTTTGAACTACTTCAAAATCTTATCAAGGTATCTACTCATTGAAAGTCTTATCAAGCGTCTTGATCTATCTCTATAGATCTTGATGCCCAATATGTAAGCAGCTTCACCAAGGTCTTTCTTTGAAAAACTCCTTTCAAACACTCCTTTATGCTTTCCAGAAAATTCTACATCATTTCTGATCGACAATATGTCATTCACATATACTTATCAGAAAGGTTGTAGTGCTCCCACTCACTTCTTGTAAATACAGGCTTCACTCAAAGTCTGTATAAATCTATATGCTTTGATCAACTTATCAAAGCGTATATTCCAACTCTGAGATGCTTGCACCAGTCCATAGATGGATCGCTGGAGCTTGCACATTTTGTTAGCACCTTTAGGATTGACAAAACCTTCTGGTTGCATCATATACAAGTCTTCTTTAATAAATCCATTAAAGAATGCAGTTTTGTTATCCATTTGCCAGATTTCATAAAATGCGGCAATTGCTAACATGATTCGGACAGACTTAAGCATCGCTACGGGTGAGAAAGTCTCATCGTAGTCAACTCCTTGAACTTGTTGAAAAACTTTCGCAACAAGTCGAGCTTTGTAAACAGTAACATTACTGTCAGCGTCAGTCTTCCTCTTGAAGATCCATTTATTTTCGATGGCTTGCCGACCATCGGGCAAGTCAACCGAAGTCCACACTTTGTTCTCATACATGGATCCCATCTCAGATTTCATGGTCTCAAGCCATTTTGCGGAATCTGGGCTCATCATCGCTTCCTCATAGTTCGTAGGTTCATCATGGTCCAGTAACATGACTTCCAGAACCGGGTTGCCGTACCACTCTGGTGCGGAACGTACTCTGGTTGATCTACGAAGTTCAGCAGTAACTTGATCCGAAGTTTCATGATCATCATCATTAGCTTCCTCACTAATTGGTGTAGGAATCACTGGAACCAGTTTCTGTGATGTACTACTATCCAATTCGGGAGAAGGTACAATTACCTCATCAAGTTCCACTTTCCTCCCACTCACTTCTTTCGAGAGAAACTCCTTCTCTAGAAAGGATCCACTCTTAGCAACAAAGACCTTGCCTTCGTATCTGTGATAGAAGGTGTACCCAACAGTTTCTTTTGGGTATCCTATGAAGATTTACTTCTCCGATTTGGTTTCGAGCTTATCATGTTGAAACTTTTTCACATAAGCATCGCAGTCCCAAACTTAAAGAAATGACAGCTTAGGTTTCTCGTCAAACCACAGTTCATACGGTGTCATCTCCATGGATTTAGATGGTGCCCTATTTAACGTGAATGTATCTGTCTCTAATGCATAACCCCAAAAGCGATAGTGGTAGATCGGTAAGAGACATCATCGATCGCACCATATCTAATAAAGTACGATTATGACGTTCGGACACACCATTACACTATGGTGTTCCAGGTGGTGTGAGTAGTGAAACTATTTCACATTGTTTTTACTGAAGGCCAAACTCGCTAACTCAAATATTTTACCTCTACGATCATATCGTAGAAACTCTTATTTTCTTGTTACGACGATTCTCCACTTCACTCTGAACTTCTTTGAACTTTTCAAATGTTTTAGACTTGTGCTTCATTAAGTAGATATACCCATATCTGCTCAAATCATCAGTGAAGGTCAGAAAATAACGATACCCGCCGCGAGCTTCAGCACTCATTGGTCCACATACATCTGTATGTATGATCTCCAACAAATCTGTTGCTCGCTCCATTGTTCCGGAGAACGGAGTTTTAGTCATCTTGTCCATGAGGCATGGTTCGCAAGCACCAAGTGATTCATAATCAAGTGATTCCAAAAGTCCATCACTATGGAGTTTCTTCATGCGCTTTACACCATTATGACCTAAACAGCAGTGCCACAAATAAGTTGCACTATCATTATTAACCTTGCATCTTTTGGCTTCAATATTATGAATATGTGTATCACCACGATCGAGATCCAACAAACTATTTTCATTGAGTGTATGACCATTGAAGGTTTTATTCATGTAAACAGAATAACAATTATTCTATGACTTTAAATGAATAACCGTATTGCAACAAATATGATCAAATTTTATTTAGGTTTTACACTAATCCCGAAAGTATAGGGAGTGTGCGATGATGATCATATCAATCTTGGAACCACTTCCAACACACATCGTCACTTCACCTTTAACTAGTCTCTGTTCATTCTGCAATTCTCGTTTCGAGTTACTAATTTTAGCAACTGAACCGGTATCAAATACCCAGGGGTTGCTATGAACACTAGTAAAGTACACATCAATAATCTGTATATCAAAATATACCTTTGTTCACTTTGCCATCCTTCTTACCCGCCAAGTATCTAGGGCAGTTCCACTTCCAGTGACCATTTCCTTTGCAGTAGAAGCACTTAGTTTCAGGCTTGAGTTTTAGCTTTGGGTTTCTTCACGGGAGTGACAACTTGCTTGTCATTCTTCTTGAATTTCCCCTTCTATCCCTTTTGCCCTTTACTTGAAACAAGTGGTCTTGTTAACCATCAACACTTGATGCTTTTTCATGATTTCTACCTTCGCCGACTTCAGCATTGCGAAGAGCTCGGGAATTCCTTTCATCATCCCTTGCATATTATAGTTCATCACGAAGTTCTACTAACTTGGTGATAGTGACTAGAGAACTTTGTCAATTACTATCTTATCTGGAAGATTAACTCTCACTTGATTCAAGTAATTGTAGTACCCAGACAATCTGAGCACATGCTCACTGGTTGAGCTATTCTCCTCCATCTTGTAGGCAAAGTATTGTCAGAAGTCTTATACCTCTCGACACGGGCATGAGTATGAAATACTAATTCCAACTCTTGGAACATCTTATATGCTCCGTGGCGTTCAAAACGTTTTTGAAGTCCCGGTTCTAAGCCATAAAGCATGGTGCACTTAAACTATCAAGTAGTCATCATACTGAGCTATTGTTAAAACGTTCATAACGTCTACATCTGCTCCTGCAATAGGTATGTCACCTAGCGGTGCATCAAGGACATAATTCTCTGTGCAGCAATGAGGATAATCCTCAGATCACGGAACAATTCCGCATCATTGCTACTAACATCTTTCAACTTAGTTTTCTCTAGGAACATATAAAAAATAAACGGGGAGCAACATCGCGAGCTATTGATCTACAACATAGATATGCTAATACTACGAGGACTAAGTTCATGATAAATTAAAGTTCAATTTAATCATATTACTTAAGAACTCCCACTTAGATAGACATCCCTCTAGTCATCTAAATGATCACGTGATCCAAATCAACTAAACCATGTTCGATCATCACGTGAGATGGAGTAGTTTCAATGGTGAACATCTTATGTTTATCATATCTACTATCTGATTCACGCTCGACCTTTCGGTCTCCAGTGTTCCGAGGCCATATCTGCATATGCTAGGCTCGTCAAGTTTAACCCGAGTATTCTGCGTGTGCTAAACTGGCTTACACCCGTTGTATTTGAACTTAGAGCTTATCACACCCGATCATCACGTGGTGTCTCGGCACGACGAACTTTCGCAACGGTGCATACTCAGGGAGAACACTTATACCTTGAAATTTAGTAAGGGATCATCTTATAATGCTACCATCGAACTAAGCAAAATAAGAAGCATAATAAGATAAACATCACATGCAATCAAAATATGTGACATGATATGGCCATCATCATCTTGTGCTTTTGATCTCCATCTCCAAAGCACCATCATGATCACCTTCGTCATCGGCGCGACACCTTGATCTCCATCGTAGCATCGTTGTCGTCTCGCCAACTATTGCTTCTACAACTATCGCCACCGCTTAGTGATAAAGTAAAACAATTACATGGCGATTGCATTTCATACAATAAAGCGACAACCATATGGCTCCTGCCAGTTGCCGATAACTTTACAAAACATGATCATCTCATACAAAACCGTATATCTCATCATGTCTTGACCATATCACATCACAACATGCCCTGCAAAAACAAGTTAAACGTCCTCTACTTTGTTGTTGCAAGTTTTACGTGGCTGCTACGGGCTTAGCAAGAACCGTTCTTACCTACGCATACAAAACCACAACGATGTTTCGTCAAGTATGTGTTGTTTTAACCTTCACAAGGACCGGGCGTAGCCACACTTGATTCAGCTAAAGTGAGAGAGACAGACACCCGCCAGTCACCTTTAAGCAACGAGTGCTCGTAACGGTGAAACCAGTCTCGCGTAAGCGTACGCGTAATGTCGGTCCGGGCCGCTTCATCTCACAATACCGCCGAAGCAAAGTATGACATGCTGCTAAGCAGTATGACTAGTATCGCCCACAACTCATTGTGTTCTACTCGTGCATATCATCTACGCATAGACCTGGCTCTGATGCCACTGTTGGGGAACGTAGTATTTTAAAATTTTCCTACGATCACGCAAGATCTATCTACCAGATGCATAGCAACGAGAGGGAAGAGTGTGTCTACGTACCCTCGTAGACCGAGAGCGGAAGCGTCAAGTGACGCGGTTGATGTAGTCGAACTTCTTCACGATTCAACCGATCAAGCACCGAACGTACGACACCTCCGCGTTCAGCACACGTTCAGCTTGATGACGTCCCACGAGCTCTTGATCCAGTTGAGCTTCATGGGAGAGTTTCGTCAGCACGACGGCGTGACGACGGATATGATGTATTCACCGGCGCAGGGCTTCGCCTAAGCTCCGCGACGGTATGACCGAGGTGTGATTCTGTGGAGGGGGGCACCGCACACGGTTGGAACAATTCAACTTGTGTGTCTTTGGGTGCCCCCTGCCCCCGTATATAAAGGAGCAAGGGGGGAGGCCGGCCGGCCCTTGTTTGGTGCGGCTAGGGGTGCAATCATACTAGGAATAGGATTGCAATCCTATTCTTAGTAGGAATCACCAAAGAAGGAAGAGAGGGAAAGGAAAAGAGGGAGAGGTGGCGCCCCCCAATCCTAGTCTAACAAGGAACCCTAGGTGGGGCGCCGGCCAGCCCTATGGGCTGCCTCTCTCTTTCCCTTAAGGCCCACTATGGACCATCCCCCCTCGTAGGGGGTTCCGGTAATCCCCTCCGGCAATCCCGTTAAATCCGAAACTTTTCCGGAACACTTCCGGTGTCCGAATATAGTCGTCCAATATATCAATCTTTATGTCTCGGACATTCCGAGACTCCTCGTCATGTCCGTGATCTCATCCGGGACTCCGAACTACCTTCGGTACATCAAAACTCATAAACTCATAATACCGATCGTCATCAAACGTTAAGCGTGCGGACCCTACGGGTTCGAGAACTATGTAGACATGACCGAGACTCATCTCCGGTCAATAACCAATAGCGGAACCTGGATGTTCATATTGGCTCCTACATATTCTACGAAGATCTTTTATCGGTCAGAACCGCATAACAACATACGTTGTTCCTTTTGTCATCGGTATGTTACTTGCCCGAGATTCGATCGTCGGTATCTCTATACCTAGTTCAATCTCGTTACCGGCAAGTCTCTTTACTCGTTCTGTAACACATTATCTCGTGACTAACTCATTAGTCTTTTGCTTGCAAGGCTTATTATGATGTGTGTTACCGAGAGGGCCCAGAGATACCTCTCCGACACTTCGGAGTGACAAATCTTAATCTTGATCTATGCCAACACCACGAATACTTTCGGAGATACCTGTAGAGCATCTTTATGATCACCCAGTTACGTTGTGACGTTTGATAGCACACAAGGTGTTCCTACGGTATTCGGGAGTTGCATAATCTCATAGTCATAGGAACATGTATAAGTCATGAAGAAAGCAATAGCAGTAAAACTAAACGATCATAGTGCTATGCTAACGGATGGGTCTAGTCCATCACATCATTCTCCTAATGATGTGATCCCGTTGATCAAATGACAACTCATGTCTATGGTTAGGAAACATAACCATCTTTGATCAATGAGTTAGTCTAGTAGAGGCATACTAGGGACACTCTGTTTTGTCTATGTATTCACACATGTACTAAGTTTCCGGTTAATACAATTCTAGCATGAATAATAAACATTTATCATGATATAAGGAAATATAAATAACAACTTTATTATTGCCTCTAGGGCATATTTCCTTCAGGTAAGTCATAGGGCAAGCAAGCAATCCAGCACACAAGCAAACAAGAAGCAACCAAACGGTAAACACACGGCAAAAAGAAGGGCAAATAAAATGGCAAGGGTGAAGTGGGAGGAGAGGAAAATGAGAGGCAAAAAATGTAATGCGAATGATAAGGGTTTGTGATAGGTACTTGGTATATGACTTTTGCGTAAGCCTCCCCGGCAACGGAGCCAGAAATTCTTCTTGCTACTTCTCGAGCTTGCGTTGTATTCCCTCGAAGAGGAAAGGGTGATGCAGCACAGTAGCATAAGTATTTCCCTCAGTTTTTGAGAACCAAGGTATCAATCCAGTAGGAGACCACGCGCGAGTCCCTCGCACTTGCACAAACAAATAAGAACTTCATAGCCAACATGATAAGGGGTTGTCAATCCCTTTACGGTCACTTACGAAAGTGAGATCTGATAGATAGGATAGTATAATATTTTTGGTATTTTTGGATATAAGAACAGAAAGTAAATAAAGCAAAGTAAAGTAGATGGAAGATTAATATGTTGAGAATAGACCCGGGGGCCATAGGTTTCACTAGTGGGCTCTCTCATGATAGCAGAATTCTACGGTGGGTGAACAAATTACTATCGAGCAATTGATAGAATAGCGCATAGTTATGAGAATATTTAGGCATGATCATTATATATAGGCATCACGTCCGTGATAAGTAGACCAAAACGATTCTGCATCTACTACACTACAAAAAAATACACTTCCGTGATGATACGTGTTTGTCACAGTAGGTCACGTTTTCTGTCATGCTATCGTAAGAGTGTTTCATGACATTACCAAAATTATCATCACAGAAGTGTCCACTTCCATGACGATAAATCGCGCGTCACAAAAGTGCTTTCATCAAGGGTGACCAACACGTGGCATCCACCGTAATAGAACGTCGTTAAGCTATCGGGCCCGGTTTTGGATCCGATAACCCGTTAACAGCCCCGGCCAATAGGGATTTTCCACGTGTAAAATCATCATTGGCTGGAGGAAACACGTGTCGGCTCACCGTTGGGACAGATATCATCCACTCATTGGACCCAAAGCGCCTATGATACGTCGACACGTGGCACAGCCCAATAGAGAACCATTCCTGTGAAAAGGCCGGCCGGTTTGACTTGGTCAAAAGGTGGCAGGCCGGCCCATGGCAAGCCTGTTAACGGCTTGTTCGCATATAGCCCATTTAAAGCCCGCTAACCTAGGGCCCGTTTACGGCCTATCCGAATTAGGCCCAGTAGCATCATCTACTCATTGGACCTAAAGCGCCTATGATACGTCGACACGTGGCACGGCCCAACAGAGGCCCATTCATCTGAAAAGGCCGGCCCATTTTACTTGGTCTAAAGGTGGCGGGCCGGCCCACGGCAAGCCTGTTAACGGCCTGTTCGCGTATAGCCCATTTACAGCCCGCTAAACCAGGGCCCATTTACGGCCTATCCGAATTAGGCCCAGTAGCGTCATCTGGGCCGTCCAATATAATTCCAGCCCGTTTTAACTTCCGTCCCATGTATGGCCCATGACGTCTTTTGGCCCGTATGAGGCCCTTAGTAACACTCGACCTATTAACGGCTCGTGGTAAAACTGGCCCGTAATGAACAGTGTATCACTTTATACCCATTAACGGTCCATTATTCCGTTGGGCCGTTTCCAGCCCATGTTATCTTTTGGCCTTCTCAGGGCCCATTTATTCTTGGGCTCATTTCCAGCATTCGTTTACTTTCGGCCCATTACTGTCATTTTCTGCTTGTGGGCCAAATTCAGCCCGTGGTTACAGTCGGCCTATTTGTGGCCCGTTAATACGTTGGGCCATTTTCATAGCATCATCAAATACGTCCTATTAACGGCCCGCTATGGTCAGCCCATAAAACATACGATTTCCACTCTAGCCCGTTTACGGCCCCTTATACGGCACGTACAAGGCCCATAGATGAGACGACTCATAGAAGGCCCATGGATCCTACGGGACGTAGAAGGCCCATTGACCCGACGGCCCATACAAGGCCCATTGATTCGATGGCCTATAGAAGGCTCATGGATCCGCTGGCCCATAGAAGGCCCATGGATCTGACAGCCGAAAGAAGGCCCACGGATCCGATAGCCCATAGAAGGCCCACGAATCCGACGGCCATAGAAGGCCATGGATCGTCCGTCCCATAGATGGCCCATGGATCGTACGGCCTGTGGAGGGCCATGGTCACTACAACGTTTGGGCGAGTTGGCCACCGTTTGAACGATATAGCATATTCAAAGAATTATCCTACTCTATACTATCACCTCTAAAATCATACACTATACAATAAAGAGACTAAGGCATAGAAACGTAGAATAATCCTACACTATACAAGCATTATGGTTCGGCACCAGTGATAATAAAGCATAAACAAAGAGCAAATTACATACACTGGGCAAATACAACTCATACATCATGGACGCTCATCAACATAACTTACCATTTGAACTATAATCTCTTTAGAAAATAGGATTGGTCGGATTTAGATAGCACAAATTCCAGTCTACAAAATCTCCAATTCCTTCATTGTTACCTCAGTGTCTTGTTTCATTTTTTTGACTCCTCCATCTAATACCTACATGTCCAGTCTCAACTTGTTGATTGTACGTTCAGAATCATGTACACGTTGTCTTGCCACCTCTAGTTGATGCTCGAGAACATCAGCACATTCCAATTCCAATCCATAATCATTCGGTAACGGCCATGCCGCACTGCTCGCGGATCTTTGTGTTGATGTCACTTCATCCTAAAATGTTTCTGTAAGTACACATGACTAGGGCAAAAATACAGTTACAACAGTAAAGCGAGGAAGACAAACTATTTTGTACATGGCAAAACAGGACTAACAATAATGTTACACGTCATGAAGCATAAGCAGGTGATATTATAAAAATTATTAAAAAGGTAGTCTGTGCAGCCTGCATACAGAAATCTCTCTTAGCTCACCAGAGGAGCATGATGTTGGGGCCCAATCCAAAACACAGACAAGTTACAAATTTAGACAGCACATTGTGTATAAGTAAGCAAGCAGTTAGCCGTTATGTAGCTCAATTAAAGTCTTAGGGAGCATAATGAACAATAGAGGATTTCATACAAACATACTACATCAAGCAAAACCATGCAATCATTAGCCTAGTATAAACTAGATTGTGAGCCTCATTCAATAATAGTTGGTTAATAGACTTCAAAGCTTCAGGCACACTTCGGCAGAGTAATTAAATGGTAAGACCTTTAATTATGTCAACTAATAGTTATACAAGTACCCACCATCAGACATCATTCTTTGGGCACCTCATTAACTGAGGACAAATAAAGCAATTGAAAAGAGCAAATTAACTATGCCTGAAACAAACAAGGAATTGAACTGTTGAGTTGGATACAGTGACTTACCTTAACAGGTTGAAGAGGCTTAGCGCAGCTCCTACTTCTCTTGCAAGGCTCCTTCCTAACATCTTGTACTTGGAAATCCTCAATCTTATCTTCATTGCACCCCCTCTGCAAGGTGACACAAACTAGTTACTCGTCTCCTTGGAAGATAAATATGCATACTTTCCAGTCTGTGAACGCAAAAGGATGAGATTATAACAAAACAACACCACATAATGAAACATGACACATCTCTTGCACTTGCACACAATGAAATGAGCATTTACTATGTCTGCACTAGGTAAAAACTAGGCATACCTTTGAACTAGATCTCCAGGTACTCTTGGAGAGCCTACTTTAGTGTACAGCAAAACCTTTATGTCACCTATGAGTTAGAAAAGGCCTCACTACAGCAGCCCTTAGTGTTTAAATCATTGACAAGCTCTGTTAGAGTGTTAGGTCAAGAAAAGCAAGTAATCAAAGCAAATAGTGATGGTCATGCGTTTTTGTTTAAATTAGGCAATGGGATCTCTATGGAAAACATTGACCAAAGTAGATTGTGCCAAGTAGATGCTATCTTTATATTTGCATTTTGAGCAAATAGTGATGGTCTGTTTTCCTATCATATTAATTACTGCACTGGGTTCAATTTAGGATGTTTGCAAGTCAAATTAATTTTTATATGGGCAGCAAAATGAAAAAATATAATGCAATCTAGACTTTTCACTGATCATACCAAACATAAGCTGAAAATGCAATGAAAATAACTGGTTGGCTTATTACATGGAGCTTATATTCACAGGTGCTTATTTTCTTAGGATAACTCGTAATAACTGTCCCTAAGAAACTTGGCCAATAGAAATGACATACAAATAACATGTCACGATGATTGCAATGGAGGAGTAACGTACCATAGCACACTGTATAGGCTCACCGCTGGCTCTCCTTTTTTTGCGATGTTCCATGAAATTGCCACATACATCTTGTACTTTTTCATTGTGTAACCCTATCTGCAAGTTGACACAGCTAATTTTAGACATCTCTACATGATAATACATTGCATATCCCTTGCGCATATTTAAACCTCCAATTAATGATTGTGTGTGTATCGTAAACTATCCATGACTCTATGTGCTGGACTAGCAGGCACTCTAAGGGAGCCTAATGTAGTGTACTGGAATTCCTACATGCCACCTACGATTTTGTGTAATGTACTGCCTCTATTCCTAAATATATGTCTATGTAGAGATTCCAGTATGGACCACATATAGATGTATATAGATGCATTTTCGAGTGTAGATTCACTCATTTTGCTTTGTATGTAGCCTATAGTGGAATCTCTAGAAAGACTTATATTTAGGAACGGAGGTACGAGGTAGTATCATGTATGACATCTACATATCTAATTTAGCAGCCAGTAGTATAAATCATTGTGTGCACAAAGAGATTACTGGTCGAAAATCCTAGCAAAGCACGTTGGCAGGCACAGAACAATACAAGAGAGAGAGAGAGAGAGAGAGAGAGAGAGAGAGCGAGAGAGAGAGACGCTTATAAGATCATAGCAATGCCTCGGTCCAGGATCTTGGTTGGCCAAGCTGTTAGATCCAGAAGAAACACTGCATAACAGGTAACAGCGACCTATTAGTATATTTGAAGTACATCGGGCAGATGGTGTTGGACGGGTTTAAATGTGACAAGTACCTAGGCCATGGCGGGTTCTTGGCATCTTGCCAGACGGTGGGAATCAGGTTAGAAACATTAAGGGTGATGACGCTGCGCTGGCTGTCGGGGTCCGGTAAGGAGATCTAGAACCATCGAGTAAGGTGTTTGTGGAGCGGCTCCGGTAGGGTGGACTATGGTGTGGGCGAAGCGGATCTGTGGCCGTGGACGAGGGCGTAGGTGAAGCTACTCCGGTGGTTGGGTTAAGGATGGTGTCGATGATGCGGATCTGCAGCCGTGGACGGGGCGTCAGAAGTTGCTCCGGTAGGTTGGATGAGGGTGCGAGGAAGCGGATCTGAGGCCGTGGACTTATGATTTGGCAAAGCGGCCCCGATAGGGTTGAAAATGCTATAGGCGAAGCTACTCCGGTGGGGTTGACGATGGTGTCGGCGAAGCTGCTCCGGTAGGGTTGAGGAAGGTGTCGGCGAAGAGGATCAGAGGCTGCCGATCGGGGCGTCGGTGGGGCGGCTCCGGGGGGTGTGGATGAAGCGTCTCCGGTGGGGAGTACGAATGAGCCGCTGCAGATGCGCTGCGGTTGACGAGAGTATCGGCGAAGCAGATCCGGCGCCGTGGACAAGGCCGGCACTGAATGGGCTGTGGTACAGTGGTGGATGAGCAGTCTACTTGTTTCTAGGGGAGGTGGGAGGGGTAGATGCGGCCGCAGAAGCAGATCCGGTGAGGTGGACGCCGCTGGCAGTGAATGGGCTCTGGTACGCCGGTGGATGAGCAGTCTAGGGTTTCGAGGGGGGAGGGGAGAAAGGCCGATGAAGTACGGACGGCGTGATGTGAGATGCTCTGGTGCTGTGGAGTTAGTCATTTTTGCGGGAGGGTGAGAGGAAATGGGGGTGCCGTGAAGTGGGGGAACCGGAAGTTACCAAAGCAGCCCCGACCTATTATGTAGATGAGGGCGGTATTGTAACTGTTGGTCTCCGTGCACCAAGGACAAAAGGGGAATTTCGCATGCTAAAGACTAAGGTGGCGGAAATTTTAGAAGGAGGCGGGAGATTTTGCCGCCCGCGGGATCGTTCATATCCAGTTTCAACTAATTTTGGACCGTGCTAGCGGAAGGTCATGCGATATTGTGTACACGGGGCACGCGTCAGCAGTTAATAACTGGTGTGAAGTCCACCCCAGAAAAAAAGACAATAACTCGGGATGATGCGCCGATAACTTGGAAGTTCACACGGGTGCGGCCAATCATACGGGTGTAGTGGCGCGTTCACAAAAAAAGGGATCAAACGCTCTGCCTATGTATTTCTCGTCTAAATAGATAATTTAGTGCAATTGGTAATTTACTTTAAACATAATGCATTGACGTGTTAGTGTAGAGGCGCACAAAAAGAAATGGATATTGTAGTCCGCTGCTTAAAAGTGTTACCTCATATGATTACATAGCCTCCATTTAATAAAATGTGTACCCGTTGAATTCATATATGAATATTACATATATTACTTCATAATAGAACCTTAAATCATCCAAGACTAATGATTTTGAATGCAAGAGTAACAATGGTGCATGTACATGATAGCTACATTGGTTGTTTGAAGAAACATCACTGTAACTTTGGCATGCACAACTGAAAAGGTTTATTTAAATAGAAAAAAAATGTGATATGTGAGTGTCCAATCTTTATACCGTTGAATCGATATTGTACCTTTGGCCACGATACGAAGTAGATATTGATTATGTTCAAGCGATGCACATCCACAATCGCTAGATAGTGATACGTGAATGAATTGTGCAATCTCTCTCACACGCATACATATCTCATTTCCCTGTGGGCATCAGAATCACACACGAGCACTTCGTGTATTTCTCTCCCTCCGTCAAGGTTAGAATTCGTCTTTCTACCCCATCCTACAAGTCTCTCACACAGAAACACAAACGCTCTCTCTGTCGAACACGCCCACCCCTTTAATTCCGCCCTCCCACAACCACTAATGTCTCAAAGTATAATAATGTCTCTCACACATATGCCTAAGTTTAACTCAAGTTCCGGAACCATATGAATACATACAATGGGATTCCAACAGAGCACCTTTTGTTTTGAGATTTCGCTTTCTCTCTCCCCCTCTCTCTCTCTCTCTCTCTCTCACACACACACACACACACGCGCGCGCGCACACACACACACACATTGTTTCTCGCTTCATTTTTTCCGGCACTTGCATGCACACAATTTTGTTTATCCTCGTGATGCTTTAAGTATGCCTCGCACAAATGCTATCTACCTATCCCTTAATATAGCTAGATATGTGTCACACAAACTCCTTATCCCTTCTAGCAAGATGCCCATGCGTTGCACCGAACATCAAGATGCATTTGTATGAGTAGTTTATCTTGTGGGAGAAAAGGATGAACAAGGGAATGCCTTATTTGCAAATGCGGAGAGGGGTGTGGGTATCTTTTTGCAAAATTGCCACAGTTTCCTTCCTATCCGTCGGGTATAAATTGGATGGTCTATATTGCAGGATGGCAGGAACACCATCATCACCAACTCTGTTTTATAAGAGTAGGGATATGTAAGTGTCACTGCCCCCCCCCCC
>LR738710.1:832421856-832434854 GCA_902687465.1 Secale cereale | reverse complement strand
TACTCCTATAAAAGACTCAGTTGGTGATGGTGGTGTGTCTGCCATCCGTCGTTTCTGACCATTAGATCTGCATCTAACGGCTGTGAGGTAAGTTGTGGCATTTTTGCAACAATAGCCCACTTCTCTGCTCCAATTTGCAGAAAACCCCTTATTATCTTGAAAGCAACCACATCCCTCCCTCAACTTATCAAAACAGCCCGAGAAATATATTTTGAGTGGAAAGTGCTCCCTCCGTTCCCAAATATTTGTCTTTCTAGAGATTTCAATAAGTGACTATATACATAGTAAAATGAGTGAATCTACACTTCAAAATATGTCTATATAATCCGTATGTGATAGTCCATTTGAAATCTCTAAAAGTCAAATATTTAGGAACGGGGGGAGTAATATATTAGGAGTATATCAAAACAAGAGTGATTTCTTTCAAGTTTGTGAACAAGTACTACTATTCTACTACTTTGGATCTGTCGCAACTGTGACGCCCCCGATTTGTCCGTACACTAATCATGCACGCAAATGTGTACGGCCAAGATCAGGGACTCACTGGTAGATATCACAACACAACTCTAAAAGTAAAATAATTCATACAAGCTTCATATTACAAGCCAGGGGCCTCGAGGGCTCGAATACAAGTGCTCGATCATAGACAAGTCAGCGGAAGCAACAAATATCTGAGTACAGACATAAAGGTAAACAAGGTGCCATAAGATGGCTAGCACAAACTGGGATACAGATCGAAAGAGGAGCAGGCCTCCTGCCTGGGATCCTCCTAAACTACTCCTGGTCGTCGTCGGCAGACTGCACGTAGTAGTAGGCGCCTCCGGTGTCGTAGGAGTCGTCGTAGGTGGCGTCTGGCTCCTGGGCTCCACCATCTGGTTGCATCAACCGAGAAGAAGGAACAGAAGGGGGAAACGGGGAGCAAAGCAACCGTGAGTACTCATCCAAAGTACTCGCAAGCAAGGATCTATACTACATATGCAATGGTAACAATGATATGGGTAGTATCGGTGGACTGAACTGCAGCAAGCGGGAATAAGAGGGGGATAGCTAATCCAAACGAAGACTACGCTTCTGGCAGCCTCCATCTTGCAGCAGTAGGAGAGAATAGATGGTAAGTTCACCAAGTAACAACGAATAGCATAATCCCACTCGGCGATCCTCCCGCACATCACCCTGTGAGAGAGCAACCACCGAGTTATATCTGGAACTCATCTGGGTGTGTTTTAACAAGTGTCCGGTTCTAGTTATCATGAGGTCGGAATACAACTCCGGGTCGTCCTTTTACCGAGGGACACGGCTATTCGAATAGATTAACTTCCCTGCAGGGGTGCACCACATAACCCAGCACGCTTGATCCCATTTGGCCGGACACACTTTCCAGGGTCATGCCCGGCCTCGGAAGATCAACACGTTGCAGCCCTACCTAAGC
This sequence comes from Secale cereale, assembly GCA_902687465.1. Classification (NCBI taxonomy): domain Eukaryota; kingdom Viridiplantae; phylum Streptophyta; class Magnoliopsida; order Poales; family Poaceae; genus Secale; species Secale cereale. The sequence goes on along the minus strand of LR738710.1, from coordinate 832,433,425 downwards.
ACAGCAGAGAGGTCAGCACGCCGGTCTAAGTCCTAGGCGTGCAGGGGTCCGGGCCCATCGCCCAACGCACACCTGCACGTTGCGTACGCGGCCGGTAAGCAGACCTAGCCTCTTCTAATACCAGAGTAGGCTTTCCAGTCCAATCCGGCGCGCGTCGCTAAGTCGCTGACGTCAAAAAGGCTTCGGCTGATACCACGACGTCGAGTGCCCATAACTGTTCCCACGCAGCTGGTTAGTGCGTATAGACCAAATGGCCAGACTCAGATCAAATATCCAAACTCGTTAAGCGTGTTATTATGAAACAACCGCGGACAACGTCCAGGGCCAGGCCACCTGTCTCCTAGGTGTCTCAACCTGCCCCGTCGCTCCGCCACAAAGATCCACACAGAGGGCCGTCGGGAAAGTATGTCCTTTCAGCCCCCAATCCGTGAATCAACCGCGGGTACTCAACGAGCCGACCCGACTTTAGTCACATCAAGTATCATGTATAAGTGTATGTAATATATACCCGTGATCACCCCCAAGTGATCACGGCCCGATAGAATAGCAGGGCAGACGGACAAGGGTGTAGGGCCACTGATGGAATACTAGCATCCTATACTAAGCATTTAGGATTGCAGGTAAAGTATCAACAGTGGTAGCAACAATGACAGGCTATGCAGCAGAATAGGATTATCGAAAGCAGTAACATGCTACACTACTCTAATGCAAGCAGTAGAGAGAAGAGTAGGCGATATCTGGTGATCAAAGGGGGGGCTTGCCTGGAAGCTCGGCAGCCAAAGTGGGGTCGTCAACACCGTAGTCGAACGGGGCAACAGCAGCGTCGGTCTCGTAGTCTACCGGAGAGAAGAGGGGGAAGAAACAGTGAATACAATGCAAACAGATGCATGACGATGCATGACATGACATGTAACGGTGCTACGCGTGCCCTAACGCAGTATCGGGTGATATTGACGAAGGGGGGAAACATCCGGGAAAGTATTCCCGATGTTTCGCGTTTTCGGGCGGATGAAACGGAGGGGGATAGTTGCGGGTTCGGTATGCTAGGGACGTGTGGTCGACGAACGGTGTGCGTATTCGGATTCGTCTCGTCGTTCTGAGCAACTTTCATATATAAAGTATTTTCATCCGAGTTACGGTTTAAAAGATATGATTTTCTGAAGTTTTTATTAATTTCTGGAATTTTAATATTAATTAAATTAATTCGAAAAAGGATTTATGACATCAGCATGACATCATGCTGACGTCATCATGGTTGACTGGTCAAACTGATTAGTGGGTCCCACCCGTCATAGGCAGTAAACTAACTAACAGTTTAGTTAAATTAATTATGTTTTAGTTAATTATAGATTAGGTTAATTACTGATCAGATTAATCTAATGTGATTAATTAACTTAATTAATTTGTTAATTAATTAATTAATTAATATAATTATTTTTCTTTTTATTTTTTTTATTTTTTTTTTATTTTTTTAAAAAATCCTTCTCTCTTTTTTCTGTTCTGGGGGGCGGGCCCCACGTGCCATAGGCACAGGGGCCAAATGGGTCGGGCACGGGCATATGGGTGCGGGCGCTGGGCGTCGGGCCTTCGCCCGAGAGGGACGAAGCCACCGGGCGCCACCGGCAGGCAGCCGCGATGCGGCAGCGCCGGCACCGGGCGGAGCAGCAGCTTCAAGCGGCTGGTGGCGGCGGGGTGCAGGCGGCGCTGGGGAGTATGGGGGGGCGCCGCGGAGCAGCGCAGTAGGGAGGGGGCCGCGGCGGCGCAGGACGCGCGGGCGGCCGGAGCTGGCCAGTGGCCAGAAGGGGCCGAGGGCCGGCGCGGGGGGCGGGGGGAACGGCGAACGGGCGCGGCCATCGGCTAGGGTGCGGCGGAGGGGCGCGGTAGGGAGGCGGGGCGGCGCGGGCGGCCGAGGCTGCAGCGGCGTGGTGCGGCCGGCACGGGGCGGCGGTCCGGCGAGCGTGGGAATGGGGCGGCGCGGGGTAGGTGGCCAGAGCGGCCAGGGCAAGGGCCCGGCGGGAGGCCTCGGGGGCGCGCCGTGGTGAGGAAAAAGGAGCGGCGGCCAGCGACGCGTGGGGGCGGCGGCCGTAGGAGCCGCGCGGCCGCGGGCGCATACTGCGACGGGCGACGACGCAGGGGTAGGCGGCGGTTGCGCTAGCTGCAGGCGCGGCCGGCGCGTGGGATGGGGCAGCCGCCGGGCGCGGCGCGCGGCCAGCCGAAGCAGGGCGCGGGCGTTGCATCGCAAGGGGGGGGGTCCGGCGTCCGCGGCGTGGACGGGCTCGATCGGGGCGCCGTGCTAGAGAGAAAAGGGGAAGGAGGGGAGCGCTCACGGGCGTTGTAGGGAAAAGGGCAGTGGGGTCGAGGCGGCAGTCCGATGGCGACGGAGTGGAGGCAGTCCGGTGACGGTGGCGAGGCAGCAATGGCAGCGGGGTGACGACGCCGGCGATCCAGCGTCGAGGGAACGAAGAAGCGGCCTCCTCCTCTCGATCCCGATCCAATCGGGGGGGAGGGGGGAGGGGATATTTTTGTGGGGAGTGTCGGTGGGGGTGTGTGGGGGATATTTTTCCCACGGTGGGGTGGGGGGTGTTATAGGTTGGGTTGGTAGTGGGCCGAGGCCCAGTAGGTTAGGGTAGGTTAGTTTTTTTTTTGTTTTTTTTTGTTGTTTGTTTTTTCTCTTCTTTTATTTAATTATGCCTTTTCTATTTTATTTTATTTAAATTACTTAGGCAATTTTAGAAATTGTAATGACTACACCATAATTGATCTTGCAATATTTAGCACCGCCCGAACATTTTTATTTATCATTTTGAAAACTTATTTTGTTTATTTCTTTTTCGGGTTCTTATTTCGAACGGGTTTTTCGATTAGCGTGATGCTATCAACAGTAACACGATGACGTGGCATCATTAGCAGGGAATTACTGTAGCGTGATTACCCGAGCGTTACAAATCTCCTCCACTACAAGAAATCTCGTCCCGAGATTTAGGAGGTAGAAGGAAACAGTGCGGGGTATTCTTCACGAAGACGATCCTCGCGTTCCCAAGTGGCTTCGTCTTCAGAGTGATGCGACCACTAGACTTTGAGGAACTTGATCACCTTCTGACTTGTGCGACGTTCCACTTGGTCGAGAATGCGGACCGGATGCTCTTTATAGGAGAGGTCCTGTTGCAACTCGAGCACTTCGTGATCCACTGCGCGGACTGGGTCCTTAAAGCAGCGGCGGAGTTGAGATACGTGGAACACATCGTGAACCTGAGAAAGGTTCGGTGGCAGCTCCAGTTGATATGCCACCTTTCCACGCCTTTCCAGAATAGTGAATGGACCAATATAGCGAGGAGCTAATTTGCCCTTGATCCCGAAGCGGTGAGCACCCTTCATTGGTGTAACTCAAAGATAAGCCTTTTCGCCAGGTTGATAGACCATGTCTTGATGATGACGATCATACTGACTTTTCTGACATGACTGAGCAGTCTTCAGATTCTCACGAATGACGCGGACTTGCTCTTCAGCGTGTTGAATAATATCCGGACCGAAGAGTGAACGTTCCCCAGTTTCTGACCAGTTCAGAGGGGTTCGGCACTTTTGTCCATATAACACTTCGAAGGGAGCCATCTTTAGACTAGCTTGATAGCTATTATTATAAGAGAACTCAGCATACGGGAGAGATTCCTCCCATTTCTTGCCGAAGGAAATAACACAAGCTCGGAGCATGTCTTCGAGAACTTGGTTGACGCGTTCAACTTGCCCTTGCGACTGAGGATGAAAGGCAGTACTGAATGACAGATGTGTTCCCATAGCTTCTTGGAAACTTGCCCAGAATCTAGAAGTGAATAAACTACCACGGTCTGAACTGATAACCAGTGGAATACCGTGAAGTGAAACAATTCTGGACATGTAGAGAGTTGCCAGCTGACTAGCAGTAATTGCTTCTTTGACTGCCAGAAAATGTGCAATTTTAGAAAGTCGGTCAATGACGACAAGTATTGCATCATTACCTCTCTGCGATTTGGGAAATCCAGTGACGAAGTCCATTTGAACATGGTCCCATTTCCATTCGGGAATAGAGATAGGTTGCAAAGTTCCAGCGGGCCTTTGATGTTCTGCTTTGATACGACGGCAAACGTCACACTCAGCAACATAATGAGAAATGTCTTGCTTCATATTAGACCACCAGAATCTCTGACGAATGTCCTGGTACATCTTGGTACTACCGGGATGAATAGTCAAAGGTGTATCATGAGCTTCTTTCATAACCCTTGGATTCATATCCAGGTTTTTCTTCGAACATGGTACCACTAAGCGGCCTTTGAAGTATAAGGCGCCATCATCGGCAACAGTGAAAAATGAGGGCTTTCCCCTTTTGAGATAGAGTTTAATCTTCTCGACTTCGAAGTCATAACCTTGAATAGTCTTGATACTGTCCACAAGATCTGGTTCGACAACCAGGGTATTTAGAGAACCCTGAGGAACAACACGAAGATTCATCTGGCGGGACTCTAGGGGAGGGGGAGCGAGTTCCCCAGGAGGAACAATATGGAGGTTCAGCTTTCTGAATTCTTCAACGAGCGAGGACTGAACCTTGTGAACCTGGAGGTGGTTGCAATATGACTTGCGGCTTAAGGCATCGGCCATCACATTAGCCTTGCCCAGGGTATAGGAAATACCCAAGTCAAAATCTGCCACAGTCTCCATCCATCTCTGCTGACGGAGGTTCAGGTCTGGTTGAGTAAACAAGTACTTCAGACTTTGGTGGTCGGTGAATATCTCGCAATGATTACCGAGAAGGTAATGTCGCCATTGTTTTAGCGCATATATGACAGCAGCAAGCTCAAGGTCGTGAACCGGGTAGTTCTCTTCATGAGGACGCAATTGACGAGAGGCATAAGCAATTACCCTGCGCTCTTGCATTAGGACACAGCCTAATCCTTGACGAGAAGCGTCGCAGTAAATGGCGAAGTCCTTCTTAGTATCAGGTGGAGCAAGCACTGGAGCAGAAGTCAGCTTGTCCTTGAGTGCCTGGAAACTTTCCTGGCATTTGTCTGTCCACTCGAACTTGACGCCCTTGTGAAGTAGACCAGTCAGAGGCTTGGCGATCTTGGAGAAGTTCTCGACGAATCAACGGCAATAGCTGGCGAGACCGAGAAAACTTCTGACTTGCTTGACATTCTTCGGAGGAGTCCAATCGAGAATGGCCTGAACTCGTTCAGGGTTGACGGCAATACCATCGTTGGAGATGACATGACCAAGGTAGGTTACTTCAGGAAGCCAGAACTCGCACTTGGAAAACTTAGCATAAAGTTGATGCTCTCGAAGCTTTTCCAGTACAAGGCGAAGATGTTCAGCATGTTCTTCCTTATTCTTGGAAAATACAAGGATATCATCCAGATAAACCACGACGAATTTGTCGAGGTATTCCATGAATATGTAATTCATCAGGCGAGAGAATGTAGCTGGAGCATTGGTCAAGCCGAATGACATGACTGTGTACTCGAAGGAACCATATCGAGTTACAAAGGCGGTCTTTGGAATATCCTCTTCACGAACACAGATCTGGTGGTAACCCAACCTCAAGTCGAGTTTAGAGAACACTGATGATCCAGCCAGTTGATCATACAGATCATTGATCCGAGGAAGCGGATATTTGTTCTGAATAGTTGCTTGGTTGATAGGACGGTAATCTTGGACCAATCGGTTTGTCCCATCCTTCTTCCTGACAAAGAGGGAAGGTGCTCCCCAAGGAGAACAACTCGGGCGGATGAAACCACTAGCAAGAGATTTGTCGATTTCCTCCTTAAGCTCAGTGAGTTCATGAGGTGGCATCTTGTAGGGTCGTTTGGCTATAGGAGTGGTGCCTGGTTTCAAGTCGATGATAAACTCGACAGCTCTAGCAGGGGGAATCCCTGGAAGTTCCTCAGGAAAGACGTCCTGGAACTCGTGCACGATGGGAATGTTTTCGATGCCCTCGAGTGGTGAAGCGTTCAATGCATTCAATGCATAAAGACGTGCTTCAGCATTTTGAACCAGACAAGCTTGATAGCTTACTATCTCATTGGAAGGGTGTAACAGGTGGACTGTCTTGGTGGCGCAAACTATAGAAGCAGTATGGGCTTTTAGCCAATCCATTCCCAGAATGAGGTCGATGTTGGACGACTTCAGGATAATGGGAGAGGCATAGAACTCCAACCCTTCGATTTCAACGGGAACGTCGTGACAACCCATAGAGGTTTGACATTGGCCGGCAGGGGTTTTTACCACTACCGAAGTGTTCATTTCATCACATCTAATGTCGTGCTTATATGCAAAATCTTCTGACATGAATGAATGCGATGCTCCTAAATCGAATAAAACATATGCAGGTACAGAATTAACAAGGAGAGTACCCATCACGGTAGCAGGTTGATCTTGAGCTTCATTGAGATCAACGTGGTTGGCATGAACACGGCCATAAGACCTGGCGTTGCTGTTGCGGGACTAATTGTCTCCACGGCTAGATGCCGGAAGTGCCAGTTGATTCTTGTTCTGAGTGCAATCCTTAGCGCGGTGACCTGGGTGGCCACACCTGAAGCACAGACCATCATTGGGAGCAGAAGCAGGAGCTGGGAGTGGTGCAGCTGGAAGTCTTGGCTGCCTAGGTGGTGGAGGCAGACGAGGTGCAGCATAGGACTGCCTTGGAGCAGGTGCAGCTGGACGGTACACATTGTTGGGAATCCAGACCCTACGCTTCTGTGAGGGAGGGCCCGAGGATGAGCTTGGTTCACGGTTGCGCCTGATAGTGCTGTGGTGTTCCTGCAGACCAGTTTCAACCTGGATGGCTTTGTTCACCAAGGTGGCGAAATCTCCAAAGTCATGCACAAGAAGTGCGAGCTTGATGTCAGCTTGAAGTCCGTCACGGAACTTTTCCTGTCTAAGAGCATCAGTGGCAATGTCTTCTTCAGCATAGCGGGATAAGTCCAGAAACTCCCGCTGATAAGCATCCACAGTCTTGTTGCCCTGGGTGAGGTTGCGGAACTCACGCTTCTTCCTATCCATGATTCCCTGAGGAATGAAGCGGGCACGGAAGGCAGTTTGGAATTCCAGCCAAGTGATGATTGTTCCAGCAGGCAGTGTACACCTGTGGCTGTCCCACCATTGAGCAGCGGGTACCTTCAGATAGTATGCCGCAAAGGTGACATAGTTGGCAGCGGCAACTCCAGCAGACTCCAGTTCAAAGGCAATGTCACGGAGCCAGTCATCGGCATCAAGAGGCTGAGTTGAGCTGCGGTAGACAGATGGGTTGAGGCGAGCAAAGTCATTCAGTGTCACTACGCCTTGCTGCTGACCCATGTTGGGATGAGGGAACTGAGCCATGACAGTCTCCATGAACTGGCGATTCATCTCCAACTGTTGGATCATACCGGCCATGTACTCGGGCGGTGGTGGGGCATTGCCACCACGGCCAGCTGGTCTAACCATCCTGCTAATATATAACAGGGGTAGTTCAGCATTGAGAAATTTGCAAACACAGGAATCATTCATGAATGAAACATGCATAATGAAAGGAGCACGTAAAAATACCACATAGTAGTCGGCATATACTACAAAAGGGGTGCATGCATAGAGTTCAGTACACAGAGTTCAGTACATAACTAAGGTCATCATAGGCGGCATGCAGGCTCGCGGCGAATGCATCTAGTACTAGTAAGCAAGACTACATCAGTCCCAGGCGGTACTGTGGAGGTAAAGGTAGCCTGACAGCTGGCAGTGCTGCAACGAGAAGTCCTCCACGCCATCAACCTGAGGGCCGTGGATACTCTGGTGCAGGACCCGACGTCCATGTGGCAACAGAGGACCAGGTGCGGGAGTGTCGCCTCCCACATCTGGCCAACCGACACCAGGAGGCATCACGGTCCTAGCTGGGTAGAGCACAGTAGGAGGCAGCTGTCCAGATAGTACAAAGGGGTGCAACAGCGTCAAGGCGCGGCACAGGTGCTGACGGGTGGTGTACAACTTGTGGCGAAGAGCTCGGTTAGCTCGATCCAGCCCATCAGCATGCAGAACAAGGTTCCGATGATGGAAGGGCTCTCGGGTGAGGGTGGAGTAGGCAGCAGTGTAGTATCCCTCCGCTCCATCGTCGGAGGCGATAGCAACGTGCCTGAAAGGGGAAGTGTCCAACGCCCGATACTCTCCACGAAGGCGTGTCAGAGCAGCGTAAGCAGCATCGTGAACTGCCATATCGACGGTCACTCCAACACCATGAGCGGTGTGCAGCACAGTAGAGGAGTAATCTGCTCGCGAGTAGAGGCGGACGATGGCACGATACTGCTCCTGGTTAAAGTCCTGGTACTGCTCGTACACGGTATACTCAGGGTGCCAGCGATAACCCAGATAGGTCATCATCTCGACCAGCACAGCAGGTGATCCTGAGGCACCAAAGGCCTGCGTGTGGCGCACGACCTGCCTCGTGGGTTCCATTTGAAAACAAAGATGTTTCAAAGGAGTCAAATGACAACGTGGGGATTATGCAAAATTCTATTCTAAACAATAACTATGGCTAATCCAACTTTGGGGTGAGGGGTCTCGGGGATCCTAATGTTAGAGTTAGTAAAATCGTTTTACCCGAAATAGGAGAGTGTTCAGAATCCCGGAGTATAGATCGAGGAGTAAAAGAATCTAGTACCACCCAAATGGCGACGTGGGCCCGTAAGCCACACAGCCATGTTAGTAAAAGTTTTGCAATGTCTAGACTCGACTTCGGCCAAGGAGTGTGGAAGGGGGATTCCTACAGGCAGTCGGCTCTGATACCAACTTGTGACGCCCCCGATTTGTCCGTACACTAATCATGCACGCAAATGTGTACGGCCAAGATCAGGGACTCACTGGTAGATATCACAACACAACTCTAAAAGTAAAATAATTCATACAAGCTTCATATTACAAGCCAGGGGCCTCGAGGGCTCGAATACAAGTGCTCGATCATAGACAAGTCAGCGGAAGCAACAAATATCTGAGTACAGACATAAAGGTAAACAAGGTGCCATAAGATGGCTAGCACAAACTGGGATACAGATCGAAAGAGGAGCAGGCCTCCTGCCTGGGATCCTCCTAAACTACTCCTGGTCGTCGTCGGCAGACTGCACGTAGTAGTAGGCGCCTCCGGTGTCGTAGGAGTCGTCGTAGGTGGCGTCTGGCTCCTGGGCTCCACCATCTGGTTGCATCAACCGAGAAGAAGGAACAGAAGGGGGAAACGGGGAGCAAAGCAACCGTGAGTACTCATCCAAAGTACTCGCAAGCAAGGATCTATACTACATATGCAATGGTAACAATGATATGGGTAGTATCGGTGGACTGAACTGCAGCAAGCGGGAATAAGAGGGGGATAGCTAATCCAAACGAAGACTACGCTTCTGGCAGCCTCCATCTTGCAGCAGTAGGAGAGAATAGATGGTAAGTTCACCAAGTAACAACGAATAGCATAATCCCACTCGGCGATCCTCCCGCACATCACCCTGTGAGAGAGCAACCACCGAGTTATATCTGGAACTCATCTGGGTGTGTTTTAACAAGTGTCCGGTTCTAGTTATCATGAGGTCGGAATACAACTCCGGGTCGTCCTTTTACCGAGGGACACGGCTATTCGAATAGATTAACTTCCCTGCAGGGGTGCACCACATAACCCAGCACGCTTGATCCCATTTGGCCGGACACACTTTCCAGGGTCATGCCCGGCCTCGGAAGATCAACACGTCGCAGCCCTACCTAAGCACAGCAGAGAGGTCAGCACGCCGGTCTAAGTCCTAGGCGCGCAGGGGTCCGGGCCCATCGCCCAACGCACACCTGCACGTTGCGTACGTGGCCGGTAAGCAGACCTAGCCTCTCCTAATACCAGAGTAGGCTTTCCAGTCCAATCCGGCGCGCGCCGCTAAGTCGCTGACGTCAAAAAGGCTTCGGCTGATACCACGATGTCGAGTGCCCATAACTGTTCCCATGTAGCTGGTTAGTGCGTATAGACCAAATGGCCAGACTCAGATCAAATATCCAAACTCGTTAAGCGTGTTATTATGAAACAACCGCGGACAACGTCCAGGGCCAGGCCACCTGTCTCCTAGGTGTCTCAACCTGCCCCGTCGCTCCGCCACAAAGATCCACACAGAGGGTCGTCGGGAAAGTATGTCCTTTCAGCCCCCAATCCGTGAATCAACCGCGGGTACTCAACGAGCCGACCCGACTTTAGTCACATCAAGTATCATGTATAAGTGTATGTAATATATACCCGTGATCACCCCCAAGTGATCACGGCCCGATAGAATATCAGGGCAGACGGACAAGGGTGTAGGGCCACTGATGGAATACTAGCATCCTATACTAAGCATTTAGGATTGCAGGTAAAGTATCAACAGTGGTAGCAACAATGACAGGCTATGCAGCAGAATAGGATTATCGAAAGCAGTAACATGCTACACTACTCTAATGCAAGCAGTAGAGAGAAGAGTAGGCGATATCTGGTGATCAAAGGGGGGGCTTGCCTGGAAGCTCGGCAGCCAAAGTGGGGTCGTCAACACCGTAGTCGAACGGGGCAACAGCAGCGTCGGTCTCGTAGTCTACCGGAGAGAAGAGGGGGAAGAAACAGTGAATACAATGCAAACAGATGCATGACGATGCATTACATGACATGTAACGGTGCTACGCGTGCCCTAACGCAGTATCGGGTGATATTGACGAAGGGGGGAAACATCCGGGAAAGTATTCCCGATGTTTCGCGTTTTCGGGCGGATGAAACGGAGGGGGAAAGTTGCGGGTTCGGTATGCTAGGGACGTGTGGTCGACGAACGGTGTGCGTATTCGGATTCGTCTCGTCGTTCTGAGCAACTTTCATATATAAAGTATTTTCATCCGAGTTACGGTTTAAAAGATATGATTTTCTAAATTTTTTATTAATTTCTGGAATTTTAATATTAATTAAATTAGTTCAAAAAAGGATTTATGACATCAGCATGACATCATGCTGACGTCATCATGGTTGACTGGTCAAACTGACCAGTGGGTCCCACCCGTCATAGGCAGTAAACTAACTAACAGTTTAGTTAAATTAATTATGTTTTAGTTAATTATAGATTAGGTTAATTACTGATCAGATTAATCTAATGTTATTAGTTAACTTAATTAATTTGTTAATTAATTAATTAATTAATATAATTATTTTTCTATTTATTTTTTTTAATTTTTTTTTATTTTTTAAAAAAATCCTTCTCTCTTTTTTCTGTTCTGGGGGGCGGGCCCCACGTGCCATAGGCACAGGGGCCAAATGGGTCGGGCACGGGCATATGGGTGCGGGCGCTGGGCGTCGGGCCTTCGCCCGAGAGGGACGAAGCCACCGGGCGCCACCGGCAGGCAGCCGCGATGCGGCAGCGCCGGCACCGGGCGGAGCAGCAGCTTCAAGCGGCTGGTGGCGGCGGGGTGCAGGCGGCGCTGGGGAGTATGGGTGGGGCGCCGCGGAGCAGCGCAGTAGGGAGGGGGCCACGGCGGCGCAGGACGCGCGGGCGGCCGGAGCTGGCCAGTGGCCAGAAGGGGCCGAGGGCCGGCGCGGGGGGGGGGG
>LR738710.1:832363477-832421758 GCA_902687465.1 Secale cereale | reverse complement strand
GAACGGGCGCGGCCATCGGCTAGGGTGCGGCGGAGGGGCGCGGTAGGGAGGCGGGGCGGCGCGGGCGGCCGAGGCTGCAGCGGCGTGGTGCGGCCGGCACGGGGCGACGGTCCGGCGAGCGTGGGAATGGGGCGGCGCGGGGTAGGTGGCCGGAGCGGCCAGGGCGAGGGCCCGGCGGGAGGCCTCGGGGGCGCGCCGTGGTGAGGAAAAAGGAGCGGCGGCCAGCGGCGCGTGGGGGCGGCGGCCGAAGGAGCCGCGCGGCCGCGGGCGCATACTGCGACGGGCGACGACGCAGGGGTAGGCGGCGGTTGCGCTAGCTGCAGGCGCGGCCGGCGCGTGGGCTGGGGCAGCCGCCGGGCGCGGCGCGCGGCTAGCCGAAGCAGGGCGCGGGCGTTGCATCGCAAGGGGGGGGGTCCGGCGTCCGCGGCGTGGACGGGCTCGATCGGGGCGCCGTGCTAGAGAGAAAAGGGGAAGGAGGGGAGCGCTCACGGGCGTTGTAGGGAAAAGGGCAGTGGGGTTGAGGCGGCAGTCCGATTGCGACGGAGTGGAGGCAGTCCGGTGACGGTGGCGAGGCAGCAATGGCAGCGGGGTGACGACGCCGGCGATCCAGCGTCGAGGGAACGAAGAAGCGGCCTCCTCCTCTCGACCCCCTCCAATCGGGGGGAGGGGGGAGGGGATATTTTTGTGGGGAGTGTCGGTGGGGGTGTGTGGGGGATATTTTTCCCACGGTGGGGTGGGGGGTGTTATAGGTTGGGTTGGTAGTGGGCCGAGGCCCAGTAGGTTAGGGTAGGTTAGTTTTTTTTTGTTTTTTGTTGTTGTTTGTTTTTCCTCTTCTTTTATTTAATTATGCCTTTTCTGTTTTATTTTATTTAAATTACTTAGGCAATTTTAGAAATTGTAATGACTACACCATAATTGATCTTGCAATATTTAGCACCGCCCGAACATTTTTATTTATCATTTTGAAAACTTATTTTGTTTATTTCTTTTTCGGGTTCTTATTTCGAACGGGTTTTTCGATTAGCGTGATGCTATCAACAGTAACACGATGACGTGGCATCATTAGCAGGGAATTACTATAGCGTGATTACCCGGGCGTTACAGCAACGCACGGGCACATTGCTAGTAAAAGGAAAAGGCCTGCCGCGTTTGCGTCGCACTCCCCCCCTCCCCCCACACACACACGCCCAGGAATCGGGAGTACTCCACGGCCCGTCCGGCACGACACATAGCTTAGGGAAGGCATGTTGCCTAGCATTTTCACTTTCATGTGGGACTGCCGTTGAGCAAACCGACTATTGGCAAACCACACCCCGCCCGCCGCCGGGTTGGAAAATAGAAACGAGGGGAAGATCTAGTTGTAGCACGGAAGCCAGGAAATTTGGTGTCAGATGGGGCTCGTTGATAGAGTAGGAGCATTCCGTACTACTCTACTCCTACTAGTACCAAGTTTGTACTGTACAACTAGTACTACCACTATACAACTAGTAGGTACGTGCACGGCATAGCATCATAGGAACAAAAAATGGGAAGATCTTGTTTTGGGTGATTTATCTTTTTTTCTGTCAACGTAGTATGAATAATATGATGTGGGGGGGCACCCATGAAGCTTATGTGGCTTGGTTGCATGGCTACGAAAGGTTAGATAAAAATAAATAGATAATGTGTTTAGAGTGGACTCCACTAAACAAATATACTTTGGATCCATTGCAAGGGGCCGACACATCTATATCTATACCCCCTGTATAGTGTGTGAATAACTTTGAAAGTTGGTCATTGGATGAAGCCAATCCGACGGTACAAAGATGGCAAATCCAAGCACTACTCGCCGTTGGATGTCATCTACATTCCACCAGATTATGCCACATGTAGAATCTAGAAGACTCCACATGTAGAAGCATAATGCACGAACCACCAGAATCTCATGCGTGCAATGCACGTGTACCTTACTAGTAGTTGGTAGTAGTAAGAAACAAATTCCGGGTTTGGCACGAGCTCGTACTGCGGGAGCACCACAAGGCCTATCATAGGAGTTACATTTCCCTCACGAGGCCCACGGGACCGAACTTCAGTGGCTTAGTGCCCGGCCTATGAGTTAATGACATGCGGACCTTAAATGCGGCTGGCCCGCATGTCATTCTCATGGTGGTGGTGTGGTTCGCGACTCACTCGTTCGAGATGAACCGGCCGGTGGTGGCGTCGCTGTGGCGAGGGTGCCACAACTGGGCGTCGGGGCGTTACGAGGCGTAGATGGCCACACCGGCGGGTACTACATGTAGTACAGAAGTACTCCAGCTGAGGATTAATGCCCAGGACGAAACGTGTCACCGCCGCTGGATGAAAAATCGATGGTGCGGGACGTGTGGTGTCATGGGTTCGTGCGGCTGATACGTCCATTTTGCATCATGCTGATATGTTGATATTTATTGCATTATGGGCCATTCTTACATGTTTTGTCACAATACTTATACCTTTTCTCTCTTATTTTACAAGGTTTACATGAAGGGGGAGAATGCCGCCAGCTGCAATTCTGGGCTGGAAAAGGAGCAAACTCTGGAAACCTATTCTGCACAACTCCAAAAGCCCTGAAACTCAACAGAACGTCGTTTCAGAAAATATAAAAAATATCTGGCGAAAGAAGTCCACGAGGGTCAAGGGGGGCCACCGGCTGTCCACGAGGGTGGGGGCGCGCCCCCCTTCCTAGGGCGCGCCCCTTGCCTCGTGGGCCAGCTGGAAGGCCCCCGATGCCCATCTTCTCCTGTATGCGGTGTTTTGACATGGAAAAAATCATAAGGAGGCTTTCTGGACCAGACGCCGCCGTCTCGAGGCGGAACCGAGGCGGAAACCAATCTAGGGCTCCGGTAGAGTTGTTCTGTCGGGGATACTTCCCTCTGGTAGGGGGGAATCGTCACCGCCGTCATCACCAACAACTCTCCCATCTTGGGGAGGGCTATCTTCATCAACATATTCACCAGCACCATCTCCTCTCAAACCCTAGTTCATCTCTTGTATCCAATCTTTGTACCCAAACCTCAGATTGGTACCTGTGGGTTGCTAGTAGTGTTGATTACTCCTTGTAGTTGATGCTAGTTGGTTTATTTGGTGGAAGATCATATGTTCAGATCCATTATGCATATTAATACCCCTCTGATCATGAACAATATTATGTCTTGTGAGTAGTTACTTTTGTTCCTGAGGACATGGGAGAAGTCTTGCTATTAGTAGTCATGTGAGTTTGGTCTTTGTTCGATATTTTGATGAGATGTATGTTGTCTCTCCTCTAGTGGTGTCATGTGAACGTCGACTACATGACACTTCGCCATTATTTGGGCCTAGAGGAAGGCATTGGGAAGTAATAATTAGATGATGGATTGCTAGAGTGACAGAAGCTTAAACCCTAGTTTATGCGTTGCTTCGTAAGGGGCTGATTTGGATCCATATGTTTCGGGCTATGGTTAGGTTTACCTTAATACTTCTTTTGTAGTTGTGGATGCTTACATTAGATGTTAATCATAAGTGGGAGGCTTGTACAAGTAAGGGCAGCACCCAAGCACCAGTCCACCCACATACCAAATTATCAAAGTATCGAACGCGAATCAGATGATCGTGATGAAAACTAGCTTGACAATAATTCACATGTGTCCTCGGGAGCGGTTTCCTTTATATAAGAGTTTGTCCAGGCTTGTCCTTTGCTACAAAAAGGATTGGGCCACCTTGCTGCACCTTATTTACTTTTACCGTTTGTCACTTGCTACCAATTATCTTATCACAAAACTATCTGTTACCTATAATTTCAGTGCTTGTAGAAAATACCTTACTAAAAACTGCCCCTACACTTGTGGGTCATCAAGACTCTTTTGTAGCGTTGTTGCTAGGGAGTGAAGCGCCTTTGGTAAATGGAATTTGGTAAGGAAAAATTTATATAGTGTGCTGAAATATATTGTCACTTGTTACTATGGCTCAAAATCCTTTGAGGGGCTTCTTCGAGGTATCTTCACCTCGACCAGAAGAGCAAAGAGTTGCTCCTCAACCTACTGTACCTATTGAAAATGTTTGCTTTGAGATTCCTTCGGGTATGATAGAGAAACTGCTTGAAAATCCCTTTACAGGAGATGGAACACTGCATCCCGATTTACATCTAATCTATGTGGATGAAGTTTGTGGATTATTTAAGCTTGCAGGTATGCCCGAGGATGTTATCAAGAAGAAGGTCTTCCCTTTATCTTTGAAGGGAGATGCATGGACATGGTTTAGGCTATAAGATGATATGGGATCATGGAACTATAATCGTCTGAAGTTGGAATTTCATCAGAAGTTCGACCCTATGCACTAGGTTCATCGTGATCGTAATTATATTTATAATTTCTGGCCTCGCGAAGGAGAAAGCATCGCTCAAGCTTGGGGGAGGCTTAAGTCAATGTTATATTCATGCCCCAATCATGAGCTCTCAAGAGAAATGATCATTCAAATTTTTTATGCTCGGCTTTCTCTTAATAATCGCTCCATGCTCGATACTTCTTGTTATGGCTCTTATATGATGAAGACTATTGAATTCAAATGGGATTTATTGGAATGAATTAAACGCAATTTTGAATATTGGGATCTCGACGAAGGTAAGGAGTCAGGTATGACCCATAAGTTTGATTGTGTTAAAGCTTTTATGGATACCGATGTTTTCCGTGTGTTTAGCAGTAAATATGGACTTGACTCTGAGATAGTAGCTTCTTTCTGTGAATCTTTTGCTACTCATGTTGATCTCCCCAAGGAGAAGTGCTTTAAATACCATCCCCCTATTGAAGTAAAAGTAGTTGAACCTATTAAAGTTGAAGAAAAGACTATCACTTATAATGTTGATCCTGTTATTCCTACCGCTTATATTGAGAAACCACCTCTCCGTGTTAGGATAAAGGATCATGCTCAAGCTTCAACTGTAGTTCGTAAGAGTAATACTAGAAAACCCACACCCTCTGAGCAAATTAAAGTTGAACCTAGTGTTGCTATGGTTAAAGATCTCTTGGTAGAAGATTTAGATAGACATGTTATTTATCTCCAAGAAGAGTCTGCTAGAATATCCAAACCCAATGCTAAGAATAAACATAAACCTGTTGTAGGCTTGCCTATTATCTCCGTTAAGATAGGAGATCATTGCTACCATGGTTTATGCGACGTAGGTGCTAGTGCGAGTCTTATCCCTCTTGATTTGTATAACAGAATTATGCATGATATTGCACCTGTTGAGTTAGAAGGGATTGATGTTACTATTAAGTTCGCTAATAGAGACACTATTTCACCAGTTGGGATTGTTAGAGATATTGAAGTCTTGTGTGAGAAGGTTAAATACCCTGCTGATTTTCTTCTTCTTAGTTCCCCACAAGATGAATTATGTCCCATTATATTTGGTAGACCCTTCTAGAATACTGTTAATGCCAAGATAGACTGCGTGAAAGATATTGTCACTATTGGATTAGGGGATATGTCTCATGATTTTAACTTTGCTAAATTCCGTAGACAACCCCTTGAAAAGGCACCACCCAGTAAGGAAGAAAGTATTGGCCTTGCTTCTATTGCCGTGCCACCTAATGTTCCTTTAGAACAATACTTGCTAGACCATGAAAATGATATGCATATGAATGAGAGAAGGGAAATAGATGAAATATTTCTAAACACAGGGACCCATATTGAAAAACAACTTGCCTGTTGAAATCCTAGGGGATCCTCCTCCACCCAAGGGTGATCCCGTGTTTGAACTCAAACCTTTACCTGATAATCTTAAGTATGTTTACCTTGATGAAAAGAATATATATATCATGTTATTATTAGTGCTAACCTTTCAGAGAAGGAAGAAGAAAAATTATTGAAAACTCTGAAGAAGCACCGAGCTGCTATTAGATATACTCTGGATGATCTTAAGGGCATTAGTCCCACTATATGCCAACACAAGATAAAATTGGAAGAAAATGCTAAACTGGTTATTGATCATCAGCGACGGTTAAATCCTAAGATGAAAGAAGTGGTAAGAAAGGAAATACTAAAGCTTCTAGAGGCAGGTATTATCTATCCAGTTGCTGATAGCCAGTGGGTAAGTCATGTCCATTGTGTCCCTAAGAAGGGAGGTATGACTGTCGTTCCTAATGATAAAGATGAATTGATCCCTCAAAGAATAGTTACACGCTATAGGATGGTAATTGATTTCCGTAAGTTAAATAAAGCTACTAAGAAAGATCATTACCCCTTGCCATTTATTGATCAAATGCTAGAAAGGTTATCCAAACATACTCATTTCTGCTTTCTAGATGGTTATTCTGGTTTCTCTCAAATACCTATGTCAAAAGGGGATCAAGAAAATACCACTTTTACTTGTCCTTTCGGTACCTTTGCTTATAGGCGTATGCCTTTTGGTTTATGTAATGCACCTGCTACCTTTCAAAGATGCATGATGGATATATTCTCTGATTTTTTGGGAAAAATTGTTGAGGTGTTCATGGATGATTTCTCCGTTTATGGAACTTCTTTTGATGATTGCTTAAGCAACCTTGATCGAGTTTTGCAGAGATGGGAAGACACTAACCTTGTCTTGAATTGGGAGAAGTGCCACTTTATGGTTAATGAAGGCATTGTCTTGGGACATAATATTTCTGAAAGAGGTATTTAAGTTGACAAAGCTAAAGTTGATGATATTGAAAAGATGCCATGCCCTAAGGACATCAAAGGTATACGAAGTTTCCTTGGTCATGCCGGGTTTTATAGGAGGTTCATTAAGGACTTCTCCAAAATCTCCAGGCCTCTGACTAATCTCTTGCAAAAAGATTTTCCTTTTGTCTTTGATGATGATTGTCTGGAAGCATTTGAAATACTTAAGAAAGCATTGATCTCTTCACCTATTGTCCAGCCTCCTGACTGGAATTTACCATTTGAGATTATGTGCGATGCTGGTGATTATGCTGTAGGAGCTATTCTAGGGCAAAGAGTTGATAAGGAATTGAATGTTATCCAGTATGCTAGTAAAACTCTAGATAGTGCACAAAGAAATTATGCCATTACTGAAAAAGAATTTTTAGCAGTTGTATTTGCTTGTGATAAGTTTAGACCCTATATTGTTGATTCTAAAGTAACTATTTACACTGATCATGCTGCTATCTAATACCTTATGGAAAAGAAAGATGCTAAACGTAGACTTATTAGATGGGTTCTCTTGCTGCAAGAATTTGACTTGCATATTATTGATAGAAAAGGAGCTGAGAACCTCGTTGCAGACAACTTGTCTAGGTTAGAAAATGTACTTGATGATCCACAACCTATTGATGATAGCTTTCCTGATGAACAATTAGTTGTCATAAATACTTCTCGTACTGCTCCATGGTATGCTGATTATGCTAATTATATTGTTGCCAAGTTTATACCTCCTAGCTTCACATACCAGCAAAAGAAAAAAATTCTTCTATGATTTGAGACATTACTTCTGGGATGACCCACATCTTTATAAAGAAGGAGTAGATGGTATTATTAGATGTTGTGTACCTGAGCATGAACAGGAACAGATCCTACGCAAGTTCCACTCCGAAGCTTATGGATGACACCATGCTGGAGATAGAACTGCACACAAGGTATTGCAATCCAGTTTTTATTGGCCTACTCTCCTCAAGGATGCCCGTAAGTTTGTCTTATCTTGTGATGAATGTCAAAGAATTGGTAATATTAGTAGATGTCAGGAAATGCCTATCAATTATTCACTTGTTATTGAGCCATTTGATGTTTGGGGCTTTGATTATATGGGACCGTTTCTTGCCTCTAATGGGTACACACATATTTTAGTTGATGTTGATTACGTTACTAAGTGGGTAGAAGCTATTCCAACTAGTAGTGCTGATCATAACACCTCTATTAAGGTGCTTAAGGAAGTTATTTTTCCGAGGTTTGGAGTCCCTAGATACTTAATGACTGATGGTGGTTCACACTTTATTCATGGTGCCTTCCGTAAGATGCTTGCTAAGTATGATGTCAACCATAGAATTGCATCTCCCTATCATCCACAGACTAGTGGTCAAGTAGAACTAAGTAATAGGGAGTTGGAATTAATCTTGCAAAAGACAGTTAATAGGTCTAGGAAGAATTGGTCCAAGAAATTTGATGATGCATTATGGGCCTATAGAACTGCATACGAAAATCCAATGGGTATGTCTCCATATAAGATGGTTTATGGAAAAGCTTATCACTTACCTCTTGAGCTAGAACATAAGGCATATTGGGCTGTTAAAGAGCTCAATTATGATTTCAAACTTGCTGGTGAGAAGAGGCTATTTGATATTAGCTGTCTCGATAAATGGAGAATCTAGGCCTATGAGAATGCCAAACTGTTTAAAGAAAAAGTTAAAAGATGGCATGACGAAAGGATACAAAAGCGTGAGTTTAACGTAGGTGATTATGTCTTGCTATACAACTCTCGTTTAAGATTTTTTGCAGGAAAAATCCTCTCTAAATGGGAAGGTCCTTGCGTTATCGAGGAGGTCTATCGTTCCGGTGCCATAAAAATCAACAACTTCGAAGGCACAAATCCGAAGGTGGTGAACGGTCAAAGAATCAAACATTATATCTCAGGTAATCCTATAAATGTTGAAACCAATATTATTGAAACCGTAACCCCGGAGGAATACATAAGGGACACTTTCCAGAATGATTTAGCCTCCTAAAAGGAAGAGGTATGTGATACGGTAAGCAAACCGACTCCAAAACAGTTTTAAAGGCATTTTTTCTCTGTTTTGGAATATTTAGAAAAATAGAAAAATAAGAAGCAGTCCGGAGGAGACACGAGGCGTCCACGAGGGTGGTGGGCGCGCCCCCTGCCTCGTGGGCACTACGTGTGTCCCCCAGACTCCGTTTTCTTGTGGGTTACTCCTTTTTGTCGGTAAAAATTCATTATATATACTCCCGAAGGTTTTGACCTCTGTATCACGCAAAAATCCTCTGTTTTCGTTTCAAGCTGTTTTCTGCTAGGGTTTGCGAAGCCAAGCATCATGTCGTCTCCCTCCTCCAACAACGAAGGCAATGATACTTGGCTAATGAAGATAGATCTGAAGAGGGAAGGACCCGAGGAGATCCACAAGGAGAAGAAGATCAAGATGGAGGTGGAAGATTCGGCTCCGGCATCGGGATAAGAAGACACCTCTAAATCCCTCCCTAATCTCTTTACCTCAACTGAGATAGAAGCTTTCAAGATGATTGAGTTAGCTCAGATTCGAAACAAGCATCTCACAAGTGAAAATATTTTGTTGAAGGATTACATAGCTGCACTCAAAGGTATTATCCGCAAGCTAGAGGATCTCCTACGCTCAATATATGAGGATCCGCCGTCACTACTTTCAACTTCATCATCACCACCCCCGAAGAACGAGACATAATCATATGGGTATGGGCACTCCCCTTGGCAACTGCCAAGCTTGGGGGAGTGACCCTGGTATCGTATCACCATCACTCCTATCTTTACCGTTTTACTTAGTTCGATCCTTTTGGTAGTATCTTGATCTAGTAGAATAAAGTTAGCATGATCTAGTTGTGAGCTTTTGCTTTATGATCTTTACCCTTTGTAATCGAGTCCGTGAGCTATATAATAAAGATTTGTATTGAGTCAAGGGATTGATTTCCTCACTTGGGTCATGATAAAAAGAAAGAAAACATAAATAGTATCAAAGAGATCATATCGATCTTATGGGAAGTAATGACTTCACATACAAGAGTATGACAAATAAAAGTTGTTGGAAGTTGACAAACATAGTTTTGGTTATCGTTGCAATTAATAGGAAGTGATAAAAGAAGAGAGGCTTCACATACAAATACACTATCTTGGACATCTTTTATGATTGTGAGCACTCATTAAAGTATGACATGCTAAAGAGACGATGTTGGACAAGGAAGACAACATAATGGGTTATGTCTTCTTATATCCGAAATAAAGTATATTGTCATGGATCATCCAACATGTTGACCTTGCCTTTCCCCCTCATGCTAGCCAAAACTCCTCGCACGAAGTAGAGATACTACTTGTGCTTCCATATATCCTTAAACCCAGTTTTGCCATGAGAGTCCACCATACCTACCTATGGATTGAGAAAGATCCTTCCAAGTAAGTTGTCATGTTGCAAACTCGCTAAAATATGTATGATTTATTAGTGTGGGAGAAATTAGCTTTATACGATCTTGTGATATGGAAGTAATAAAAGCGCCGGACTGCATAATAAAGGTCCTTATCACAAGTGGCAATATAAAGCAAAGTTCTTCTATGCTAAGACTTTGTGCATCCAACCACAAAATCACATGACAACCTCTGCTTCCCTCTGCGAAGGGCCTATCTATTATTCTTGCCTAGTAAGTGTCAAGGTGAAATCCACCTTTCCTTTTTACATTTTATCCTTTGGCAAGCACATTGTGTTGGAAAGATCCTGACATATATACCCACTTGGATGTAAGTTTTCATGATTTATTACTGTTGACATTACCCTTGAGGTAAAAGGTTGGGAGGCAACACCATAAGCCCCTATCTTTCTCTGTGTCCGATTTAAACTCCATAAACATAAGTATTGCGTGAGTGTGAGCAATTGTCAAAGACTATATGATAGTTGAGTATATAGGCTTGCTGAAAAGCTCTTATATTGACTCTTTCCGATGTTACGATAAATTGGAATTGCTTCAATGACCGAGATCAAAGTTTGTTAGTTTCCACTGAAGTTTATGATTCATACTTGATATTGTGGATGAATTGTTACTTTAGCATAAGAATCATATGAGTATATTTACATAGTTGCTGTTATGAGAAGGATCATGATGCCCTCATGGCTGTATTTTGTTTTTATCGACATCTCTATCTCTAAACATGTGGACATGTTTTTTCGATATCGGCTTTCGCTTGAGGACAAGCGAGGTCTAATCTTGGGGGAGTTGATACGTCCATTTTGCATCATGCTTATATGTTGATATTTATTGCATTATGGGTTGTTCTTACATGTTTTGTCACAATACTTATGCCTTTTCTCTCTTATTTTACAAGGTTTACATGAAGGGGGAGAATGCCGGCAGCTGCAATTCCTGGAAAAGGAGCAAACTCTGGAAACCTATTCTGCACAACTCCAAAATCCCTAAAACTCAACAGAACGTCGTTTCGGAAAATATAAAAAATATCTGGCGAAACAAGTCCACGAGGGGGGCCACCGGCTGTCCACGAGGGTGGGGGGCGCGCCCCCTTCCCAGGGCGCGCCCCCTGCCTCGTGGGCCAGCCGGAAGGCCCCCAATGCCCATCTTCTCCTATATGAGGTGTTTTGACCTGGAAAAAATCATAAGGAGGCTTTCTGGACCAGACGACGCCGTCTCGAGGCGAAAACCAATCTAGGGCTCCGACACAGTTGTTCTGCCGGGGATACTTCCCTCCGGGAGGGGAAAATCATCACCGCCGTCATCACCAACAACTCTCCCATCTTGGGGAGGGCTATCTTCATCAACATCTTCACCAGCACCATCTCCTCTCAAAACCTAGTTCATCTCTTGTATCCAATCTTTACCCAAACCTCAGATTGGTACCTGTGGGTTGCTAGTAGTGTTGATTACTCCTTGTAGTTGATGCTAGTTGGTTTATTTGGTGGAAGATCATATGTTCAGATCCATTATGCATATTAATACCCCTCTGATCATGAATAATATTATGTCTTGTGAGTAGTTACTTTTGTTCCCGAGGACATGGGAGAAGTCTTGCTATTAGTAGTCATGTGAGTTTGGTCTTCGTTCGATATTTTGATGAGATGTATGTTGTCTCTCCTCTAGTGGTGTCATGTGAACATCAACTACATGACACTTCACCATTATTTGGGCCTAGAGGAAGGCATTGGGAAGTAATAAGTAGATGAGGGGTTGCTAGAGTGACAGAAGCTTAAACCCTAGTTTATGCGTTGCTTCGTAAGGGGCTGATTTCGATCCATATGTTTCAGGCTATGGTTAGGTTTACCTTAATACTTCTTTTGTAGTTGCGGGTGCTTGCATTATAGGTTAATCATAAGTGGGAGGCTTGTCCAAGTAAGGGCATCACCCAAGCACCGGTCCACCCACATACCAAATTATCGAAGTACCGAACGCGAATCAGATGATCGTGATGAAAACAAGCTTGACGATAATTCCCATGTGTCCTCGGGAGCGCTTTCCTTTATATAAGAGTTTGTCCAGGCTTGTCCTTTGCTACAAAAAGGATTGGGCCACCTTGCTGCACCTTATTTACTTTTACCGTTTGTCACTTGCTACCAATTATCTTATCACAAAACTATCTGTTACCTATAATTTTAGTGCTTGCAGAAAATACCTTACTGAAAACTGCCTATCATTTCTTCTGCTCCTCGTTGGGTTCGACACTCTTACTTATCGAAAGGACTACGATAGATCCCCTACACTTGTGGGTCATCAGCGGCGTCGTGGGAATCGCGTGTGGATGCGGTAGAACTTGATGCTAGCCGCATTTAAGATGGCCCACATGTCATGCACATAAAGGCAGAGGGGCGGTGCGACCGAGAGGGGTGAGGCGCACGTCGGGGGACATGGTGCCGTGGGTTGGAGCGGCGTCGTGGGAATCGCGAGTGGCAGTGCATGAAACGTGATGGTCGCCGTAGTTGAACTTCCATGGACAAGCTGTCATGTCTACGGACACATGCATTGCATACCGATATCTGGAAGGAGTAGTGGAGAAAGCTAGGCAGATAAATAGTTCATTATAGTCAAGCGGACCCACGCTACTACTTGTTCCAAAGACATGCACACCATCGAAATAGTCCATCTATATCAATATACATAGAGAGGGAATATATTTTTTACAAGAGAGGAAATAGTTCATCCATCCATAATGCCCTGCTGCTGGTGCAGCATCTTCTTCTTCTTCTTCTTCTTCTTCTTCTTCTTCTTCTTCTTCTTCTTCTTCTTCTTCTTCTTCTTCTTCTCATTTTCTGTGGGAGACGGCTTCGCAACAAGCTCTCTGGACCTTGCAGCTATCTCGAAACTCACACGGGCATCGAGGTTAGCATATTTTATCTGCTCGTACGTCAAAGGATAATTCTCCCATCCAGACGACCTTAATGTCAGCGTCTCGTCACCCTTCTGAAGATTTGTTCCTAGCACAAAATTTGCTACGTCGAATAGGGATGGTGTCGGTTTATCACAATCTTCTACAAGAATTTTTATTCTGGTTTGTAGGTCAGCGATGCTTTTCAAATCAAGTGTGTAGGGCTCCAACTTCTGTTTGTCCCCTGCGATGGCTGCCCCACAGAAGTATATATCCTCCCGAGACAAGAAATCGTGAAGCTCACCTGGTATGAAGGGCGCGTGTATGATGTGGTAGACCAAAACATCATCTTCGAGGCACAGCTGAAGGACGGTGGCGTGTTGGATCTTTACAGTGGCACGCTCCGTGTACTCTGCGTCGAGACCGATGACATTCATCTCCACCTTTTGGAGGGAGTTGGATGCATTGTTGATCCACTTCCGAAAAACCCTTGGGTGGTCGGTGACTGTGGCAACTATGCTCAACGAGCCTTCGACGAGGACATGTTGGACGCCAAAAACCTGCATCTCGATCTCTTTCGCCATTTGGAACCGCTAGACCGGAGGGCTATGGTTTGGAGAATTAGGATTAGATGGCTAGTCTAACTTAAGAAGATGATTATTTATAGGGGCTTCGGAATTACTCCAGGAGGATGTGAAGAGGTTAAAACAATGTGAATGCAGTGTGGTTTGGATGCAAATGAAGATCAAAGAGTACTGAAGAAGCCGAGGAAAATCGGTTCCAGATGGAGAAGTAAATGGTAGAAGTGGCCTGCAGGCAGTTGATTAGACGGCTAGATAGACTAAACGAAAAGGCTATGCGGGTAGGCTGAGGAGTGGGGCCTGTCCATGTACGTGCCCATCCTTCCAGCATTACATGTGCCACTGGCTAGTTGAGGTCACTCTTTCGAATCACCGTGGCGAAACATTTTATTATTCCTTTTTATTTCTGCACCCCTCTTGACAGGTGGGACCTATGCAAACGAGAATTTGGTTCTGCTCGCAATATGGATGATACCTGGAGGATGAAGTGAACCCAGAGGCATGCTAGCATGGGATTACTACTCATGTTCCTACTACTCCTACTACTACTAGTAATAGTAGTAGTAGTAGTAGTACAACTGTGGTACACTTGATGGTCAAAATACTATTATTCATCCGGTCCTCACAGTGAAGTGACAAGACCCTGCGCCCGAGGTGACACCAGTCCAGGCGGCGTGTCCGGTTTACCAAAGTCAGCCTCACCTTGTGCACTGTGTAGTCACTGTCACTGTCGCTCTATAGCATGCCTCACCTCGTCTCCCTCTCCCCTAGCACCACTCCATCTCCATCTCCGTCTCGCCAGAGATCCTGAGGTCACTCTTCATTATCTCACTGTGCCACCACATACCCTCGCCTCGCTCGCCTCCCCCAGTACCACTATTCCCTCGCTAGCCGCTCCAACACCGACAGCCTTCTCCCCAGTAAATCAAGCCCCCCAAAACCCCACCTTCCAAACTCCACCATGGCCGAACGCGATCCGCGCAGGATCCATATGAGCCGTGATTGGAGCAATCTCCCCAGTGACGTCCTCGACCTCTGTTGTTCGTGTATGGATATGTTGAGTGCCCTACGGCTGGCTGCATGCTCGAAGGGCATGCACACGGCCATCATCGAAGCGAGGCCAAAGCTTTTCAAGACACCTTGCTTGCTGCTATCTGGTCTTGCGAGATTGGCTCACCATGATACGGAGGCGTACGTGATGCCCCTCGACTTCAATCCGATCTCCATTAGCCGAAACTTCTTTGCAGGTATGTAGTGGGTCGCCGTACATCATTTCCCTCGACTTCGATCCGATCACCATCGCCCGAAACTTCTTGGCAGGTATGTACTGGGTCGGCATGAACTCCCACTGGATGGCTGCCTTCAGAGAAGACGGTAAAAAGTTGGTGCTCGTGAACTTCCAGACCTCTCATGAGATTATCCTTCCTCCGTTGGATTATATAGAGTTTTACCATCGCGGTCCTAGTCATCTAGATTACCACGTCAGTTGGATGGACCTTGTTTTGCAGAAGATTGTAATATGTCAAGTCCCCACACGACATGCGAATTACGCAGACTTCAAGCTAATTGCCTTGTTCGACCGCGGACTCGCCTATATTTACGCCGGTGCCTTCTTTAGCTGGAGACAACTCAGCTCGCAGTGGATCATCGTCAAAGCTGATACACACTTATGTGATGCTATTGAACACAATAGCATCATCTATATGATCGACAAAGCAGATGGCACAACGTATTGCTGGGACGGCGCGTGTAAGTTGTTTCCGTCTCATGTTAATGATGACGCCATGACACTGTTTGAACTTTTTGTGATGATTGGCATATCCCTGTTTGAGCAGAATTTGGGTAGAACTATGGCAATGTATTAGAGACGCCATAAATCAGCTATATTTGGAATCAGTTAGTTCATGCGATTGTGATCATGTCATTACAGCCAATTTGTACCCCTGAATAATCAAACGGTTTGGAATATATGGATATTCTCCTTATTTTACAGTAATCTATATACTACTACTAAATACGAGTGTGTATCAATGGCCATGTTAGTTTCCTCATTTTCATGATGTAGAAACATGCACCACACTGTTGGTTTCATCTAACCATACATTAGGGAAGTAAATGTGCATATGGAGAACTCTATATTTGGAAGTAGTGAAATCCTGTAATGCTTACCATGTGTACATACCTATATTCGCCCTTCAGCAATCAATGGCTAGAATAATATCCTCACAAAAAATTTGCCCACAGAACACGAGTATATAACAATGCATGGTATGTTAGTTACCTTGAAGAATTTGTTTGTGAGGACAGAACATGATTCCATAACATGCATGACATGGTAATTTCCTGTGAAGAATCGGTTACGAGATAACATGAGTATAACCATGCATGGCACTTCTATATTTTCGAACCCAGTATACATTTCCCTGTATTTTCCTCCCAGATCCAACAGGGACATATCAATGATATTTCTTCCATTATCCTACTCATACTCTGAACACTGCTGATCTTACATTAACAATGTCTGTCCTTTTTGATATGATGCAGTGTCCCTACAGTTACTGCCCTTTGTAATCACACCACCTTTGCCAAAAACTGGGAAGCACAACTGGTTCCTCGCTCGATCAGACGACGGAAAAAGACTGATGATCATTCGGACGCATGAGCCGGAAAAGTTATATTGCAAAAAACCCACTGTATACAAGCACCATGAAATACGTGAGTATCTGGACAGTGGCTATTACGTCTATGAGCAGGATACCAGCTTGTTGGGGCCTTCAGGATTTTTTAGTTGGAGGCGGGTAAACAGCCTTGGTTCACACTCTGTGTTTCTCGGACTCAATTATCCGATTAACCAGGAGATCACCGTTGGCAAGGACCTTGATGGCAGAGAGGCTCTATTTGCTATGGAAAACTGTGTCTACACAGCGAGCCATAGGATTTCGGGAGCAAACTCCCCTGATTGTCAACGATACAGCCTGCAGCCAAAAGAAGGTGAGAATGACAAAGGCATCCGGATTAACTTTGATCCTTGGATGTCTCAATTACGACAGGCAGTGATGTGGTTCAAGCCTTCAGGTTGATAGGTAATTGGGTTGTTGCATCAAAAGGGTGGAGTACTGGTGTCTCCGGATCATTGCTCGCTGAAGCGGGGCTGTAAATTATGATGGTGTTGGATCATCTCTTCGAATGACTTTGTTGTCTTTGCTGTTTGTTCTCGATGGGTAGTTCTTTCTTTTGTTATGCATAGTCCTTGTCATTTGGTCATCCTCGTCTATGTCACTCTTACTATGTAATAGTTGGCTCTGTTTAGAATGTCATTCTCGTCTGGATCACGAGAGTCTGAGTGCTGTAGATGGGTGCATTTTGGTGGTGTAGCAAGACTTCTTATGAACTATCATGTATTGTTGTTTATGTCAGTAGTAGTCACTAGTCAGTGTTTGAATGTTGTATATATCGTTGTTTCGAACTGTTTATTGTCTCGAACTATTTGGTGGGCTAAATGAGGGCATCACCATTCTCCAGTGTTCAGAGTGTATCTCCTTTTTTCAAGTTATATAATTTGAGCTTGGTGTCTTTTTGATGATGTACACTTGTTTGGGCCAGTGAGGTGTCGTTGAATATGGGCCAAGTAGTAACGCAATGCCAAACAGGTCAATTATGACTCTCAGGCCGGGCTCTCAAAAGATCCTCAAAAAAAGGCCGGGCTCTCCAAATAAGAAATAATAAGGACTCTTAGGCCGACATGTGGGCACCACCGGTGTTTTCGTGTGCTTGCGCGCACAGAGCATATTGGCGCATGTTCGAAACTCAAGCTACCTTTTCATCCCCAATCTCTCGCCCCTCCCCCACCTCTAGAATCTCAATTCCTACTCCAGTTCCCCCAAATCTCCCTCATGTACTCCCTGTACTCAAGCTCACTATGATGTCGCCGGTCAACGCGGATCTCCGAGCCGGAGATTCTAAGGTCCGTCCTACCTTCGGTTGCTGCGTGCTGTCGCTCAACAATGGCATGGCGGCGCTTGACGACCAGTTTGCCGGCAAAGTGCTGATGGTAACCATCAACGGCGACCGGACTCCCGTCTCGCCGGACGACCTTGTCAATGATCTTGGCATTGCGCACGGCATCCAAATAAGTGACTTTCTCGTCGAAGTCTGTCCGCCATCGGCTGATTTCTTCGTCAGGTTCTGGACAACTTTCGACTGCAGTCGTGTGTTCGAATCTTCCCGGCGTTTTTTCTACGATGGCGCGCTGGTGAGCTTTCATCGGTGGCACCCAGGATGGGGCTCGGTGCCCTCTGAGCTTGAGTTTTTAACAAAGCTTACCTTCCACGCATGCCTCGACGTGCTTGGAACAGCAAGTCCATGAATGAGCTTATCAACGACCTTGGAGGTGAGCTGTAAGTATGTTTGTTCCTCCAGAGAGCTGGGCTCTGACGGTTATGGCATGGATGAAGAAGCCGTCCACCATACCGAAGGTGATTGGTGTTGAGATACCGGTGTAGGAACCGGGGTTGTACTATTCGTCGCCACCAAGGCCGCCGCGGACCACGTTTGGGATGTACCTGTATCGAGTGTTCGTGCATGTCGAAGAAGTGGTCAATCCATCAATCGAAGTCCTGCCGCCGCCGCTGGTGCCAGGGTCCGTCGACGACGTCCATTACAGGAGTCGACGTCATACTTTCCCCGTGTTGCTCAGAACGATGGATGGCATAGGGCCTACTCCATCGCGCGGCGGAGGCCACTGCTTCTTTGGGAGAAGAGGCAGGGCTGGCTGCCTGGATGTGCTCTAATTTGAGGTAACAACTGAATCTTGACAGATACTAGTTAAATCCGTGCTATGGGTGTGAAGCACTGATGTGCCAGTACATTTGATTGTGACATGTTCTAATTTTGTACTTGAACTTTTTTTAGAAAGGGTTGTACGTCAACTTAATGTGCTAGCAAAACTTATTGTGTTGTCTCTCTGTTTTCTTTGCACAGCATTCAAGATATTTCCCTGTCATTGATAAAGACGATGAACCGTTATGTACGAGTTCGTTGGTTTCAACATAGCCCTACCCGTAGCGATCCACTGCTTCCATCCTGATTGTGTCGCCTACGTGAAATTTTTGTATGCGGGTTCAGTGTGCTATATTGTTCTATATGATTGTGTCAACTATATAAGTTTTTACTGGGCATCAGCAATGCATATGGCTGAAAGATGTATTTACGAGCATCGACCGATGGGTCTCTCTCTCACACACATACACACACACACGCACACACGCACAAGTGGGACCCATTGAATTATTTATTTGCTTGTGACAGCTTTTAATTAGGTTCCACTGTAATCTAACTTTTTTCTTATGTTATTAATTGAGCTCAGTGACTTTAAAAAGTTGTACAGCAGCCTTGTTTGGGCCTTTCCGGCGTCGCTGAATGTGGACTGAATAGCCATGTTAGGTTGTATTGTACTACACATGCCTTTTTTTCAACATCAGCAATGCAACTGGGCCGACTGTTGTACACAATATCCATGTCAACTTGTTATTCTCCGCCCCGCTGGGCTGCAAACTTTCCTAGGAGGCATGCATTAGGCTTAACAAGAAAATGGACTTTAAGAAATAATAAATGGGATGTAATTATAATAACTGGGCGGTAACTATAAAAAAATGCACGAAACGCGTAATTAGTTAAATATATTATTTCCGGAATTTGAAAATTTTAATTTCATTACTTGTTGCGCGCGCAATATTTCATTGGGTTTTAACGTAAAACAACTTTATTTTGAAATTATATTTAATCTGACTAGAAATTTCGGATAAAAATATTTCGGATCCCATAAAAATGTGGGATTTTTTTTTTAATTCTGTTTTGAGCGGTTGGTTGAAATTATTAATCGTTGTCCTAGCTAGAAAATGGGCTGTACTTTTAACAAACTGTAAATGGGTTGTAGTAAATTCCATTAGAATTAAAAAAATGGGTTGTACATTCTTACAAATCGCAAATGGGCTATATGTTCTCTGCCACACACTTGTGGGCCTTCTAACTTGACGCTTCCCCTAAAAAAACTAAGTTGACGCGTATGCAAGGCTTTGTCAACAACACACGGTTCTGGCAGCTGTGGCCGTTGGATGTCCATCCAACGGATGTCATGCTTCTTCTTCAATCTCGGATATTCTTGCTTCAGCCGCCCAAAAAATGATTCCTCGCCCTGACATATGGGGCACACTGTTTCGGAGGCTGACCTGTGGGCCTACTAAGTTGACGCGTACCAAGGGCTTTGTCAACTTAGTCAATATAAACGATTCTAGCTGCAGTGACCGTACGATGCCCATCCAACGGCCGTAGTCCTTCTTCAACCTCTGGTCTTCTTGCTGCAGCCGCCCAAAGCAGCGCCGGTCGTGCCGCGTACTCCTGCCTCCCGTGGCCAGCAGTGATGCCGCGGAGGCCACACCGCCCCCTTCTACTCCCACCGCTGGCCAGGCCATCCCTCTACTCACCCACACCCCCTGCTATTCCGCGGCGACGGTAGCCTCACACCACAGCCGAACCAGTGAACCCTCGTACTCCTCTCCGCGCGGGTTTCCACTGCCGCGTTTTTCCCGGCTCCACGTCGTCCCCTTCCCAGGCCTCGCCGTCGTCCACCGCCCTGGTGCTCTCGGCGCGGCGTGGTCAAGGTGGTCAAGGAACGGCTTCCATCGGATATGGACTGTACGTGGAGAGGCTGACAGCTGGGTCCACGACGGCAGCAAGGAAGTGCCTCCTTATTATGCGGAAACTAATGATTCCTCCACCTAACAGCAGGGACCCACCGGACGGGCCACCATATTTCGCGAAAAAAATTCCCCCCTGACTGCTAGGACCCAGCGGATGGGCCACCGTATTGCGCGAAAAAAACCTTCCCCCCGCTGTCAGCTCGGACCCACCGGAAGGGCCTCCTTATTACGCATAAAAAAATGAATACTCCCCCTGCTGGTTGGGACCCACCTTGGTGGGAGGCTGACTTGTGGGCCTACTAAGTTGACGGGGACGGAGTGCTTTGTCAACTTAGTCAATGTGAACGATTCTAGCTCCAGTGACCGTACAATGTCCATCCAACGGCCGTAGTGCTTCTTCAACCTCTGGTCTTCTTGCTCCAGCCGCCCAAAGCAGCGCCGGTCGTGACGCATGCTCCTGCCTCCCGTGGCCGGCTGTGCTGCCGCGGAGGCCTCACCGCCCCCTACTATTCCCACCGCGGGCCAGGCCATCCCTCTACTCACCCACACCCCCTTTTATTCTGCAGCAACGGCAGCCTCACACCGCAGCGAATCAGTGAACCCTCGTACGCCTCTACGTGTGGACATCCACTGCCGCGTCTTCCCCGGCTCCGCGTCGTCCCCTTCCCATGCCTCGCCGTCGTCCACCGCCCTGGTGCTCTCCGTGTGGCATGGTCAACGTGGTCAAGGAACGGCTTCCATCAGACGTGGACTGTACGTGGAGAGCCTAACAGCTGGGTCCACGACGGCAGCAAGGAAGTGCCTCCTTATTACGGGAAAATAATGATTCCTCCACCTGATAGCAGGGACCCACCGGACGGGCCACCGTATTTCGCGAAAAAAACATTTCCCCCCTGACTGCTAGAACCCAGCGGACGGGCCACCGTATTGCATGAAAAAAATGCTCCCCCCGCTGTCAGCTCGGACCCACCGGAAGCGCCTCCTTATTACGCACAAAAAATGAATACTCCCCCTGCTGGTTGGGACCCACCTTGGTGGGAGGCTGACTTGTGGGCCTACTAAGTTGACGGGGACAGAGTGCTTTGTCAACTTAGTCAATATGAACGATTCTAGCTCCAGTGACCGTACGATGTCCATCCAACGACCGTAGTGCTTCTTCAACCTCTGGTCTTGTTGCTCCAGCCGCCCAAAGCAGCACCGGTCGTGCCGCATGCTCCTGCCTTCCGTGGCCAGCTGTGCTGCCGCGGAGGCCTCACCGGCCCCTACTATTCCCACTGCTGGCCAGGCCATCCCTCTACTCACCCACACCCCCTTTTATTCTGCAGCAACGGCAGCCTCACACCGCAGCGAACCAGTGAACCCTCGTACACCTCTACGTGTGGGCATCCACTATCGTGTCTTTCCCAGCTCCGTGTCGTCCCCTTCCTAGGCCTCGCCGTCGTCCACCACCCTGGTGCTCTCGGCGCGGCATGGTCAACGTGGTCAAGGAACGTCTTCCATCGGACGTGGACTGTACGTGGAGAGGCTGACAGCTGGGTCCACGACGGCAGCAAGGAAGTGCCTCCTTATTACGCGGAAAATAATGATTCCTCCACCTGACAGCAGGGACCCACCGGACGGGCCACCGTATTTCGCGAAAAAATCGTTTCCCCCCTGACTGCTGGGACCCAGCGGACGGGCCACCGTATTGCGCGAAAAAATGTTTCCCCCGCTGTCAGCTCGGACCCACCGGAAGCGCCTCCTTATTACGCACAAATAATGAATACTCCCCCTGCTGGTTGGGACTGACCATGGTGGGAGGCTGTCTTGTGGGCCTACTAAGTTGACGGGGACGGAGTGCTTTGTCAACTTAGTCAATATGAACGATTCTAGCTCCAGTGACCGTACGATGTCCATCCAATGGCCGTAGTGCTTCTTCAACCTCTGGTCTTGTTGCTCCAGCCGCCCAAAGCAGCGCCGGTCATGCCGCATGCTCCTGCCTCCCGTGACCGGCTGTGTTGCCGCGGAGGCCTCACCGCCCCCTACTATTCCCACCGCTGGCCATGCCATCCCTCTACTCACCCACACCCCCTGTTATTCTGCGGCGATGGCAGCCTCACACCGCAGCGAACCAATGAACCCTCGTACTCCTCTACGCGTGGGCATCCACTACCGCGTCTTCCCCGACTCCGCATCGTCCCCTTCCTAGGCCTCGCCTTCGTCCACCGCCCTGGTGCTCTCGGCGCGGCGTGGTCAACGTGGTCAAGGAACGGCTTCCGTCGAACGTGGATTGTACGTGGAGAGGCTGACAGCTGGGTCCACGGCCGCAGAAAGGAAGTGCCTCCTTATTACGCGCAAAATAATTATTCCTCCACCTGACAGCGGGGACCCACCGGACGGGCCACTGTATTTCGCAAAAATAACATTTCGCCCTGACTGCTGGGACCCACCAGCTACATCTTCGCATGCAAGGAAGTGCGTCCGGGCAAAAAAAATGATTCGCCCCCCTGACTGCTGGGACCCACCAGCTACATCTTCGCACGCAAGGAAGTGCCTGACAGTCGGGACCCACCTGGACGAAGCGTACGTAGCGTTGTCATTCTGGTCGTGAACGTGTACATACATGTTGTTTGATGTAGAGGCGCGCACGTGTCATAGTAGAGGCGCGCACGTAGCATGTACACGTACGTACAGCGGCCAAGGTGCAAGAAAGTAAATACGACCACGTACGTACGTACGGGCGGGGTCTCGAACGCCTACTCGCGCATACGTACGGCCAGGGCTCGTGTACATGGCTGGGTCGAAACGGAGAAATAGCGTCGTCGTCGTGTTCATGGGGAGCCAACCGGCTGGGTCGGAACGGAATGCATCGTCGTGTTCATCGAGAGGGCTCAGACGGAACAGCCGATGGAAACGAGGCATGGCGTGCCGCAGAATGGAGGAAACGGCCTTGTGTTCGACCGGCCACAGTCGAAACGGGATCTTGTTCATTGGGAGGGGTCTGGCGTACCACAAAACGGAGGAAACGGACCTCCTACGGTCGAAACGGGGGTCCTGTTGATCGGGAGGGGTGTGGCATACCGCAAAACAGAGGAAACGGACTTGTGTTGGAGCGCTATGGTCGAAACCGGGGTCGAGTTCATCGGGAGGGGTGTGCCGTACCGCAAAACGGGACTCCACGGGATATTGTTCATCTCTAACGTCGACCACCTCCAGCCTCCACGGTCTACTGTTCATCCACCGTCGACCTCCTCTTGCATCCACCTACGACTGTTCAGCCTCCAGCGCGCGCTACTCCATCGGCTACTGTTCAACCAGCCGTCTCCACGGGCTCCTGTTCAACCACCCCTCCATGGGCTACTTTTCATCCGGCCCTCCACTGTCTACTGTTCATCCAGCCCTCCACGGGGTGGTCCTGTTCATCCAGCCCTCCACGGGTCCTGTTCATGCAGCCCCATCCGGCTCGATCGATCGGGGTCATGTTCATCCTGAGGCAACACCACGGGGTCCTGTTCAGCCACCCCCACCGGGAACTGTTCATCCAAACCCCCCCAGCAAAGCTCACTGTTCATGCAGAGGCAGCATCGATCGACTTCAGTTAGCAGCAGTAGCGAAGGAATCACTCGATCGGGTTCACTTAACAGCCATCGATCGATCGCTCGGATTCAGTAACGCGTAGCCTGCAGTGCAATCGCTCGGGTTCAGTTAGAGCCCAATGCCTCGCTCGGGTTCAGTTAGAGCCCAACGCCTCGCACCCACGCGCGTGCGTGTACGAGAGAAACGCGCATCGCTCGGCCCCGACCACCCACCGTAACCGGCAACACCCCGATATTTTCCTCGCCCTCGCTTCTACCACGGTTTTTTCCGTCATGGACGGCCCAAAGAATGTCATGCAGCTGCGTCTCCGGCCCGCCCAGGACGAAAAGCATATTTTCTGTCATGATTTTTTGTCATAGAAGTAGGACCCCACCACATCTATGATGATACCGGATTTGTCACAATTATCGTCATTGAAGTGTCATAAGTGTGACAGAAAAAAGTTTTGTTCGGCCCAAAATGTCACGGATGTGTCTTTTTTTTGTAGTGCTACTATTACTCCACACATCGACCGCTATCCAGCATGCATCTAGAGTAACCGCTATCCAGCATGCATCAAGAGTATTAAGTTCATAAGAACAGAGTAATGCTTTAAGCAAGATGACATGATGTAGAGGGATAAACTCAAGCAATATGATATAAACCCCATCTTTTTTTCCTTAATGGCAACAATACAGTACGTGCCTTGCTACCCCTACTGTCATTGGGAAAGGACACCGCAAGATTGAACCCAAAGACAAGCACTTCTCCCATTGCAAGAACTATAGATCTAGTAGGCCAAACAAAACCAATAATTCAAAGAGACTTGCAAGGATATTATAATCATACATAAAAGATTTAAGAAAAGAATCAAATATTTCTCATAGAGTATCTTGATCATAAACCCACAATTCATCGGATCTCGACAAACACACCGCAAAAACATTACATCGAATAGATCTCCTCGAAGATCGAGGAGAACTTTGTATTGAGATCCAAAAAGAGAGAAGAAGCCATCTAGCTAATAACTATGGACCCAAAGGTCTATGGTAAACTACTCACAACTCATCGGTGAGGCTAAGGTGTTGATCTAGAAGCACTCCATGGTAGATCCCCCCTCCGGCGGAGCTCCGGAACAGGCCCCAAGATGGGATCTCACGGGAACAGAAGGTTGCGGCGGTGGAATTAGGATTTTCTCTGTTGCCTCGATGTTTTCAGGGTATATGTATATATATAGGAGGAAGGAGGGCATCGGGGGAGCCAGAGGGGGCCCACGAGGGTGGGGGCGCACCTAGGGGGAGGGGGCGCGCCCTGGACCCTCGTGGCCACCTCCTTTGTTCCCTCACGTGTACTCCAAGTCTTATGGGTAGATACGGTTCCAAAAATAACTTTCCCGAAGGTTTCATTCCGTTTGGACTCCGTTTGATATTCCTTTTCTGTGAAACCCTGAAATAGGTAAAAAACAGCAATTTGCACTGGGCCTTGGGTTAGTAGGTTAGTCCCAAAAAGGAATATAAAAGTGTATAATAAAGCCCATTAAACATCCAAAACAGAATATATAATAGCATGGAACAATCAAAAATTATAGATACGTTGGAGACGTATCAGCATGCTCGAGAGATAGCACTTGCCGATCATCGGGCAAGTCAACCAAAGTCCACACTTTGCTCTCATACATGGATCCCATCTCAGATTTCATGGCCTCAAGCCATTTTGCGGAATCTGGGCTCATCATCGCTTCCTCATAGTTCGTAGGTTCATCATGGTCTAGTAACATGACTTCCAGAACAGGGTTAACGTACCACTCTGGTGCGGAACGTACTCTGGTTGACCAACGAGGTTCAGTAGTAACTTGATCTGAAGTTTCATGATCATCATCATTAGCTTCCTCACTAATTGGTGTAGGCATCACTGGAACTAATTTCTGTGATGAACTACTTTCCAATTCGGGAGAAGGTACAAATACCTTATCGAGTTCTACTTTCCTCCCACTCACTTCCTTCGAGAGAAACTCCTCCTCTAGAAAGGATCCATTCTTAGCAACGAATATCTTGCCTTCAAATCTGTGATAGAAGGTGTACCCAACAGTCTCCAGTATCCTATGAAGACACATATCTCCGACTTGGGTTCGAGCTTATCAGGTTGAAGCTTTTTCACATAAGCATTTCAGCCCCAAACTTTAAGAAACGACAACTTGGGTTTCTTGCCAAACCACAGTTCATAAGGTGTCGTCTCGATGGATTTATATGGTGCCCTATTTTACGTGAATGCAGTTGTCTCTAAAGCATAACCCCAAAACGATAGTGGTAAATCGGTAAGAGACATCATAGATCGCACCATATCTAATAAAGTACAGTTACAACGTTCAGACACACCATTACGCTGTGGTGTTCCAGGTGGCGTGAGTTGTGAAACTATTCCACATTGTTTCAAGTGAAGACCAAACTCATAACTCAAATGTTCGCCTCCGCGATCAGATCGTAGAAACTTTATTTTCTTGTTACAGTGATTCTCTATTTCACTCTGAAATTCTTTGAACTTTTCAAATGTTTCAGACTTGTGTTTCATTAAGTAGATATACCCATATCTGCTCAAATCATCTGTGAAGGTCAGAAAATAACGATACCCGCCATGAGCCTCAACACTCATTGGACCGCATACATCAGTATGTATGATTTCCAATAAGTCAGTTGCTCGCTCCATTGTTGCGGAGAACGGAGTTTTAGTCATCTTGCCCATGAGGCATGGTTCGCAAGCACCAAGTGATTCATAATCAAG
Source organism: Secale cereale (assembly GCA_902687465.1). Classification (NCBI taxonomy): domain Eukaryota; kingdom Viridiplantae; phylum Streptophyta; class Magnoliopsida; order Poales; family Poaceae; genus Secale; species Secale cereale. The sequence goes on along the minus strand of LR738710.1, from coordinate 832,395,122 downwards.
TGATTCCAAAAGTTCTTTGGCATGGAGTTTCTTCATGCGCTTTACACCAATATGACCTAAACGGCAGTGCCACAAATAAGTTGCACTATCATTATCAACTTTGCATCTTTTGGTTTCAATATTATGAATATGTGTATCACTACGGTCGAGATTCAACAAAAATAGACCACTCATCAAGGGTGCATGACCATAAAAGATATTACTCATATAAATAGAACAACCATTATCCTCTGATTTAAATGAATAATCGTCTCGCAACAAACAAGATCCGGATATAATGTTCATGCTCAACGTTGGCACCAAATAACAATTATTTAGGTCTAAAACTAATCCCAAAGGTAGATGTAGAGGTAGCGTGCCGACGGCGATCACATCGACTTTGGAACCATTTCCCACGCGCATCGTCACCTCGTCCTTAGCCAATCTTCATTTAATCTGTAGCCCCTGTTTCGAGTTACAAATATGAGCAACCGAACCAGTATCAAATACCCAGGCGCTACTACGAGCATTAGTAAGGTACACATCAATAACATGTATATCAAATATACCTTTGTTCACTTTGCCATCCTTCTTATCTGCCAAATACTTGGGGCAGTTCCGCTTCCAGTGTCCAGTCCCTTTGCAGTAGAAGCACTCAGATTCAGGCTTGGCTCCAGACTTGGGTTTCTTCGCGGGAGTAGCAACTGGTTTGCTATTCTTCTTGAAGTTCCCCTTCTTTCCCTTGCCCTTTTTCTTGAAACTAGTGGTCTTATTAACCATCAACACTTGATGCTCCTTTTTTATTTCTACCTCCGCAGCTTTGAGCATAGCGAAGAGCTCGGGAATTGTCTTCTGCATCCCTTGCATATTATAGTTCATCATGAAGCCTTTATAGCTTGGTGGCAGTGATTGAATAACTCTATCAATAACACTATCTTCATCAACTTTGACTCCAAGTTGAGTCATGTGATTGTAGTACCCAGACATTCTGAGTAAGTGTTCACTGATAGAACTGTTCTCCTCCATCTTGTAGCTATAGAACTTGTTGGAGACTTCATATCTCTCAACTCGGGCATTTGCTTGAAATATTAACTTCAACTCTTGGAACATCTCATATGCTCCATGACGTTCAAAACGTCTTTGAAGACCCGATTCTAAGCCGTAAAGCATGGCACACTGAACTATCTAGTAGTCATCAGTTTGCTCTGCCAGACGTTCATAACGTCCGGTGTTGCATCTGCAGCGGTCTTTTCACCTAGTGGTGCTTCCAGGACATAATTCTTCTGTGCAACAATGAGGATAATCCTCAAGTTACGGACCCAGTCCGTGTAGTTGCAACCATCATCTTTCAACTTAGCTTTCTCTAGGAACGCATTAAAATTCAAAGGAACGGTAGCACGGGTCATTGATCTATAACAACATAAATATGCAAAACCTATTAGGACTAAGTTCATGATAAATTGAAGTTCAATTAATCATATTACTAAAGAACTCCCACTTAGATAGACATCCCTCTAGTCATCTAAATGATCACGTGATCCAAATCAACTAAACCATGTCCGATCATCACGTGAGATGGAGTAGTTTTCAATGGTGAACATCTTATGTTTATCATATCTACTACTCCCTCCATCCCAAAATAAGTGACGTAAAAGTGACTCAACTTTGCACTAACTTTAGTGCAAAGTTGAGTCATTTTTGCGTCACTTATTTTGGGACGGAGGGAGTATATGATTCACGCTCGACCTTTCGGTCTCTAGTGTTCCGAGGCCATGTATGTACATGCTAGGCTCGTCAAGTTTAACCCGAGTATTCTGCATGTGTAAAACTGCCTTACACCCGTTGTATTTGAACCTAGAGCTTATCACACCCGATCATCACGTGGTGTCTCAGCACGATGAACTTTCGCAACGGTGCATACTCAGGGAGAACACTTGTACCTTGAAATTTTGTAAGGGATCATCTTATAATGCTACCGCCGTACTAAGCAAAATAAGAAGCATAATAAGATAAACATCACATGCAATCAAAATATGTGACATGATATGGCCATCATCATCTTGTGCTTTTGATCTCCATCTCCAAAGCATCGTCATGATCTCCATCATCACCGGCTAGACACCATGATCTTCATCGTAGCGTCGTGGTCGTCTCGCCAACTATTGCTACTACTACTATCGGTAACTCATAGTGATGAAGTAAAGCAATTACATGGCTTTCGCAATTCATACAATAAAGAGACAACCATAAGGCTCCTGCCGGTTGCCGATAATTTACAAAACATGATCATCTCATACAATAACGTATAACTCATCACGTATTGACGCCCTGCAAAAACAAGTTAGACATCCTCTACTTTGTTGTTGCAAGTTCTACGTGGCTACTACGGGCTTAGCAAGAACCGTTCTTACCTACGCATACAAAAACCACAACGATTTTTCAGCAAGTGTGTTGTTTTAACCTTCAACAAGGACCGGGCGTAGTCACACTCGATTCAACTAAAGTTGGAGAAACTGACACCCGCCGGCCACCTATGTGCAAAGCACGTCGGTAGAACCAGTCTCATGAATGCGGTCATGTAATGTCGGTCCGGGCCGCTTCATCCAACAATACCGCCGAATCAAAGTATGACATGCTGGTAAGCAGTATGACTATTATCGCCCACAACTCATTGTGTTCTACTCATGCATATCATCTACGCATAGACCTGGCTCATGATGCCCCTGTTAGGGAACGTAGTATTTAAAAAAAATACGATCACGCAAGATATATTTAGGAGAAGCATAGCAACGAGTGGGGAGAGTGTGTCCATGTACCCTCGTAGACCGAAAGCAGAAGCGTTTAGTAACGCGGTTGATGTAGTCGAACATCGTCATGATCCAATCGATCCAAGTACCGAACGTACGGCCCCTCCGTGTTCAACACACGTTCAGCACGATGACGTCCCTCGAGCTCTTGATACAGTAGAGGACGAGGGAGAGTTCCATCAGCACGACGGCGTGGCGACGGTGTTGATGATGTGATCCATGCAGGGCTTCGCCTAAGCACTACGACAATATGACCTGAGGTGGAATCTGTGGAGGGGGGCATCGCACACGGCTAAAACAACTGTTAACTTGTGTGTCCTAGGGTGCCCCCTGCACCCGTATATAAAGGAGCAAGGGGGAGGCCGGCCGGCCCTATAGGGCGTGCCCAGGGGGGCAATCCTACTCCTAGTAGGAGTTGGATCCCCCTTTCCTAGTCCAACTAGGAGAAGAAGGAAGGAGAGGGGAAGGAGAAGGAAGGAGGGGGTGCCACCCCTCCCCCTAGTCCAATTCGGACTAGGCCCATGGGGGGCGCGCGGCAAGCCCTTGGCTGCTCCATCTCTCTCCCTTAACGCCCAATAAGGCCCGTAACTTCCCGGGTGGTTCCGATAACCCTTCCGGCACTCCGATATTTATCCGGTGACCCCCGGAACTCATCCGGTGTCTGAATAACATCATCCAATATATCATTATTTATGTCTCGACCATTCCGAGACTCCTCGTCATGTCCGTGATCTCATCCGGGACTCCGAACAAACTTCGGTCATCAAAAACATGTAACTCATAATACAAATCGTCATCGAACGTTAAGCGTGCGGACCCTACGGGTTCGAGAACTATGTAGACATGACCAAGACACATCTCCGATCAATAACCAATAGCGGAACCTAGATGCTCATATTGGCTCCTACATATTCTACAAAGATCTTTATCGGTCAAACCACATAACAACATACGTTGTTCCCTTTGTCATCGGTATGTTTACTTCCCCGAGATTCAATCGTCGGTATCATCATACCTAGTCCAATCTCGTTACCAGCAAGTCTCTTTACTCATTCCGTAATACATCATCTCGTGACTAACTCATTAGTCATTTGCTTGCAAGGCTTATTATGATGTGTATTACCGAGAGGACCCAGAGATACCTCTCCGACACTTGGAGTGAAAAATCCTAATCTTGATCTATGCCAACACCACAAACACTTTCAGAAACACCTATAGAGCATCTTTATAATCACCCAGCTACATTGTGACGTTTGATACCACACAAGGTGTTCCTCCGGTATTTGGGAGTTGCATAATATCATAGTCAAAGGAACATGTATAAGTCATGAAGAAAGCAATAGCAATAAAACTAAACGATCATTGTGCTAAGCTAACGGATGGGTCTTGTCCATCACATCATTCTCCAAATGATGTGATCCCGTTGATCAAATGACAACACATGTCTATGGTTTGGAAACTCAACCATCTTTTGATTAACGAGCTAGTCTAGTAGAGGCATACTAGGGACACTCTGTTTTGTCTATGTATTCACACATGTTTCAAGTTTATGGTTAATACAATTCTAGCATGAATAAAAGACATTTATCATGATATATAAGGAAATATAAATAACAATTTTATTATTGCATCTAGGGCATATTTCCTTCACTCCTGAGGTACGACCTGATGAGGACATGTACCTAGGGTAGGGTCATAAGGCCTATCCTAGACGCCCTACCCAAGGACACTACACATGAGTCCAAGACCTAAAAGGTTCTACAGAAGATACCGACTGAAATCTTCATCAAGCGCAGTACACTCAACAGTAAGATTTCAGTCGGATATCCCAATTCACTCGACTACACAAGAATCCACTCGGAGTGCAGAATACCTAGGGCTTTTACCTCCTCCGAGAGGGGCCTGAACTCGTAAATCTGTGTGTACAACCTCATCATAGCTAGGACACTGCCCTCTCCTATGGACCCCCTACTTCTACTGTCGGACTAACTCCCACGACAGTTGGCGCCCACCGTGGGGCAGGCGTCTGAGTGACTTTTGATGAGGTTGCAATCTTCGATCTTCATCAACATGGTTTCCGACGGTGGTTTAGCCCTGGGTCACGAGATCTGTCTCGATGCACTCATCTTCATCGCCGACGACTCCGTCTGGATCCAAAAAGCCCCCCTCGACGTTGAGGCTATCCTCGTCCGCGGGGTGGCGCACTTCCACGCGGGTGCCTGCGGTGTCCTCCTGCGGCAGCCGTCGACGTAGTATCGATTGGCTCCCGTGGCGTCTTCGCTCCCTGTTGTCCGTCACCGTAAGTGATTCGGTCGCTCACGGCTCCAGCGGTGGGTGAAACATGCGGTGGCTCGTCAGTCGACCACCCCACAAATCGCGATGATTGAGCCCGATGAATCCCTTTATGGGTTGTTTGATCTGCCAACTGGTCATTCGGATACGCTATCCGAGTGTGAGAGCAACGATCCCGCGGAGGAGGTCCTCATGGTCGACTCCTGTCGCAACCCGCCTGGATTCCGTCGCGGCGGCGGCGGTGACGGCAGTGATGGCCCGTCGCGCGACCACGACGAGTATTATCCTCAAGCCCTCACTGAAGAACAGAGGGAGGAGCTGCATCATAGAAATGTTCAAGCTCTCCAGACCCCCATCGTTGGGGAGACCTCCGAGGCTCAGGCTTTGGAGGCTGCGTGCTTAGCCACCCTGGCAGACCGTACGCGTCCGGAAAACCTTCAGCAAGCACTCAACGACCGTGATCGTCGGCAACTTCCAGTTTCCAGTCGACGGCCACGACAATTGTTTCCGTTTGAGCCTCAAGAGGAGTGTCAGGTATACCGTACCCCGATCCAGAATGTTGTACCAGCTGCACGTATTGCAGATTCAATCCAGCCGTCCGGTTCCGAGGCTGGTAGAGGATTACGGCAGATTCGAGCACTGCTCAAGGCGGGTGGGGAGCAAAACTCAGCTGTTTCTTAGTCGCACAACATGATTCACAGCAGGTTTGTCGTGGCAGACACAGTTCAGTGGGCACACAGCCGAAGATCACTTTCGCGGCGTGATGATCGTGGTCGAGTGCCTACCTCACCTCCGAGGGGTGGTTCATACGCGCCCCGACGGTATGATGATAGGCGCCCATTCGGTGACGAGTGGAGAATTCTAGTCGACCCAAGGGAGCCTGGGTTTGATGCGAGGTCAGTCCTCGTACATGGCCTAGTTGACAGAGGTAGAGCTAACAGAGAAGGGCTGGACAGAGATCGTCCGAGTGAAAGCAGGAATTCCGTCTCTGGGCCCGAATGTTTGCAAATGGCGAAGAGGAAGACCGACTCCGCAATGGCAAACCGAAGCCAGTCGACCAGGACACCGAGGGTGGAAACCCCCAGCCGGAAGCAGAAATGCGAGGCTGAAGCCACTGGACAAGCCGAAGCAGTAGTGGTGAATACGCAAGGAAAATTTAAAGGAAAGCCCAAGGGGCCGTGGGTGCCCAAAAAGTTGAAGGATCAATACAGACATGACGTCCTGGATTTGCCGTGTCATATTCACACGAAGAAGTATGAAGAGGTAACCCGATTCTGCCCAAACATACCACTCGATAGTGCAGGCTCCTGATTCAACAGTTCCAAGGGAGTCAGCCCAATTGGAAGGACTCTGATAAGGATGAAGATGAGGAAAAGGATGACGGCTACCCGAAGGTCAATGCTACCTTGGTGATTTTTGCCGATGTTGAGAGCAAAAGTCGACTGAAAGTCATAAACAGAGAAGTGAACATGGTCGCTCCGGCAACCACGACGTACCTGAAGTGGTCGAAAACTCCCATTACATTTGACTAATCAGATCACCCCGCGCACATTGCTACCCCCGGGCGGCAAGCATTGGTGGTCGACCTAGTCGTTGGGGGCACCCGGCTGACTAAAGTTCTCATGGATGGTGGCAGTGGTCTGAACATTATGTATGTTGAGACCCTTCAGGGGATGGGCATTCCAATGTCCCAGCTCAGGTAGAAAATCACAATTCTATACATAAATCATTCTATGCCATGTATCTCCCAGACTATTTGCATCAGGTTCATGTGAAGTACTGCTTATGAAGTTGATCGACATGGCAATTGAATGAAGCTACTTATTAGTATGACTAATAGCTATGGCTTCATAGATTTACCGTCTCTACTGCCATTGTGTCTGCCTTTTTCTTTTTTTATTATGTTCCAGCTCTTAGTACTTGCTTTCATGTTCACGCTCTAAGTACTGAACTTAATGTCAAGCGGTTACCTTTTGTGGTCCATTGAACGCAATAAACTTGATGCTGCCTTATAATCTCATGACGATGTTGAACTCAGTGATGACTTGCTTCTATTATAAAGTGAATGTTTTCTCTTTCTTTTATTTTGCTGTCATGTTTGAATACATACGCCAAACCAGGATTCCCACTAACTTGAGCATTACCTGATTACCATGTCATTGGGACTGGCACCATCTTGCCAAGGCATGATACCAATCTAGTTTCAATTACAAAGAGGAACAACAGATCTAGCTAACTAACTCCAGATCCGCATGATCCAATTTTGCCGCGTCATCCCACGGACACTTCTCACGACATTCTGCAAATCAAGAGAACTCCTGGTGCGTTTGATTGCTCACGCCGTTTTTTGCCCTTTTGCATACTTGTCTCATGTCAACCTAGCTAATCTAATCCAGGGTAAAAACCAACATCTGCATATTGATTGGATGTCTGCATCCCCTCTAAACTGTATGTAACGAAACAAAAGGCAGGTTGTTTGGTTGCGGACTTGTTTTACTAGTACTATTTTAGAACGGTCACCGAAGTTAGAACCATCCGATCCTTCCCAGAAACGAAATGCGCACAGGCAGTAGCATCCATCAAGTCCACAACATAAGCCAAAACGAGCCCATGCCATACATTGGCTTTACAGCCATGCTACAAAACGAGTTACAGCAGGTTGGGGACTACACCACTGGCCACAGGCTACAGCGGCCGCTCACTTCTTGCGACGCCCTTTAGAATTCTTCCGGCCCTTCTGCTTCTGCTTCTGCTTCTGCGCCGCCTTCTGCGAGGTCGAGGCGGCAGCAGCCGCTTCTTCCTTCACCGGTTCCACCTCGTTGCTTCCTCCCGTGTCAGGTTCGTTCTCTGAACATCCGGCACATTCGTCCGCTCCATCAGTCTGCGACCGGACAACGGCTGCAGCTTCATTCCTCCCGTCATCGCCTTTCATGGACGCCCTTGCGGAGGACAGAAAGCTGATGACCGTCTGCAGTTTGTTCTCACCATCTCCCATTATCGAGTACAGGTCCTCCACAGTCAGACAAGCTGTCTTCTCCAGCCTGCGCAAATAGTAAATTTTTCAGAAGACTTGGGGGATGGCGCGGCCTAGTCAGGTTTTACAAGACGTCACTCATACCTGTCTACCAATTGCAATTCGGCATATACCAGTAAAAAAATAGAGTTCGCCGTAATTTAACATTGACTTACCTGGCAAAGCATTCATCGAATTCACTGCAGATGCGCCTGATATCTTCCAACAGTTGTGCATCAACCTTTCCTGTCAAGCCTGATTGCTCCATCCATCGAACAACACTTCTAAGGAATTGAATAATAACCCTTGCATCTTTCTGCAGAAATTCAGCTTTTAGAATAACTTGGCAGCTGCGAAGCAAGGGGACAAAGTGAAAAATAACAAAACAAGCACCATAACATATCAAACTCACCTGGCCTTCCTTGTTGGCTTGAAACGCCTCAAACTTATCCCAGAAGGGAGCATTCTCATCTCTTAAATCCATTTCACTTGTACTCTCCACCTTATTAGCTGGTACAGCCTTAGGAATGTTTTTGCTACCATCAGATTTTTCTGGCAGTGCGGCCTCTTGCTTTACAGCACTTGCCTCTTCAGGACGAAGAAGAGCCATTACCTTCTGAACATCACCCAAATCCTCTGTGCTAATCAGATCAGCATTTATATTCCGGAAGTTTGCTATGTCTTTGGGTGAACCCATAACTACCAGACGATCTCCGATTGCAGCAAGTGCATCAGCAAGCGCTCTTTTGAAGTGGCCCTCCGAGTGAGACCTCATTTGCAAGACACGTACAATCTTCCGAGAGAACTCAACAGGTAAATCCTTAAAGACTCCACACTTCAGAAGAATATTTGTGACCTCATAGCAATCCCTCTGACGATGAGTTAGGATCAGTGGATAAAGTGTAACCACTAATCTCAACAGGACTGCCGTGTATGAACAACTAGGAGTTGAAGTTTTCTGTACCCACTCCCAGAGCATGTTCTTGTTTGTCAGGATAGCCATTATTGTCTCAGATATGAAACGCCCTGAGAAGTATGTCATATGGTCAAGATCGGGATCTAGGCTCGGATTAGATACCAGGCAGGTGTCAAGGTAAACCTTGCTGGTACGGCAGTCCAGCATAGTTAGCAACAGAGATTTTGTGCCATATATACAGCCTTTCCATAGAAGGTTTGCTGAAACCAAGAAACCAAGGCACTCCATCAGACCCACATAGCATATCGGGGATATGTAGTCCAGTTCATTCCTCCAAGTCACCTCATAGAAGGTAACATTAAGAGCAGTCCTAAAGTTCTCGATCAAGGAGGATCTATCAACACCAGTATCAAGAAATCTCTTCAAATGTCGGAAAAATTTTGCCCACTCAGAATCATTGTCGAGGTACTGTAGTAGCCTTGAAATGAGTGCATCGTCCAATCGTGCTGCATGAAGCAGAAGCACGGTTGTCCTCCCAAGATGCCCATAAGTCAAATTTTTATTTCTTGGCCGAAGATTCGCACTAAGGGAATCAGCAATCAAACCATATGAAGCCGGTGAGTCAAGTATACTCAAGAGGCTCCTCGTTGCCCCATCTCTCCAGACAAGAAAAACTAACTCAAAGAAGCGACGCTCACAGAGAGCAGAGAAGCTTCTTAATTTCATGGTACTTTTCGGCATACTGAACTCTGGTTCTTCCAGAAAGTTAGCTATTTCTTTTATAATAAGGGTAGTTCTCACCAGGGCATATGAAGATGCCGGATTTGGGTAAATTTGAACAATGGTCTCCAACTTCTTAAGTACACACAAACCAACCGAAGACAACTCATTCATCAGGAAAGACTGAGCACATGAATGACACTGATGGACATCCAGCCAACATCTGTTGCCATCTTGCTGCAAAGAATTTCTTCCTGCATTAGAGAGCCAACTTGAATTCATGTTTAGCACAACATATCGGTCATCTTCACCATCTTTCCTCAAACCAAAGTACTTCATGCAAAGATCTTCATACATAACTTCATCGTCATTTGATTCTGGACCATCAGTGTGCCGAAGATGAGATAGTACTTTGATTATGATCGACCTCCATTGGTTCCAGGCATATGCTAGAGTATGGGGTGATATCTGGTTACGAGCCACCATATCATTACAACTACTTTCATCTTCGGATCCTGGCCCTAATTCCAAATTGTATTCATTGTCTCTAGACTGAAGATGAACATCAAGAATCAAACGAGAAGCATTAAATTCAACGAACAAGTTTCCACATTTTCTGCTGTCAAGCAAAGTGCAATTTAAACTGAGAAGAGGCCTGTTCATATCTGATAGTGCATCAGCTTCCAGGCAAACAATGTTATAGAAGCACTCAGAGACTTTCTCTGCCATGTTTTTGGCTCGTGCAAGCAACTGTTCCTTCTCTGGATACTTTTTGGGAGGCCACCCTCTACTATTTGAAGACCACAAGGAATCTACAATGATGTGGAGGAGGAGAAGTCGCGTTGCATCCTCAAACAGATCTGCCTTCTCGAGCATGTCTACCTCCAGTAAGACATCTCCTTTATGCTTGGCCATTCCTGCAGCTTCAAGGAAATTGCCTTTTTCCATCTCTAAACTCAACAGTTCATCAAAGAGATTTCTAGACTTTAAGAATGCCCGCACATGATCCATAGAACTGAAAGCCTTGACAAAATGCATCATATGCTTTATGTCATGGCACACAAAATAATGCTGAGCGCAATTTTCAAGATACGTCTTTCTGATTGCAGAAACCTCCAAGGATTTTGAATTCTCAGGCAAATGGTCCTCCAACTGTTGCAGGAACTGCAAGCCAAGATTGAATAATTGTTTTCCTTTCGAGCACATCAAGAAACATTTGGTGTAACATTTAGCTTTGAAGTACACTTCAGCTGCATCTGACCATCTTTCAGTCATGGCAAAACAGTCACCAGCATCCTCAAGTCTGGAAGCACCACATTTTTGCATATAGATCATACCTATGGCAGTGCAAGGAAAATAGTGTTTAGTCAGATAGAGCTGCGTGGGGCATGATGTAAGGACTATCCATATGGAAGATACAAAACTGCATATATGTTTAAAAAATTGAAGATATTTGCTTATACAGCAACTCTTTAGGAACAACTTGTTTGAGAAACGTTATGGAATAAATAATCTCCGAGGTATGGATACAGATTGAATATTATGGAGAATTAGCAGACCTGCTCTTTTGTAGTCACCTAATTTGATGTAGCATGTAGCAGCTTTCTCATGCATGCCTATGGACTCGTAGATTTCTGATGCTGTTTGCAATTGAGCATTGCCCTTCTCCAAATTTGAGGACATGGCACGTTCAGCAGTTGCTACAAGTCCGGCAGCTCTGGCCCACTTCTCTCTGTGTGTATCACCAGCTTTTTCGAAACACATCGTAGCCATTTCAAATTGACCTTCATTGAATAACTGCAAGAAAAAAAGAGCACTTCTAAGATGGAATAACAACTTCGAAAGAGAAGTACGCTAAAGTTCTAAGCAGACATGCAAAATTACACCTCTAAAAAATTCCAGTGCATAGACCAATTGCCAGACAAAAAAAAGGCCCATGAATTTCAGGAAAATAAAAGGTCAAAAAGAACATAACACATATAGCAAGGTAAACTGGCTTTCCACAGCAAACAAGTAAAGAGCACTAACTTTTGTTCCCCGTAGCCTCCAATCATCAGCACTGCTTCCTGTCTGCATTGCTTGAACGAGGGTAGAATCAAGTAATCTAACCTCTACAAGACACAACTTCTTCCAGTAGTCAAACATTGGTCGACAGTAATCATCTGTATTCTCACATATCCACAGCCTTTGCCTAGTGCGTGTGATTGCAACATAGAGTTGCTTCAACTCTGAGCAGAGAAGATGATGCTTGCTTCTGTCGAAACCTGGATGAGAGATCTCTTCAGGTTGTGCTATAATATCTTTATCTTTCATGTAGCCGTACAGAACTCTCCATTTGTTTCCTAAGGGTGACGAGCCGAAAAAGTTGTACAACAGCACATCCTACACAATGTATTCAAAGTAAGTAAGAACACTCAAAAAACTTAAAACCTGACATTTTTTGCAAAATGGACACAAATTTAGTGAACTTAGATGCTCATACCTGGAACTCGAGGCCCTTACATTCAACGATGGTCAAAACAAGAGCCTGTTTACCAACAAGATCAACAATTTGCTTTTTGGTAGCATCATCACGAACTAATATGACTTGCTCAGCACCAAACCCATGCATGCTACCATGCTTACTTTTGATTTCTCCAAATATAGTCATAATTGCATTTTCGTCATTATCAGACTCCAGCAACACAGGTGCTTCTCCAAATACAAGCCCAGTCTCTGGATTAAGCTTGTCAACACTTGACGGGAAAAAGAAGTACAAAAGGCTCATGATACTTTGTGCCACGTGAAGGATGCCACAATGTGTGCGGAAATTTTGAGTAAGTTGGAACATATCAGAAAGTTGGACTTGCTTTCCATGTTGACGTCCTTGATTAAATGCTCCAGCTTCTGAGAGAAATGCAGTATAAAAAAGCGAACGGATATCTTCAAACCTGAAATCGATACCCCTTGCTATGGTTTGTGCCGTGTCACCAGCAAAAAGGAAGCCTTCCTTGAAGTTCCTGCAGACGTACTTAAGAAGTGCTATTTGTGTCATGGTTAAATCCTGCACCTCATCTATGTAAACAAAGTCCAACAGATCTCCATTGTAGCCCTCGGATACAAGATTGATGTGAAGGCTATTGACAAAATCTGACAAATCAAACTCTCTGGCAGTGGATTTCATACTCTCATAATCAACAAAAATATTGTAAATCCTATATCTCTTCTCACTGTTCAGAGATGAAAATCTTTTATCTGAGAGCATCACATAATCTTGTCTTCCAAGCTTGCTGATATAAGGACTGCCTGCTTGATATCTACCCTTTATATGAGAAATTATTTCAGTGAAGACAGTGGATGCGTCAAGATTCTTGGTCAGGTCTGCATTGAAACGAGGCCAATAGGCCGCAGCAAATTTTTCATAGGTAACTTCCTTCGATTCAATAAAAATTTGCAGTGCGCGAGAGTTTGAATGCCCTCTATCAATACTAGACTGCAGTTCACCATAAAACACATCAAAAAATGATGTCCGGCATGTTCCATCAAGCATCATCAAGAACTTCCGATATGTTATAGTAAGAGGATAGTGCTGATGCGGTAGATTGCTAAAATTGTCAGGTATATCTGTAAACTCTTCCTGGTCATCAATGATGTCGTGCATGTGAAGAATGCTAGGCTGATCAGAGACGTCACCAGAACCAAACCTACAGGGTCGAAATAACTTATAAGTAATATGAGGGTCATGGTTGATATAATCATATAACTCATAAAAGAATCAGTAAAGCGTTTTTTTAAAGGATGAACATAGCGACTAGTCACGTGGATGCATGCCCAGCCCAACAATGTTTCAGGACTTGCTTATGAAGTGGAGTTCATGGTTGCCGTTTCTTTTAATACAAAGCCACGAGGGTTAGTCCCCACAAGTATACTGTTTTGTATAATTATTGAAGTATATCAAAGACAAAATGTACTTCATATGGATAAAAATGCTAACCCGGCCTTGAAAGGGCATGACAAAGGAAGAATCTAAAGAGTATGAACTTATAAATACAGTACCCCCACAGATAAAAGAAGTTATAGGTACAGTAGAATGGAGTGAGTACAAAGAAAAAATATCTTGGACCAACTTGCGCACATATTTCTGTCCACTTTAAGTATATGTAGAAAAATAACTTTTGAAAATGATAAACATATGTAAACTTCTAAATAGGGCTCTAGTCAACAGACTTGCCTTTTAAGTCCAGAAATGTGATTTTTTATGGCTGAACACAACTTTGGGCTTACAGTGATAAACACTTGTTTCACAAAACTTTCTCTTGCATCTTGCAGTGCCACAATATTTTTTTCATCAGGCCCTGATGAATCATCTCCATCCAAATGTAGACCTTGGGAGGCAATCAATGACTGTTGCTCTTTTTGAATCAGTTTCATTGTCAATACCGTGGTTTTTCCGGTGCCTGACCTCCCAAGTATGAAACTAGTGAGCGGGAATTGGATTATCACCTTCTCTTCATCAGTTAGTTCAAAGGGAATATCAATTTCAGAACCATCAGAAGCTGTCAGCAGATGTTTTGCCACTCCAGATGATAACGAGTAGAATTTCATCAGCAAGAAGCTTTCGCGAACTTTTGAATTTTCCATAGCATATGATGTATCCACTAGATCATGCTCTTCCTGGGCATCAATCCTGCAATCCTTCTTATAGCGAATAATATCATGGTCAACATCCCAAACCATAGGAACCTCAAGTTTCCTGAAATCCATCAAAAAAGGAAGCAAGATATAAGAATATTATTCAAAAAAAGAAGAAATAAGAATGTCTACAAGCAGCCCATTCGTATCTATTTACGAACAGTTCAATTTCAAGCATGAAAGGTAAAGGAATCCTAGGAACAAAGAACATCCCAATAAAAATAAACAACGCATACCCAAGTGTCTGCACTCCTCTGCAGTGATCCAAGTAATCATCTGTGTACATGGAAAATAGGTTCTCAAGACGTTGAATGGTTCTTGCAACATGTTGTTGTGACAGTAGGTCCCAAATTCTTATTATCTGCATATAACTTCCTTCACTTTTCTCCATGTCAGTACTCCAAATAAGATAAAGGTCCCTGATCTTGTATACTTTTGTAAGATTGGAAACACCAGGTATATCCAAGTTCCTAACTGGTGTTCTCCAACCACCGCCAAGTTTGATAAGTTTTTGGAGTATTTCCCTCCTGAGCTGTGTTGATTTTAGCTTGGTGAATGACTTTCTAAACTCGTCGCTAACAATGACCTGTTGAATTTACCAGTACAAAAAATAGAGTCTGAGAAAGAATGAATTCAAGAATATATCAACAGGTATGTTCTTTAAAAAAAAGGTTAGGAGATTTACAAGATGGTCTGTAATCTACAGAAGAAAATCATATGTTGACATACCAAGGTGCAAAATAGCACATGTCCTTGTAAATCTTAATTACAAACAGCATAACAGAGACAAGCGAACCACATGGATAATTCCAAGAAGTAGACACATATTTGTTCATGACCACACACACAAAAAAAAAACATGTTATAAAGGAACTGTTTCAATAAACCCAGTACTCCGTGACAACAAGCAGAGTCTTATCAGGCTAATGTGTGTACATGTGGTTTGCATTCCAGTACACTAAATGCGCATCACCGATCCGACTTATTCTTTCTTGACCATGCATCCAAACAAGCTACAAAATGGCACAGCCATCCAAGGTGAAGCCAAGCCAACCAACAGAGGACAAAGCTACAAACTAAACTACTAGCAAGAAGAAAAGGAGGCAAATAAACACACATAGAGGGAGCAGATGAAAGTATGGTCAAAGTCAAACTGACTAACATTACTATGTTACTTACCTTCCATCTGGTATTGCTAAAAACAGCAGACTCGGCATTAAGAAGATCCTCAAGTTCATCAAGATCTTGCTTTACTTGCAAAACTAACTTACATAAGGCCGTGTCATTAGTGGCATTGAAAACACATTTACGTCTTTGAGCGTCAGCAACAAGGTCAGTCCAGACAGTTCCACTTTTGTACAGTGTATGAGCATTACCAACAATCCAAAGACAGTGCCTGCATCAGATAAAGGATCCATTAGATGAATTGTATTATTAATCTGACATACTGTTAACAGTACAAAAACAAAGGCCCGGAAAATTCTGCTCACTTTGCCCTGGTAAGAGCAACGTTTGTTCTTTGGTTATCATCAATAAATCCAACAGCTCCTCTCCCGTTGGATCTAACCGTTGATAGTATTATTATATCATCCTCTTCTCCTTGGAAACCATCAATAGACTTGACACGCACATGGAAGCCATCACATCTGTCGTATTTTTTGCCAAGTCTACCTTTAATTGCATCAACTTGAGAACTATATGGAGAGACCACGCCAACGCTGAGCACTTTGCCTGTAGTTTTCCAACCTGCAGAAAAATAAAACTATAAAGTCTTTTGGGGTCAATTTTGCACAAGGCTAGAAAGAGAATTTTCTTTAGCAAACTGAAGTTGATTCTGTATAATCTTACAATTGAGATAGCATTACATTTCAGCTCTGAAGGTAAAACAAATACCAAAAAGTAAGTGCATGTTGTGGCCAACAACTCTAAAAGAGCTTGATGTTTCATCTTTCATGTCATCTACCTGATGTTCTCAGTTTTCTAGATAAAAAATGCAACAATATCAATTAAACAGGGAAGTAGGTAACAGTGGACTTGCTGGGAATTAAATTTTCATAAACCCAGATTGATGGGGTTATCAAATCACAAGATACACAGGTAACAAACAGGATTGTTGAACATAAACTATTGCAGTAATCACATTTCTACTTGACTGATACAAGAAAGGAAGACCATATAAGCTTCTAAAAATGTCATGTTATATCAGCCAAGTAGATTCATATAGAAATAAATTAGTAACTACCAAAGATATTAACGCAGGATATTATGGTTAAGAGAAAAGATAGGGTTCAGCTTAGACATACTTTTAAAGATGGTTTGAATTAGGTGCAGAACAACAGCAACTTCAACCATGTTCCTTCGACTGTTTCCTGTGCCCTCTTTGTCTTCCCTTCCATCAGTGACGTTTATAAAGGTGTAGCTACCAAATGGGAAGCATGTATAATCCTTGTTATAGCTAGGAGACAGGACATTTGAACCATCTAAAATCTTTCTCTCATAAAACTGAGCATTTGGAAACAAGCTAATACTGGGATTCATGCGATACTGTATATTCAGCAAATGTTTATTGAATTCCAACATAACCAATCTCCCAAAAAGACTTGTACCAAAGCCAGCTTCTTTGCATACCTAAATATAAACAATGAAACATAAGAAGTACAATTATTATGAACAGATCCAGCTTGTTTCCAAATGAAAGGTAAGAACTAAGATCATCATGAATCAATCTCCCAAAAAGACTTGTACCAAATATCCAAAATAGACTCATACCAAATCCAGCTTCATTTTTAGCCACCTGGACTGTTGTATGGATTGTGTTATCCATCAAACTTAAAGAAAATTATGAAATTACCCAATGCAGCCATTTCCAACTCAGTTTTAACTTTTATTGGCTTTGCAGCGTTGAACAAATGATGTACGGTGAATTTGCATTTTTTTAAATGTTATACAAGATGTGCATTCACATGCATGATTACTAGTGTTGTAGACATATGCACCAATAACTAAAAAAGTTTTTGTAGCATTTTAGCATTAGAAGTTCGTAGATAACTGCACCGATGACTATGGAATGACAGCATGCAACCATATACTAGTATAAAGAGGGTAAGGTGAAACTTACTTGACTTTTAACCATGGCACTCAGCTGACAGTCATCTCCAACCAAAACAACATGCTTCAACCAATGCAAACGTAGAGGGATCACCAACTCACACTCCCGCACTTGAGCAGCCTCATCAACAATTAAGACATCGAGGGGTGCAATCTCCATGTGATGCAACCGGTAAGAGCTAGAAGTAGTGCAGAAAAGAAGTGTAGCATTACGTATGCAGTAGCTCTGGACCCAGTTTTTGTCAACACCAGTGGGTAGATCAAGCGAGTGTAGCAGATCTTTAAGCAATTTAAGGCATGAAGACCTTGTTCCATCCAGTTCCTTCTCAATAGAAGATAGAGGCTGAGAAGAAACAACATTTTCAGTTGACAGGCAACCAAGGCCCCTTTTCAAACCCTCATCAGTCAAGTCTGTATCACACAGAAGGGTGCCAAATTTTTCCAGCATATTAAGCAATGTAGATATATTTATGACTCTATCACGAGAAAAGCACCGTCCAGGAAGGTGAACCCACAAATTCATTATGCATCTTTTCAGAGCTACTGCTGTCACATCAAACTGCTTCTTTATGAAGTCCAGAAAGCTCACGGGGTCACTATTTCCTTCATCCTCAAGAAGCATATCATAACGGGACGCACAATCATCAAAAAAGGATACCATTGAAGCTATTCTGTACTTCCATCCAGACAACGAAGAAAAACACTCAACAAGGTCATCCACCCGAAAATCCAAGAAAACTTCCTGAAGATCCTCGGTGATGTCCATGTTATACTTGTTCCCAAACAACAAGACATCTCCAAGAGAAAAGGGTAGACCATTTTCATCAATGTGCTCATTGAAATCCTTCAAGTTTTGCAGGAAACGAGTGCAAACTCCAACAACAGCAACATTGGTAGGAGCACAAGTAAGAGTTCTGCATTTCATACACGCCAAAGCCCATAGTAAAGCGCTAACAGTCTTGGTCTTCCCAGTACCTGGTGGACCCCATATAAGCTTCAAGAGGTTCATATGCCTACACCGTACAGCTGAGATCACAGATTCAATAGCATCCAGTTGCGATTGATTAAGTTTGATTGATAGTAATTGCTCGGCCAAAGAAGGCAGTAAGCCACCATCCTGTGAAACACAGATACCACATACATCATCACCCTGCAACAGACCCAACAAAGAGGAACTCAAAAAGGTTAGACCAATTCATACTGGCAAAGAAAAAAAACAAGTAACTAAAGCACAGCTATCCAGGTTAAATTACCAGATTTGTTGGGGCTAACAGCGACTTGATTACTGTGAAATTGTTATCCATGTGCGTGTCAAAGGAAAGTGCTTTCCATATGCGTATATTTGTCATGATATTAGTGAGGAATATTGCATGTCTGAATTTACTCAAGTCTTCTTCTTCCAAACCAATATCCTTTGCAACTTTAACTCTGAAACCCTTCTGGTATTCATCATCCAAAGAAACCTCAGTAACCATTGCCAGGCAATATGTCACCCCGTATCTGTTAAGGTCCTCAGCAGATTCAGGTTTCGAGCTAGACAAAATGAATATATCGCCATTCCTTGCTGTATATGCCTCGGTAGAAAAACCAGCACCATTGTCCCAAAAGTCCACATCCATGAAGTATAATCCTGATTTTCCTGCAACCTCCATGGAAAGTATTTTCGACGAGGGCGCTTCATTGATGAGCTCAAGGCATGAGCACAGATCTGACCTCGTTTCTTCAATCAGAGGCAAACGGTACGATTGGAGATAGTGATCGACTGACTTGAATTTGCAGGGAATTGTCTCAACCTACATAAAAAGGGTATAGATGAAAATATGGTTATAGCTAGCAAAAGATTCTTTACTAATTGATTGAGGACAGAAATGGCATGCAGTTAATTGGCACCCTTTTCAAAAAAAAAACTGATGCTCCTCACACACATGCGCGCGCGCACACACATACAAAAACTAATGGTAGCAGAACAGCGCTATGTGGTCAATTTCATCTACGGCAAGATCAAGGAAGGATAAATACAGGTCAAAGTTTCAGCTAGAAGGTAGCCGTAATCAACCTAATTCTGAAGAAATAACTTGTCATAACAAATAAATTGTAATTTGTGTCACCAACATATATACAACATCCCAACATATACGTATATACCTGTCACATTAGAAAACCTGCCTCCTCGCGTGTATTATCTTGGTACATACAGTTTTCGGAATGCGGCCAGGTCGGTTATGCTACAACCACCGTAAACACTTGACAAATGATCGTGCATCGTGCGCTATGTCATTATTATTTTAAACAGCAGCGAGCACCATTATGAATCAGTCACAAATGACACCAACAGACAACGGGCAACACACATATTTCAAAAGTAGCATGTGTCACCAGGTGTGCGACGATTTGGTGGGCAGAGATTGTCCAAACATGCCAACTGCGCCGCACTTCCCTGACGCGTGCATCCAAATGATCAACTTCAGTTGCACTAGAACCGACAAATCATCCAAATGACGCGCGCACGTGTGCGTATAGAAACATTGCAATCATGCTCATCATTTATGCCAAACCTTGCAATCATTTGGATGATTTGGCATAAATGATTTGTGTCACCAACATATAGAAACATCTGACAACTTATACTGTCGTGTTATCTACAGTTGCCGAAACTGGACGTGGCCCGATTATGCTACTAGCACTGTGACACTTCACACATTAGTGCGTTAGTGTTTTCTCAACCGCAGCAAAAATCAACTATGAATTACGAATCGGTCGCAGCTGGCGCCGACAAGCAGCAGCAGCACTTGCCTGACGCGTGCGCCCAAATGACACCTTCAGCTACACATTACTGACAGACTGCGCACCACGAGCGAGTGATCGATCAGCACATTCCCGAAACCTAGCGCGCGCGCGCGCGCATGCACACGCTTGGCACGCGCCGCGCGCTCCGGGGTCCGTACGCACGCACAGATTCAGAAGAAAAAAATGGATCGAGGTGGCAGTGACCTCGGGATGGATGGATGGATGGACGGCGCGGGTGTACCTTGCCCCTGTAGAGGTCGTCGTCGTTGACGTCCCGGATGGACCAGGCGAGCACGACGTCCCCCAAATCCATCTCCGCCATGCCGCCGCGCGCGCGCGCCGTCTCCCCGGCCGCCCTCCCGCGCCCTAGCCGCTCACGCCCGAGCGAGCAGCAAGCGGCATTCGCGGGGAGGAGGAAGAGGAAGGGCGCGTGGACTGTCGGGGGCGAGGGGTCGTCGCTCGGAGTCAAAGGCGGGCGGTGGCGTGGAGAAAAACGGAAGGCAGCGGTGATCGATGGGACGTGGGAGGGGATTAGCGCTGCTGCGCGTTTGCTTCTGGGCGAAGATGCTGCTCTGCTCCGCTCCGCTTCGTGGCAGGAGGCTTTTGGGGTTCTAGGGGAGGGAAAGCGTGATCAATGGGATGGGATGGGATGGCTCGGGCTTTGGGAGTCGGGCCCTCTTTTCACGGGGGAGGTAAACCGGCCGGCGCGTGAATGGGCTGCGGCGCCGGCGCACAGTGCGCGGACTGGGGGGAGTGGCTCCGGTTTTTCCGAGCGGGCTGGTACGGTAAAATCGTTCCTTCGTGGTGGACTGGGACAAAACTTGACTGCTCCCATCCGTGCTCCCACTTCATCCTACGGCTGTTATTTTCCTTTTTTCCTTTCTAATCTAATCATCGCCCCCCCTGATTTTAAGGGGTGGGGCCGGGACTAATTTTGTTTCAATCAAATCAAGCCACGTACGCAGGAGCACGGATGGGCACACACGAGGGGAGCAGGCAAGTCTCGTCCGGTGGACTGGTGGTAAAAGATACAGGTGGAACATGTTCTCGGTCTGGCCAAGGAGGCTCTGGTGGCCGGCGACCGGCGAACGAGCAGGGCGACTGATTTTCCTTTTTCTGCGGCAGAATTATCTCCTTCTCGGCGTCCCGTGTGATATAACGAAGGATTCTAAATTTTGCAGGTGATATTAATAAATAAATATAAACGAATACTGTTTCCTGTAACAATAGTAGATACCTGTCTGGGCGTTACACGAAGTTTTTTTTGTGTAAGGGCATGTACAATGGTTTTTTTTTTTTGAGCATGGCATGTACAATGGTTGATAAGATAGTCTTATCTTAAGTTTTGCATGTAAATTAGAAATGACAAAAAAACAAGTCTACAATGAGTCATCTCTTTGCCTTATCTTCAATAATTAGTTATTCCTAAAAACATGGTGAGACAAATTGTGCTAAGCTATCATCTCTTGTCTTCTCTTAAATAAGATAAGACAAGCCTTCTCTTATGATTTCTCTCTCCTCCACCTCTCATTTATCTTACGTGGCATCCTTAAACTAGAACCATTGTACATACCCTAATCGCCATGGTTTAACCATCATTTTATTGATACAGAGTGATCACATACCGAAAACAAACTTCTGTTACCAACGAGATCAGTATTTATTTGGTACTCAATGAGACGTGATGGAGTTGAGGCGAGGTTTCAAGAAGAAATGGTGAAGGTAAATCGGTAAACCAGAAGGAAGGAAGGACCAAAGGTTTATATAAAAAAAGGGCCTGTCTATGTCACATCTAGATGTGAGATATTATCTCACATCTAACTCTCTCACACTTAGACTCCCTCATCCTTGATTTTTTTTTAAGTCTTCCATGGATTTTCCTTTTTGTCTCTAAGGGTGAGGGAGTTAGATGTGAGATAATATCTCACATCTAGATGTGAAATAGCAAACCTGATAAAAAAACATAATACAAATATATATAATATGGAAACGGGAATATTTGGGATGGGATTTGAGCTGAAATCTACTTAGAATATGGAAACAGGTGTATTTGGGATCAAATATATAAACAAAAGAGTTGTCGTTAAATAAAAAAGTGTTTTTGAGCCCAAAAAAGAAAACAAACCGTACATCTCCCTTTTTCATTACCCGCATAACAGAAAAATGCAATGGTGCGAACCAACCTGTGGTTGAGATGGTTAGGTGGACAGTGGTATCCCGACCCACCAGGATTGCATTATTCCTGAATTTATTTCAGGATTTCCGGCGATGCGCTTTGCCGCTTTCAGTGGAAGGAGACGTTCCCGTCGATGACGAGGCGCCTACGGTGATTTCGTAAATCTCAAGATGGTGACTTCGTAAATCTCAAGATGATATGCAGGCTCAGTCTCTTGGAGATGCTCATAGGGGTAAGGTGTGCGTGTGTGCGTTCATAAGGATAAATGTATGCGCGTGTATATAAACGATTGCGTCTGTACTGATGCTCAAAAAAATGCAATGGTCAGACAACAAAAGATACAAAGCGGAGCGAAATGGAAAATGCGAGTCTGGGCGCTATCAAGAAAAAAAAAATTGTGCACACCAACTATCAGGGAAAAAAATCTAATGTCAATAAACAACCTAGCTAAGATCAGTTTTGAGCCGGGACTAGTAGTACCAAATTTTTGTACTCCTTTCAGACAATTATGTAAGGCGAGAGAAATGTTGCACTGTGAGCAAGACATGCGCCAACTCAATGGTGCTAGCTTTGGTCGTCACGGCTTGTGTGACTGCCCCCTCTTGTGGGCTCAATGGCATATTTGAGTGCAAGGTATCACACGCCGAAAAACATTTTTTTCTTCACGGTAATACATGTCTCATTCATATCATAAACACAGTACAAGTCACGTAAAGACCGACATGACAAAACTGAAAAGATAGCAGAACATCTCTAAGCTTGACACCAACGTTCGTTACCTGTCTCCGACACCACCACAACAGCCACCGAAGAAAAGAATGACGAATCATCACCTCACCCGAGCTCGACGCGGCTCCATCGCGGATATGCAGCTTTGCGGATCTCCAAGATGGCTCGCCAAAAGTGAAGACCGGGAAGCGCGAGTCGCCGACGGGCGCGGGGGCGGCGCCGGGATAGGCCGGGGAAGAGGTCGCCGGGGGCGCGAGCGGCGGCGGCGACGCGGCCGGATGGGGGCGAGCGAGCGCGGGAGAGGAACGAGCGCGGGAGAGCCGGCGCGCGGGGGTGGAAGAAAGAAGAAAGGAGAGTTCGCGCGCGCGCGAGAGTGTGCCGCGCGCGGAAGTGGACCCACCAAATCAACAGCGCGGGATGGGGCTTTCACCAGCGCGTCCAACTCGTTTTAGCGCGCGCGCGTTTTTTGCGCGCCCGCTGGAGCTGTCCGACGCGTTGCGCGCGCGCTAAAATGACGTTTTTTGCGGCGCGGCGCTAGTATAGCGCGGCTGTTGGAGATGCTCTAAACACAGTACAAGTCACGTAAAGACCGACATGACAAAACTGAAAAGATAGCAGAACATCTCTAAGCTTGACACCAACGTCCGTCACCTGCCTCCGACATCACCACAACAGCCACCGAAGAAAAGAATGACGAATCATCACCTCACCCGAGCTCGACGCGGCTCCATCGCGGATATGCAGCTTTGCGGATCTTCAAGGTGGCTCGCCAAAAGTGAAGACCTGCCGTTGAACGAATCAGACCGGGGCAATACCCCTGACACGCCATTGAACTCCAGATCTAGCACCCCATCACGACTAAGATGCCGAAGGAGGAAACCATACCTTTCATCCACAAACCACGAGCGCAGCACATGTTATGTCTTTCAGATGTCGTCGATGCAGACTATAATCTACATCCGCTCCTGACTACCTTCCGAGCTCCGCGTCGACTTTCAAAAGTCAATATTTCATCGTATATCGCCAAACAAAAATATTGTGATGTTACAGAAACAACAATTGTTCCTCTTTACCGGGAAGATGAGGTCGGAGTAAAAGCTCGCACCAACCATCACAAATGCTGTTGATTTCCCCCAAAAAGTAGCCTGCGCGCTGCACATTATCCGACGTCAAAATCCCGGTGAAAACGCGGTGCGTCAGTTACTGCAGCTACTGCTGCGCCGCTAGCCTAGTTTTCCCTGCCCGTGGCATTGAATGCACCGTTTCTGTGAGAGATGGATTAAAACAGGAAAGGGAAAGGGAAAGGGAAAAGGGAGGCTGGTCGTGTCATTTCGCTTCGTAGCGGTGGTGGAGAGGGTAGGCCTAGGGCGGGAACCCAAAAGCGACTGAATGGGGAACGCAAACGTGTAAAGCCCACAGCTTTTAGGCCTGCGAACCTCTTTTACCTTTTGAGCAGAGCTCGAGAAGCCCACGCAATCCGCGGTCCATCTCCGTACGGGCTTCTTTTTTCCTTGTATCTTTCGCCCTCCCGGTACGTTCACAAAATACCGAAGTGCTGTATTTCGTTTCTCGGCGCACTCCCCTTTTCAGATGAAAAACATTTGTTACGTTAATTTACAGCTTCTTTTTTTTTACCTGTTTTCAGGCGAAACTTCTCTTGGAAAAATTGAACTGAAAGGGGGTCGCGGCCACCGCCAATTTCCAGTAAACAAACAACCCAACCTACTGAACGAGTACAGTTTGATCACAGAGCGGCACCGGCACAAACTCAGTTGCGGGCATACTGTAAACACAAAGGTTCAGCAGCAGTAAAGTAAAGAACGGCAACTTTCAAGTCACTTGGCGGCAAGCACTTCCTTTTCCACCCACTAAGCAAAGGGGTGAAAAGAGAGATGCTGTAGCCACCACGAGGACGAGTTCAGTACTGCTCAGGGCAGTCGCACCTCGCACCGGTCGTTCATGTAAAGGCCATGATCGCCGGTCAGTTCGGTACCGAGCTGGATGCAACCTGTCGAACCTCAGATCACCCTTGCTCTAAAATTTCATACGAAAAGCCCAAGTGAAGCGAGCAACCAAGTACGGTCACAGTATAACATAAAAAAAACAGGGTACACTTGTGTAATGATCCCGATGGTGTGGCCACAGTGAAGGCCACCAGCTTCTTCGGGCATGCGAAAGAACTGGCAATTTAAGTTTCGCTGTGAACTGAGAGGATGGCATTTTTATGCGGGTCTACTCGGTGGCGATGAGAAATGGCAGTCCCCTGAAAGAAACAAGCACTTCGGTTAGTGTCAGGGGCAGCAGTAGGTGATAAACCCCCAGCTTGCATAGTAATAGTTCACTGAATCTATCCAGACAAGTCAATGTGGAAAACTGAAACAAGGTATGCACCCATACCAGCCCCCTCTCCTGGAGAAGTAATCGGAGTCCAGGGACACCGCCAGAGCAAGAGCTACGGCCCTTTCAGGTAAACTCAGCGGGCGAACGACGTCTAGTTCCTCGATCTGCAAGCATCAGTGAGAGGTGAGTTTGAAATCAATGTACATAGAGCTTCTACAAGAAAATGGAGGTTCTAAAAAAAAGTCAGTGTAAAGAGCAAGTGGGCAAGTACACAAACTGAGATGGGTTCGTATGAAACTAAGTTTCACATCTGGCAGGGGAACACACATATACCAGGGCAGATGCTCTTAATGTCTGTCAAGTGAGAACACTTACATCTGAAGCGAGACCAAGTCTACGGCTTTGTCCATCATCACCAAACCGAATTGCGTACTGGCCAGCATCCGTGAAGAGCTGCAATGAGATACAACCATAGAAATATTGACCGGTCATTACTCCTTGTAACCATGTCCTTTCGACAGGCTAAGATAGTGCAATACAAATTGCTGTCGGAAAAGATATGGGATGTACAACCATGATGTAATTATGTCAAATAGTCCATGCCAAAGCAGACTCATCGCAACAGAAACATAAATTTATGCTATGTGCTGTATAATTTATTGTTATGTTTATGTACGTAATTTCCTTGTGCAGAAGCAATGTCAAGCAATAGTACCACATCATAGTTCTTAGTGATCAGTGTGTGGATCATTAGCTTATGTTAATGATTATGTTTTCCCAGACATCTATGAAACACATTCCATAATGAATTTCCTTCAAATGCATGAAAATACATGTCATTTGATAATTCACTAGTCACTACTCAAAAGGACATTACCTCAAAACCAATTCCCCTCCAATTACGGTCAATCTGGGCCAACACATTTTCATCTTCATCAATGAGGGTAAAGGTCCAGTTCCAAAATCCAGGATTCTCAACCACAGCAAATTGCTTGTTCCTAAAGGACAAACAAGTTGAAAATCAACCTGTCAGGCAGTATAGCAAGAATGACAACTACATAAAGAACCTAGACTGGGTTAAAGAAATAAGGAATTGGGAGATCGAAGACCATGTTACCCTAAGTACAGGTCATAAATTCTACGCCAAAGATGCCAACGCCTGTGGACTACACCTACCTCCTGATCAAAGGAAATAATGAAACTTCATCAGCAGTATCCATGTACATTCATACAAGGATAAAACTCCCATCTGAGTGAATTATAACAATCAAGTCAAGAATATTTGTATACCTTGCCATCCACTTCCGCATAAATGGAGCTGTTGATGAACCAAAATGGCCGGCGGACCTGAACCCAGTACAGAAATTGAAATTCTAACTATGTACGTACAACGAAAAACAACTATGGCTCCTCCCAAAAAGAAAAAACAACAACGGTAAATTCTTACCGTGAATATCTCATTACCCATAGCATCAGTAAATTGTGCAGTAAATGGCCGTCTCGACCGAAGTAACTGAAATACCAGAAAAAGGGAAATGTTATAAGGTACTAAGGTAGTAATAGTTGCCATCAAGGAAAAAATGAACAAATAAACATCAGATAAAAATGAACAAACAAACACCAAATATAATAAGGTGCTTCCTTGCAAAAAAGAAAAGATAATATCATTAGATTATTTCTTACACTAGCAGTGCTAAAAAATACACATAATTAAACTTTTAGCATCATAACTGATCAAGACAGCAAGATAGTGAAATTTTGTAATGATGTAAATAAATAGACCATATTCAATCTATAAACATGACAATGAACAAACATTAAGAAAGAAAATGAACATACGCATCAGATAAGATAACACTTCTACCATATCAGAAATATATTGCCAGTGAGATAAGATTTCCTACTCTTTATCCTATACTTCCACTACTAAGGATAGAAAACGTTATATATATAAAACTCTTCATGATAACTACTAAAGGTTTTCTTGCACAACTTGTTTCCATGAAGCAGAAACCAAGTACATAATACAGTTCTTCCAGAGCATCCAAAAAACTACTCAATATGATAACACTGCACATAGTGGAGCTGTGGAGGATTAGAAATGGGAGAGCAACCAATTTTCTACAACATTCAACACTCACCACTGACACCTCTCTCTAACATATTTACCCCAT
Source organism: Secale cereale (assembly GCA_902687465.1). Classification (NCBI taxonomy): domain Eukaryota; kingdom Viridiplantae; phylum Streptophyta; class Magnoliopsida; order Poales; family Poaceae; genus Secale; species Secale cereale. The sequence continues at coordinate 832,367,410 of LR738710.1, read as the reverse complement.
TTCACGTTCCATAGGAAATATTTTACACACTATCACTGTCAACTCCAACTGAAAATATGTAACATCAATCATCATTACAAAAAAAAAAAAAAGAGAACCAATCACAAAAAATTCCTTGCCCAGAAGGGAACAACCAAGAAAGCATCCAACAAAAAAACATGATATAGTGAAAGAGTTTGCTTATCTATCCAACCAAAAGATCACAACGATAAGTGATATGCTACTAACAGGTGTTCTTTAGCGCGGGGAGGGTAATGAAACTCTGGTCTGTCAAACAAATGTCACTAAAGTGCTACAAAGTTTCAGCGTAAGGTAATACAAGTTTATGTATGATCAAGTAACCACATAGATATACCTGCCTAAAGATGACATTGCTTTTCTCTCGAATATATCCTACAGGCTGGAATTGAAAAAGAGACAAGTTAAAGTGTAAGACCCGGGGAATGAAGCATAGATGATGAAATAATACAACAACCAAGCCAGCTAGCTGGAAGGAGAAACACTTACAGACTGGGAAAAGAGTGGATCCATTATGATATATCTACTCTCCTGCATTTCAAACAATAGTAGTAAGCAAAAACCATCTAGCTTCAGCCAAATTATCAATAGTTTGCATAAGCCGCTATTCCATTCTGGAAAGAGCTGGAGAAGCATGTTCATGTAAATCACCTGCTCAAAAGCAAACATGATATTTGCCCACTCCACATCTCGGGCAATAAGGAGGTTGGCTCTTGAGAGGAGAGGCGTCAGTTTGGCCTATAAAACACATATAAATGCCACCTCGGTTATCCCAATAGCTAAAAATTACTCAAATTTCAGCACATTGAAACAGCTACAGTTGGATACAACATCAACCATGAAGTATAACTGTAAGCAGTAGGGAACAAACTTTTAATCGATTGGCCAGTATATTACCCCCGGAAATATTCATTTACATACCACTACTCAGCCCTGTTCAGCTAACCTACACATTCCAACACGACTTCACTACCAATTGTAAACTAACTACTGGCAGGAGAGTTTTCTCTTCCATTCTCTAAAGAACTTCATCATGCGCTTGATAGGAAGGTTTCCTCTTCCTTATCTAAAAATGGATTGGTTGCATAGAGTCTAAGATAACATCTGGTCAAAATTAGAGAATACAGAATTTCGCTTGCCTCTAGGTACGGGAGGTCCCGGGGGTCATACTGGCCGCCTTTAGACGGGGCCACCTCGCCGCCGGCCGCCGCACCAGCCCTCACCTTGTCAATCCCCGCCGCGGCGGACCCGGAATTCACGAACGCGCGCGCGGCGTTGGCGAGATAGCCGAGGGGATCCTCGCCAGCACCTGCCGCCTTGCAGACCGCGCGGCATCCCCCCAGTCTCGCAGCTTCCTTCTCCCTTTTCAGCTCCTCAACCCACAGCCTCCGCAGCCACCCCCGGGGCAGCGGGGGCCCGTCCCCTCCGCTTGAGAAACCCTTGGAACCCCTGGCGTGGCTGCTGCTGGTCCTCGCCGCCGCCCTCCCGGCCGCGGCGGCCTGGGAGAGCAGCCCGGGCAGCCGCCTCATCGGGGGGAGGCTGGTCGTCGGGAGCAGGTGCGCGGGGCCACCACCGCGGTGAGGTCTGCGGCGCCGGCGCCCAACCCCCTTTACAGAATCGTCGCCGGAAGGTTCTGCAGCGGAAGCACGGGATGGACTATTTCGGTGAAGAGGACTGAGGGATCTGAGCCTGTTTCCTTTAGTTGGATGGGCCAAGTCCAGCCGCCACATGGGCTGGCCCAGGACTAGGGAAGCTTGCAGGCCCTCAAAAAAAAAAAAAGGCGACGCACGGGCATGCTCAAGAAAAAAACGCACGGGCTTTGCAAAAAAAGAAAAACATCGCACGTGCGCCTGGTGTGGGCGTGGTGGAATCGGAACTCGGAAATCCTAGTGTAAATTGCGCAAAACCATCATATTTGAGGTTAATGTAACAGGTTGCTATTGTTTTTATCGAAAATCATAAATCACCAACAATTCCACGACAAGTGAGTAATAAATCAAACCGATTTAGAATTGAGCGGTGTCTGACCACAAAACTGACTTCTTGGACCCACACATCAGGGTAACATGTCATTTATTTATTTTGAACGAAAGGGGTTGCCCCCACCCTAATTTTATAGATTGAAGCAGAACGAAAGCCAGTCACTACAACAGTCTTGCACCAAGCTAGGCTACAGGGGAATACATCACCTAGAGTTGAGAGCAGAAGTTCTCTCCACGTAAAGCTATCTCAATCTTATTTATTACGGACCTCATGAGCGTAAGAAAGCAAAAAGTGAAGCCAAATAGGATCTTCAGATGAGAGCACCAGCTTCAACCTCTCCATTCCTCCGGCTCGGGTGGCCCCTCCTTGTCTCATTTCCACGCGATTCACATCAGTTCTCCACACCGCTTGTCCAGTAGAAGAATGCATCATTGAAGCAGGGTTGCTTGAGCATTGTCGCAGAGAACTTTCCACTGATGTAAATAGCAGCTTAGTTTTGCAAGAATGCAGTTCACGTTTTTCCACTTCTGCCCCTGAAAACAAAAGGTGTTTCTCAGTCTCCACAAGCTTCACAAGATAGTAGCAATCACCATATTCAGCACATGTTTTTTCTTATGCACATGCCAGAAGGCATATATATTTTCAAAGTTAGTGATTTTATCAATCTTAAAGAAGTCAGAGAGAAAGTTCCATACATATTGAGCAACCACACAGTCAAATAGCAAGTGTTGGACAGTTTCATATTCAGCACAGAAAAGACAAGATGGATCCTCTACTTCTCTCCTTTTAGAAAGATTATCTTTAGTTAGGATTTTGTTGTGGACACACGTCCATAAAAACAAATGAATTTTTTGGGGACATGGAATTTTCCAAAGATCATCTCTGATAGCCGAAGTTATCCCTCCATAACTAATATGTTTACAGAAGGATTTAACTGAATATAATCCATTAGACTCCAAAGACCAAACTGGTGTATCAGTATCAACTATCAATGGATGATGTTTAACAACATCAAGAAGTTGTCGCCAACGAGCTAAACCACCTTGATCAACACATCCCCTAAAAGTCAATCTAAGGTCATATCCATCCCACACCTGAGCCACAGTGCACTCAGTTTGATTACAAATGCAAAATAGATCCGAGAATTGCACCTTTAAGGAACACTCCCCTATCCAAATATCATGCCATAAGCTAATTAGTTCACCATTGCCCAATCTCCATCTGTAGAAATTTTTAGCAGCTGTCAAAGCCCAGGTGATGCTCTTCCAGAAGGTAGAGCCCCCATCACCTTTTGCCCAGAGGAGGTTGGGAGAGTTCACCCTATACTTATGTAAAATAACATTTTTCCAATCTGAGTCAGTATTATCAAAAAACCTTTCCCCCCATGAAGCAAGTAACACTATTAGGGAAATGTTTATACACAGGAGCTCAGTAATAGCGCTTTTTATAAGAAAGCGCTGCTGCTAAAAACGGTAGTGCTTGTGTCTGAAGAGCACTGCTACTATTCATGTAGCAGTAGCGCTTTTTTTTTTATAAAAACGCTACTACTATAGTTGCCAACGGTTGCATGGCAGTGTATGTATATTAGTAGCGCTCGTAATTAAAAAGCGCGACTGCTATTGTACATAGCAATAGCGCTATCCTCTGACGAGCGCTACTGCTAAATAGCAGTAGCGGTTATTGCTAAAGAGTGCTACTATTACGCTTACCTTATCCATACCCGGCCCGCGCGCATCCCTCACTCTTCCTCACACACTCACTCGCCTGCCATCGCCTGTCATCGCCGCCGACGCCCCCAAGGTATCTGCCTCCCTCCCTCCTCCTCTCGCCGCCCTCCCCTCCCCTCCCTTCCTCCTCCCCTCCCTCCCTCTTCCTCTCATCGCCCTCCTCTCTCCCTCCTCCCACGGCCCTCCTCTCTCCTTCCTCTCCGTC
>LR738710.1:832347254-832363432 GCA_902687465.1 Secale cereale | reverse complement strand
CTCCTCCTTCCCCTCCTCCTCCCTCCTCCTCCTCCTTCCTCCTCCTCCTCCCCCTTTCTGTAAATAGGTTTTAGTTTTTGTTAAATGTAGGTTTTTGTTTTTAGTAAATGTAGGTTTTTAGTATATTTTGTTTTTAAAAAATTTGAATAAGTAAATGTAGGTCTTTTGAATAGAAAGGGAAATTTTTAGAAATTTTGAATAAGTAAATTTGAATAGAATAAAATATGAAATTGAAAAAAAATAAGTAAATGTAGGTCTTTTGAATAGAATAGGAAATTTTTAGAAAATTTGAATAAGTAAATTTGAATAGAATATGAAATTATAAGTAATTTTGAATAGAATAATTAAATGTAGCTTATGGAGTTTCACTAAGTCCTAAGATGACGATAATAATGTTTTTGTTTATATTTTTTTTTGCAGAAATCAAGGAGCCCCTACATCATCCCCGCCGTCGTCCCCGTCACCGACCCCCTCCGACCTCGATCGAGGTGAGACTAGCCACCCCATGTTGTTAATTTAATTTAGGTATTTTAGGTGTTTAATCTTAGAATAATGTAGTATGAACCCTAGTTATGATGGAATCATGTTCAAAATGTAGGTTTTTAATTAGGTGTAGTTAATAGAATTTAGGTGTTTTATGTGTCATATTTGTTGTTAATGTTTTAGTTAAAACAATTATTCCGCATCGACGTCGACGATGCCTATCCCGCATCCTCATCGTCGACTTGGCGGAGGAGGCCTGCTTCATCAGAGAGGCCATGTTCGGGACTGGGCTCCGCCGGGCTGGTACTGGGAGGTGCTACCTTCCGGGGGGCGCAGCTTGGTGAGGAGTCAGCCCGTCATTGACTCGAACCTTCTTTGGTGGCAGTCGCATGGGTCAGTGACGGTGCGGAGGCTTGAGGACCCCGCGGAGGTGGTACGTCACCGTGTCAGCGAGGAGGACGAGCACGTCCGTCGCTACATGGTTGCGTTGGAGGGCAGGTTCTCCAATACATGGCAGGTTCTTCAGGGATCTCACTGGAGCTATGATCATATGATGGTTCCTTCTCTTTGGGTGTCCACCGCCCGCGCCGATACCCGTCGTTCGCTAGGGTTTTAGTTGTATTAGTGATGTTTTATGTATGATACCATTCAAGATGTATTAGTGATAATATTAGACGATGTACGGATGAAAGAGATGATTTAGTATTGCTTATTGAATGCATGCTAATTTGAATCCTAATTTATTTTACGATTTGGTTTTGCTCATTGAATGCTCAAATTGGAAAACTACTCCTACTTATAGGGTTTGCTTATTGAATGCTCAAATCGGAATACTAGTTGATAGCTTATAGGATTTTTGTTTTTGCATAAATCAAGGAGCGCCCCTCCATCATCACCGCCGTCGTCCCCGTCACCGACCCCCTCCGACCTCGAGGTGAGACATGCCAAATCTCCATGTCAATATGAGGCCTATAAGACATTTTGAAATGTTTTTTTTTATATTTTGAACCATTGAAATGCAATGACCATCAAGTTTGAATGCTCATATGATGTAGATATAAACATGTATATCTTGTGTTGCTCAAATAGGATATGTGCTTGCCCAAGTGGCTTCCATGTTTGCAGGTTACAACTCCGAGTGGCCTATGTTTTGTCGGAGTGTTGATTAATTGCCGTTCCGGCAAATTTCAGGTGCTGGATATGTCCTTTCTTTAGCAAAGGTTGCTACCTCTTGAGCTTGCATTGTATTCCCTCTAAGAGGAAAGGGAGATGCAGCACAGTAGCGTAAGTATTTCCCTTAGTTTTTGAGAACCAAGGTATCAATCCAGTAGGAGACCATGCGCAAGTCCCTCGCACCTGCACAAACAAATAAGAACTTCGCAGCCAACGCGATAAGGGGTTGTCAATCCCTTTACGGTCACTTACGAGAGTGAGATCTGATAGAGATGATAGTTTATATTTTTGGTATTTTTGGTTTAATAAAACAGCAAATAAAAGCGGTAAAGTAAAGTAGATGTAGATTGATATGCTGAGAATAGACCCGGTGGCCATAGTTTTCTCTAGTGGCTTCTCTCATGATAGCGATATTCTACGGCGGGTAAACAAATTACTATCGAGCAATTGATAGAAAAGTGAATAATTATGAGACTATCTAGGCATGATCATTGTATATAGGCATCACGTCCGAGACAAGTAGACCGAAACGATTCTGCATCTACTACTATTACTCCACACATCGACCGCTATCCAGCATGCATCTAGTGTATTGTGTTCATACGAACAGAGTAACACTTTAAGCAAGATGACATGATGTAGAGGGATAAACTCAAGCAATATGATGTAAACCCCATCTTTTTATCCTTGATGGCAACAATACAATATGTGCCTTGCTGCCCCTACTGTCACTGGGAAAGGACACCGCAAGATTGAACCCAAAGCCAAGCAATTCTCCCATTGCAAGAACTATAGATCTAGTAGGCCAAACCAAACCAATAATTCGAAGAGACTTGCAAGGATATTATGAGCACACATAAAAAGTTCAGAGAAGAACCAAATATCTTTCATAGATAACCTTGATCATAAACTCACAATTCATCGGATCTCGACAAACACACCGCAAAAAGAGATTACGTCGAATAGATCTCCTCGAAGAGCGAGGAGAACTTTGTAGTGAGATCCAGAGAGAGAGAAGAAGCCATCTAGATGCTAGCTATGGACCCGAAGGTATGTGGTAAACTACTCACAACTCATAGTGAGGGCAATGATGATGATGATGATGATGAAGGCCTCCGTGATGGATCCCCCTCCGGTGGAGCTCCGGAACAGGCTCCAAGATTGGATCTCCACGGGAACAGAAGCTACGGCGGTGGAATTAGTGTCTTCTCTCTGCGTATGGAGTTTCTGGGGTACGTGGATATATATAGGAAGAAGGAGGGCACCGGGGGCCACACGAGGCAGCCTCGAGGCAGGGGGCGCGCCCCCCACCCTCGAGGCCAGCCCCTCTATCCTCTGACTTGGTCCTGACGTTTCCTGTGTGTGATTTTCTCCAAAAATATCTCCCGCGAAGGTTTCATTTCGTTTGGACTCCGTTTGATATTCTTTTTCTGCAGAACCCTGAAATAGGCAAAAAACAGCAATCTAGACTGGGCCTTTGGGTTAATAGGTTAGTCCCAAAAATGATATAAAAGTGAATGATAAAGCCCATTAAACATCCAAGACTTCATAAATAATAGCATGGAACAATAAAAAATTATAGATACGTTGGAGACGTATCAAAGGTCATGCCGGATTTTTCCGTGAATCCTGGCATGATTTGTGCTAGAATATGTAGGAAATATCGAGTGGCCTGGATTTTCTAGAAAAATATTTAAATGACATTTCAGGTTGACTTTAAGTCTGTCGAGGATCCATATATGAGAGAAGAAGAATCCCGACTGTTGTCGTGGGGGTCTTTTTCCTTCTTCTTCTTCTTGTGTCGGACCTTTGTTATGCACTAGGGGAAGGAGGAATAACGACTGATGACCCACAACCGTAAGGGATCTATTGCAGCGTTTTCGATAAGTAAGAGTGTCGAACCCAACGAGGAGCAGAAGGTATTGATAAGCGATTCTGAGCAAGAAATTACTGCAAGCACTGAAAGATAACTTTTTAGGGGTTTTCTCGATATAAGCAACAGGAAAGTAAAAGCAAGCAATGTAAAAGGCACTGAGAGTAACAAGTGGCCCAATCCTTTCTTAGCAAAGGAGAGGCCTAGCAACTGAACTTATAAAGACTAAAGCGTTCCTGAGGACACACGGGAGAAGTAGTCATGTGCTTTCGCCATATTCCGTATCGATACTATGTTATGTGTTGATAAGTGTTGAGTGGGTGGATCTATGCTAGTACACTCTCTAGACTAAGATGAGTGCACTCTTATGATTAAACACCTTGCAAGCATCCGCAAATACAAGATAGAATTTCAGGCAAAAGCCTAACCATAGCAATACGATCAAGGATCCATTGTTCCCTTATGCAAAAGCGTGCGAACTGGGGTTCAGGTTTCTGTCACTCCGGCAACCCACCGTAAGCATTCTTATTCTCCTAGGTCCTTAATAAGGCGAAGTGTTGAGTGTTCGACTCACACAACACCACTAGTAGAATGACAACACAACTTAAGTATCAAACAACACATATTACTTCAACAGCATATGACTACTAACAACAAGACTTTCCCCATGTCCTCAAGAACTAAGGTAACTACTCACGAGACATAAAAGAGATCATGATTAGTGGAGATAAATGGGTGATAAACAATCTGGACATAATAATATTTCTCCAACAAAACTCAATAGCATTCACCACTAAGTAGTAATCAACACCGATGGAGTAGAGAGGATAGGTAGTACGAGTTACAACACAAGTTGCAACTGTGAGATGAGATTTGGATGAAGATGGAGATGGTGCTGGTGTTGGGGATGATGTTGATGATGATCTCGATGATGCCCGTGATGATGGTGATGACGATGGCGACGATCTCCCCTTCCGGGAGGTGATCTCCCCGGCGGAATCTGCCCGCCGGAGATGGCTTTTTCTTCTCTGTAGGTTTCCGCCACGGAGCGGCGGCGGAACTCCGTAAAAACTCTCCTTTTTAGGGTTTTTGGATAACGGAGAGTATATAGGCAAAAGGGGGCAGCCGGAGGTGGGCCAGGGGCTCCAGGCGCCCCCCGGCGTGGCCAGGGGGCGCCCCCTGGGCGCCTGGGCACCCTGTGGCCCCCCTCTGGTTGCCCTTTCGCGTGCCTTCGTGATCCGTCTGAAAAATATCTCCCGTCAATTTTCAGGTAATTTGGAGGTATTCTTCTTCAGCAACTCAGCGTCCACTTTTTACTGCTGAATCCTGCGTCTGCTGTTTCGGCATCGGAAAGTTGCAAACTGTGTAGAATAGACCAAAACAACATAAGAACATCATTGTAACGTGGAATATATCAATGAATAAGGATAAATTACGATATAAAATAGTGATGCATTTTGGACGTATCAACACCCCCAAGCTTAGACCTCGCTTGTCCCCAAGCGAATACTGAGCTCGGTAAACCTGTCCACAAGTTTAGAGAGTGAAGTGTCGATAAATAGAATACGGACAAGAAGCATCACAGCTCCCTTACCAACTCAAATATCCTCAACAGCAATCTTCAACTCATAAGGCCCTTATAAAAGAGTGGTAACACTTATATTCGGAAGTAGGGCTAAAGAAACTCATTGAATCATGGCAAGCATGTCCTTTGGTCAAAGAACAACTAATAGCTTTTACTTTTGCTCTTTCTTTATGTTTTGATGAGATTAACTGAAGTTTTTGAAAGAACATGTTATCAGGCAAGAAGTGAAAGTGTTAACACAAAGGAAGATATTCGCCTTAGCTGGGCTTGACAAACAACTTACTTATCAAATGATAATGTCAACAAGGATATGATATGACAAATCTTAATGCAACTTTATATGAATGAATCCTTATCAACATCAAATGTCTGCTCTCTTTGAGAAATAGAAGGACGTAGGAATAACTGACTCAACCTAAAATTAAAAGATAGGCCCTGCTCTAGGGTAGTAGGAAAAACTCATGTGCTATCCTTAAATCAAACAGAATGAAAACAAGTTTTGAGAGGTGCATCATTTGTCAACGAATGCTAATAGATAACTCAATTACTTCTTGAGTTGGACAAGTTTCGAGGAACGGCCCCCGCACGAGGACGATCACATCCTCTTATTCTCCTTTGTTTATCACTGCCAAAGTTTTCTGATTTCTCATGAACAAAGCGTGAAGGAGGGTTTGTTTGTTATATTATTTTCGAGCCGGGCGCACTCTTTGCCAGTTCCTTCTCGTATTATGGGTTTGCACATTAGACATGCAATCCCGGGGTGAAGCTTGTCCAACTCAAAAAGATCATGAATTAGCTATTACTTCCTCATGAGCTAAAACAGAGGCACAAAATAAAAGATTTTGAACATTTAAGGATAACACATAAATTCTGTACTTTAGGAGGTGGTAGTGGAATACCACGAGTAGGAAGGTATGGTGGACTCATATGGAAGGTATTGGTTTAAGGGTATGGATGCACAAGCAGAATTCCGCTTAGTACAGAGTCAGGCTAGCAAAGGTTTTGAGAGAATAGACAATTGATGATGACTAAGATGCAAAACAATATAAAGCATAAACATTGAAATAAGCATAACACATCAAGTTGTCTTCCTTGTCAGCATAACACTTCAAGCATAATAACATAAAGGTTTTGGCTATGTCGATACTTTAGGAAAATCATGCTTGTTGTTATGACCAAAGCTATGTTTGCCAAGATTAAATAAAGTTTCCACAGCCATACCTGATATAAGGTCAATACTCCCCATAAGAGTCATCATATAAGGTCGATTGTGTGAAGAGAATACCGAGTGCAGCAAAAGGAACCAATAAACTTCTCATTAATATTCCATCATAGACGACTCCACACTCACGGATACAATCTCCCCACCGAAGGAGTGATAGACCTCAATGCACACACCTATTTCATATAATAACCTCCCTAGACATGATACGACTCTACTCGACTCTAAAAGACAAAAGGTAAAGATAAAGATACCGGGCACTCCCCCAAGCTTGGAACAAGCCAAGGGAATGCCGTTACCCCAGGAGATTTCACTCCTCATCCTTGTTGGCGTTGATCACGTAGTCCTCGGCGAAACGCTTCCATGGAAGGGGTTCTCCAGTCTCATATGAGAAGTTTGTCTCCTGAATCCTGCATGCAGCACCCATACTCATGCGCATAAACCTTAGTTCATACTCATAGTTCTGGCGATGTAGATCATTAATTTGCCCTTGGAGCTCTTCAATTCTTTCTTCAGACGCGGTGATGCTTTTCCACATATCCTTCATCTCCTTCAGGAAGTAGTTCTTCAGCTCGTTGATGATGTCAAAGTTAGCTTCAACACCACGCTCGATCATCTTCTTGTACTCGAAGACTTCTTGCTCCACTTCTTCCAGCCTGGCCTGGATGCTCCCCTCCTTGATAGGTCCCTTCAGATCTTCTTGATGAAGGACACCGTCCTCCATCTGAACAACCTGAGGGTGCTTCTTCACCTCAGCGAGGTAAGGGTTGATGACGTTGACGACGAACTTGTCCTTGGGGGAACTTGGAGAAGCCATGGCACCTAGATTCAGCTGAAAGATTCCCTAGCAGAAACAGATCGAAAAGAAAACACACGAAATCGCAAGATACGTTGCCGGAACAATCCGGGCAAATATATAGCAAAAATTTATGCACAGAAAGGAAGGTAATAGGCTAAAGCGGGGTCGGAGACGGACTCCCGGGTGTCCAGGCGGCCTCCCGGCGCGGCCAGGAGGTAGGGCGTGCCTGGACCCCCTGGAGCTCGTCTCCGGCTCCACTTAGGCTCGGAATTTTACTAATTTTGCAAAAACTCGTAATACGGAACTTTTATGGCGGTTCGCGATGTTTCCTTACCGTACTACATACCTTTTCTTTATTCTGCTTTTGCTGGCGTCTGAAACAGGGCTGCAACATGTTCTTCGTGAGTTGTCCTGTATATTATATTCACATCAACATCGACAGGGTCTCCTGCTATGTAATGTTTCAGTCTTTGCCCATTCACAACTTGAGGTTTGGTGCCTTCAAAATTGTTAATTTTAATTGCACCAGACCGATAGACTTCTTCAATATGAAATGGCCCTTCCCACCTGGAAAGTAGTTTGCCTGGAGAAAACCTGAAACGGGATCTAAACAACAAAACTTTATCACCAACATTAAATTCACGTTTCAGAATCTTCCTATCATGCCACTTCTTTACCTTTTCCTTGAACATTTTAGCGCTCTCGTAAGCTTCACTTCTCCATTCATCTAGAGAAGTCAAGTTCATGAGACGCTTCTCACCAACTAATTTTGGGTCAGCATTAAGCTCTCTAACAGCCCAGAAAGCTTTGTGCTCTAACTCTAATGGCAAATGGCAAGACTTGCCATACACCATCTTATAGGGGGACATGCCCATGGGGTTTTTATAAGCAGTTCTATATGCCCACAAAGCATCTCCTAACTTATTCGACCAGTCCTTTCTATTTCTGTTTACTGTCTTCTGTAAGATCAACTTAATCTCTCTATTGGTGAGCTCAACTTGCCCACTAGTTTGAGGATGATATGGTGAAGCAATTCTATGGTTGACATCGTATTTGGCTAAAGCTTTTCTAAAAGCTCCGTGCGTGAAGTGTGATCCTCCATCAGTCATGAGATACCTTGGTACACCAAACCTAGGAAAAATTACATCTTTAAGCATTTTCAAAGATGTCTTGTGATCAGCACTTTCAGTGGGGATTGCTTCAACCCACTTGGTCACATAATCAACAGCTACTAAAATGTGAGTGTACTTGTGCGAAGAAGGAAAAGGACCCATAAAATCAAAACCCCAACAATCAAAAGGTTCAATCACTAGTGAGTAATTCATAGGCATCTCATTCCTTCTACTAATGTTACCAACTCTCTGACATTTATCACAGGCTAAAACATAATTTCTAGCATCCTTAAAGAGAGTAGGCCAATAAAAACCTGATTGAAGAACCTTATGTGCAGTCCTCTCACCGGCATGATGTCCTCCATAGGGACTATCATGACACCGTCTGAGAATATCCTTCTGCTCATGTTCCGGTATGCATCTTCTCACGATCCCGTTGGGACCTTTTTTGAAAAGATGTGGGTCATCCCAAAAGTAGTGCCTCAAATCATGAAAGAACTTCTTCCTTTGCTGAAATGTTAAACCTAGAGGCAAATACTTTGCAACAATAAAATTAGCATAATCTGCATACCAAGGATCGGAAAGAGATTGTACTTTTACAACGGCAAGTTGCTCATCTGGAAAACTATCGTTGACTGGGATGAGATCATGCGGTATATCTTCCATCCTTGAAAGATTGTCCGCCACCGGATTGTCTTCTCCTTTCCTATCAACAATCTGCAAATCAAATTCTTGAAGAAGGAGTACCCATCTGATAATCCTTGGCTTGGCATCCTTCTTTGTCATAAGGTACTTAATGGCAGCATGATCAGTATGAATAATAACTTTGGAATCAACAATATACTGCCTAAACTTATCACAAGCAAAAACTACAGCTAAGAATTCCTTCTCAGTAGTAGCATAATTCCTTTGAGCACTATCAAGGGTTTTGCTAGCATAATGTATAACATTCAATTTCTTATCAACTCTTTGTCCTAAAATAGCTCCAACAGCAAAATCACTAGCATCACACATAGTCTCAAAAGGTAAATTCCAGTCAGGTGGTTGTATTATAGGAGCGGTTATTAAAGCTTTCTTAAGGACTTCAAAAGCTTCCTTACAATCCTCATTAAATACAAAAGGGACGTCCTTCTGGAGAAGATTAGTGAGGGGCCTCGAGGTTTTAGAAAAGTCTTTAATAAATCTTCTATAGAAACCAGCATGACCAAGAAAACTGCGAATACCTTTGATGTCCCTTGGATAGGGCATCCTCTCAATAGCTTCGATCTTGGCTTTGTCCACTTCAATTCCCCTTTCGGAAATCTTGTGACCAAGAACAATTCCTTCGTTAACCATGAAGTGGCACTTCTCCCAGTTGAGTACCAAATTCGTCTCCTCACATCTCTGCAAAACTTTATTAAGATTGTGAAGACAATGGTCAAAGGAGGTTCCATAGACGGAGAAATCGTCCATGAAGACTTCCATAATATCCCCACAGAAACCATGAAAGATAGCAGACATACACCTTTGAAAAGTAGCAGGGGCATTACATAAACCAAAAGGCATACGCCTGTAAGCATAAGTACCAAAGGGACAAGTAAAAGTGGTCTTCTCTTGATCAGCAGTGTTAACATGAATTTGAGAGAAGCCAGAATAACCATCGAGATAACAAAAGTGGGTATTTTTGGATAACCTTTCAAGCATTTGGTCGATGAACGGCAAAGGGTAGTGATCTTTCCTGGTTGCCTTGTTCAACTTCCTGTAATCAATACACATTCTATATCCAATAATAATTCTCTGAGGTATTAGTTCATTTTTATCATTAGGAACCATAGTTGTACCTCCTTTCTTAGGAACACAATGTACCGGGCTTACCCACTTACTATCAGCTATATGGTAGATAATACCTGCGGCTAGAAGCTTAAGAATCTCAGTTCTCACAACATCCATCATCTTCGGGTTCAACCGTCGTTGATGATCAACAACTGGTTTAGCATCAGGCTCAAGGTTGATAGTATGTTGACAGATAGATGGACTAATCCCCTTAAGGTCATCAAGGGTATATCCAATTGCGCCTCGGTGTTTACGGAGTACTTCCAATAGTCGCTCTTCTTCATATCCTGAAAGGTTAGAATTGATAATAACAAGATATACTTTCTTTTCATCTAAATAAGCATACTTGAGCATATCGGGAAGAGGTTTAAGATCGAACACCGGGTCTTCTTTCGGTTTTGATAAAATTCCCAAAGGTTCAACCGGAAGGTTGTGCTTCAGGATAGCAGGTTGCCTCAAGAATATTTCATCTAGTTCATTTCTTTCCTGCATATGCAAATCATTCTCGTGATCCTCCATATATTGCTGCAAAGGATCATTAGGGGGAATAGCAATAGAAGCAATACTTTCAATAAGTTTATCATCACTAGGTAAATTGGTACCACGAGGCTGCTTAGAGAACTTAGAAAAATTAAATTCATATGGCTCACCATTGAATTCAACAGAAACTTTACCTTTCTTGCAATCTATTATAGATCCACAAGTTCTAAGAAAAGGTCTACCAAAAATAATAGGACATAAATTGTCCCTCTCTGAACCAAGTACTAGAAAGTCGGTAGGGTATTTTACCTTTCCACATAGGACTTCAACGTCCCTCACAATTCCGATAGGAGAGATAGTTGTTCTGTTTGCAAGATGAATGGTAACATCAACTTCTTCAAGTTCACAAGGGGAAATCTCACCGATGATCTCTTCATAAAGTGAATAGGGGATAGCACTTGCACTCGATCCCAAATCGCATAGCCCATAATAATTGTGATCTCCTATTTTAACAGATACCACTGGAGTACCTGAAATTGGGCCTTTATTCTTGGATGTGACAAGGTTAGCGAAAACAGCACAAAAATTTATATTGGAATCCAAAACATCATTAGTAACAAGGTCTTTAATTAATGCAACTTGAGGATCGACCCTGATCTGGTCCTCAGGCTCATCAACTCTTCTCTCACTTTTATTTATTATGCCTGTCACAAGAGTGTGCTCCCTCATCCTTGCGGGAAAAGGAGGTTGTTCATATATAACTGTAGGCAAAATAGGGTCAGCAACATGAATATCAACAGGTGGCTCTTTAAAAGGTTCATGATGCTGGTCTCTCTTCTTTTTAAAAGAATCAACGTGAGAGGCAAAATTCTTACAGAAATCAATCACTAGATGGGAATCAAGACCAATCTTAGAGCAAAAAGTATTGAAGTAATCAGTTTTCACATAGCTCTCAATATAATCATGTTCATAATTTATAGCGGGTTCAATACCTTTATCAATTTCCCAATCTTCGGTATTCCTCTGGATCCTTTCAATGAGATCCCACCTTTCTTCAACACTTTTCGTCTGAAATACCCCACTAGAGGAGGCATCCAGCATCTCCTTATCCTGACGAGAAAGCCTGGCATAAAAATTTGTAAGTATAATTTCCTTGGGAAGCTTATGAATAGGGCATTTGAGCATTAGGGACTTCAATCTCCCCCAAGCTTGAGCAATGCTTTCTCCGTCACGAGACCTAAAGTTATAGATATAGTTCCTGTCTCGATGAATTTCATGAAGAGGATAAAACTTAGTATAAAAGAAAGACATAAGCTCCTGCCAGTCAAGTAAGTGTGAGTTATCGAGAAGCCTATACCAATCCGAAGCTTTATCTATAAGTGATACGGCAAACAATTTCCTCATGACAAACTCCCTCGATACACCTGCAAGCTTAAATAATGAACATAGTTGTGACAGATATAGCAAGTGTTCACCGGGATGTCTGTCTCCTGCATAACGATTAGCCAAAACATAATCGATAATACCAGCTGGTATTTTATAGGGCACAATTTTAGTAGGGGGAGGATCAACCACCACATGTGTGGGGCGTCTTCCCGCAAGCAACGATCCAATAACAGGGTTGTCCATAAGGACAAAGAGCAGCAATAGCAAAAATAAAAACAGAATTATAAAAACTTCCTTACCAGTTTCACTTTACCAATAGCGCTACGCTCCCCGGCAACGGCGCCAGAAAACGGTACTTGATGACCCACAACCGTAAGGGATCTATTGCAGCGTTTTCGATAAGTAAGAGTGTCGAACCCAACGAGGAGCAGAAGGTATTGATAAGCGATTCTGAGCAAGAAATTACTGCAAGCACTGAAAGATAACTTTTTAGGGGTTTTCTCGATATAAGCAACAGGAAAGTAAAAGCAAGCAATGTAAAAGGCACTGAGAGTAACAAGTGGCCCAATCCTTTCTTAGCAAAGGAGAGGCCTAGCAACTGAACTTATAAAGACTAAAGCGTTCCTGAGGACACACGGGAGAAGTAGTCATGTGCTTTCTCCATATTCCGTATCGATACTATGTTATGTGTTGATAAGTGTTGAGTGGGTGGATCTATGCTAGTACACTCTCTAGACTAAGATGAGTGCACTCTTATGATTAAACACCTTGCAAGCATCCGCAAATACAAGATAGAATTTAAGGCAAAAGCCTAACCATAGCAATACGATCAAGGATCCATTGTTCCCTTATGCAAAAGCATGCGAACTGGGGTTCAGATTTCTGTCACTCCGGCAACCCACCGTAAGCATTCTTTGTACACAATGTATTCTCCTAGGTCCTTAATAAGGCGAAGTGTTGAGTGTTCGACTCACACAACACCACTAGTAGAATGACAACACAACTTAAGTATCAAACAACACATATTACTTCAACAGCATATGACTACTAACAACAAGACTTTCCCCATGTCCTCAAGAACTAAGGTAACTACTCACGAGACATAAAAGAGATCATGATCAGTGGAGATAAATGGGTGATAAACAATCTGGACATAATAATATTTCTCCAACAAAACTCAATAGCATTCACCACTAAGTAGTAATCAACACCGATGGAGTAGAGAGGATAGGTAATACGAGTTACAACACAAGTTGCAATTGTGAGATGAGATTTGGATGAAGATGGAGATGGTGCTGGTGTTGGGGATGATGTTGATGATGATCTCGATGATGCCCGTGACGATGGTGATGACGATGGCGATGATCTCCCCTTCCGGGAGGTGATCTCCCCGGCGGAATCTGCCCGCCGGAGATGGCTTTTTCTTCTCTGTAGGTTTCCGCCACGGAGCGGCGGCGGAACTCCGTAAAAACTCTCCTCTTTAGGGTTTTTGGATAACGGAGAGTATATAGGCAAAAGGGGGCAGCCGGAGGTGGGCCAGGGGCTCCAGGCGCCCCCCCCGGCGCGGCCAGGGGGGGCGCCCCCAGGGCGCCTGGGCACCCTGTGGCCCCCCTCTGGTTGCCCTTTCGCGTGCCTTCGTGATCTGTCTGAAAAATATCTCCCGTCAATTTTCAGGTAATTTGGAGGTATTCTTCTTCAGCAACTCAGCGTCCACTTTTTACTGCTAAATCCTGCGTCTGCTGTTTCGGCATCGGAAAGTTGCAAACTGTGTTGAATAGACAAAAACAACATAAGAACATCATTGTAACGTGAAATATATCAATGGATAAGGATAAATTACGATATAAAATAGTGATGCATTTTGGACGTATCAACGACCATCACCGACGGTCGAAAAATCAGTGAGGGAGTGTATCCACCATATATGAGAGATGACGAAGAATCCCGACTGTTGTCGTGGGGGTCGTTTCTCCTTCTTCTCCTTGTGCTAGACCTTTGTTATGCACTAGGGGAAGGAGGAGTAACGACCATCACCGACGGTCGAATATATACACCATGTGAGCTGAGAGTTTTCAAGAAAAGACTCGGCAGACCGATAGTCAACCCGTGATGAATAATAATAATCTAACTTAGTTTTTGTAGTGCATATTTTTGAATTATATGAGAGTTTAATCTTTGAATTATATGAACCTAGGAAATGTCGTCATCAGACGATGAAAGTCTCCCAGGGGAGTGCAACTGGTGCAACGACGACCGGGGTCTTTGCGACAGGCCTCACCTGGACGAAGATCGGCGCGTCAGCATTAAGCTCAAGGAGACCTTTGATGTTGAAACAGTACGCAACGACGACAAGTTTTTTTTTCGTATTTAAGCACAGCTTCTACTACTTCAACGTTTAATTTTCGTCTTTTATAATTCGACTAGCTTATCTCATGCCATCCAAGATGCTATGTCTTGGAGAGGTTTGATTTTGAAGATCATGAAACTATGGAAACAAAGAAAATTCACCTAAGGACCCATCATGATATGGATTTTGAAGTAAATCTGTACAATTCTAAGAGCGTAACCCATTTTGGTTGCAAGAATTGGGAAGCACTTTGCAAGATATATGGTTTTTATGAGGGTATGCTTGTCACCATGGATCTTGGTGATCGTGACATCGCCGAAGACAATTTGGACCTTTGGGTTCTTGTTGATACGCTTCCAATTCTACCGCTATGTGAGTTTCTCAAACATAGTTATTATGAGGGTAACCCATTTGTATTGTTTATTTGAAAATAGTTGACAACTTATTTCCATTGACAGCTTATTTTCATTATTCAAAGAATATGCGGAAGATGGTAGACAGAACCTATTACACCGATGGCTCAGAATTAACTTATCAGGAGAAAAATCATCTGATCGCATTTTGTACTGATATTGAGAATTACAATATCTATTATCATACTCCTCCACATTATGATCAATACATGCCACTAGTGCATGTGTTGAACTACGGTAACATCAATGGAGATTCCATGATAAGATTTTTTTACTATTACGATGTTCGTGCATGTTTTGCATTAATTCTTCTAAAACTGAACTACATTGCTAACTACGAAGTCATTACTGTGTTTTTAACAGAAAATTCCGATAATCTCCATTCTTCATAATGGAGAGTCGGGGCCTATCTTGTTTCACTAGTAGAAAATGGGCCATTTGTCTCGGTTCATAAGGGCCTTTAGTCCCGATTTTGGATCCGGGACTAAAGGGTCGTCGATACAAATGCTTCCCCCTTTAGTCCCGGTTCTTATACGAACCGGGACTAAAGACCCTCCACGTGGCTGCTGTCTAGAGGTCCACCTTTAGTCCCGGTTGGTAACATCAACCGGGACTAAAGGTAAATTTATGATTTTATTTTTATTTATTTTTTGATTTTTTTCGATTTTCAAATTTCTGGATTATTTTACAATTTATTATCTAATCACCCACCCCTCATCACTGCTCAATTTAACCTCGATTCTCTATTCACCCCATCATTCCAAATCATCTAACTTCCCGACCGGTCATCCATCCTCTCACTACTCCAGCCTGAGCACGCTTAACTTGTGGGTTCTATTCCCCCTCGTTTCCAAGTCTGCACTTGTTGTTTTCCTGACAATAGTAAGATGTCAATCCTATTAACCTTCAGGAGTTTAGCTTGAGCATGAAGTCACACATTTCACTGTTTGAGTTTGAAACTATTATTCTTAAAAATAATAATTATTTAGTAACACTAATATTTCTTGAATAAGTAGTTTGACCACAATTTGACCAGATTTGACCAAAATTTTTAAAAACTAAAATAATTATTTAATAACACTAATATTCTTGAATAATTATTTAGTAATAGTAATACTTCTTGAATAAGTAGTTTGACCAGATTTAACTAAAATTAAAAAAAACTAAAATTTGAGCATATCTTTTTTCCTTTTAGAATTTGAGGATTCTAAAAAATTGCAAACATGCCGTAGGCAGTCAAAATCGGATGCGGATTATCGTTCTGAACATTTTGATATATTATACATTTTTTTCCGACATCGTATGCAAAAGTTATAGCCGTTTTACTTTTTCATAACACTTTTTTTGCAAAACATGTCCAAATGTAAGTTTTTTAATTTTCCTAACTAATAGATGTAGTAATATAACTACATATCGAAGGATTTTATTTTTTGAAGTTTTTATCATTTTCTTTTGTTTTTTTTCAAAACTGAAATGGCGATCCACACGGGGGG
>LR738710.1:832320124-832347192 GCA_902687465.1 Secale cereale | reverse complement strand
TGGGCCCTTTAGTCCCGGTTTGAGACACGAACCGGGACTAAAGGGCATCGCACTATTTAGTCCCGGTTCGTTCCTCAAACCGGGACTAAAGGACACGAACCGGGACTAAAGGGTGCAATGCCCTTTAGTCCCGGTTCGTGTCTCAAACCGAGACTAAAGGGCCCATTTGAATCGGGAGTAATGCCTTTTTCACACGAGCCGGGACTAATGCTCACATTAGTCCCGGTTCGTAATGCAACCGGGACTAATGCCTTTAGCCGCTCGAACCAAAACCCCGTTTTCTACTACTGTTTTATGCTATTTTACCTAAGAGTAGGTAGTAGGTCCTTAGATGACTATGATGATGATGAGTATGACTTGTTATTATGGTATCGAGTAGAAGTTGTATGATCGATGATGATGAGTATGACTTGTTATTATGATACCAATGATGAGTTATGTATTATTATGATCGATAATGCATGATGCTAAGTTGTTATATGAGCATGATGAGTTATTATATATATCAATAGGTGAAATGAACATGGATTAGATTCAAGTGAACGCAACATGTGGTGAACATCGAAAGTACTACTAATCCAAACTAGATCAAGTTTGGATTAGTAGTACTTTCGACATGTACCACATGTTGCCTCCACTTGAATCTACTCCACGTTCATTTCACCCACAGTTATATATAATAATTAATCATGGTCATAAAATCATATGATGAAAGTACTGTATATAAAACCACAACGAAAATAAGTTGTATTTTTTAAAATACAGGAAAAGTTAGCAGCAACGCTTTTCAGAAGAAACGCTACGCCTACTTACTACTATTAGTAGCGCCTTCCCAACAAAAGTGCTACTGCTAACTAGTTATAGCAGTAGCGCTCCCTTTCCAGCGCTACTGCTACTAGTTAGCCGTAGCGCCTTAGTGGTAGCACTCGTACAAGCGCTACTGCTACTAGTTAGCTGTAGCGCCTTAGTGACAGCGCTCGTACAAGCGCTACTGCTAGCTATAAAACAATCGCTAATGCTAGGGTTTTCCCTAGTAGTGTAAGGCCATATTAAATTCTTTAATGTTGGGTATCCCCAAACCCCCCAAATACTTTCTTCCTAGTGATGAACCCCCAGTTGGCTAAATGATACTTGTGTTGGCCACCAACATTTCCCCAAAAGAAGTGTGCCATCTAGGAATTGATAGAATTGATTGCCCATTTATTAAATTTAATCACAGACATAAGATAGGCAGGGATACTAATCAAACAAGCACACAGCTGAATGTTGTTCCCTCTATAAGTGAGATATATCCCAAGCCAACCAGATATGCCTTTTATAATCCTATCAACAATAGGTTGGAGATCTTACCTTTTCAGCTTGTCATAGTGCAAAGGAACTCCTAGATATTTGATTGGGTCCCTGCCTATCTTATGTGGATAAGATGCTGAGGTGGACTGTGTCCCACATGTCAGCTCAATTTTCTTCTTCCTCCTCCTCATCGCTCTCTCCCTCACCAACTGCCATGTAGCACGACCCCCTTCCCCATGGCGGAGAGGGCACTCCCACTACTTATGTTCCACGATGATCTTATCGGATGAACCACGATGTCGGGGATTCAGTCAATCCCGTAGACAATTCCCTTTGTCTACCGATATGATACTTGCCTGAGATTCGATCGTCGGTATCCCTATACCTTGTTCAATCTCGTTACTGGCAAGCCTCTTTACTCGTTCCGTAACACATCATCCCGTGACCAACTCCTTAGTCACATTGAGCTCATTATGATGATGTCCTACCGAGTGGGCCCAGAGATACCTCTCCGTCACACGGAGTGACAAATCCCCGTCTCGATTCGTGCCAACCCAACAGACACTTTTGGGGATACCCGTAGTGTACCCTTATAGTCACCCAATTACGTTGTGACGCTTGGCACACCCAAAGCATTCCTATGGTATCCGGGAGTTGCACAATCTCATGGTCTAAGGAAATGATACTTGACATTAGAAAAGCTTTAGCAGACAAACTACACGATCTAGTGGTATGCTTAGGATTGGGTCTTGTCCATCACATCATTCTCCTAATGATGTGATCCCGTTATCAACGACATCCAATGTCCATGGTAAGGAAACCGTGACCATCTATTGATCAACGAGCTAGTCAACTAGAGGCTCACTAGGGACATGTTGTGGTCTATGTATTCACACATGTATTACGATTTCCGGATAATACAATTATAGCATGAACAATAGACAATTATCATGAACAAGGAAATATAATAATAACCATTTTATTATTGCCTATAGGGCATATTTCCAACAATATGATATTCTTATTATTGGGGACATACATATCCCCGTTGAGGTAACCTAGTGTTATTCGAAAATTCTCTGGTTTCATGTTATTCGGAAAGAGTTCGTTAACAAGACTTGATCAACCTTGT
The DNA here is from genome assembly GCA_902687465.1 of Secale cereale. Taxonomy (NCBI): domain Eukaryota; kingdom Viridiplantae; phylum Streptophyta; class Magnoliopsida; order Poales; family Poaceae; genus Secale; species Secale cereale. Next base: position 832,344,770 of record LR738710.1, on the reverse strand, counting down.
TAGTGGATTCCTTCTGATGAGCATGAGATGGATGAAGTTAGAAAGCACAGCCCTCTGTACCCTCCTTTTACTGTCTGTTTTCGAAGTTAGCCTTGCAATAAAAAGTCCCCCAAAAATAAAGTTCTCCAAATGTCCCGAAAAAGAAGTATGTTTTTTTTGTAGAATATTTAAGAATATCTGGCACTGTGAACACACCAGGGGGACCACCACCTGGCCACGAGGGTACAGGGCACGCCCATCCCCCTGGGCCCGCCCCCTGCCTCGTGGGCCCCACGTGGCCCCCCTCCACTTATTCTAGCACCCACACACTTCATCTTCCTCCAGAAAAAATCCTCCCATAGCTCAAACCCGTGTTCTACCTCATCTTGCTGTCATTTTCGATCTCCTTGCTCAAAGCTCCATTCACAAAACTGTTTGGGGAGATTGTTCTTCGGTATGTAACTCATCCAATGGTCCAATTGATTTTTATTCTAGTTCTTTATTTATTTCAAAATTATACTGCTTAAAGTGACCTTGTTCTTGAGCTTGCATGTCAAATTTATGTGGTCCCAAATAGTTCTAATGCATGATATAGTCTCTAGGCACTTGTGGGAGTAGTTGCCATCAATCTTGTTGAGTTTGGTTCACTTTTATTTTGAGTCACTAAAAAATTCAGAATTTTTTCAGAAAAAATGCATAGGAAAATTTACCAAGGTGGTTCCTCAAGGAAGCAAGTACCAAGGCTCGCGATACGTGAGCCGGACGATGAAACACCGAGGGAAGCTCAAGTGCGGCCTTGCGAGTGGCCGTCGGAGGAGTTTATGGTCCAGGCAGACATCAAGGAAGAATTCGACACGTATGTGCGTAATGCTAATCTTGAGGACTTCGTGTCAGATAAGTGTCCCCAATACCACTACCTAACTGATTCCTTTGTGAGAAGGTTTAAATTTACATCCTCGCACAATTCTCACACTAGTTTATTTGATCTTTATGATAAATCATATACCATGGACTTAGAAGATTTTAATGATGCTTGTAAGCTCCCGCGGTGGGGTAATATTAGTGAACCTCGCAAATCTGAATATAAAGACTTTCTTGCTAGTATCACTGTGAGGGAATATAGAGAAATCACACAAGCTACCATAGGGAGCATTCATTTCCCTTCCATACATTATTTTGCTCTCTTCGTTGGTAGATGCATTAACGGTTAAGATGAGGCTTGCCACATGTGCGTCCCAGATCTTAGTGTCCTCAAGAGTGTGGTATTAGGTGATAAACAATATAACTTGGGGGTTATTGTTGCACGAATATTACATCTCAATGGTTTAAGTGGAGATTTGTTTGGTGGAATTTATGCAACTCATGTGGCTAATTGTCTTGATGTACCCATACATGAAAATGATATGGAGTTCCTGTTGGGGATCGGTGCAGAAAATCAAAAAAATTCCTACGCATCACCAAGATCTATCTATGGAGTTTACTAGCAACGAGAGGGGAGTGCATCTTCATACCTTTGAAGATCGCGATGCGGAAGTGTTACAAGAACGCGGTTGGTGGAGTCGTACACGCAGCGATTCAGATCGCGGTCGATTCGGATCTAAGCGCCGAACAACGGCGCCTCCGCGTTCAACACACGTATAGCCCGGGGATGTCTCCTCCTTCTTGATCCAGCAAGGGAGGAGGAGAAGTTGGGGAAGAGCTCCGGCAGCACGACGGCGAGGTGGTGGAGCTTGCAGTTCTCCGGTAGGGCTTCGCCAAGCTCTACGGAGGAAGAGGAGGAGTTGGGAGGGGAAGAGGGCTGCGCTAGGGAAGGGGTGCGGCTGCCCTTTCTCTCCCTCACTATATATAGGGGGAAGGGGGGAGGAGGAGGCACCCTAGGGTTTCCCTAGGGGAGGGGCGGCGGCCACAGGGGAAACCCTAGATGGGTTTGGGCGCCCCCACCCCTAGGAAACTTTCCCCCCAAGCTGGGAGGGCGGCTGCCCTAGGGGAGGCACCCCCACCTCTCCAGGTTACGTGAGATGGGGTGGGAGGGGCGCTCAGCCCCTTAGTGGGATGATGTGCCCCTCCCCTTGGCCCATAAGGCCCCCAACGCTTGTCGGGGCCTCCGAAACCACTTTCGGACACGCTGGTCGTCACCCGGTACCCCCGGAACAATTCCGGACTCCAATACCCTTCGTCCAAGATATCGATCTTCGCCTCCGGGCCATTCCAGAGTTCCTCGTCACGTCCGGGATCTCATCCGGGACTCCGAACAACCTTCGGTAACCACATACTATTCCCATAACAACTCTACTGTCATCGAACCTTAAGTGTGTAGACCCTACGGGTTCAGGAACCATGCAGACATGACCGAGATACCTCTCTGGACAATAACCAATAGCGGGATCTGGATACCCATATTGGCTCCCACATGTTCCACGATGATCTCATCGGATGAACCATGATGTCGGGGATTCAATCAATCCCGTATACAATTCCCTTTGTCTACCAGTATAGTACTTGCCCGAGATTCGATCGTCGGTATACCGATACCTTGTTCAATCTCGTTACGGCAAGTATCTTTACTCGTTCCGTAACACATCATCCCGTGACCAACCCCTTAGTCACATTGAGCTCATTACGATGATGTCTTACCGAGTGGGCCCAGAGATACCTCTCCGTCATACAGAGTGACAAATCCCAGTCTCGGCTCGTGCCAACCCAACAGATGCTTTCGGGGATACCCGTAGTGTACCTTTATAGCCACCCAGTTACGTTGTGACGTTTGGCACACCCAAAATATTCCTACGGTATCCAGGAGTTGCACAACCTCATGGTCTAAGGAACAGATACTTGACATTGGAAAAGCTTTAGCATACGAACTACACGATCTTGTGCTAGGCTTAGGATTGGGTCTTGTCCATCACATCATTCTCCTAATGATAAGATCCTGTTATCAATGACATCCAATGTCCATGGTCAGGAAATCGTAACCATCTATTGATCAACGAGCTAGTCAACTAGAGGCTCACTAGGGACATGTTGTGGTCTATGTATTCACACATGCATTACTGTTTCCGGATAATACAATTAAAGCATGAACAATAGACAATTATCATGAACAAGGAAATATAATAATAACCATTTTATTGTTGCCTCTAGGGCATATTTCCAACAGTCTCCCACTTGCACTAGAGTCAATAATCTATTTACATTGTGATGAATCGAACACCCATAGAGTTTTGCTCGTGGAAGAGGTTTAGTCAATGGATCTGTGACATTTAGATCTGTATGCACTTTACAAATATCCATGTCTCCATCTTGAATATAATTTCGGATGGAGTTGAAATGACGCTTGATGTGCTTGGTCTTCTTGTGAAACCTAGGCTCCTTGGCAATGGCAATAGCTCCTGTGTTTTCACAGAAGAGAGTCATCGGGCCCGACGCGCTTGGAATAACTCCTAGGTCAGTGATGAAATCCTTCATCCAGACTCCTTCCTGTGCTGCTTCGGAAGCAGCTATGTACTCCGCTTCACATGTAGATCCCGCCACGACGCTTTGCTTGCAACTGCACCAGCAGACTGCCGCACCATTCAAAATATACACGTATCCGGTTTGTGACTTAGAGTCATCCAGATCTGTGTCGAAGCTAGCATCGACGTAACCCTTTACGACGAGCCCTTTGTCACCTCCATAAACGAGAAACATATCCTTAGTCCTTTTCAGGTACTTCAGGATGTTCTTGACCGCTGTCCAGTGTTCCATAATGGGATCACTTTGGTACCTCCCCACCAAACTTATGGCAAGGTTCACATCAGGTCTGGTACACAGCATGGCATACATAATAGAGCCTATGGCTGAGGCATAGGGGATGACACTCATCTTTACTCTATCTTCTGCCAAGGTCGGGCATTGAGCTGCGCTCAATTTCACACCTTGCAACAGAGGCAAGAACCCTTTCTTGGACTGATCCATATTGAACTTCTTCAATATCTTGTCAAGGTATGTGCTTTGTGAAAGACCAATGACTAGATCTATCTCTATAGATCTTGATGCCTAATATGTAAGCAGCTTCTCCAAGGTCCTTCATTGAAAAACACTTATTAAAGTAGGCCTTTATGCTTTCCAAGAGTTCTACATCATTTCCCATCAGCAATATGTCATCCACATATAATATGAGAAATGCTACAGAGCTCCCACTCACTTTCTTATAAATACAGGCTTCTCCATAAGTCTGTATGAACCCAAACACTTTGATCACCTCATCAAAGCAAATGTTGCAACTCCGAGATGCTTGCACCAGCCCATAGATGGAGCGCTGGAGCTTGCATACCTTGTTAGCATTCTTAGGATCGATAAAACCTTCCGGCTGCATCATATACAGTTCTTCCTTAAGGAAGCCGTTAAGGAATGCTGTTTTGACGTCCATTTGCCATATCTCATAATCATAGAATGCGACAATTGCTAACATGATTCGGACGGACTTCAGCATCGCTACGGGAGAGAAAGTCTCGTCGTAGTCAATTCCTTGAACTTGTTGATAACCTTTAGCGACAAGCCGAGCCTTATAGATGGTCACATTTCCATCTGCGTCAGTCTTCTTCTGAAAGATCCATTTATTTTCTATGGCTCGCCAATCATCGGGCAAGTCAACCAAAGTGCATACTTTGTTATCATACATGGATCCTATCTCGAATTTCATGGCTTCAAGCCATTTGTTGGAATCCAGGCCCACCATCGCTTCTTCATAGTTCGAAGGTTCACCGTTGTCTAAGAACATGATTTCCAGGACAGGGTTGCCGTACCACTCTGGTGCGGAACGTGTCCTTGTGGACCTACAAAGTTCAGCAGTAACTTGATCCGAAGCTTCATGATCATTATCATTAACTTCCTCTCTAGTCGGTGCAGGCACCACCAAAACATCTTCCTATGCTGCGCTACTTTCCGGTTCGAGAGGGGTGACAATCACCTCATCGAGTTCCACTTTCCTCCCACTTACTTCTTTTGAGAGAAACTCTTTCTCCAGAAAGGATCCATTCTTGGCAACAAAGACCTTGCCTTCGGATCTAAGGTAGAAGGTATACCTTATAGTTTCCTTAGGGTATCCTATGAAGACGCATTTTCTCGATTTGGGTTCGAGCTTTTCAGGTTGAAGTTTCTTGACATAAGCATCACATCCCCAAACTTTTAGAAATGACAACTTAGGTTTCTTCCCAAACCATAGTTCATACGGTGATGTCTCAACGGATTTAGACGGTGCCCTACTTAAAGTGAATGCGGCAATCTCTAAAGCATAACCCCAAAAAGATAGCGGTAAATCGGTAAGAGACATCATAGATCACACCATGTTCAACAGAGTACGATTATGATGTTCGGACACACCGTTACGTTGAGGTGTTCCAGGCGGCGTTAATTGTGAAACAATTCCAGTTTCCCTTAGGTGCGTGCCAAATTCGTGACTTAAATACCCTCCTCCATGTTCTGATTGTAAGAACTTTATTTTTCTGTCACGTTGATTCTCAACCTCATTCTGAAATTCCTTGAACTTTTCAAAGGTCTCAGACTTGTGTTTCATCAAGTAGACATACCCATATCTACTTAAGTCATCAGTGAGGGTGAGAACATAACGGTGGCCACCGCGAGCTTCAACACTCATTGGACCACACACATCGATATGTATGATTTCCAACAAGTTGGTTGCTCGCTCCATTGTTCCGGAGAACGGAGTCTTGGTCATCTTGCCCAAGAGGCATGGTTCGCATGTGTCAAATGATTTATAATCAAGAGACTCCAAAAGTCCATCTGCATGGAGCTTCTTAATACGTTTGACACCAATATGACCAAGGCGGCAGTGCCACAAGTATGTGGGACTATCATTATCAACCTTACATCTTTTGGCATTCACACTATGAATATGTGTAACATCACGTTCGAGATTCAATAATAATAAACCATTGACCAGCAGGGCATGACCATAAAACATTTCTCTCATATAAATAGAACAACCATTATTCTCAGATTTAAATGAGTAGCCATCTCTCATCAAACAAGATCCAGATACAATGTTCATGCTCAAGGCTAGTACTAAATAACAATTATTGAGGTTTAAAACTAAACCCGAAGGTAGATGTAGAGGTAGCGTGCTGACGGCGATCACATCAACACTTGAATCGTCACCTCGTCCTCGCCAGTCTCCGCTTATTCCGCAGCTCCTGCTTTGAGTTACAAATGTGAGCAACTGCACCGGTATCGAATACCCAGGTGCTACTACGAGCGCTGGTAAGGTACACATCAATAACATGTATATCATATATACCTTTGACGTTGTCGGCCTTCTTATCTGCTAAGTATTTGTGGCAGTTCCGCTTCCAGTGACCCGTTCCCTTGCAATAAAAGCACTTAGTCTCAGGCTTGGGGTCCATTCTTTGGCTTTTCCCGGCAATTGGCTTACCGGGCGCGGCAACTCCTTTGCCGTCCTTCTTGAAGTTCTTATTACCCTTGCCTTTCTTGAACTTAGTGGTTTTATTCACCATCAACACTTGATGTTCCTTCTTCATCTCCACCTCCGCTGATTTCATCATTGAATACACCTCGGGAATGGACTTCTCCATCCCTTGCATATTGAAGTTCATCACAAAGCTCTTGTAGCTAGGTGGGAGCGACTGAAGGATTCTGTCAACGACCGCGTCATCTGGGAGATTAACTCCCATCTGAGACAAGCGATTATGCAACCCAGACATTTTGAGTATATGCTCGCTGACAGAACTATTCTCCTCCATCTTACAACTGTAGAACTTGTCGGAGACTTCATATCTCTCGACTCGGGCATGAGCTTGAAAACCATTTTCAGCTCTTGGAACATCTCATATGCTCCGTGCTGGTAATAACGCTTTTGGAGCCCCGGTTCTAAGCTGCAAAGCATGCCGCACTGAACCAGGGAGTAATCATCACTACACGACTGCCAGGCGTTCATAACGTCTTGAGTTGCTGGGAAAACGGGTGCATCACCTGGCGGTGCTTCAAGGACATATGCTTTCTTGGCAGCTATGAGGATGATCCTCAAGTTATGGACCCAATCCGTATAGTTGCTACCATCGTCTTTCGGCTTGGTTTTCTCTAGGAACGCGTTGAAGTTGAGGGCAACATTAGTATGGGCCATTTGATCTACAAGACATATTGTAAAGATTTTAGACTATGTTCATGACAATTAAGTTCATCTAAACAAATTTAATGAACTCCCACTCAGATAGACATCTCTCTAGTCATCTAAGTGATACATGATACGAATTGACTAGGCCGTGTCCGATCATCACGTGAGACAGACTAGTCATCAACAGTGAACATCTTCATGTTGATCGTATCTTCTATACGACTCATATTCGACCTTTTGGTCTTCCGTGTTCCGAGGCCATGTCTGTACATGCTAGGCTCGTCAAGTCAACCCTAAGTGTATTGCGTGTGTAAATCTGGCTTACACCCGTTGTATGCGAGCGTTGGGACCTATCACACCCGATCATCACGTGGTGCTTCGGAACAACAAACCTTAGCAACGGTGCACAGTTAGGGGGAACACAATTCTTGAAATTTTAGTGAGAGATCATCTTATTTACTACCGTCATTCTAAGCAAAATAAGATGTAAAACATGATAAACATCACATGTAATCAAATAGTGACATGATATGGCCAATGTCATTTTGCTCCTTTCGATCTCCATCTTCGGGGCTCCATGATCATCATCGTCACCGGCATGACACCATGATCTCCATCATCATGATCTCCATCATCGTGTCTTCATGAAGTTGTCTCGCCAAACATTACTTCTACTACTATGGCTAACGGTTAACAATAAAGTAAAGTAATTACATGGCGTTTTCAATGACACGCAGGTCATACAATAAAATAAGGCAACTCCTATGGCTCCTGCCGGTTGTCATACTCATCGACATGCAAGTCATGATTCCTATTACAAGAACATGATCAATCTCATACATCACATATATATCATTCATCACATCCTTTTGGCCATATCACATCACACGGCACATGCTGCAAGAACAAGTTAGACGTCCTCTAATTATTGTTGCAAGTTTTTACGTGGCTGCTATAGGTTTCTAGCAAGAACGTTTCTTACCTACACCAAAACCACAACGTGATATGCCAATTAGTATTTACCCTTCATAAGGACCCTTTTCATCGAATCCGATCCGACTAAAGTGGGAGAGACATACACCCGCTAGCCACCTTATGCAACAAGTGCATGTCAGTCGGTGGAACCTGTCTCACGTAAGCGTACGTGTAAGGTTGGTCCGGGCCGCTTCATCCCACGATGCCGCCGAATCAAGATAAGACTAGTAGCGGCAAGTAAATTGACATGATCTACGCCCACAACAACTTGTGTTCTACTCGTGCATAGTAACTACGCATAGACCTAGCTCATGATGCCACTGTTGGGGATCGGTGCAGAAAATCAAAAAAAAATCCTACGCATCACCAAGATCTATCTATGGAGTTTACTAGCAACGAGAGGGGAGTGCATCTTCATACCTTTGAAGATCGCGATGCGGAAGCATTACAAGAAGACGGCTGGTGGAGTCGTACACGCAGCGATTCAGATCGCAGTCGATTCCGATCTAAGCGCCGAACAACGGCGCCTCCGCGTTCAACACACGTACAGCCCGGGGATGTCTCCTCCTTTTTAATCCAGCAAGGGGGGAGGAGAAGTTGGGTAAGAGCTCTGACATCACGACGGCGTGGTGGTGGAGCTTGCAGTTCTCTGGCAGGTCTTTGCCAAGCTCTACAGAGGAAGAGGAGGAGTTGGGAGGGGAAGAGGGCTGCGCCAGGGAAGGGGTGCGACTGCCCTTTCTCTCCCTCACTATATATAGGGGGAAGGGGGGAGGAGGAGGTGCCCTAGGGTTTCCCTAGGGGAGGTGCGGCGGCCACAGGGGAAACCCTAGATGGGTTTGGGCGCCTCCACCCCTAGGAAACTTGCCTCCCAAGCCGGGAGGGGCAGCTGCCCTAGGGGAGGCGCCCCACCTCTCCAGGTGACGTGAGATGGGGTGGGAGGGGCGCTCAGCCCCTTAGTGGGCTGATGTGCCCCTCCCCTTGGCCCATAAGGCCCCCCAACGCTCGTCGGGGCCTCCGAAACCACTTTCGGACACGCTGGTCGTCACCCGGTACCCCCGGAACAATTCTGGACTCCAATACCCTTCGTTCAATATATCAACCTTCGCCTCCGGGCCATTCCGGAGTTCCTCGTCACGTCCGAGATCTCATCCGGGACTCCGAACAACCTTCGGTAACCACATACTATTCCCATAACAACTCTAGCGTCACCGAACCTTAAGTGTGTAGACCCTACGGGTTCGGGAACCATGCAGACATGACCGAGATACATCTCCGGCCAATAACCAATAGCGGGATCTGGATACCCATATTGGCTCCCACATGTTCCAATATGATCTCATCGGATGAACCACGATGTCGGGGATTCAATCAATCTTGTATACAATTCCCTTTGTCTACCGGTATAGTACTTGCCCGAGATTCGATCGTCGGTATACCGATACCTTGTTCAATCTCGTTACGGCAAGTCTCTTTACTCATTCCGTAACACATCATCCCGTGACAAACACCTTAGTCACATTGAGCTCATTACGATGATGTCTTACCGAATGGGCCCAGAGATACCTCTCCATCATACGGAGTGACAAATCCCAGTCTCGGTTCGTGCCAACCCAACAGATGCTTTCGGGTATACCCGTAGTGTACCTTTATAGCCACCCAGTTACATTGTGACGTTTGGCACACCCAAAGTATTCCTATGGTATCCGGGATTTGCACAACCTCATCGTCTAAGGAATAGATACTTGACATTGGAAAAGCTTTAGCATACGAACTACACGATCTTGTGCTAGGCTTAGGATTGGGTCTTGTCCATCGCATCATTCTCCTAATGATGTGATCCTGTTATCAATGACATCCAATGTCCATGTTCAGGAAACCGTAACCATCTATTGATCAACGAGCTAGTCAACTAGAGGCTCACTAGGGACATGTTGTGGTCTATGTATTCACACATGCATTATTGTTTCCGGATAATAAAATTAAAGCATGAACAATAGAAAATTATCATGAACAAGGAAATATAATAATAGCCATTTTATTATTGCCTCTAGGGCATATTTCCAACAGTTGCCTCCTGCTTATCTAGATTATAACGCTATGGTTTGCCATCAGTTTGTTGAGAGGAATGAACAATTCCTACAGTACCGACTAATCTTTGACATACGGCACACTGTCCATATTGCTCTCCCTGCTCCTACTTTCTTTGACTTTCAGGCAAAAAGGCGATATGTTATAACTAGGGAGGAGGCGAATGAGTATGAGGAGACGACGGAGGCGGCTCGTCTGCAAGCTGCAGCTCATCAGGCACCGTTGCATCGCGGTACAACCCCAACTACACTTTGGATATCCGTCAGGCCAGCCATATGCACAACACATATACTCAACACCCCCCCCCCCCGCAGTCGAAGCGGCACCGCTGCTGACACAAAGACTGGACCGGAACTCCTCAAACGACGCCGTAGGCAAGCCCTTGGTCATGATATCGACAAATTGTTGGGAAGTAGGGACGTGTAAGACACGAATGTGGCCAGGGGCCACCTGTTCCCGAACAAAATGGATATCCAACTCAATATGCTTGGTCCGACGATGATGTACCGGGTTGGCGGAGAGGTAGACAACCGATACGTTGTCACAGTAGACCACCGTAGCACGATCCACATGACAAGAGAGCTCCTGGAGCAACTAGCGAAGCCACGAACACTCGGCAATGACGTTGGCCACCGCATGATACTCATCCTCAGCGCTAGAGCGAGAGACCGTAAGATGCCGCTTGGACGACCATGATATGAGTGATAGTCCAAGGAAAACACAATAGCCCGTGGTGGATTGACGAGTGTCAGGGCAGCCCACACCGTCTGCATCGGTATAGGCGGTGAGGGCGGTGTCGGTGGAGGCGGAGCGTGATGCCGAGCTCCATAGTGCCGCAGACATAGCGGAGAATCCGCTTGACAGCGGCCTAGTGAACATCCTGAGGAGCATACATATGAAGACACACCTGCTGCATGGCGTACTGGATCTCCGGTCGAGTCAGAGTGAGGTACTGGACAGCACCAACGATGGACCGATAGAATGCAGCATCCGAAGTGGGAGAACCATCCGTGGCAGAGAGCTTGGCCTTCGTATCAACATGCGTAGCGACGGGCTTGCAGTTAAGCATGGCAGCACCATCCAGGAGCTCATGAGCGTACTTACGCTGATGAAGAAACAAGCCATCCAGACGACGCACCACCTCAACTATACAAGGAACTAGGAGGTGGGCCCAATACACAGATATTCACAACACGTATACTCAACATGCGGGATCCCCCAGGGTAGGCTACGAGGATACAACCCAATAGGCCCAATCAACCAGAGTCTTCTTCAAGTAAGTCATTTGGCTGGGTCGGCATCATTGAACCCATCCATCTAGATATGTTCGTCCGACTGAACTAGTCATGGGGCATTGAAGACTAGTATTGCCAATGGCACCATAAAACCCAGTTGCACCACGACATTATCAGGACCATAGTAACAACTAACTTAACTGTGCCCTGAGGACCCTCGGACGGGACGACGTCACCCCTGGGCCGAGGAGCATTCCCACCAGGAGCTCGTCTCCTCAAATTTGGGCGACAGACTTTTGCGACATCACCTTGAAATGGAGCTCCACACTGGTGATCAACGATCACAACGATATCTTCACCATTTACACCTACCTAATAGGTAACGCCACCAGTTGGGTGGTGGCAATGTGAAGATCCTCAACTCGGCTAAGCTACTGTGCATCCAGATTCTTAGTCTTCGGTTGAGGAGCCGGGAAATGGAGCGTCTGTGTAGGATCTCCTTCCTTATGAGACTCTTGCTTCCCTTTGAAAGAGGCAGACCCCTACTTCAATTTTCATCTGACAACTCTTCCCTAGATGTGGACATTCCTATGTGCTCCGACTGATCCCCATTGGAGATTATATGAGGGGTCATGGAAACTGTCGCGGTTAACCATAACCTCCAGTCTTGTTGGACATAAGTATACAACTATCACCCATTAGATAGTTATAAGATCCCGTCGAAGGGTAGAAAGTAGAACTGTGAGAACTTACAGCTCAGATGGGCTTGCACGAGGAAAAGCCGTAAACTCGAGGCTCGTCGGCGAAATTTGAGGACTCGCCCTTGAACATCATTGACAACATTTTCCTAAGGGGTTGGCCCTCGTAAAACCCTCTTCGAACAACCTGGTTTGAGTCGTCGATGCCATTGTACTGCCACATCGCATGGGCCCCTTGATGCAATGGTTGGATCCCGTGGACAAGCGCCACTACCATCATGTTGGGCAAAGTAAGGCTGTTGTGGTGCAATAGTGCAACTTAATCCACCGACTTGGCCAGGGACGGTGAGCCCTCCCGTGATCGGGTGAGTGGGCGCCAATTGTATCACTTCTTAGGAGGAGTTGGTGAAAAGGGAGTGACAATGCCACTCTGAGGAGGATCCGTGGCATGTTGGGGAGATAGAACCACTACTCATGCCAGTTCTCATTTGGCTCCTCCGGAGAAGTGTCAAGGTAACTGGATCCGGCCACCCTACAGATGACCACACCACTACAGTCCAACAACACATCACCACACGTGCGTGGTTGAACGTAGAAGTACCCGCGTCACTGGACGAAGTGCGGCCTGCGTCTGAGGAAGGATTCACATACCGTGACAAAACACGTTATGTGAAGGATGGAATTGGGGGAAACATTATGTAGTTGAAGACCGTTGAAATACAATAAACACATCATGAAAGAGTGAATTAGAAAGCCCAAGCCCCTAATAAGAAAAGGGAGGAAGCATACACTCACCCCTATGAACACACACACACGCACACCCTACCCCTATGAGCACCTCCGAAAGACTGAGCCGACATATCATCGCATCGTCGGAAATCCTGAAATAAATCCAGGAATAATGCGAGCACCAAGATTTGAATCCTGGTGGATTGGGGATACCACTGTCACCTAACCATCTCAACCATAAGCACGTGGGCAAGTAGTTAGAAATGCAATAAATCTAGATGGATCTTTTCTCCCGGGTACAAGTCGTGCCGGATGGGGTACTGTCGCAAGAACATCTGAGGGTAATATCATATGTGCCCGTGCGGGCTGCCAGGAAAATGTCAGTGATCCTTTTGCAGCCGAAGCATTTGCGATGTCACAAGCTGTCTCCCTAGCCGATGACCTTGGAATCACTCGGGTGGAATTTCAGACAGACTCACAACTTATGCTTGAGGCCCTAGACATGCAGAAGGCGGACTCGTCAGCATATGCAGCTGATATAGAAGACACAAAATATCAACTGAAAATGTGGTTCTCTCATCATGTAATCTTGGTGTGTAGGCGGTCTGCCAACGCTGTAACTCATGAATTAGCATCGGTTGGCCACTTGTATGATCCGAACTATTATGTCGAGTGGGAGGATGATTTATCAGCCTGTGTGGCTGAATGTGCGTTGGGTGACATGCCCAGGCACCGTTAAGTTATAAAGCTTTTGCTTTGCCTAAAAAAGTGGTTAGAAATAGCCTAGCGCTGGTGGAAGAGGGGCCAAGTTGCGAGCCGTGGAGGTGGATAGGGCCGCACTGCGTGGTTGGGCGGTGGCTCCGCTACCGCTGGCCTGGAATTTGGTATTTTGTACGGAGAGCTTTGGGGTTGCTTTTCTACGGGATGTAATTTTACCATATGTACTCATGTCTGTGCATCTGTCCAGTGCTTGGTACAAATGCGCAATGGAGAAGTTGCCGTAGAGAAACCAAGGTTGGAAAGGGCGTTAGCGTAAGCGAGACGGTGGGCCTTCATCTAGCTCTTAGGCAGCGCTTAAGCGACTAGGTGTAGCCTAGGCGGGCGTACAATTTTGACTATCTAGCTAGGTCTGTTTGGGGTATTACATGCATATCGATATTAATTTATAGCATTTGGCGAGTAAAAACCAACCAATGCCATTGTAATATGGACCATTTAGATTGTCTATGCAATATGACATGATTTCTTGATTGAATGGACACTTTTTTTTGCTTGCATTGCCTGGAGTTTCACGAGACATTTGGTCATCGTCTAGCCCCTAAACTTGCCTTTGCAACAGTAAGCGAAGCGGCCAAAACACTTCTAGTAGTATTAAAGAATATTTATCAAGGAATTAAAGAATAATGAAAATGATAAGTACATGTGCTTATTATACCTGACTTCGGCGTGTTATCAGATTAAAAAAGAATCAAATAAACTCTTGTGCAGGGACCTTGCTCACGGCATGGGTGTGGCTCTTGCCACGGAGGCGAGCTTCTCGTGGACAGCGGCGTTGGTGATCGGATCTGGCGTAGACGGATCGGCGAGGCGATGGGTGCTTGGGCACGGCGCAACGGACATGTGTGGCCGTGGTTCTTCAAGGTGGCACTGGTCTGCTGGACGTTGTGCTGACCTGTGCGGCAGGGGATGGCGGCGATCTCTGCCTCTGCCTGCACTCTAGATCCACGACGGAGTGCACAGAGATAGCGCTGGCTGGACCTAGGCAGACGGGCTAGACATGGAGCCCTTGCTGGTTGTTCCGGTGGATATACTACTCTGGTATACATCCACGTCCTGGGATGAACGGATTGCTGGCAAATTTTCGTGTTTTGATCCTTTTTCGTTCTATTTCGACATCTGACCCCTGTTCCAAAAAAATTCGGGATCTGACCCTTTTGCCTACCGCCAGAGGCGGTAGCCTTAGACGTCCTACCGCCAGGGGGTCCGGCGGTAGGCGTCGGCACGTCGTTAGCTGGGCTAACGGTCGGGCTGATGTGGAAAAGGGTCCTACCGCCATGGGCCCTGGCGGTAGGATACAAGAGCCTACCGCCATAGGCCCTAGCGGTAGGGTCCTGTGTTCTGGATAAGGTGGGGTGGGGCTGGTTTGTGGGCCCCGCCACCACTCTTCTTCCCCACTCATCTTCTTCCCCGTGCTCAGCTCCTCTCCCCCTCTCTCCCTCTCACAAACCCCCCTAGATCCCCTCCATTTGCTTGAGATTTCACCGGTGGATCCGGAGCATTTTCATCACCCAAGGTACCTCCCCCATCCCCCCTCCTTTTGATTGGTTGAGATCTTTGTTTTGTGTTGATTTGGTGAATTTATTGCAAACCCTAGGTGTTGTTCTTGTTGTATGCATTTATGATGCATTTATGGCTAGTGTTATGGTTATGTTAAGGGTTAGTGTTATGGTTAGGGTTAGGTTTATGGTGGTTATGTTGGGGGTTATGTTGGTGGTTAGGGTTAATGGTTAGGTTTACTTGAGTATGAATAGTAGTTATTTGTCCAATTTGTGCAAAATTTAGTTTATTTGTCCATTTGAGTTGGTTGAATGACATATATGGATTGATTATATTGTTTCCAATTTCTTAGATGCATAAGCTCGTAAATGTTCATTATTTGGACAAGTCGACATTTATGCTTGGAAATGACGATGAAGGGGAAGAGTCTATGGTTTTTGACACAAGTCCAAGCTTTGATGATCTTGTAGTTAAAGTGAGAAGCGTCTTACATTGGAATGACCCAAATGCCGAGGTTAAGCTTATTGGGAGGTATGACGTTTGATTGGGAGTAAAGTGTCGATTTAAGAGTATGCTAATCACATCCCAATTGCATTGGAATGTACAAGGAAAAAGTAGACGCATCAGAAGACAAGTCTCTTGAGATCTTTGCCACAAAAGTTGATCCTCCTCCTCCCTTGCAAATTGATCTCAACCGCAATGTATCCTCCCCAATACATGATGATAGTGCCGAGGTGTATGTCCCCAATTGTTCTAGCCAACCACCAAGTAGCCAACCCAATGAAGATCATGTCAATGCTAGCGCCATAGTACTCCGTGATGATGCTATTTGTCATGTTGAAGAGGATGCTTGTGGTCATGTTGATGATGATGCTATTGTTGCTCAAGAGGATGCTTACTCGGAGAATGAAGAGATCCATTACAATCCTATTGGTAACTTGGATGTCATTGTGTGGCAACAAGACATGGACCGTACCCTCCCTTATAACAGTATGTGTGGGTATAACTCGGATGACGAGGGTCTGGAGGAAGAATTGGATGAGGATGGGTTGACTCCACAAGAAAATGAAATCTACAAGAACGTGACCGGCAAGGAGAGAGGGCCGCCGTTGTTTAGGGATGTGAGTCTTGCGGATAATGCCGTTGTTGATGGTGGGCTGAGATTCGAGTTGTCTGATCCAACACCGTGCCCCAAATTCAGTGATGCTCGACTAGAAAATGAGGATGAGAATGCTCATTTGAAGAAAGGCATCAAGTTTGGTTCTTTGGTAGAGTTCAAGATATGGTTGTGTGACTATGCCATTGGGAACCATAGGCCGTTTGTTGTTGGTCATTCAAATCAAAAAGTTCGGTACACAGTCAAATATGATCAAGAAGGTTGCAAATGGATGGTCCGCGGTAGAAAAATCAAAGAAACCGGACAATGGTTGTTGAAGAGTCTTGTTGGCACTCACACGTGCGTACCCCTGGACAAGGCCGACCGAAGCAAAGGACACCGTCAACTCACGTCCAAGTATCTAGGATACAAATTGTTGAATCAAGTAGGACATGATCCAACCGTGAAGGTCAAGTTTCTCATGTCTTCGATTGAGGAACTTTTCGGATACCCGGTCAAGTATGGGAAGGCATGGATGGCGAAGGCACACGCTATTAGGATGTTGCATGGTGATTATGAGACTGCATATAACATTTTGCCCAAGTTGTTGGCAGCCATTGCTCATCGAAACCCGGGAATGCGCCATCGGGTGGAGTCAACTGACGGAGTGTTTCGTTGTGCCTTTTGGAGCTTTGGACAATGCATTGAGGCATTCACGTATTGTCGCCCGGTCTTGTCTATAGATGGTACATTCTTGACCGGCAAGTACAAAGGCACATTGATGGTGGCGATTGCCCACTCTTCAAATGATAACGTGTTGCCGGTGGCATTTGCCTTGGTGCCTTCGGAGCACGATGCTAATTGGGAGTGGTTCATGGGGCATGTGAGAACCAAGGTGATAGGCAAGCGAGAGGTATGCATTATATCGTATCGCCATCATGGGATTCTCAAAGACATAGACGTTGATATTCCGTTGGTGCATGAGACAATTTATTGCAAACTTTTACCGGGCATGCAAGAGCAAGGAGTTTTGCAAAGAGCTTACCCTTGTTTGCGTTGCATTCAACACCGCCACATTCAATAGCCGATATGATAAACTCCTCAAGGTTTTGGAGAAGAACAAAGGGGGAAAGAATTGTTGCTAAGGCACGAGCCGAATAAAGAAAAGTGGTCACGCACTTACGATGAAAGAGGTATGCGATATGGGGACATGACAAGGAACATGGTGGAATGCTTCAACAATGTGTTGAAGGGGGTTCGTTCCTTGCCGGTTACCGCAATACTCAAGTACACTTTCATCAAGCTCAACGAGTACTTCCTAAAGCATTCTGAAAGAACGGCCAAGTGGATTGGCCAAAAGATGGACTATCCATTCAAGGTTCAGGATTGGTTGTTGCACCAAGCGTGCAAGTCTTCCAAACAACAAGTGATCACATATAATGAAAAAGAAATGATCTATCAAATCGATGAGCCGGGTGGGACAACAAGGGACGGTAGGTCTTATGGTGGAGTTGCTTATGAGGTGCGCCTCAAAAACCGTTGGTGCCAGTGTGAGAGACCACACAAGTATCATTGGCCTTGCTCGCATTTGATGACCGCAACACGGGCAAGAAACTTGCCCGTATCCCATGGCACAACGGTGCGGTTGCACGAGTTCACATTGGAACGAACAAGGTTGACGTGGGCTCCTCGGTTCAATCCTTTCCTTGATGCCTCACAGTGGCCTGAGTATGTTGGGCCAGACATTGTGCCAGATCCCGCACTCATGGTGCCTATGAGGTGTAGAAGAAGAAAGAAGAGATTCCGGAGTGACATGGATGATCTAGCTGGATACACCGGAATGAAGCAATTTGGTAGTGGTCATTTTATGGAGGCACCCGAGAACAACAATTGTGGAGAATGCAATGACACAGGACACAACATTAGGACATGCAAGAAACCTAGAACCAACACGGGCACTAGTCAAACACGTGGACGGAGGACTAGCCTTGGACGTGGTCGTGGCCGTGGAGGAAGAACTAGCATTGGAGGGGGCCGTGGCCGTGGTGGAAGAACTAGCATTGGAGGGGGCCGTGGCCGTGGATCGGGTGGTTCTAGGACACGTTGGGTTGATAGGGAAAGGCCTATAGACGTGTTGCTCAATCCAGATGGTTGAAATAATGTGAATGCTACTATTTTTTATATGTTCATGTGTTTATATATTTGCCTCTTTACATGTCAATGTTTTCATATTTTTGACTTAACATCTTTATTTGTTGTAGGCATGGCTTCATCCGGTTCCATGACGAGGCCGCCGTGTGCTAACCAAGAAGACATGCCAACCAAGTGGGAGAACGCATCTTTGGACAAGGTGAAGGAGAAAGATGTCAAAATCCCACCATGTTGGTGTGGAGACGTTTGCAAGGTGAAACTTTCCACCGACCGAAAGAAGTCATGGACGGAGGGACGGAGATATTTTGTATGCCCCAACTATGCCCATGATCGTGCACTTCCAACTAACGCCTATGACCTACCGCCGGTATGTCTTAAAATAACATGTTGCTTTCAAATTTGTGAGAGTACTAATGAATTTGGTGTATGTAGTCACCTCCTCCTCTATGCAAATACTTCACATGGATAGATCATGAAGTGCCAGAAGATGTCAAAAAGGACCAATATCAAGACTATCTTAGGCGCCAACGGCGGTTCGAGGAATCGTTTCGAAGAGGTTCGGAGGAGGAGCGTCGTCAGAAGGAGAGGTTGAAGAGGAAGAAACAAGTGGAGGAGAGGGCACGCCAAGATAAGCTTGCTCGTGAGGAGGAGAGGACAAGAAAGATTGCAAAAGCTCGCAAGGCACAAGAGGAAGATGAGGCACGTGACAAGAAGGGGAAATGGCCCCGTTTGACTCAGTAAAGCCTTCGCTTCGGTGGACTCGTCATGTAACCGGATGAAGCCATGCCAAATTTATCATGAACTATGTAGTAGTAAGGCAAGAAGCCATGTGTCGTGAACTTGTCGTGGATGATTTTCCCATTTGTATTGAATTTGGTGTGGAGATGTTTAAAAGTTGTCATGAGAACTTGAATTTGTCAGCATATTATGTGATTTGTCATGATTCTCATGTAAAAACTGTTGTGAAGAGTGAAAAACCTGAGGAGGGCTTGGTTTGTATGGTTTTAGCCCTACCGCCACAGGCCTTGGCGGTAGGCTTTAGTACCGTACCGCCAGACCCAGTGGCGATAAGGCTGACCCTACCGCCAAGGAGGCTAATTTTCTCGTTGCAGTACCGAAACCAGTATTGTGCCACCACCCTACCGCCAAGGGCCCTGGCGGTAGGTTTTAGCCTACTGCCAGGGCCCTTGGCGGTAGGGTGGTGGCCTACCGCCAGGACCCAATGGCGGTAAGGGTGACCCTACCACCAAGGAGGCTTATTTTCTCGTTACAGTACCGAAACTGTGTTGTGCCACCACCCTACCGCCAAGGTCTCTGGCGGTAGGCTTCAGCACCCTACCGCCAGGGGCCCTGACGGTAGGTTTAAAAATAGAGCACCACCTCTGTTCTGCCCCTCATCTAAGGCCAAATCTAAAAATATACCGACTAAAATATTAGAATGATCAACTCTCAAGCTCATACATAACTCAACTCAACATAGTTCATTACATCCACGAATAACACATGTTCAAATTAATTAAAACATGACCCGGTTCGAATGACATGAGTTTAAACAAATAGCTCAAGCTTGACGGCACATTTTCTAAACAGGTAACAAAAGTCTCATACTTATAAGACGTTCAACTTGTTCCTCACGCGCTTGATTAGGCTTCAGTTGAAAGTCGGTGGATCCTGCCCAATGACCCAACACACCATTCGTTTCGCGCAACCAGGACCATGCAGCACGGCGGGCTGGATTCTCTGACACGCCTTGTTTGATTGCCCATCCTATGATCTGGCCGGGTTTCCTCAAGTCCATCTCAAGTAATTCTTCTTTGCTGGCGGTGAACGCAATCTCAATTGCCAAAGAGCGTCTGCAAGCATATTCCCGGTCTTGCACCTCATCAAGCATCCTCTCTTTTTATTTCACAAGCTTTCAGAAAGCTTTTTTCTCCCTAGCATCAGAAGGTTCCTCGATGAAGTGATACTTGCTGAAATCCTTCATGGCCACATTTGCCTCATCACAACTCTTCAACCATGCTTCACATTCCCTCTTCAAGCAACGGTGTCGCGCCGACATGAGCTTCTCACACATAATATTCATAGTCATGGATTGAACGTCCATCCTACATTAATATACGGGAGGATTATTATGTAACTAAATGTTCATCACAAACATAACCCGGAATGGATCATAGTAATTGATTTGAGCACACCAAAATAATGAACTAGGGTTTGCAACCAAATTATAAGTTCGAATGACATAAGTTACATAAATGATAAGGGTACATGCCATTATGGTGCAAATAACACTTCCGACACTAGCATTGTTCAACCACTTTTATTCGACCATCAACACGACATCTTTGTCGTACGGTCCCGGTTTGCAACAAGTGACATCATTTCTTTCACAAACCCAAGCCCAACGAGAAGCCCGACTAGCTAACGGCGATGACGGTTGCCTACTTAGCGAGCCAATGATCTGGCCAGGATTTTTCAAGTCCATCTCACGCACTTCATCCCTTGTTCCACACAATGCAATTTGCCTTGCAAGAACACGGCGATGAAATTGCTTGTCCTTATTGAGCTTACTTATCAATCTCTCCTTAGCTTCATACAACTTCAAAAGCCAATCCTTGCACTTGGACACATAGTACTTTGAAAAGTCTCTACAAGCCGCGTTCAACGCATCAACGGCTTGGACCCACGTGTCCATTTTTGCCTCAATGGCCGCACGTTCACGCTTCGCCGTCGCCTCCGCAGAAGTCTCAACAAAGATGATCGATGACATCCTACAAGTCGAGGATTACTATAACGGCCACCCAAGGCAAAAATCCTAACCGTTTCGTGCCAAAAACGGTCATTATAGACAAATATTTAAGCATGAACCTAACCATAACCTTGACCCTAACCATGACATTAAACCTAACCATAACAAAAAACTAAATGCTACTTCTTAGTACCCCAAACAATGGTAGTCACACAATACATTGTCAAAGCACAAACATTATTACCCTAAATGCATCATATACACCACAAAAAACACATGAACTAGATTTGCAACAAAATGACCAATATACATGATCTCAACCAATCAAAAGGAGGGGGGATGGGGGAGGTACCTTGGGTGATGAAAATGCTCCGGATCCACCGGTGAAATCTCAAGCAAATGGAGGGGATCTAGGGGGGGGGGGGGTTGTGAGAAGAGTGGTGGTGGGGCCCACAAACCAGCCCCTCCCCACTATATCCATAACACAGGACCCTACCACCAGGGCCTATGGCGGTAGGCTCTTGTATCCTACCGCCAGGGCCCATGGTGGTAGGACCCTTTTCCACGTCAGCCCGCCCATCAGCCCATCTAACGGCGTGCCGACACCTACCACCGGACCCCCTGGCGGTAGGATGTCTACGGCTACCGCCAGAGGCTCTGGCGGTAGGCAAAAGGGTCAGATCCCGAAATTTTTCGGAATAGGGATCAGATGTCGAAATAAAATGAAAAAAGGGTCAAAACACGAAAATTTGCCTGGATTGCTTGGAGGCTAGATTTGCACTTCAGTGCATTGGGCTAGCAGAAGCTTCATTGATTTTGTACTGACTAGCTCCCCTCCCCTCCCCTTGCGTCGCCTCCCCTGAGGCGACTCAGGGGCGAACCCTAGATCCCCTCCGCGCTTCCCCTTCCCTCTCCTCTCCCTCCACCGCCGCCCGAGGTGCTCGCCGGCGCGGCTGCACGACACCTATGAAGGTGGCAGCGGGGATCTGGCAGCTTCGTCGTCGCGGAGGGCCCAGGCGTCCGGAGCGGCAGCTCCGATGGGTGGTGCCCCACGTGGCCAGTGCGGTGGGCTGCGCCGGCGTGCGATGACGGGCTGCCTCCCTGGCCGTGCGGGCGGCGGGGATGGGGGGAGGGGGGCGTTGGTGATGTGGGGCCCTCGCGTGGGTGGCCTTGCATCCTGGAGAAGCTCCGTCCCCATCCTTGTTCTGCTCCGATCTGCGCTTGCTTCAGCCCCTGGTGGCTTCGATCGCTGTGTTGGGGGGGGGGGGTCTAGACAGACGGCTCTGCTGGTTGGGAGTGATTCCAGTGGAAACCCCTGGCCGGCGCGGCGGCCTCACCAAAGGCGACGCCTTTGGGGGCCGCGTTCCTTCCTGGAGGCTTTGATGTGGTACTCCCCTCCCACCCTCCCTAGAGCACAGGTGAAGACATGCCCTCCCCTTGCTTGGAAGATGATGACATCTGATGCCGTGCTCCTTCTTGAAGGCGTCTTCCGAGGATTGCTCGTGTGGGGTGGAGCTGCTAGTGGCGTGGTGACGGTGCGAGGCGGCCTGGTCTTCTCAGTGGCTGCCGCTTTGCATTGCCCCTTTTCGGCCTTCTTTGTGGTTCTTCGCCTTCGTTTGATGTCTCGCGGGCGACGTCCTGTCTTGCGGCTTCCGGTGATGTGCTCTTTGGTCGGTTTCCAGTGCGCGTGAGTCTGCATATGTTGTTTCCCTATGGTGGCTCGGCGCCCTGGTCTAGGTTTGTGTGGAACCTCTCTGTTGGCCGCCGGTGCGGCTCCCGTCGAGCCCCGGTGAAAGGGTTGTGGCCCTTTGCGGCGATAGAGGCAGATCTTGTGCTGCTCTTGTTTGCCCGTGTGGTTGGAGTCAGCGGGACAATACAAGCCCGGAGTTGCCGTCCTCGTGAAGCCTTAGTTTGGTTGCTTGTTTGGCATTGCGTTGGTCGTTGGCAACTCTGTTTGTTGTTGCCTTTGAGCCGTTCCTCTTAGCGCTTTGTATCTCTACTCCGCTTTGTTTCTTTTTCTTTGTAATATGGTTCATTGTAATCCTGGCCTGTTGATGGCTTTGTTAATTCAAAGCCGGGCTAGGTTCGATCCCTCTCTCGGGCTCGGCCGATGCCTTTTCTCTAAAAAATGGCAAAAGCTTCATCGTCCTCTTGCACTTCTAGATTGACAACCAACATAATCATATCGCACCATGTTGCTCTTGGCGACTCGAGCGGTGCCTCCACGTCGACGCCACCAGTGTCCTCGCCTTCGTGAATCCTCTCCTCATTGCTGACTGTTTTCGTTGGGCAAAGCCCTTGCGGTGAGTGACGGCGGGCGGACACATTGGATTCTTTTGATCTCAACGGCGATTACCAAGGTTGCATATCGGAAGGAGGCGGTGGTTCTGGTTGGTTTGTGTAGCGTGTCGGCGTCCTCGCTGCGAATTGGAGTGACCACAGAAAGGTTCTCGTGAGGATCCTCCCCTCTGGACCCGGTGGTGGACTTTGGTGAAGGAAATATGCCCTAGAGGCAATACTAAAGATGTTATTTGTATTTCCTTATATCATGATAAATGTCTTTTTTTCATGCTAGAATTGTATTAACCGGAAACTTAGTACATGTGTGAATATATAGACAAAACAGTATGTCCCTAGTATGCCTCTACTAGACTAGCTCATTGATCAAAGATGGTTATGTTTCCTAGCCATATACATGAGTTGTCATTTGATCAAAGAGATCACATCATTAGGAGAATGATGTGATGGACAAGACCCATCCGTTAGCTTGGCACTATGATCGTTTAGTTTTACTGCTATTGCTTTCTTCATGACTTATACATGTTCCTATGACTATGAGATTATGCAACTCCCGAATACCGGAGGAACACCTTGTGTGCTATCAAACATCACAACGTAACTGGGTGATTATAGAGATGCTTTACAGGTGTCTCCGAAAGTGTTTGTGGTGTTGGCATAGATCAAAAATAGGATTTGTCACTCCGAGTGTCGGAGAGGTATCTCTGGGCGCTCTCGGTAATGCACATCATAATAAGCCTTGCAAGCAAAATGACTAATGAGTTAGTCACGAGATGATGTATTACAGAACGAGTAAAGAGACTTGCCGGTAACGAGATTGAACTAGGTATTGAGATACCGACGATCGAATCTTGTGCAAGTAACATACCGATGACAAAGGGAACAACGTATGTTGTTATGCGGTTTGACCGATAAAGATCTTCGTATAATATGTAGGAGCCAATATGAGCATCCAGGTTCCGCTATTGGTTATTGACCGGAGATGAGTCTCGCTCATGTCTACATAGTTCTCGAACCCGCAGGGTCCGCACGCTTAACGTTTGATGACGATCGGTATTATGAGTTTATGAGTTTTGATGTAACAAAGGTAGTTTGGAGTCCCGGATAAGATCACGGACATGACAAGGAGTCTCGGAATGTCGAGACATAAAGATTGATATATTGGACGACTATATTTGGACACCGGAAGTGTTCCAGAAAGGTTTCGGATTAAAAGGAGTGCCGGGGGGGGGGGGGGGGGGT
>LR738710.1:832286994-832319992 GCA_902687465.1 Secale cereale | reverse complement strand
GGGGGGGGGGGTTACCGGAACCCCCCGGGGAAGTATTGGGCCCTAGTGGGCTTTAGTAGAGATAGAGAGGGCCGACTAGGGCTGGGCCGTGCGCCCCTCCCCCTTGGTCCAAATTGGACAAGGAAATGAGGGGGGGGGCACCCCTTTCCTTCTCCCTTTCCCTCTCCTTCCTTCCCCCTCTCCCTCTTGGTGGACTCCTACTAGGAATAGGATTGGAATCCTATTCTTAGTAGGATTGGCCCTCCTAGGGCGCGCCATAGGGGCCGGCCGGCCTCCCCCCTTGCTCCTTTATATACGGGGGCAGGGGCACCTCTAGACACACAAGTTGATCAAGTTGATATCTCCCAACCGTGTGCGGTGCCCCCTCCACAGAAACACACCTCGGTCATATCGTTGCAGTGCTTAGGAGAAGCCCTGCGCCGGTAGCTTCATCGACTACAAAAAAAAGACACATCCATGACATTTTGGTCTGAACGAAACTTTTTTCTGTCATACTTATGACACTTCTATGACAATAATTGTGACAAAACACGGTTTCATCATAGATGTGGCGTGGTCCTACTTCTATGACAAAAAATCATGATAGAAAATGGGCTTTTCGTCTGCGGGCTGGAGACGCAGCTGCATGACATTCTTTGGGCCGTCCATGACGGAAAAAACCATGGTAGAAGCGAGGGCGAGGAAAATATCGGGGTGTTCCTGGTTACGGTGGGTGGTCGGGGCCGAGAGATGCGCGTTTCTCTCGTACACGCACGCGCGTGGGTGCGAGGCATTGGGCTCTAACTGAACCCGAGCGATTGCACTACAGGCTACGCATTACTGAACCCGAGCGATCGATCGATGGCTGTTAACTGAACCCGATCGAGCGATTCCTTCGCTACTGCTGCTAACTGAAGCCGATCGATGCTGCCTCTGCATGAACAGTGAGTGTTGCTGGGGGGTTTGGATGAACAGTTCCCGGTGGGGGTGGCTGAACAGGACCCCGTGGTGTTGCCTCTGCATGAACAGGACCCCGTTCGATCGAGCCGGTTGGGGCTGCATGAACAGGACCACCCCGTGGAGGGCTGCATGAACAGTAGATGGTGGAGGGCTGGATGAACAGGAACCCGTGGAGGGGTGGTTGAACAGGAGTCCGTGGAGAGGGCTGGTTGAACAGTAGTCGGTGGAGTAGCACGCGGTGGAGGCTGAACAGTCGCAGGTGGAGGCTGGAGGAGGTCGACGGTGGATGAACAGTAGCCCGTGGAGGCTGGAGGGGGTCGACGGTGGTGATGAAAAGTATCCCGTGGAGTCCCGTTTTGTGGTACGCCACACCCCTCCCGATGAACAGGACCCCCGTTTCGACCGTAGCGCTCCAACACAAGTCCGTTTCCTCCGTTTTGCGGTACGCCACACCCCTCCCGATGAACAGGACCCCCGTTTCGACCGTAGCTCTCCAACACAAGTCCGTTTCCTCCGTTTTGCGGTACGCCACACCCCTCCCGATGAACAGGACCCCCATTTCGACTGTAGTGCTCCAACACAAGTCTGTTTCCTTCGTTTTGCGGTACGCCACACCCCTCCCGATCAACAGAACCCCCGTTTCGACCGTAGGAGGTCAGTTTCCTCCGTTTTGCGGTACGCCAGACCCCTCCCGATGAACATGATCCCGTTTCGAACGTGGCCAGTCGAACACAAGGCCGTTTCCTCTGTTCTGCGGTACGCCAGGCCTCGTTTCCATCGGCTGTTCCGTCCAAGCCCTCCCGATGAACACGACGACGCATTCCGTTCCAACCCAGCCGGTTGGCTCCCCATGAACACGACGACGACGCTGTTTCTCCGTTCTGACCCAGCCATGTACACGAGCCCTGGCCGTACGTATGCGCGAGTAGGCGTTCGAGACCCTTCTCGTATGTACGTACGTGGCCATATTTTCTTTCTTGCACACTTGCCGCTGTACGTACATGTACATGCTACGTGCGCGCCCCTACATCGACCAGTATGTACGTACACGTTCGCGACCAGAATGACAACGCTACGTACGCTTCGACCAGGTGGGTCCCGACTGTCAGACACTTCCTTGCCTGCGAAGATGTAGCTGGTGGGTCCCAGCAGTCAGGGCGGCGAATTGTTCTTTTTGCCCGGACGCACTTCCTTGCGTGCGAAGATGTAGCTGGTGGGTCCCAGCAGTTAGGGGGGCGCATCGTTTTTTTTTTGCTCGGACGCACTTTCTTGTGTGCGAAGATGTAGCTGGTGGGTCCCAGCAGTCAGGGGGGCGAATAGTTTTTTTGCCCGGATGCACTTCCTTGTGTGCGAAGATGTAGCTGGTAGGTCCCAGCAGTCAAGGGGAAACGTTTTTTTCGCGAAATATGGTGGCCCGTCTGGTGGGTCCCCGCTGTCAGGTGGAGGGATAATTATCTTGCGCGTAATAAGGAGGCACTTTCTTGCTGCGGTTGTGGACCCAGCTGTCAGCCTCTCCACATACAGTACTCTTCCGATGGAAGTCGTTCCTTGACCACGTTGACCATGCCGCGCCGAGAGCACCAGGGCGGTGGACGACGTGAGGCCTAGGAAGGGGACGATGCGGAGCCGGGGAAGACGCGACAGTGGATGCCCACACATAGAGGAGTACGAGGGTTCACTGGTTCGCTGCGGTGTGATGCTGCCGTCGCCGCAGAATAACAGGGGGTGTGGGTGAGTAGAGAGATGGTCTGGCTAGCGGTGGGAATAGTAGGGGGCGGTGAGGCCCAGCGGCAGCATAGCCGGCCAAGGGAGGCAGGAGCATGCGGCACGACCGGCACTGCTTTGGGCGGCTGGAGCAACAAGACCAGAGGTTGAAGAAGCACTATGGTCGTTGGATGGACATCGTACGATCACTGGAGCTAGAATCGTTCATATTGACTAAGTTGACAAAGCACACCATCCCCGTCAACTTAGTAGGCCCACAAGTCAGCCTCCCACCAAGGTGGGTCCCAACCAGCAGGGGAGTATTCATTTTTTTGTGCGTAATAAGGAGGCACTTCCGCGGGTCCAAGCTGACAACAGGGGGAACGTTTTTTTCGCGCAATACGGTGGCCCGTCCGGTGGGTCCCAGTAGTCATGGGGAAACGTTTTTTCACGAAATACGGTGGCCCGTCCGGTGGGTCCCTGCTGTCAGGTGGAGGAATCATTATTTTCCGCGTAATAAGGAGGCACTTCCTTGCTGCCGTCATGGACTCAGTTGTCAGCCTCTCCACGTACAGTCCACGTCCGATGGAAGCCGTTCCTTGACCACGTTGACCATGCCGCGCCGAGAGCACCAGGGCGATGGACGATGGCGAGGCCTAGGAAGGGGACGACGCGGAGCCGGGGAAGACGTGGCAGTGGAAGCCCACGCGGAGATGAGTACGAGGGTTCACTGGTTCGGCTGCGGTGTGAGGCTGCCGTCGCCGTGGAATAACATGGGGTGTGGATGAGTAGAGGGATGGCCTGGCCAGCGGTGGGAGTAGTAGGGGGCGGTGAGGCCTGCACGGCAGCACAGCCGGCCACGGGAGGCAGGAGCAGGCGGCATGATCGGCGCTGCTTTGGGCGGCTGGAGCAAGAAGACCAGAGGTTGAAGAAGCACGACGGTCGTTGGATGGGCATCGTACGGTCACTGCAGCTAGAATCGTTTATATTGACTAAGTTGACAAAGCCCTTGATACGCGTCAACTTAGTAGGCCCACAGGTCAGCTTCCGAAACGGTACGCCCTAGATGTCAGGGGGAGGAATCATTTTTTGGGTGGGTGAAGCTAGAGTATCCGAGATTGAAGAAGAAGCACGACATTCGTTGGATGGAAATCCAACGGCCACTGCTGCTAGAACCGTGTGTTGACTATAAGTTGACAAAGCCTTGCATACAGGTCAACTCTTTTTTTAGGGGACGCGTCAACTTAGTGAGGCCACAAGTGTGTGGTAGAGAACTTATAGCCCATTTGAGATTTGTAAGAATGTGCAGCCAATTTTTGAATTCTAATGGAATTTACTACAGCTCATTTACAGTTTGTTAAAAGTACAGCCCATTTCAACCATCCGTTCAAAACAGAATTCAATAAAATTTCCCACATTTTGATGGGATTCGAAATATTTCTATCCCGAAATTTCTAGTCATATTAAATACAATTTCAATATAAAATTATATTACGTAAAAATCCAACGAAACATTGCGCTCGCAACAATTAATGAAATTAAAATTTTCAATATCCAAAAATAATATTTTATAAAGTAATTACGTGTTTGGTGCATTTTTAATAGTTACTGCCCAGTTTTTATAATTACATCCCATTTATTATTTCTTAAAGTCCATTTTCTTGTTACGCCTAATGTATCCCTCCTAGGAAAGATTTGCAGCCCAGCGAGGCGGAGAATAACAACTTGACCTTGCTTGGGTATTCCTAAAAAAAATTATAGCTGGGCTAGCCATTTTTAGCTTGAAAAATAATAATATCTAGGCTGGATATCTGGCCTGGGCTAGACGGGCCACAGCCCGCCCACTTAATAGCTGCGGCGATGTTTTCGTTGTTGTTCAGAGAAAAAATAATAATATCTGGGCTAAACATCGCTCAAGAAAAACTCTGCAGTGCTCACACCTCAAAAACACAAATACTGCTCGAGCTGCTTGGTCCCAGCCGTCGGCCGCTTCTTGTGCAATTCTCTCATTTATTGACTACATAGGTTGACAATGGTGTGGGACCGTGATGTCTGGAAACAAGGAGAAAGAAAAAAAATTAATGTTTTATACACTAATAAGGAGGCACTTGCGTACGTGCGGCTATGGCCCTGGTGGGTCCCCACTGTCATCCTCTCCAAGTAAAGTCATCTCCTCATCCTCATGTCCATTGACCATGTTGAGAACGCGAGGCGGCGGCGTCACGGCGAGTGCAACAACTCGAAGGACAACGGAGAGGGCCTCGAGGGATACAACGCCCGTTGCTCATTCGAGAAGCCAGTATCATAGGGCCACATGTCCGCGACGGCATTGTCGTTCGCTTGTTGTTCACCGGTGCTCGTTGAGGAGACAGAGGTTGCAGCACAGGTCCTCCTGCGCTGGTAGCTCTTCCGCCATTAGGGCGTCGAAGTGCGGCCGCACCTGCTCTATTGTGAACACGGCATGAACCGGCTTGGACAGTGGCGCCGGCTCCTGGTCGGAAGCTACGTCCATCGTCTGATTGTCGTTGTTCAACTCGGCGAGGTAGCTGGCGAGCCAGCATGTCCGGCTACTGGACCGACCCGCTGCCAAGCACGAGTCTGACTGCCCTAGCCCACCCAGACCACCTCCCTCGCCCGCGCGTGCTTTTCGCTCGAAACGGTCAGCGCCGCCCGCCCCGCTTCCCGGTGCATGCGATTGCTCCGCCTTCAAACGACACAAGTGCCGTCCGTCTGTCCTTCTGCCGCCCACATTAATGATACACGGTTGCCAAGGTGGCTACTCCGGCGCCACACGTCTGTCCCTCTGCCGCCCACCATTGCTATATAAACTGTTGGGCCGCCCATAGCCGCAGTCATCCGCATCCGTTCCTATTCTCCTGTCCACACCACTACTGCCCACCATGGCTTCCTTGCGCTCCAGCACTCTTCGAGACGGGCGGACGACGGACCACAAGGAGATGGCAGCCATTGCTGCCGACTGGCTGGCCGGGAGGCAGCCAGAGGACGACGACGTCCCAATGGAGAACATGGTAGTTGACGATCCGGTGCCAACCCCCTCCTCCGCGCCATCCTCACCGGTGCATTGCACCATGACCATCGGCGAGGCCCGTGCCGAATATATGGACACGATGAGGCAGAAGCGTGAGGAGCAGTTCCGGGAGGAGCAGGCCAACGCCGCCTACAACCACCATGTTCTCCAGGAGCACCTGCAGGCGGAGGAGTAGATCGCCACAGAGCGGGCGGAGCAGGAGGTGCTGCTCGACTCGTACCGCTCCGCTCGCAAGGGCCACCTCGAGCACTGGCGGTACCGCATGCGGGTGGCGGAGGCTGCGGCCGCCTACAAAGAGGGCGGTGAAGCGGGCGAGGCGCTGTTTGGCGAGACCGAGGACGAGGCAGAGGACAATACCGGCTCCGAGAGTCCCTGCTCCGCTGGCGTCGACGAGGCCCTGCTCCGCTGAGGCCCCGCGGCGCCAACAACGAGGCAGAGGACACCGCCGGCTCCGCTGAGGCCCCACCCTGCCGGCAACGAGGGGGAGGATTTCCCCCGCTCCGCTGAGGCGCCGCCCACCTGCAACTAGACAGAGGACATCGCCGGCTCCGCCGAGGCCCTGCCCCACTGCCAACGAGGCCGCGCCACACAGAAAACGAGGAAGAGTAGAACACGGTAGGTCACCGCTGCTCGGGTCCAAGTAAGGCCACCGCTGCCCTAATCGCTATGACAAGCTAGGCGGGTTGACCACTGACGGCCAGTTAGCTTCTTGGCGGCGACGTGGAGTCGGAGAGCTATGTTGGAGAAGGACGCTGCTTCTACTTAACTGTTGGTGCAGTTGGCTGACTGACACATGGGCCCAATAGGCATCTGGGCCACAAGTCGGTTACGCAACTGCACCTGCAGTTAAGTCACTGAAGCTTCTGTTCGGCTCAGCTGGACACAAGTGGGTAGCTTTGGTTAATTAATTATACCTCCAGCGCACCCCTTTTTAGTCGAAGAATGTAT
Organism: Secale cereale; assembly: GCA_902687465.1. Classification (NCBI taxonomy): domain Eukaryota; kingdom Viridiplantae; phylum Streptophyta; class Magnoliopsida; order Poales; family Poaceae; genus Secale; species Secale cereale. The sequence continues at coordinate 832,313,352 of LR738710.1, read as the reverse complement.
GAAATGTAATGAAATCCTGCATGTTTATATGAAATCCGACCATGTATGAATGGATTTATTTCGATTAGTTCGAATTCTTGTATCACTGGCATTGGATGAACATGCAAAACAATACGTACAAGTTTCACATGTACTCCCAGGGTGATCACCTCGTTTGCAGTAGTTTCACATGTACTCCCTCCGGTCCTTTCTAGTCTGCATACAAGTTTTTTGTCTGCAGTCAAAGTATCTCTACTTTGACCAATCTTATAGGAAAAGTACGCACTTTCACAATGTGCAAAGTAAAAAGGAACAGAAGGAGTACAAAGAGTTTGAGCAGCTTTTTAGCGTTCCTGTACATTGCAATCAAACACATAGGCCTGGCAATTCATAGAGAACATTCAACACAATCGATGATTATGCATCTCAGCGATCCACATGTTAGAGCCAATATTTACTTCACAACTAAAGAATAAAGAAAAAAATGGATCGACGCTGCTGACAGCAAAGGGTGTCCCATTCGAAAATATCAAACGCATGTCTTCTTGCTAAAATCAATTAGCAAAATTTGACAAGGTTTTCCCATTCCAAAATATCAAATGCCTACGATTGTGGAATGGGCAGGGTTTGCCATTAGTTCGGACATTGACATGGCACCTCGTGCTAAATAAACCAGCTGACCAGTTGTTTTTTGTGTGCAGTTCCACCAAAACCAACCAAATTTGCGCGTAGCTTGTATGATTTCGCCCTTATATCTTGCAACGCCCTGAACTTACCGGCACCTCCTTTCTAGTGGTGGAATCAAGCTGAGCACTGATACGTCACCATCGTATCTATAATTTTTTATTGTTCCATGCCAATATTCTACAACTTTCATATACTTTTGGCAACTTTTTATACTATTTTTTGGACTAACATATTGATCCAGTGGCCAGTGCAAGTTCTTCTTTGTTGCATGTTTTTTGTTTCGCAGAATATCCATATCAAACGGAGTCCAAATGGAATAAAAACAGACAGAGATTTTTTTTGGAATATATGTGAATTTTGGGAAGCAGAACCAACATGAGACGATGCCCGAGTAGGCCATGAGGCAGGTGGGCACGCCCACGAGGGGCAGGCGCGCCCTGGGCCCTTGTGGCCACACCGTAAGGCAGTTGATGCCCTTCTTTCTCCGCAAGAAAGTTAATATCCAGATAAAAATCATGTCAAAAAATCAGCCCTATCGGAATTACGGATCTTCGGGAATATAAGAAACGGTGAAGGGCCAGAATCTGGGAACGCAGAAACAGAGAGAGACAGAGAGACAGATCCAATCTCGGAGGGGCTCTCACCCCTCCTCCACCATGGAGACCATGGACCAGAGGGGAAACCCTTCTCCCACCTAGGGAGAAGGTCAAGGAAGAAGAAGAAGGAGGGGGGCTCTCCCCCTCGCTTCCGGTGGCACAGGAGTGCCACCGGGACCATCATCGTGTGATGGCAATCTACACCAACACCTCCGTCATCTTCACCAACATCTCCATCACCTTCCCCCATCTATCTACAGCGGTCCATTCTCCCGCAACCCGCTGTACCCTCTGCTTGAACATGGTGCTTTATGCTTCATATTATTATCCAGTGATGTGTTGCCATCCTATGATGTCTGAGTAGATTATCGTTATCCTATCGGTGATTGGTGAATTGCTACGATTGATTTAAATTTCTTGTGGTTATGTTGCTGTCCTTTGGTGCCCATCATATGAGCGTGCGCGTGGATCACACCATAGGGTTAGTTGTATGTTGATAGGACTACGTATTGGAGGGCAAGAGTGACTGAAGCTTCAACCTAGCGTAGAAATTGATGCATACGGGATTGAAGGGGGAGCAATATATCTTAATGCTATGGTTCGGTTTTACCTTAATGAACGTTAGTAGTTGCGGATTCTTGCTAATAGTTCCAATCATAAGTGCATAGAATTCCAAGTAAGGGATGCCATGCTAGCAGTGGCCTCTCCCACGTAAAACTTGATATCGGTCTAGTAACGTAGTCAATTGCTTAGGGGCAATTTCGCAACTCCTACCACCACTTTCCACACTCGCTATCATTAACATTATCATTTCTTTATTTTAATAGCCCCTACTTTTATTTACGTGTTCTTTATATTCTTGCAAACCTATCCCACAAAAACTACTAACTACTTCTAGTTTCATACTTGTTCTAGGTAAAGTAAACGTCAAGAGTGTGTAAAGTTGTATCGTGGTCGATAGAACTTGAGGGAATATTTGTTTTGCCTTTAGCTACTCGTTGGGTTCGACACTCTTACTTATCGAAAGAGGCTATAACTGATCCCCTACACTTGTGGGTTATTAAGACCTTTTTCTGGCGCCGTTGCCGGGGAGCAATAGCGTGGGGAGAATATTCTCATGTGTGCTTGTTTGCTTTATCAGTAAGTAGATTTTATTTGCTGTTCTAAGTTGTTTTCTATCTTTAGTTATGGGTAGGAAACGCAAAATACCAAAAAAAATAGTGGTACCTACTGAACCAATGGTTTAAGAACCACTCAAAATCTATCACACTACTGAAGCTTATTACTTGGATCATCTTCGATCCCTATGTGATCGGGCTGAAACCCCAACTAGCTTAGTTGAGGGAAAATCTTTAGATGAGCACACTTGTTATGTGCGACACTGCATATCTAAAAAAGGGAAACTTTTACTGGATCAAATTCATTGTTTGCAATGCTATGCTTGGAATTTATGTGAAATACATGCTTGTACTTGTTGTTCTAAAGACCCTAAGAAACACCTTCCTTACCAATGTAAGTTTAGTGATGATGGAATCGTATCTTCGTATACTAAGGGTGTTTATGATTATTATGATGTTCAACAAATTAAAGAATTTGTTGCTTTTAGGGGTACTTGTGAAATTGCTTCCTTTATTGAAGAATGTGATACTACTCTCTACAGATCTGAAAATTTGGCCATACTTAAATATTGCTATGATAATTATGCTTCTAATCCTTATATTAAACCATATATTGAAGAATCCTCCGCTGTCCAAGAAGAGACTAATATTTTGCAGGAGTCTATGGAAGAAGAAATTAATGACATTGTGAGCTCATTGGATGAAAAAGATGAGGAGGAGAGTGATGAACAAAAGGAGGAAGAGCGGATTAGCTACCCGTGCCCACTTTCTAATGAGAGTAACTCTTCAACTCATACATTGTTTAATTTCCCTTCGTGCTTACCAAAGTATGAATGCTATGATGATTGCTATGATCCCGTTGATTCTTTTGAAATATCCCTTTTTGATGATGCTTGCTATGCTTATGGCCAAGATGCCAATATGAGTTATGCTTATGGAGATGAACTTGCTATAGTTCCTTATGTTAAACACGAGATTGTTGCTATTGCACCCATGCATGATAGTCCTATTATCTTTTTGAGTTCTCCAAAGTACACTATATCGGAGAAGTTTGCACTTATTAAGGATTATATTGATGGGTTGCCTTTTTCCGTAACACATGATGATTTTGATGAATATAATATGTTTGTGCTTGCTGCTCCTACTTGCAATTATTATGAGAGAGGAATTACATCTCCGCCTCTCTATGTTTCCAACATGATAAAATTGCAAGAAACTGCTTATACTATGCATTGGCCTTTACTTGATGTGCATGAATTGTTCTTGTATGACATGCCTATGCATAGGAAGAGAGTTAGACTTCGTTGTTTCATGACACATATCACTTTGTGCTCACTACTAAATGCCAAATCATTGCTAATTAAAATTGGCTTTGATATACCTTGGGATCCGGGTAGATCCATTACTTGAGCACTATATGCCTAGCTTAATGGCTTTAAAGAAAGCGCTGCTAGGGAGACAACCCGAAAGTTTTAGAGAGTCGTTTATTTCTGTTGTGTGCTTTTATAAAGTTTAAAAACAAAAAAATAAAGAGGGGAACCTAATTTTTTTCAAAAAGAAAAGTGAAAGTAAGAAGGACGAGCACCGTTGAAATGGGGGAGCTCCTTGAACTTTGTTCATGCCCATGGAAACTTTGCCAATCTTGAATTACAGAAACTTTTCAATAAAAATAATTATTCCCTTGTACGATTCCATTGTATTATAAAAATAATGTGCCAAGAGTTTCCTTTAGGATGATTAAACTGCTTGTTGGTTTGTGCGGTGCAATAACAGAAACTTTGACTGTAGTGCACGATTTTACATTTTTTACTGGAATGTCGAAAGGATCTGAAACTTTTTTGAAAAGTCTTGCTATACAAACTTTTGTTTTTTCCTAATTTTTCCATAATTTTTAGGGTTATAGAAGTATGGTTAATGTTCAGATTACTACAGACTGTCATGTTTTCACAGATTGCTGTTATAGCTTCATTATTTGCATATGTTTGAATTCTTGTTGATGCCTCCTTGACTTGGGGCCATAGAATTATGATATCATACATTTGGTAATGTTTGTTTATAATTATACAATAATGTTAGAGAAGTACATGATGGGATTTTATTGATCATATGCACTAACCCCGCCACTAAAAGTTTGGTAAAGTTTTGTGTGGATGAAGTGTTCGAAGACCGAGGATGTCTCGATGTGAGAAGAAGGAGGAGAGGCAAGAGCTCAAGCTTGGGGATGCCCGAGGCACCCCAAGTAAGTATTCAAGGAGACTCAAGCGTCTAAGCTTGGGGATGCCTCGGAAGGCATCCCATCTTTCTTCAACAAGTATCGGTATGTTTTCGGATTCATTTCGTTCACATGTCATGCGTAAACTCTTTGTCGGTGTACTAAGGTAGGGGTACCCTAGTAACCCAACTTGTGCACGGGAAGTAGCAGCTTCCCGCGGCAGGGCTTGCCACGCGCTTGCCAAGGCCCACTTTGGTCCCTATGAAGCCATTCAAGAACAAAGTATCCAAGTTAAGAGACAAGACCCCGGCAAGAGGAGCTTGCCGGGAAGGCCGCACCAGGCTCAAGGTTACTACTCCAACACAAGACCCTGGCAAGAGGCGCTTGCCAGGAAGGCCAAAGGATAACACCGCAGAAGATACATCGTGGCGCACCCTGCGCCCCAGCGGGGCCCGGGAAGCGGCAAGCTTCCGGGCCCGGCAAGATAGCGGCCCCGGCAAGGTGCTTGCCGGGGGAAGCTCACACTGTGTGCCTGCGTTCCAGCTCATTCGGCCACGCGTCGCCCTGGGGCCCTTCCGGGGGCACGTGGCAGATGGCTGTGCAGCCTGAGGGACACGCTGGCAAGCCGCGGTGACGAGGCTACCGCCGTGGCGAACGGAGACGCATGGACAGACGCTTTTGGGGTCGACGGTGACGGGCATTCAATGCCCTTGTCCCCCACCGTCAAGGTTAGGTGAAAACCACTGTTCATCCACTGTTCATGCACTATTCACGCACTGTTACAACTACCACCAAATTTACATTTTTACCCTCCTCTACGTTGACACCTGTCGGTGACCCATTTGAGCTATAAAAGGAGGCCCATGCACAACGTAGAGGGGGTTCGATCCTAGAAACTCACACACTCCCATGCTCGGTGTAGCTGGTACTGTAGATCTTCAAGCTCCCGAGCCCGAAAACTCAATACAACCAGAAGCAGGAGTAGGGTTTTACGTGTCCGCACGGCCCGAACCTGGGTAAACTGCCCGCGTGTGCCCCTCGATCTGCTCTCCGTGCTCCCTCCGCTCCCTTACCGCAACGTAGAAGGGGCTCTGGTCCCATAGGTGTTCGTGGGAGGACAGTTTCCCCCGACATCTTTGGCGCGCCAGGTAGGGGGCGTCGAGGTTGTGCGAACCTGATCCGGCGCTCACGCGGGCGTATTCTTCAACAACTCTTCCAGCTCCATCAACCTCATCGGCTACGTCAACATGCCTCCGAAGAAGAAGGCTTCGGAGGTCGGAGGCCTGTCTGCGTCAATCCCACCGCCACCAGAACCAATGGTTGGTGGAGGAGACGCCGGTAGAAGGGTGGTCGCCGGCGAGGAGACTCACGGCGCCACCAAGTCCAAGGACAAGACAGACGACCGGGCGAACTCCAAGGCCTCGGTGTCCGTGCACGCACCACGTCCCTCCCAGGAGGCGCCAGACCAACAGCGGCGTGGTACTGGAGGTACCATACGCTTGCTGGGACGTGGACAGACCGGCGGGTCACGGGACGCTCAAGGCCAGCGTCCTGGCACGAGCAAGGCGCGGTCGCCGGCGCGGGAACATGCTCCTTCTAACGCGGTTAGAAGTCCGAGCGTGTCTCGCTCCTCGCATCGTTCGCCACCGTTTCCCTCCTCTCCAGCAGAAGCCCTGGCCAGGGCTCAGCTGCTCCTCGATTTCCCTCCAGCGGCAGACAAGGCCGAAGACTGGAGGGCGACGATCCAGAGCCTTATCGCCTTCGCCAACAATGACACGCCGCAGCAGCCGGCAACATCACGGCCGCGGCAAGTCGACCAAACGAAGGCCGATGGAGATAAGACCGCCGGGGGTGCAACTACCGTGCACTCCCCGCCGCGGAAGCAGAAATCGCCGCCCCACCGGATCAACGTCGACGACGACTCCACGGCATCGTTGGATCCACGGGCTCGCCGCGATCAGCGCCAAGTCCTTGACGACAGGCGACAAGAGGACGCTCGAACTCGCATCGAGCGTCGAAGAGAAGTTAGAAGACAGTCAGACCAGCGCGTTGGGACTGCTGTTGACATGCACGCACCCGGTGAACCAGGCGACTTGCCGTACGTGGCAGGTTGCCCTGCGTTCACCCGAGAGCTGCGGCAAGTCCAGTGGCCCAGCATGAAGAATTTCAAGCCCGACGTACCCGAGAAGTACGACGGCAAGACGCACCCCTCGGAGTTCCTCAGCATCTACACCATTGCGGTGCAGGCTGCCGGGGGATGCGACGAGAAGATCCTAGCCAACTACTTCCCGCTCGTGCTTAAGCCAAATGTCGGGTCTTGGCTTATGCACTTGCCAGAGAACTCCATCTCTTCATGGGCGGATTTGTGCCACCAGTTTGTCGGCGCCTTCACGGGCGGCCACAAGCCCCACGGCCAGGAGAGCGATCTCCATATCCTTGCCCAGAAGGAGGGAGAGTCCCTGCGCAAATACATCCAAAGGTTCAGCCGCGTGCAACACAACATTCCCGATGTCCACCCTGCCGCGGTTATCAGCGCGTTCCACCAGAATGTGCGTAACCGTCGGATGAGGGAGGAGATGGCCATGACCAAGATCCGGGACGTCAGCGAGCTTTACGCTCTGGCTGACAAATGTGCACGTGCTGAAGAGGGGAGGAGACTCCCCGGAGAGGATGCCGGCGCAGGAGGAAGCGACAGCGAGGATGCCGCCCCGGTAAGGAAGAGCCGGCGGTGGAACAAGAAAAAGAAGAACAAGGAAGTACTGGTTGTCGAGCAGTCCGGCAAGGAGGCTCCCGCCAAGAAGACACAGGCTGGCGGCTCCGGCAAGGAGCCTGCCCCTGTAGCGGCAGCCGACAAGCAGGACGGCTTCGACAAGCAGTACTGCAAGATCCATCGCACCAAGGGCCACGATCTCCAGAACTGCAAGAGGGTAGAGTACCTCGTAGAACAGCAGAAGGCTGAATACGAGCGTCGCGACAAGGAGAAGGCCCAAGGAGGCGGAGGAGAACCCAGCAAGAAGCGGCCGTTCAATGGCCGGGGAGGACGCCGCGGCAAGGCCAAGCAGCGGCAAGGAGACAGACCTCCCCGGGGCCGCGACAAGGATGAGGACGAAGACGACGATGAGGACATGGATGAAGGAGATACCAGCGAGCAGGAGATCCAGAAGGCCACAGAGGTTCTGTGCGTTGACGAAGGTGCCTCTCTGTACACTTCCCACCGCCAACTCAAACAGTGGGTCCGGGAAGTGAATGCAGCTGAGCCACCCGTCGAGTCGCGCAGGCTGCTGAAATGATCCGGCACGCCCATCATCTTCGACCTTGAGGACCACCCTGACCGCACAACAGCGGTCGGGTGCTTGCCGATGTTGGTTTCACCAACTATCCGTAACCTCAAGGTCACCAAGATGTTGGTTGACGGCGGGGCCGGCCTCAACTTGATCTCCGCTGCTGTGATCAAGAAACTACAGATCCCTGACAGCGAGCTCGAGGAAACCGGGACATTCCAAGGGATCAACCCGGGAAGGAGCAAGCCGAAGGGGAAGATCACGCTGCCAGTGACCTTTGGTGGGGAGCTCAACTTCAGGACAGAGAGGATCACGTTCGACGTCGCCGATATCCCATTGCCATATAATGGGATACTTGGCCGTCCTGCCCTCGCCAAGTTCCTGGCAGCTTCCCACTACGCATACAATGTACTCAAGATGCCGGGGCCGATAAGCGTCATCTCTGTCCCCGGCGACAAGAAGGACGCGCTTATCTGCGCCGACAAGATCTACCGGGATGCAGCAGCCGCGGCAGACAGCAGCACACTTGCCACTGAAGCTCCCGGGGGGAAGACCAAGACCAAGTCCGGCAAGAGCTCTGGGGCCCACTCCGGCAAACGCACCTCTTCGGAGTGCTGCGCTGCCGTCGAGGACGCACCATCGAGCTCCACCGGCAAGTGTAAGAAAGGAATGGCAGCTCCACCGGCAACCAAGAAGGTGTCCGCCAAGGAGGACGGCACTGGTGGTACCTTCACCATCAGTGCTACACTCGACCCCAAATAGGAAAGCGCGCTCGTTGCCTTCCTGCGGGCGAATGTCGATGTGTTTGCATGGCAACCGTCTGACATCCCCGGCGTTCCCAGGAAGGTAATTGAGCACAAGCTTGCTGTTTGTCCTCACGCGCGGCCCGTCAAGCAGAAGGTCAGGAAGCAAGCTGTGGAGCGCCAAGAGTTCATTGCCGAGGAGATAAAGAAGTTGGAAGCAGCAGGCCTAGTTAGAGGCGTGATCCATCCTACGTGGTTAGCCAATCCGGTTGTTGTGCGCAAGGCCAATGGGAAGTGGAGACTTTGTATAGACTTCACTGATGTGAATAAAGTGTGTCCCAAGGATCCGTTTCCCTTGCCGCGTATCAACCAAATTGTGGACTCCACGGCTGGATGTGAGTTGCTTTCATTCCTTGATGCATACTCAGGTTACCACCAGATATTCATGGCCAAGGAAGATGAAGAGAAGACTTGTAATGCCCAGGATGGAGTTATACCTCCTACGTGTCGAGGCACGACTTAAAGGCATAAGTCCATCCTATAATGATCTCAAGTTTGGTAATCTTTGCACAACTCATGTAAAAGAGGGATAGTAAACTGAAAATAGTTGGCTTACAATCGCCATGTCACAGAATACAGTACAAGTCTCAAACATCATACATTAAGATCACTACAACCCTCTAAGGGCAAAAGCCAAATGTCGAAGTACCAAACCCAGATAAAAATAAACCATAGGCGGATCGAATCCTAGTAAGAGACTCCACTACTGATCGTCCGGGTAGCGCACATAGTAACGGCTACGCTCCTCGTCGTACTCCCAATCTAGCTCGGTGCCATCGCCTGGATAGCTCACAGCTGGACCTGCATCTGGTGTGTGAAGTAACTGTGAGCCACAGAGGACTCAGCAATCCCGTTCCCGGGTAACAGAACTATTTAAGCCTTTAGGTGAGGGAAAGGCTGAAGAAAGAACAAGTCTGCAGCAGCAACTAGCATCTAACTTACGCAAGTGAGAGCGAGAAGAGAAGGCATCGGCGAGAAGTGATCACGAAGTGATCCTAGCTACAAGCTCACCAACATAACCCCTCCGTGTTCAACTCCCGAACCCCTATTCGGAAATTGACAGTCACGGAACACACGCTGGTAGTGTATTAGTATCCTTGTGTCAAGTTATCTACAACCGGAATTAACAAGCTCCCATCTGCCACATAACCGCGGGCACGGCTTTCGAAAGTTCAAACCCTGCAGGGGGTGTTCCAACTTGACCCATTACAAGCCCACGATCCGCGGAGTCGCAACTCCAAAGTGGGAAGACCCGAGTATCCTCGGAATCCCGTGCTCAAGATATACCGAGCTAAGGTAAGGCTAATCCAGCAAATCCTCCCGGCGTGCCGACACCCTGATAGTAGCCGCGCGTATCTCGTCTCAGGCCACGACCGGATGGGCGATTCTACAGGTTTTTACCAAACCTCGAGTTTCCTTGAGGTGGCCCCGCAGAACCCCCGTTTCGGACCAACACTCATGTGGAGCACTGGCCCGGGGTTGTTGATTAAGAAAGAGGGTTAATTACTCCCTATGCATGTTTAGTTTGTTATTAGGCAAATAGTACCAATGTTGGGACTTGCTGGAAAAGAATTAGCACTTAGCGGTTTATCGAGGGGGTCCCATACACCCCAACCGTGTTAGGAACGCATAAACAAGGAACATAAAACCGGCTTATACGGATCCTAACGGCATGAGTGGAACAAATCACCAAGCAAAAGGCTTAGCCTTCCACCCTTGCCAATATATAGATGATTTCAATTAAAGCATTTATATAGTGTGATATAACCCAACCAAACTTCAACATGAAGGAAGCATCTTCACTTCACCTGCAACTAGCAACGCTATAAGAAGGGCTGAGCGAAGCGTACTTAGCCAAGCAACGGTTTGCATAGGTAGGGTGGTTAAACATGGCAATTGGTTACAAGTAGGAGGCTGACAAGAAGAACATGGGCATCGAGGCAAAACTATAGATCGAGACTACTAGCAATAGACAAAGATAGTAATGTTATCGAGGTTCGGTCATCTTGCCTGAAGAGAATTCGTTCGGATCGTAAGAAGGGTCCTCGTGCTCAACCTCGCTGGAAAACTCGTGCTCAACTTCGAACCCGGTCTCAGCTTCCGGCTCTAAACAAGACAAACACACCAAGCACCAATCAACACGATGCAATGCGCACTCGAAAAACATGAATGCATGATGGATGCACTAGGGATGCACATGGAGCACGTAAAACATCACTCAAGCAAAACATGTCAAAACAAGATAACAAGCTGATATTATTAATCTACACAGAAAATCACCCAAGTTTGATATAAGATTCGCTGAAATCGGAGTTACGGGCTAAAAGTTATGCCCGAAACAAGATTTGAGCGAAAACTGAAAATTACAGCAACATAGCATCTTTGGAGCTCAAAATAATTAAACTACAGCACCCAAAAAGCATGGCAAAGGACATGAACATAAACTAGATATAAAGTACAGCATCTAGGTCCAAAGTGCACCCCTAACGGAGTCACGGATCAATAGCAATGATCTTGGACATATTGAACTTTGAAATAAAATTCTGGCAGCAGAATTTTATTGAAACTTTAGAGCAAAATATAAACATGCTACAGCCACTCAAATGGATATGTGAGGACATGACTGGAAAGACAACAATATATACTTCAAGGAACAATCAAAATCCACCCCAAAACTATCATGCTTTGTCCTACAACATCACACGAACATGGCATCGGAACGTTACAGATTTCAGACTTAGTGAAAATTCACTAAGTCCTAAAACAGCAACATCATCATAGCACACAAAAGAGCATGTTTAAGACACCTCGAAACTAAACATGGCAAAGGGTAAGCACCTCATCAAAATACATATGATGGTGATCCCGGAACACACAAGCATGCATCATGGTGGTGAACACACCGATTACAACGAGCTCAACAAGATGGCATTTCATAACAAGTGAAAACACCTTATATGAGCATGGCACTTTGCAACGATGACAACAAGGCAACAATAAATCTAACATGCAACCTATCACACACAACACGTAGTTCGTGGCAAGACGAACACGTCGACATGTCATTTGCATCGTTTGGACAAACGAGCTAAAAGATATCACAAGTCAAAGGTGGCATGAAAATAACACATAACAGCAGTTTGTAACATGATGCACTCTTGCAACAGCAAAACAAGTGTCAAGATGACATCTAACATGCATGACTACAACAGGTAAAACGTAGAGGACATCTCCACGAACATCTGGACATGCTACACGCGCAAAACGGAGCAACAGGCACCAAGTTACAGCAGTTCAAAGTTAGCATTTCAGATCAGGAAAAACTGGACTTAGGGGATTTGAATTAAACCTCAGATCCAGATCTGAGATCTGATGAACAGTAACGGGCTGAACAGTACGGGCCGGCGGCTGGGATCTGGTCCCGGCCCGGAGGGAGAGGCGGCGGCGGCCCGATGCGCGCGGAGAAGGGCCCGGCGCTGCGCGGCGGCCCAAACGCGGAGGCGGCCGGCTTGCGGAGGGAGGCCCGCTCGCGGGCGAGGCTGGTTGGGCCCGCGGGGCGGTGCGGCGACGGCCCACCGCGCGGAGCGGAGCAGTACGGGCGGCGGCGGCCCACGCGACCGTCGCGGGGTGATGCGGAGCGGCTGCCTCGCCTCTTAGCGACGGGGAAGCGGTCCCCCCAGGCTCTGGCGATGTACGGGCCTTGGCCCAAGGTGGCGAGCGGCGAAGCGAGGGGTACGGGCCGATGGCCTGCGGTGGCGACTGCGGTCGCTCGGGCGGGGCCCGATGCGGTCGAAGCCCCCAATGCGATGGAGCGATCGCTGCGGTGGGTTGACTTCGAAGGGATCTGGCGCCGGCGACTGGTTCGAGGGACTGGCCAGATCTGCGGGAGGAATTTTGGGGAGCTGGGGAAAAAGGAAAAAAAAGGAAGGGGATCTAGAGGAGGAAGAAGAAGGGGATAGGAATGCCCAAATATAGACTAGGGGTCTATATTATAGCAGAATTTTAGGGTTAGGGAGAGTTTTAGGGGCGCTAGGAGCCCTCCGATCGCGATCCGACGGATCCGATCGCGGGGATAGTTTTAAAAGGCCTAGACGGAGATAAAAGAAAGCAGTAGGGGTATTTCCGGGACACGAAGCGAAGGCACTTCGGGCCCACACGAACAACGGAGGGAAAAGTCAACGGAGTCCAAACGAGACGAGATTTGAGAGGCGGGTTGCACACAACAAAACAACAACACACACAACAACCTCGCGGCACACCGGTAACGAAAAACGCCCAAACAACAAAGTAGGCCTACGGGACGTCACGGACACGTGAGGGAGCTCCGGAACACGAAACGGACAACGGGAAGGAACACACGGAACCGGATGCAACCCACAACACAAATGCAATGCAATGCACATGTCTACATGATATGAATGAATGCCACACACTCACACAACAAAACGACGAAAGCCCGAAAGACAAAGAACCCGAAATGGAAATAGATGAAGCCGGAGATATATTATATACCCAAAAGGGAAAGTATTACATCCGGGGCATTACAAACTCTCCTCTACTACAAAAAGATCTCGTCCCGAGATCTAGGACTGGAAAAAGGAAGGGTACTCGGAACGAAGATGATCTTCTCGTTCCCAGGTAGCTTCTCGGTCTGTGTGATGTGACCACTTGACTTTCAGAAACTTGATGGACTTCTTGCGAGTCTTGCGTTCGGTTTCTTCGAGAATTGCAACTGGATGCTCTCGGTAGGAAAGGTCTTGTTGAAGATCAATCTCCTCAAACGGAATCATGCGCTCAGGTGCCTTGAAGCATTTGCGAAGCTGAGACACATGGAAGACATCATGAACATTTGCAAAGTTGGAAGGGAGCTCGAGCTGATAGGCTAGATCGCCTCTTTTGCCAAGAATCTTGAAAGGACCGACGTATCTAGGAGCAAGTTTTCCTTTGATACCGAACCTTTGGGTTCCTTTCATCGGAGAAACTCGGAGATAGACATGATCACCGATGTCGAAAGCCAAATCACGATGCTTTCCGTCATAGTAGCTCTTCTGACGCGACTGAGCGGCCTTGAGATTCTCACGTATGACTTTGCACATTTCTTCGGCTTCAGAGATCAAATCATTGCCAAGAAGTTGACGTTCACCTGTTTCAGACCAGTTGAGAGGGGTACGGCACTTCCTGCCATAGAGAATTTCAAACGGTGCTTTGCCTGCACTTGCTTGAAAGCTGTTGTTGTAAGAGAACTCGGCAAATGGAAGGCAGTCTTCCCATTTCATGCCGAAGGAGATGACACAGGCTCTGAGCATATCTTCTAGGATCTGATTCACACGCTCGACTTGACCACTAGTCTGAGGGTGAAAGGCAGTGCTGAACCTGATCTTCGTGCCCATGGCGGACTGAAAGGAGTCCCAGAACCTTGATGTGAACAAGCTGCCACGGTCTGAGGATATCACTTGAGGAATGCCATGTAGGGACACAATTCTGGAAGTGTACAGCTCTGCAAGTTGAGCTGCACTGATTGATTCTTTGACTGCAAGAAAGTGAGCAACTTTGGTAAGCTTGTCAATCACCAGAAAGATAGCATCATTGCCTCACTTGGATTTAGGAAAACCAGTGACGAAGTCCATTTCAATGTGGTCGAACTTCCACTCAGGGATAGGAAGAGGTTGGAGAAGACCGGCTGGACGTTGATGTTCTGCTTTCACTCTTCTGCATACATCACATTCATTCACGAATTGGGCAATCTCCCTTTTCATGCGTGTCCACCAGTAAGATTGCTTGAGGTCTTGATACATCTTGGAACTGCCAGGATGAATGGAAAGGAGAGAATCATGAGCTTCTTCCATTATGAGCTTCCTGAGATCACCTTTGGGAACAACGAGTCTGTCCTCGAAGAACAAGGTATCTCTCTCATCAACACGGAAGCACTTATATTTTGGAGTGCCCTTTGCAATCCCATGTTTCACCTTCTTCACCATGGTATCACTGAGCTGGGCCTCACAGACTTGATCTTCCAAGGTAGGAGCAATTTGGAGATTAGCAAGAAAACCCTGCGGAACAACTTGAAGGTTGAGCTTCCTGAATGCTTCACAAAGCTCAGGCTGGTGTGGCTTGATAAGAAGGCTGTTGCAATATGCCTTTCTGCTCAAAGCATCTGCAATCACATTCGCCTTGCCTGGAGTGTACTCAATGCTGGGGTTGTACTCTTGGATCATCTCGACCCAACGAGTCTGGCGGAGGTTCAGATGCGGCTGTGTGAAGATGTACTTCAAGCTCTTGTGATCAGTGAAGATGTCGACCTTTCTGCCCAACAACAGATGTCTCCACGTAATCAGAGCATGTACCACAGCTGCTAGCTCGAGATCATGTGTGGGATAGTTCTTCTCACTGGGCTTGAGCTGCCGAGAAGTATATGCCACAATTTTCTTATCTTGCATAAGCACACCACCAAGACCTTGAAGAGAAGCGTCACAGAACACTTCATATGGCTTGGTTTCATCCGGAGGAGTCAGAACTAGAGCAGAAACAAGCTTCTCTTTGAGGGTTTTGAAAGCCACTTCACACTCGGGAGACCAAAAGTATTTGACATTCTTCTGAAGGAGGTTGGAAAGAGGCTTGGCAATCTTGGAGAAGTTCTCCACAAACCTTCTGCAATAGCTGGCAAGACCCAGAAAACTGCGGAGCTGCTTGACGTTCTGAGGAGCTTCCCAGTTGACAATTGCTTCAACTTTCTCGGGATTAACCGCAATACCGTCAGCTGAGATGATGTGGCCCAGGTACAAAACCTTATCGAGCCAAAACTCGCACTTTGAGAACTTGGCATAGAATTTATGCTCTCGGAGTCGATCAAGAACCAGACGCAAGTGCTTTTCGTGATCTTCTTCATTCTTGGAAAACACCAGAATATCATCCAGATACACAAGCACGAACTCGCCAGTATAGGGGTTGAAGATGTAATGCTTCATCCTTGAAAAGGTAGGAGGAGCATTGGTGAGACCGAAGGACATGACGGTATACTCGTATGAACCGTAGCTCGTTCTGAAGGCCGTCTTGGGAATGTCTTCCTCGCGAATGCGAATTTGATGATAGCCCATTCGGAGGTCAAGCTTAGAGAACACTTTAGCTCCTTTGAGCTGCTCAAAGAGTTCGTTGATGTTGGGGAGCGGATACTTGTTCTTAATCGTCTTCTTGTTCAGTGGCCGGTAGTCAACACAGAGACGCTCCGTGCCATCTTTCTTCTTGACAAATAAGACACCACAGCCCCACGGAGATGTACTCGGTCTGATGAGACCCATACTCTCCTGCTTATCAAGCTGCTTCTTCAATTCCTTCAATTCATCCGGAGAGAGCTTGTATGGACGCCGGCAAGCAGGTTCGGTGCCCGGCTCGAGTTCAATGACAAACTCGACCTGACGGTGTGGAGGCATGCCTGGAAGATCTTCTGGAAAGACGTCTTGATATTCATTCACCACTGGAATTTGCTCTATGGCATTAATTTCGCCCTTATCATTAAGAGAGAAAAGCCGAATAGTATTATCCCTGGAGGCGAAGATAATCACGTCTTCATCAGAATGAGTCATCTTGACTTCCTTCTGGGCACAATCAATGTGAGCATCGTGCTGAGAAAGCCAATCCATTCCGAGAATGAGGTCGATATCAGAATGACCAAGAATCACCGGAGAAGCCAAAAATCGATAGTCACCCATGCGAATGGAAACATCCGGAGCATATATACTGGAATGCATCTGCTTTCCCGGAGAAGAAACTGCCAACTGCCTCGGAAAAGCTGCTGTGGTCACACTATGCTTGGATGCAAACGGGTATGACATGAAAGAATGTGAAGCACCCGAATCAAATAACACTTTAGCTGGAAAAGAGTTTACTGGAAGGTTACCCAGAATAACATCAGAAGAAGCCTCTGCTTGTGCTGCATTCATCAGATTGACCCTGGCAGCTTTTGGATCATGCCTGACAATAGCTGAACTCACAGGTGGTGGAGGAGGAAGACGCTTCGGATTCGGACATCTGTTGGCATAATGACCCTTCTGGCCACACTTGTTGCACACCACTTCAGAGAGAGGACGGAAATGAGAGCCACTTGACTTGGAGCCTTGAGACTGAAACTGCTTCTTCGACTGGTTGCTTTGGTTGGGTGGGTGGGAGAAACCACGACCACTAGAGTTCTTGTTGTTGGAGTTGTTGAAGTTGCTGGAGTTGTTGTATGGAGCTCGAATCATTGGAGGAGGAGGAAGCCAGAATTTCTGTTGTTTCGCAGCCAACTGAGACGATGAGGTAGAGTGAACAGCATCTCGAATTCTCTTCTTAGAAGCCTCCATCTTAAGCTGAGCTGCTTCTTGTTTCAAAGCCATGTTATAGAACTTATCGAATTCGTCTGGCTCGAACAAAGTGAGAGCAAGCTGAAGTTCATCTTTGAGACCTCCACGGAACTGATAGATTTTGCTCTTTGCATCAGGAATGTCTTGCTTTGCATAGCGAGCGAGGTTTTGGAACTTGACATTATACTGATAGACTGTCATGGAGCCCTGCTTGAGGTTGCGGAATTGCTCACGCATACCCTCAATGACACTTGTAGGAATGTGATGCGAGCGGAAATCCTTGCAGAAATTCTCCCATGAGATCACTTGACCCGGCCTTGAGTCTTTGTACTGCTGCCACCAATCAGCTGCTTGATCTTTCAGTTGGAAGGCTGCAAACTTCACATAGTCATCTTCTTTCACGTTACTGCACTCAAAATGCTTCTTTATGTCGGTCAACCAATCCTCAGCATCAAGAGGGTCGACACAGTAACTGAAAGCTTTAGGATTGTTAGCCAGGAACTGGTTGAGGGTAGCATGGTGCTGCTGGAAGAAGTTGCCTTGGTTCATTGGAACGCCCTGATTAGCTTGATTAGCTTGCATAGCTTGCATTTGCTGCATCATCTGCATCATCAACTGAGTGTTCTGAGCAGTAGTCTGCATAATTGCTCTCCAAGCCTCAGGCGGAGGAGGAGGGGAAGGAGGACGTTCTGGGACCTCTTCCACCTCTGGGTTGGCATTCGGAACCTTTTTCGGAGCCATCCTGTAAGAGATGACCACGAATCAGCAATTGATTGACAAAAGGAATAAGCTGAATCAATGGAATGAATTGCAACAAGTCTTCACAATAATCATTCGAACAATAAGAACGAATGAAATCATCCGAACAAGAGGAACGAATGAATTTCTCAGTTAATTGATAACATCAGTCTTCACGAGAAGCCACATAGGGATCAAAAGGATAAAATAAAAAAACAACAAGGTATGGAAAGGAACAAACACAAGAAAGGAGTTTCGTTCTAACATCTTTGTGCTGAAAGCATATGAACGCGTTACGAAAAGGTTTTGCAATCCCCGGATCAGCATAGCCAAGGACCCTTTAAGATGCAACTCCTGATAGTAACATCGGTCATATAACCTCTTCACTCAATGTCGAACCCCGAACTCACTAACCTGCATTCGTTGGAAGAATGCCTACGATCTACTGGATAAAACCCACCTATAGTTTTCCGAAAGATTCCAGTTATGCAATCAGGTGTTGGGGATACACGGGAAGCACCGCGCAATCAACTCTAACCTACATCCAGGTGTATCCATCCTTCAACACATAACCAGTCTTTCTCGGAAACTGTGTACCTCGGACCTTCGAAAAGCATCCACTATAACAAGCTATGGCAATACTCCCGAACTACCTCCCCAGTACTGGGTGATGTCGGGGTTATCTTGCCACTGGCCGTATAGGGGAGATTTTCGATGTCGGCCGTCTTAAGTATTTAGTACTGTCGCGATATGCTTGTTACAATGATACCCCGAAGCTCAACTCCTCGGTAACAGGAGGCATCGAGAACAATATCCTTGTCACAAGAACATCGAAACAATCCCAGAACACTCGCGGGATTCCTAAAAAAAATTTTTGTGCAAATTTTGAAGATAGGAGAGACAAGAGTATACGTCAGGAGTCCTCACCAGAGAGAAAGGGGATGAGAAGCAAAGAAATCCTACTCTCCGATATAATATAGGACTCAAAAAGTTTTCAGTGTGTGCCTAGACTCAACCGTCAACGGTTTGATCAAACAGTGGGGGCTCCTAGGTCGGAGAAGGCTCTGAATACCAACTTGTAATGCCCAGGATGGAGTTATACCTCCTACGTGTCGAGGCACGACTTAAAGGCATAAGTCCATCCTAGAATGATCTCAAGTTTGGTAATCTTTGCACAACTCATGTAAAAGAGGGATAGTAAACTGAAAATAGTTGGCTTACAATCGCCACGTCACAGAATACAGTACAAGTCTCAAACATCATACATTAAGATCACTACAACCCTCTAAGGGCAAAAGCCAAATGTCGAAGTACCAAACCCAGATAAAAATAAACCACAGGCGGATCGAATCCTAGTAAGAGACTCCACTACTGATCGTCCGGGTAGCGCACATAGTAACGGCTACGCTCCTCGTCGTACTCCCAATCCAGCTCGGTGCCATCGCCTGGATAGCTCACAGCTGGACCTGCATCTGGTGTGTGAAGTAACTGTGAGCCACAGAGGACTCAACAATCCCGTTCCCGGGTAACAGAACTATTTAAGCCTTTAGGTGAGGGAAAGGCTGAAGAAAGAACAAGTCTGCAGCAGCAACTAGCATCTAACTTACGCAAGTGAGAGCGAGAAGAGAAGGCATCGGCGAGAAGTGATCACGAAGTGATCCTAGCTACAAGCTCACCAACATAACCCCTCCGTGTTCAACTCCCGAACCCCTATTCGGAAATTGACAGTCACGGAACACACGCTGGTAGTGTATTAGTATCCTTGTGTCAAGTTATCTACAACCGGAATTAACAAGCTCCCATCTGCCACATAACCGCGGGCACGGCTTTCGAAAGTTCAAACCCTGCAGGGGGTGTTCCAACTTGACCCATTACAAGCCCACGATCCGCGGAGTCGCAACTCCAAAGTGGGAAGACCCGAGTATCCTCGGAATCCCGTGCTCAAGATATACCGAGCTAAGGTAAGGCTAATCCAGCAAATCCTCCCGGCGTGCCGACACCCTGATAGTAGCCGCGCGTATCTCGTCTCAGGCCACGACCGGATGGGCGATTCTACAGGTTTTTACCAAACCTCGGGTTTCCTTGAGGTGGCCCCGCAGAACCCCCGTTTCGGACCAACACTCATGTGGAGCACTGGCCCGGGGTTGTTGATTAAGAAAGAGGGTTAATTACTCCCTATGCATGTTTAGTTTGTTATTAGGCAAATAGTACCAATGTTGGGACTTGCTGGAAAAGACTTAGCACTTAGCGGTTTATCGAGGGGGTCCCATACACCCCAACCGTGTTAGGAACGCATAAACAAGGAACATAAAACCGGCTTATACGGATCCTAACGGCATGAGTGGAACAAATCACCAAGCAAAAGGCTTAGCCTTCCACCCTTGCCAATATATAGATGATTTCAATTAAAGCATTTATATAGTGTGATATAACCCAACCAAACTTCAACATGAAGCAAGCATCTTCACTTCACCTGCAACTAGCAACACTATAAGAAGGGCTGAGCGAAGCGTACTTAGCCAAGCAACGGTTTGCATAGGTAGGGTGGTTAAACATGGCAATTGGTTACAAGTAGGAGGCTGACAAGAAGAACATGGGCATCGAGGCAAAACTATAGATCGAGACTACTAGCAATAGACAAAGATAGTAATGTTATCGGGGTTCGGTCATCTTGCCTGAAGAGAATTCGTTCGGATCGTAAGAAGGGTCCTCGTGCTCAACCTCGCTGGAAAACTCGTGCTCAACTTCGAACCCGGTCTCAGCTTCCGGCTCTAAACAAGACAAACACACCAAGCACCAATCAACACGATGCAATGCGCACTCGAAAAACATGAATGCATGATGGATGCACTAGGGATGCACATGGAGCACGTAAAACATCACTCAAGCAAAACACCTCAAAACAAGATAACAAGCTGATATTATTAATCTACACAGAAAATCACCCAAGTTTGATATAAGATTCGCTGAAATCGGAGTTACGGGCTAAAAGTTATGCCCGAAACAAGATTTGAGCGAAAACTGAAAATTACAGCAACATAGCATCTTTGGAGCTCAAAATAATTAAACTACAGCACCCAAAAAGCATGGCAAAGGACATGAACATAAACTAGATATAAAGTACAACATCTAGGTCCAAAGTGCACCCACAACGGAGTCACGGATCAATAGCAATGATCTTGGACATATTGAACTTTGAAATAAAATTCTGGCAGCAGAATTTTATTGAAACTTTAGAGCAAAATATAAACATGCTACAGCCACTCAAATGGACATGTGAGGACATGACTGGAAAGACAACAATATATACTTCAAGGAACAATCAAAATCCACCCCAAAACTATCATGCTTTGTCCTACAACATCACACGAACATGGCATCGGAACGTTACAGATTTCAGACTTAGTGAAAATTCACTAAGTCCTAAAACAGCAACATCATCATAGCACACAAAAGAGCATGTTTAAGACACCTCGAAACTAAACATGGCAAAGGGTAAGCACCTCATCAAAATACATATGATGGTGATCCCGGAACACACAAGCATGCATCATGGTGGTGAACACACCGATTACAACGAGCTCAACAAGATGGCATTTCATAACAAGTGAAAACACCTTATATGAGCATGGCACTTTGCAACGATGACAACAAGGCAACAATAAATCTAACATGCAACCTATCACACACAACACGTAGTTCGTGGCAAGACGTACACGTGGACATGTCATTTGCATCGTTTGGACAAACGAGCTAAAAGATATCACAAGTCAAAGGTGGCATGAAAATAACACATAACAGTAGTTTGTAACATGATGCACTCTTGCAACAGCAAAACAAGTGTCAAGATGACATCTAACATGCATGACTACAACAGGTAAAACGTAGAGGACATCTCCACGAACATCTGGACATGCTACACGCGCAAAACGGAGCAACAGGCACCAAGTTACAGCAGTTCAAAGTTAGCATTTCAGATCAGGAAAAACTGGACTTAGGGGATTTGAATTAAACCTCAGATCCAGATCTGAGATCTGATGAACAGTAACGGGCTGAACAGTACGGGCCGGCGGCTGGGATCTGGTCCCGGCCCGGAGGGAGAGGCGGCGGCGGCCCGATGCGCGCGGAGAAGGGCCCAGCGCTGCGCGGCGGCCCAAACGCGGAGGCGGCCGGCTTGCGGAGGGAGGCCCGCTCGCGGGCGAGGCTGGTTGGGCCCGCGGGGCGGTGCGGCGACGGCCCACCGCGCGGAGCGGAGCAGTACGGGCGGCGGCGGCCCACGCGACCGTCGCGGGGTGATGCGGAGCGGCTGCCTCGCCTCTTAGCGATGGGGAAGCGGTCCCCCCAGGCTCTGGCGATGTATGGGCCTTGGCCCAAGGTGGCGAGCGGTGAAGCGAGGGGTACGGGCCGATGGCCTGCGGTGGCGACTGCGGTCGCTCGGGCGGGGCCCGATGCGGTCGAAGCCCCCAACGCGATGGAGCGATCGCTGCGGTGGGTTGACTTCGAAGGGATCTGGCGCCGGCGACTGGTTCGAGGGACTGGCCAGATCTGCGGGAGGAATTTTGGGGAGCTGGGGAAAAAGGAAAAAAAAAGGAAGGGGATCTAGAGGAGGAAGAAGAAGGGGATAGGAATGCCCAAATATAGACTAGGGGTCTATATTATAGCAGAATTTTAGGGTTAGGGAGAGTTTTAGGGGCGCTAGGAGCCCTCCGATCGCGATCCGACGGATCCGATCGCGGGGATAGTTTTAAAAGGCCTAGACGGAGATAAAAGAAAGCAGTAGGGGTATTTCCGGGACACGAAGCGAAGGCACTTCGGGCCCACACGAACAACGGAGGGAAAAGTCAACGGAGTCCAAACGAGACGAGATTTGAGAGGCGGGTTGCACACAACAAAACAACAACACACACAACAACCTCGCGGCACACCGGTAACGAAAAACGCCCAAACAACAAAGTAGGCCTACGGGACGTCACGGACACGTGAGGGAGCTCCGGAACACGAAACGGACAACGGGAAGGAACACACGGAACCGGATGCAACCCACAACACAAATGCAATGCAATGCACATGTCTACACGATATGAATGAATGCCACACACTCACACAACAAAACGACGAAAGCCCGAAAGACAAAGAACCCGAAATGGAAATAGATGAAGCCGGAGATATATTATATACCGAAAAGGGAAAGTATTACATCCGGGGCATTACAAGACTGCATTCATTACTCCATGCGGTACATACTGCTTTATACGCATGCCCTTTGGATTGAAGAATGCAGGCTCAACATTTGCAAGGGTGGTGCACACTGCTTTTGAGCCACAGATACACAGAAATGTGGAAGCCTACATGGATGATATAGTGGTCAAGAGCAAGAGCAAGGACACCCTGATTCAAGACCTTGGAGAAACCTTCGAGAATCTGCGCAAGATACATCTCAAGCTGAACCCCGAGAAGTGCGTCTTCGGAGTTCCCTCCGGCAAGCTTCTCGGGTTCTTTGTGTCACAGAGGGGGATTGAAGCTAACCCCGACAAGATAAAAGCTATTGAGCAGATTGAAGCCCCGAAGCGCGTCAAGGACGTAAGGAGACTTGCTGGTTGTGTGGCTGCCCTCAGCAGGTTCATTTCAAAGTCTGAAGAACGCGCCCTGCCTTTCTTCAAAATCTTGAAAAAGGCAGGTCCAATGAAATGGACTCCGGAAGCGGAGGCAGCACTTCAAGACTTGAAAGGATACCTGTCTTCCACTCCAATACTTGTCGCACCTAGGCCACAAGAGAAGTTGCTGCTATACCTAGCGGCAACCAATCAAGTGGTTAGTGCTGCGTTAGTAGCGGAGAGGGAAGCGGATGAGGAACCCACATTCCCGGCAAGCGAATCCAGCGACAAGCAGGGGGTTTCCCCGACAAGCTCTGGCCCCGACAAGGAGAAGTCTGCGCGGGAACAAGGAGAAGTGCGAAAGAAGATGGTGCAGCGCCCAGTGTATTTTGTAAGTTCCCTCTTGCAGGGGGCTAGAGCAAGATACTCTGGGGTGCAGAAGTTGCTTTTTGGCCTCCTCATGGCCTCAAGGAAGCTACGCCATTACTTCCAAGCACACGAGATAACAGTGGTCACTCGCTTTCCGTTGAAGAGGATATTGCAAAACCCGGAAGCAACAGGAAGGATCGTCGAGTGGGCATTAGAGCTGTCAAGCTTTGGTCTCAAGTTTGAGAGCACTTCAACCATACAGAGCAGAGCTTTGGCAGAGTTCATAGCGGAGTGGACCCCCTCACCAGATGAGGAAGTTCCAGAGACAAGCGCCCCCGTCCAAGAGGCAAGCCAAGAGTGGATGATGTACTTTGACGGTGCTTTCTCGCTGCAAGGCGCCGGTGCTGGCGTGGTCCTCATTGCGCCCACCGGAGAGCACCTCAAGTACGTTGTTCAGATGCACTTTCCCAAGGAGCAAGCGACAAACAATACTGCTGAGTATGAAGGTTTGCTTGCCGGCCTCAGAATTGCGGCCGAACTTGGGATCAAGAAGCTAATTGTACGGGGAGATTCACAATTGGTGGTCCGACAAGTAAACAAGAGTTATCAGAGCCCTTTGATGGAAGCTTATGTTGATGAAGTGAGGAAGCTTGAAGAACACTTTGAAGGCCTGCAAATGGAGCACGTTCCAAGAGCTCAGAATGATATTGCAGATGGCCTCTCGAAGTGTGCTGCAATGAAGTTACCTGTGGAACCAGGGACCTTCGTGCTCAAGCTGACTCAGCCATCCGTTACACCATCAGTTGGGCAGAGCAAGAAGAGGAAGCTGGTCTTCAGTGACTACTTGCCGGCGGATCTTCCCGAAGCCGCCACCAAGGTCCCTAAGATCAGTAACCAAAATGCTAAGGAACGATCTGCTCCTGCAGACCCAAGGGTCTGTACAGTTGAAGCAGGCGTTCCCGACAAGCCTTGCCCCGGCAGGCTTGCCGGGGAACCTTCAGCTCCGGCAGAGCCGCGGGTTCTTGCCGTGGAAGCTCAGGTTCCCGCAGCAGCACTAATGCCTTTAGTCCTTGCTGTTGAGCCCCAAGCTCCAGCGTGGGCACAGCAAATAGTCCGTTTTCTCCAAACTGGAGAACTTCCCGATGAGCCAGAAGAGATAGAGAGGATTACCAGGCAGTCAAGTATGTACCAGTTTGTCGACAATGAACTGTACAGAAGAAGACTCAACGGTGTCATGTTGAAGTGCATTTCCAGGGAAGACGGACAGAAGCTGTTGGCAGAGATACACGGAGGCATATGTGGCCACCACATTGGCGCAAGGACACTTGCCGGGAAGGCGTTCCGGCAAGGTTTCTTCTGGCCAGAAGCCCTCCAAGATGTAACTGCACAAGTAACCAAGTGTGAAGCGTGCCAATTCCACGCCAAGCAAATTCACCAGCCAGCTCAAGCTCTCCAGACGATCCCTTTGTCCTGGCCCTTCTCGGTCTGGGGGCTCGATATCCTCGGCCCCTTTCCCCGCGCAGTCGGGGGCTTTGAGTACTTGTACATTGCAATCGCCAAGTTCACAAAGTGGCCAGAAGTGGAACCGGCGAGGAAGGTGACAGCACAGTCAGCAGTGAGGTTCTTCAGGTCAATTGTTTGCCGTTTCGGAATCCCTAACAGGATCATCACCGACAACGGCACATAGTTCACAAGTCGCACCTTCATGCAGTATGCCCAAGACCTTGGCGCTAAGGTCTGCTTTGCTTCTGTTGCTCACCCGAGGAGCAATGGTCAAGCAGAGAGGGCAAATGCTGAAGTGCTGCGCGGACTCAAGACAAGAACCTTCGACAGGCTGCACAAGTGCGGAAGAAACTGGATAGAGGAGTTGCCGGCGGCTCTTTGGTCAATCAGGACGACACCAAATCGAGCCACCGGACAGACACCCTTTGCTCTTGTCTATGGTGCAGAGGAAATTCTCCCCACGGAACTCGTATACGGGTCTCCTCGAGTGCTCGCATACGATGAGCTCGAGCAAGAGCAACTGCGGCAAGATGACGCGCTGCTCCTCGAGGAGGAACGTCTCCAGGCTGCCGTACGAGCTGCTCGATACCAGCAAGCCTTGCGTCGCTATCATAGCCGCAAGGTCAAGGCCAGGAGTCTCGAGGAAGGCGACCTTGTTCTTCGGCGTGTTTAGTCCGCCAAGAATTCCAACAAGTTGACGCCGAAGTGGGAAGGCCCTTATCGGGTGAGACAAGTCACAAGGCCCGGCGCTGTCCGCCTTGAGACCGAAGAAGGCTTACCGGTGAGCAACTCCTGGAACATAGAGCACCTTCGCAAGTTTCACCCATAAGGCGCGGTTGCTGTGATCCGCTCCGGCAACCACCTTTTGTACAAGTCTTGCCGCTGTTGCATGTAAACCTTTGTACAAAGCCGGGCGCAGACCCCGTGCATCAGTAAAACTTTTGTGCTTCGCACCACTTTGTCGTTTTCATGCTGTTCCCTTTACTTGCATGTATCATCTGACACCTTGTGCAGCACACATCCCCGGTAAGCGATAAAGAGTCGCAAGGCTCCATGCTTGTATTTCCTCCTTTTTGTCTGTCTCTCAGAAGCAGAAGAAGTGTTCCTCGTGCACAAGTTTGCCGGGGGGGGGGGGGGGGGGG
>LR738710.1:832259652-832286887 GCA_902687465.1 Secale cereale | reverse complement strand
GGAAGGAGATAGAGGTGTGGACCAAGTGCTGTTCAAGAAAAGAAAAGCTTTGCCGGGAAGCAAACAACCCATAAAAGCTAAGTTACCAGAATTTGAGCAGTTCAAATTTTTTAAATTTTTAGTTGTCTTCCTTGAACAACCACCCTTTGTATGGAAAACCTGTGCGCGAAGGAACCTACCCGTGGCTAGCCGCGCCCTTACTTTGTTTCGAGCACGCTCAACGGCTTAAGTGAGCTGCGACAAGTGTCGCGCCCTTACTTCGTTTTCGAGTTCGCTCAGCAAGCTAAGTGTGCTGCGACTAGCTACGGCAAGGTTTCTTGCCGGCAAGGCCTTTGCCAGCAGGCTGCTAAGAGTCCAGCACTCAGCGCTCGTGGCAAAGGTCCCTTTGCCGGCGAGTTCCCTAAAAGCGTAGGGTAGAAAGCATACAAAGTGAAAGGACTGAGCAAGGGAGATAACACTGCGTCAATAGCCCAAAATAAAAGTATATCTTACAAAGATAAATTGCCGCCGTTCTAAACAACTACTGCCCATGACTTGATATGCAGCGGCAAAGGAAGCAGAAAGAAGGAAGTCTAGTCCCTGTGGTCTTCGTCAATCCTCTGGATCTTGCCCACCTTGGCTACGATGTGGGCAACTTGCGCCCTCAACGCCTCCTGGTTAGCTTCGGGCGGCAAGGTCCGGAGGACGTTGACGAGGTTGATGCCGGGGTTGCGGTAGACGATCTTCGACAAGACCCGCTCCATGGTGCCCATGCAGAGCCGACGCGCCTCGTCGGCCAGCTGCACGGGGATCTTCTCCCGCAGCCGCGCAAGCGCTGGCGCCACCCCCCTGAAGAACAGACTCAGTTTGGCGCTGTGGGGGAGGCTCTCGTCCGGGGAGTACACGAGGTGCTCCACCCTCAACGCCATCATCTCCATGTCGATGTTGGCGGCGGAGGTGACGAGTTCATCAGTCCACTGCTCCACTGCCCGGTTGAAGTTGTTCTGCGAGA
This sequence comes from Secale cereale, assembly GCA_902687465.1. Classification (NCBI taxonomy): domain Eukaryota; kingdom Viridiplantae; phylum Streptophyta; class Magnoliopsida; order Poales; family Poaceae; genus Secale; species Secale cereale. The sequence continues at coordinate 832,285,896 of LR738710.1, read as the reverse complement.
TGGCGGCGCTCTCCACCAAGGCCCTTTCTTTGCGGAGTTCATCCTTCAGCTTCGTCTCGCGGTCCCGGGCGGCGTCGAGCGAGTCAGTCAGGGTGGAGAGCTTCAGCTCTAAATCAGCAATGGAGTTCCTGGCGTCAGCGAGCTCTTTGCCCTTCTCGGAGAGGCGCACTTGCAGCTCAGAGTTGGTATGGGCATCCTTCTCCCGCACCACATTGAGCGCGGTGACCCTTTCTTCGCTCGCCTTCAAGTACAGCTCCGTCTGCGCCACCTTGGCCTCCAGATCTTTCTTAGCAGTCTCCGCGGAAGCAGCGGCGTTCCTCGCCTCCTTCAGAGCCCCGCCAATGGCCTGCTCCCGGGCGGTGAGGTCGTCCTCGTGGGCGTCGAGGTCGACCTTCCGCCGGTTGAGTATTCCTTCCCGCCGAGACAGCTCCTTGGCGGCCAATCGCTGCTGCTCCTCAACCTCGGCCTTCTCGAGGACGAATGCCTGCTGCGCCCCGGCAAGCTCTTCACGCTCCTCCGCCAAGTTGCGGAGGGCCGCCTGGTTGGCGGCACGGAGCTCCGCGGCGCGCTTCTCCAGGTCAGCTCCAGCCTTGGCAGCCAGAGCCTCCCGAGACTCTAACTTCGCCTGCCTGGCCCGGTACAAGGCCAGGAGCCGGCGAAGGAGTCGCTCCTCTTCGGGCTCGTCGCTGCTGCCGGGCACATCAACGACCTTCAACCCCGCGGCGGCAAGGACTTCTCCGTCAAACGTCTCCCCCTCCGCGGGTGCTCTTGATGAGGACGCCCACGGGACTTGTATAAAGACCCCGTTGGCGGCCTCCAGATAGACTCCCTGCCCAGCCTCAGTGGCGGAAGGGTCGGCGGCCGGTGCAGCGTCCGACGCTCCTGCGGCCTCCGGGCCAGCAGTGCGGTCGCCGGTCCCTTCCCCAGCCGCGCCGTCTGCGGTCGGGGCGGTCTCTTCAGCGGCTGGCTCGTCGGCTCCAGCCATTCCCTCGGCGGCAGTGGCGTTGCCGCCGTCGCCGTGCACCTCCTCCTCAGCGGTGGTCTCCGTCTCCATCAGCTCTGGGGCAGGAGGATCTAGCAGAAGAAAAAGAAAAGAAAGAATCAAGCAAATATCCAAAAAAGAAGAATCCAAGAAGAAGAAATTACAAAGTTTACCTTCGCGGATCTCTTCGACGACGGGGTCCCTCGTCGGGGAATTCTCCCTTGGCGGCGGAGTAGTAGCCCTTGCTGGCGGAGGGACGCTTGCGCCCTCCCTTGGCGGGGTGCTCACCCTTATCGGGCTGCTCACCCTTGGCGGGGTACTCGCCCTTGGCGGAGTACCCGTCCTTGGCGGAGCACTGTCCCTCGCCGGGGAGCTCATCCTTGGTGGGGAAGGTGGGGCAAGCAACTCGTCGGGGGCGACTTCCTGGTGCTCCTACGGCTCCGGCTCCACTTCTGCACAAGACAACAAAATATCAGTAACGATAACAACCTCAAGCGCGCCCGACGAGCAGAAAATTGAACACATAGACTTACGCTGGGGGCTGCGCTGGGGGCTGCGCTGGGGGCTGCTCCCCGGAGCAGCAGGCTGATCTGGCAAGTTTGCCCCTGGCGCATCCTCCGTCGCTGCGGCAGGCTCGTCGTCCTCGATGTTGACCACAGGGATCTTGGCCCTCTTCGCCATCCGTTGGGTCAAGGTCCTAAAAACCAAACAAGATCAGAACCAAGCAAGAGAAATCAAGACAAAATCAATAGGAACAGAAAGTGCAAGAGCTTACTCTTCCTCCTCGTCGTCGGAGCTAAGGGCGGAGAAGTCGAACTCCGCCTGGCGCGCTCCAGCGCGAGGAGCTGGAGGAGATCTCCCCCTCGGGCGCTTGGCGGGCTTCGGGGCTGCGGGCTGTGAGGACCCAGCGCCAGTCATCGCCGAGGCCCGAGGGGCAGAAGGAGCACCAGAGCCGCTCCGGGAAGATCCCCCTCCGCTTGTCGCTCGGGGCACCAGAGCACCAGAGCCGCTCGGGGCACCTCCTTGACGACCTCGCTTGTCGTGGAGGCGCGCGCCGCACGGCGCTTCGGCTGCTGTCGAGGCGCCTATGGCCTCGCCGGCTCGGCGGCCTTGCGAAGGCGTTTCTTCTGTTGTTGCGGGGGGCTTGGTGGCGGCGGAGAGTTCTCCGAGGATGATGAGGCGTCGTCAAGATTTAGAGACCCACCGGAGTCTTCATCAGAATCTCCGGACTCGGCGTCCTCCTCCTCCTCCTCCTCGGCGGGCCCGCTGGACTCGATACCCTGCCCGGCAGCCTCGCTCGCCCCGGCAACTTCGCTTGCCCCGGCAAGCTTCCTGGCAGGTTCCCCGGCGAACTCCTCGGGCGCAATCTTCAGGAGCTTGAGGATTTCTGCCTCCTCAGCCTGGCTCACCGCGTCCGCCGCCTCTGCTTCATCCACGGTATATCCGAATTCGCCCGCAGCCGCAGCTGCGGCGGCCTCCTCCATCCTGGAGGCAATGTATGCTACATCCCGGTCGGTGGTGTCCCGGGTGAGGCCCTTCTTCTCCTCGGCGTTGCAGGGCTTCTCGACCAAGTTGTCGAAGAAGGCTTGCACAGTCTCCGCTGAGGGCACCAGCCAAGTGGGGACGACCCCGTGGGAGTCACACTCGGGCATCACCGCGCGTATGGCACTGAGGGCAGTGTTGTTGCATAACGGCACCACTCCCACCGACGGCTTGAACCACTCTGGATGCTTGGGGTCATGCTTAAACAGTTCCCGGACCATCCCCTTCAGCTCCAGGACGGTGAAATTGTAGTTCAACCCGGGGCGCAGCCTCATGAAGTCTACCGCGTTGCCGAATTCCCAAGCAGGTCTCTTTCTTTCCTGCAGAGGGGCAATGCGGCGGCGGAGGAAATCAGCCCCAACTTCGCCCACAGTCAGATTGGCGGCCCGGAGACGAAGAATCCTAATGAGGGCAATCTCCAACTTGTCGTCCTCCGGGGCCAATTCGCTCCAATCCTTGCCGCGCACTATTGGAGTTTGGTGCGGCGAGGTAAACGACTCAGGCTTCTCTTCCAGAACCCAGCACCAATCCGCCCTCCACTCCTCCCACTTGCCGCGAAGCTCCCCTTTCAAGTACGCCTCTTTCTTGTTCAACCTGAAGATCCAGGAGATGCCGCCGGAGAGTGGGGATCCGGACTCTACTCTAGGCATGAAGAAATGACGGAAGAGAGCTACATTTGGGTGGACCCCTACATAGTTTTTGCACAGATGTGCGAAAACAGCCAAGGTAAGGACAACGTTAGGGGTGAAATGTAGGAGGTGGAGGCCGTACGTATTCATCACATCACAAAAGAACTCCGAGAACGGAGGGCACAGACCACAGTGGAAGAACGCGGCAAAGTAAAAGTACCCGCCGGGGAACATGTCGATGGCGACGGCGGGGAGTACTCTGGTGCGGGGATGAGCCTTCGTCTCCCTCGCCCAGAACAAGTAGTACTTGTCCCGGAGCTCCCTCGCGCCGAGCGTCGGCGGGAAGACCACCCTCTGCCTCCGCATAGCTGCTAACTTCGCCGCCTGCTCGGACTTCTCCTTCTTCGCCTTGTCGCCCTTCGACTTGTCGCTCTTCGGGGCCATGGCGGGGGCGGCAGGGAGGGAGGCTAGGAGGTCGCTGGCGCTGCGGGTGTTGGATGCGGCGGAGGGAGTGGAGCTCGGCTCTCCGTCGACCTTTGCGGAAGCAGAGGGCGACGGGGGTTTCTGGAGATTGAAGACACAATGAAGGCAATGGAGGGAAACTGCCCCTGCTTCCTCTGCTTTTAAGGAGGAAGTGGGGGACGTTCCGCATTTCCCATTAAGGAACAGGCCACGATCTCTCCCACGACGCCGCAATCGACGCGTGCTGTTAGGGAGGGATGCGGCGGATACGGAGAGGGATACGGCTCGCCGTGGGCCGCGTGTGCCCGTGCACTGTCTTGGGCCTGGCCCAACAGCGCTCGGCACCGTGTGTGGCCCAGGCCCGGGGGCTCCTATCGGTGTACTAAGGTAGGCGTACCCTAGTACCCCAACTTGTGCACGGGTAGTAGCAGCTTCCCGCGGCAGGGCTTGCCACGCGCTTGCCAAGGCCCACTTTGGTCCCTATGAAGCCATTCAAGAACAAAGTATCCAAGTTAAGAGACAAGACCCCGGCAAGAGGAGCTTGCCGGGAAGGCCGCACCAGGCTCAAGGTTACTACTCCAACACAAGACCCTGGCAAGAGGCGCTTGCCAGGAAGGCCAAAGGATAACACTGCAGAAGATACATCGTGGCGCACCCTGCGCCCCAGCGGGGCCCGGGAAGCGGCAAGCTTCCGGGCCCGACAAGATAGCGGCCCCGACAAGGTGCTTGCCGGGGGAAGCTCACACTGTGTGCCTGCGTTCCAGCTCATTCGGCCACGCGTCGCCCTGGGGCCCTTCCGGGGGCACGTGGCAGATGGCTGTGCAGCCCGAGGGACACGCTGGCAAGCCGCGGTGACGAGGCTACCACCGTGGCGAACGGAGACGCATGGACAGATGCTTTTGGGGTCGACGGCGACGGGCATTCAATGCCCTTGTCCCCCACCGTCAAGGTTAGGTGAAGACCACTGTTCATCCACTGTTCATGCACTATTCACGCACTGTTACAACTACCACCAAATTTACATTTTTACCCTCCTCTACGTTGACACCTGTCGGTGACCCCTTTGAGCTATAAAAGGAGGCCCATGCACAACGTAGAGGGGGTTCAATCCTAGAAACTCACACACTCCCACGCTCGGTGTAGCTGGTACTGTAGATCTTCAAGCTCCCGAGCCCGAAAACTCAATACAACCAGAAGCAGGAGTAGGGTTTTACGCGTCCGCACGGCCCGAACCTGGGTAAACTGCCCGCGTGTGCCCCTCGATCTGCTCTCCGTGCTCCCTCCGCTCCCTTACCGCAACGTAGAAGGGGCTATTGAATGATTGTGGTCTACTAAAAATATTGGTGTTAAGGTTTGTGATTCCCAATGCATGCACGTATGGTCTCGTAACTATGTAACCAAATTGGTGCGCATTGTAATTTGATTGTTTATCTTTGCATGAAGGTCGGGCGCGCCCGATGGTTAACTCCTACCAAAATCCCCTCTAGGAGCATGCGTCGTAGTATTTTTGCTTCGAGGGCTAATAGATTTTTCGCAATAAGTATGTGAGCTCTTTATGACTAATGTTGAGTCCATGGATTATACGCACTCTCACCCTTCCACCTTTGCTAGCCTCTCTTGTACCGCGCAACTTTCGCCGGTACCATACACCCACCATATATCTTCCTCAAAACAGCCACCATACCTACCTATTATGGCATTTCCATAGCCATTTCGAGATATATTGCCATGTAACTCCACCGTCCCATTTATTATGACACGCACCATCATTGTCATATTGCCTTGCATGATCGTAAGATAACTAGCATGATGTTTCCATGGCTTGTCCGTTTTTTGATGTCATTGCTACGCTAGATCATTGCACATCCGGGTACACCGCCGGAGGCATTCATATAGAGTCATATTTTTGTTCTAATATCGAGTTGTAATATCGAGTTGTAAGTAAATAGAAGTGTGATGATCATCATTATTAGAGCATTGTCCCATGAAAAAAAGAAAAAAAATGGAAAGGCCAAAAGAAAAGAAAAAAAACAAAGGCCAAATAAAAAAAGGAAGGCCCAAAAAAAGAAAAAAAGGGACAATGTTACTATTTTTTCCACACTTGTGCTTCAAAGTAGCACCATGATCTTCATGATAGAGAGTCTCCTATGTTGTCACTTCCATACACTAGTGGGAATTTTCATTATAGAACTTGGCTTGTATATTCCAACGATGGGCTTCCTCAAATGCCCTAGGTCTTCATGAGCAAATAAGTTGATGCACACCCACTTGTGTTCTTTTGAGCTTTCATACACTTATAGCTCTAGTGCATCCGTTACATGGCAATCCCTACTCACTCACATTGATATCTATTGATGGGCAACTCCATAGCCTATTGATACACCTAGTCGATGTGAGACTTTCTCCCTACTTTTCTCTACTACCACCTTCTATTCCACCCATAGTGCTATATACATGGCTCACGCTCATGTATTGCGTGAAGAGTTGAAAAAGTTCGAAAAAGTAAAGTATGAAAACAATTGCTTGGCTGATAGCGGGATGGGCATGAGGGGTACCTTGTGTTAAGAAAAGGGAGCATAAAAGACTATATGATTTTGTAGGGATAACGTTCTTTAGCCTTGATATTTTGGAAGACTTGATTCTTTGTTGGGATGCCCGAGTATTAAATTCTTTTATGTCAAATGATAGACTATTGCTTTGAATCACTCGTGTCTTAATATTCATGCCATGATTAGATTACACGATCAAGATTATGCTAGGTAGCATTCCACATCAAAAATTATCTTTTTTTATCATTTACCTACTCGAGGACGAGCAGGAATTAAGCTTGGGGATGCTGATATGTCTCCATCGTATCTATAATTTTTGATTGTTCCATGCCAATATTCTATAACTTTCATATACTTTTGGCAACTTTTTATACTATTTTTTGAACTAACATATTGATCCAGTGCCCAGTGCCAGTTCCTGTTTGTTGCATGTTTATTTTTTCGCAGAATATCCATATCAAACGGAATAAAAATGGACGGAGATTTTTTTGGAATATATGTGAATTTTGGGAAGCAGAACCAACATGAGACAATGCCCGAGTGGGCCACGAGGCAGGGGGCGCGCCCACGAGGGGCAGGCGCGCCCTGGGCCCTCGTGGCCACACCGTAAAGCGGTTGATGCCCTTCTTTCTCCGCAAGAAAGCTAATATCTGGATAAAAATCGTGTCAGAAAATCAGCCCAATCGGAATTACGGATCTCCGGGAATATAAGAAACGGTGAAGGGCCAGAATCTGGGAACGCAGAAACAGAGAGAGACAGAGAGACATATCCAATCTCGGAGGGGCTCTCGCCCCTCCGCCGCCATGGAGACCATGGACCAGAGGGGAAACCCTTCTCCCACCTAGGGAGAAGGTCAAGGAAGAAGAAGAAGGAGGGGGGCTCTCCCCCTCGCTTCCGGTGGCACCGCAGTGCCACCGGGACCATCATCGTGTGATGGCGATCTACACCAACACCTCCGTCATCTTCACCAACATCTCCATCACCTTCCCCCATCTATCTATAGCGGTCCACTCTCCCGCAATCCGCTGTACCCTCTGCTTGAACATGGTGCTTTATGCTTCATATTATTATCCAATGATGTGTTGCCATCCTATGATGTTTGAGTAGATTATCGTTGTCCTATCGGTGATTGGTGAATTGCTATGATTGATTTAAATTGCTTTTGGTTATATTGCTGTCCTTTGGTGCCCATCACATGAGCACGCGCGTGGATCACACCATAGGGTTAGTTGTATGTTGATAGGACTACGTATTGGAGGGCAAGAGTGACTGAAGCTTCAACCTAGCGTAGAAATTGATGCATACGGGATTGAAGGGGGACCAATATATCTTAATGCTATGGTTGGGTTTTACCTTAATGAACGTTAGTAGTTGCAGATGCTTGCTAATAGTTCCAATCATAAGTGCATAGAATTCCAAGTAAGGGATGGCATGCTAGCAGTGGCCTCTCCCACATAAAACTTGCTATCGGTCTATTAACATAGTCAATTGCTTAGGGGAATTTTGCAACTCCTACCACCACTTTTCCACACTCGCTATCATTAACTTTATCGTTTCTTTATTTTAACAGCCCCTAGTTTTATTTATGTGTTATTTATATTCTTGCAAACCTATCCCACAAAAACTACTAACTACTTCTAGTTTCATACCTGTTCTAGGTAAAGTAAACGTCAAGCGTGTGTAGAGTTGTATCGGTGGTCGATAGAACTTGAGGGAATATTTGTTCTGCCTTTAGCTCCTCGTTGGGCTCGACACTCTTACTCATCGAAAGAGGCTAAAACTGATCCCCTACACTTGTGGGTTATCAAGCACCCCTGTTTGCACAAATACAAAGAAAGTGATTAGTATAAAGCAAACTGTACTATGAATTGATAGTTTAAACATGCACCTACATGGTCGATGTAGAGCACACTTTTAGAAAAATGGAACTCACCGTAAAGAATCCTAGAACAACATTGTACTCGCGCATCACAGCAAGAAAATGGAGATTTGTCAGTCCTTCTGAGCTGAGGTTAGTTTGGTCTTGTGTGTGTGTGTGGGGGGGGGGGTAATGTAACCATCCTTCAACTGCTCCTTCTGATGAGAAGATAGACAGGGCTTCTTCATCCTGGCATAATCGGAACTAGTCACTTCACGTACTCCATATTCTTCTTCAGGCCTTGTTCGTTTAATCCTCCTCCCAAGGGGATTGGAGTGGATTGGAGAGGATTTTGGCTTGTAGGGGATATAATCCCGCCCCTTCAAAAACCACCTCAACCGAACAAGGCCTCAGAGGAGGATGATCCTGTTGTGCAAAGACAAGAAGATAATTAAATGCTAGCATCCCTATTTGCTCGAAAAAAAGGAAAGGAAATATTTAAAACAACACAGATGAAGGACTTCTCAAGGACAATACCACTTTTTGATGACAGTATCTAAACAGTAGCACAACACCAATAGAGATGACAAAGCTCAATCATATGAATGAAATCAGTGGGGGAGTACCAACCTTTGTCAGGAGGCTTATTGTGTGGAGCATACAGATGAAGCACTTCTCCGGAACCATCTGTTGCTATCTACTGTGGTGGCCATGCTTACTATATACTCCTCGATTAGATTAATGTTTCCAACATCTTCTTGTGCAGTTCCACTAAAATATATGGTATCTTCAAAGAAGATCCCTGTTTGCACAAGTAGAGATAATTACGTATTACATTAAGAGTGTCATCAAATCAGTGGCAAAACAATTGCTCGTTCCAGCCATAGCAATAAATAAGATGCAAAACTATATCATTACTTGTGTCATCACAGTTCCAGTGCTTCTTTACAGCACCAGGAGTTGATTTTTGTTTTTCTTCGAGCTCTCGTTCTTCCCCTTCATCACTTGGTTCAGTAACAGACAAGCTTCGCCTTCAATGTGAAAGAAGGCTAGTACTGACCTCTCATGACGCAGAATTCAAACAACTCACAAAAAGAAGATCTGAACCAAATTTGCCAACACGGATAGGAAGTAAGATCTCCCCTTGTGCAGTTCCACTAAGATCAAGCAATCAAGCAACATTGTCGGTGTGACATTTTGGTTGAACTGCACAAAACACTCTTAAAACAAAAGTGTTTTGTGCAGTGCAACAAAAGGTCACAATGGCAACGAGGTGAAGTAGATAACCCTGTTTACACAGAGGTGCAAAGGAAACAACTAGTGGTCAATAGCGGTGGATGACACAGAAGCCAACAAAAAGAAGCATCTACCTTATCTAAATGGGAAAGAAAGCAAGATAGTAGTATTACTCAAACGGTGGCATTGATTAATATTAACAGAGATTATATTAACAATAAAATTCGCTAAACATGTAATTTGCTTTTAACTGTGGCATTGCATCAATTTTCCAGCGGCATTATTAGAGGGTGTTTATTTACATGGACATTTTGGTGGAGGGACTAAAAAAACTCCGTGTCAGTCCCATCTAAACCAAACATGAGGGACTTTTAGGGACTAAAAGTGGGCATTTGGGACTAAAGAAAGAAGACCCCGAGGGAGAGTCTTTTTGGGACTTTTTCCAACAGTTGCCCCTGCCACGCATGGCACCTTGTCTCTATTAGTTCATTACTAGGGGTAACATGGTCTTTTAGCATGTCATTTAATAACCTCTAGTCCATGTTTAGTCCCTGGAACCAAGCAAGTAGGGACTAGGGAGTTTTTAACCAAACAGGGCCTTAGATTAATAATAGCTAAAGAGTTGCACGGGACAGTGGACGCACCAGCACCATGTGCATCTACCGATGCACTGGGGTGATGCACAGTCTGTTGCAACAAACAACAAACAACGAAGGAACATATTTGTGTTGGTCCCAGTTTGTTATCTTTAGACACCTTTCCCTATGTGAGCGCAGCAAATCTAGTCCTACTCAAACTCTACAGCCTTGTCCCCCAAAACAAAAGATCAATTCATTACAGATATGCATACTGTGTTTGCCATTGTTTTCCCTTTTCGACCAACGTAGGTGTTGGATAGCCAGTATGTACTAGTACTTTCCCCACTTCGTTTCCTTTGTGAACCACGTCCTAGATTTATGCTATACAACTTTCCCCCATTCATGTCCTCTTTGAACCACGTCTTAGATTCATGCGATACAACTTTCCCCTTCCTTTCCTTTTTGAACCACGTCCTAGATTCATGCTAGACAACTTTTTTTTGAATATTCATGCTATGCAACTTTTCCCACTACTTTCCCCCCATTCCTTTCCTCTTTGAACCACGTCCTGGATTCATGGTATACAACTTTCTCCACTACTTTCCTATTTGATCCAACACCTAGATTCGAGTGCAGAAGCGGAAAAAGCCCACATGCAGCTAGAGCAATGCATGTCGAATAAGTAAATTATACCTTAAGGTTCTTGGGGTGTGGTTCGATGGGAGACCGGAGGCCGTTCGACCCACACTATGCACGACAGAGAAGAAGGGGTCGGAGGCCCTCCCGCGCCGCCGCTGGGTGAAAGTGAACAGCTGCGCTGGTAGTGGATTCCCTCCCTCGTCGATGGCGATAGTGTTAAGCCATCTTCCCTTCCCGGCGTACGGATCCAGTCGGCTGAGAGAGTGTGAAGAGAGCAATGATACATCTCCAACATATCTACTTTTCTTAAACCCTTTTGCCCTTGTTTTGGACTCTAACTTGCATGATTTGAATGGAAGTAACCCGGACTGATGCTGTTTTCAGCAGAATTGCCATGGTGTTGTTTTTGTGCAGAAATAAAAAGTTCTCGGAATGACCTGAAAATCGACGGAGAATTATTTTGGAAAATATAAAAAATACATGCAAGAAGACCTAGACCAGGGGCCCACACCCTGTCCACGAGGGTGGGGGGCCCCACCCTAGGGTGCGCCCCTGCCTCATGGGCTCCCTGGTGCTCCACCGACGTATCCCCAGATCCTATATATTCACTTTCGGGGAGAAAAAAACCAGAGAGGAAGAATTATCGCGTTTTACGAGACAGAGTCGCCGCCAAGCCCTAATCTCTCTCGGGAAGGCTGATCTGGAGTCCGTTCGGGGCTCCGGAGAGTGGAGATCGTCGCCATCGTCATCATCAACCTTCCTCCATCACCAATTCCATGATGCTCACCACCGTGCATGAGTAATTCCATCGTAGGCTTGCCGGACGGTGATGGGTTAGATGGGATCTATCATGTAATCGAGTTAGTTTTGTTAGGGTTTGATCCCTAGTATCCACTATGTTCTGAGATTGATGTTGCTATGACTTTGCTATGCTTAATGCTTGTCACTAGGGCCCGAGTGCCATGATTTCAGATCTGAACCTATTATGTTTTCATGAATATACGTGTGTTCGTGATCCTATCTTGCAAGTCTATAGTCACCTACTATGTGTTATGATCCGGCAACCCCGAATTGACAATAATCGGGACCACTCCCGGTGATAACCTTAGTTTGAGGAGTTCATGTATTCCCTATGTGCTAATGCTTTGGTCCGGTACTCTATTAAAAGGAGGCCTTAATATCCCGTAGTTTCCAATAGGACTTCGCTGCCACGGGAGGGTAGGATAAAAGATGTGATGCAAGTTCTTTTCCATAAGCACGTATGACTATATTCGGAATACATGCCTACATTGCATTGATGAACTGGAGCTAGTTCTTTGTGACCCTAGGTTATAACTTCTACATGATGAATTGCATCCGACATAATTTCCCATCACCGATCCAATGCATACGAGCTTTTCCTATATTGCTTGTTGCTTATTTACTTTTCCGCTGCTACTATCACAAAAACTACAAAACACTATCGTTACTTTTATTGCTGCTACCGCCACTATCATATTACTTTGCTACTAAACTACCTTGCTGCACATACTAAGTTTCCAGGTGTGGTTGAATTGACAACTCAGCTGCTAATACTTAAGAGTATTCTTTGGCTCCCCTTGTGTCGAATCAATAAATTTGGGTTGAATACTTTACCCTCGAAAACTGTTGTGATCCCCTACACTTGTGGGTTATCAAGACTATTTTCTGGCGCCGTTGCCGTGGAGCATAGCTCTATTCTTTAAGTTACTTGGGATTTATATCTGTTGATCACTATGAAGAATTTGAGAGACTAAAAAACCAAGATCTTACCCTCAACTACGAGGTGAGGTAAGGAACTGACATCTAGCTCTGCACTTGATTCTCCTTCTGTTATGGGTAAATTTGCGACACCTACTCATGCTATTGTATCTAATATGTCGTATGTTCTTGATGATGCCACTTCTGCTATGTGTGATGAAACTACTTCTATGCTTGATAATACTGTGCCACTGGGTGAATTTCTAGATGAACAAATTGCTAAGGTTAGGGAGAATGCAAATGTTGAAACTGATAATATTTATGAAAGTGATGATGAAGCTTCTCCCAATAGATATGAATTGCCTGTTGTTCCCGAGGGTTATGTTATGGATGAAGAAACTGCTAGAGACTTTCTTGCTTGCAACGATAGATATGATCTTAAGAAATTATTAGCTAAGTTGAAAGAAAAGTCCTTGATGCTAGAATGAAACATGACCCTGCATTTGCCACTTCACCTATCTGTGTTACTGATAAGGATTATGAATTCTCTGTTGATCCTGAGTTAATTACTTTGGTTGAATCTGATCCTTTCCATGGCTATGAGTCTGAAACTGTTGTGGCACATCTTACTAAGTTGAATGATATAGCCACCCTTTTCACCAACGATGAAAAGATTCGTTACTACTATATCCTTAAGTTATTTCCTTTCTCATTAAAGGGTGATGCTAAGACTTGGTTTCATTCTCTTGATCCTGGTTGTGTGCGTAGCCCCGAGGATATGATGTATTACTTCTCTGCTAAATATTTTCCCGCTCATAAGAAACAAGCTGCCTTACGAGAAATATATAACTTTGTGCAAATTGAAGAAGAGAGTCTCCCACAAGCTTGGGGGGAGGCTTCTCCAATTACTTAATGCTTTGCCTGATCATCCTCTTGAGATGCATGATATACTTGATGTCTTTTATAATGGACTAACCGATGCTTCCATAGACCACATGGATAGTTGTGCTGGTTGTGTTTTCAGGGAAAGAACAGTTGATCAAGCTGAATTACTATTGAATAATACGCTGGCCAATGAACATAATTGGACACTTCCTGAACCAGCCCCTAAGCCAACTCCGAAGAAAAGAGGTGTTCTATTTTTCAGTCCTGAAGATATGCAAGAGGAAAAGAAATCTATGAAAGAAAAAGGTATTAAAGCTGAAGATGTTAAGAATTTACCACCTATTGAAGAAATACATGGTCTTGATAACCCGACAGAGGTAGTAAAGGTAAATTCTCTTTATAGATTTGATGAAGGTGATATTCCTCGTTATAAGTCTGCTAGTCAATGCTTAGATGAGTTTGACAATTTTATTGTGAAACAAGAAAACTTCAATGCTTATGTTGGTAGACAATTACAACACAATGCTTATATGATTGAACGCTTGAGTGATTATCTGTCTAGAGCTAAAGGTGAATTGAAACTCATTAGTATACATGCTTCTATGGTTACCACTCAAGTAGAACAAGTACTTAAGTCTCAAAATGATTTGCTCAATGAATTAAATAGTAAGAATAATGACTATGTTGTTAGAGTTGCTACTAGAGGTGGTAAAATGACTCAGGAACCTCTGTATCCTGAAGGCGACCCTAAGAGAATTGAGCAAGATTCTCAGAGAGCTAATTTAGATGCACCTAGTTCTTCTAAGAAGAAGAAAAAAATGATAGGACTTTGCATGCTTCTAGTGAACCTGTAGCTGACACACCTGAGAATCCCAATGATATATTTGTTTCTGATGCTGAGACACAATCTGGTAATGAACATGAACCTAGTGGTAATATTAATGATGATGTTCATGATGATGCTCAACCTAGCAATGATAATGATGTAGAGATTGAACCTGATGTTGATCTTGATAACCCACAATCAAAGAATCAACATTATGATAAGAGAGACTTTGTTGCTAGGAAGCACGGTAGGGAAAGAGAACCATGGGTTCAGAAACTCATGCCTTTTCCTCCTAAACCATCCAAGAAAAAGGATGATGAGGATTTTGTGCGCTTTCCTGAAATGATTAGACATATCTTTTTGCGTATGCGTTTGACTGATGTGCTTAAAACAAATCCTTATGCTAAGTAAATGAAGGATATTATTACCAACAAAAGAAAGATACCTGAAGTAGAAATTTCCACCATGCTTGCCAAATACACTTTTAAAGGTGGAATACCTAAGAAACTAGGCGATCTAGAAGTACCTACTATACCTTGCTCCATTAAGAGAAACTATGTTAAAACTGCCTTATGTGATCCTGGAGCCGGTGTTAGTGTTATGCCTCTCTCTTTATATCATAGACTTGAATTGAGTAAGTTGACACCTACTGAAATATCTTTGCAAATGGTCGATAAATCAACTGCTATACCAGTCGGTATTTGTGAGGATGTGCCTGTTGTAGTTGCAAATGTTATTATGCTAACGGACTTTGTTATACTTGATATTCCCGAGGACGATATATAGTATGTCTATTATTCTTGGAAGAACCTTTTTGAATACTGCAGGGGCTGTTATTGATTGCAACAAAGGCAATGTCACTTTTCATGTCAATGGTAATGAGCATACGGTACACTTTCCGAGGAAACAACCTCAGGTCCACAGTATCAATTATATTGGAAAAATTTCAACTATTACTATTGGAGGTTTTGAATTTCCTATTCCTACTATCAAGAAGACATATGACATTCTTATTGTTGGGGACATACATTTCCCCATTGAGGTAACCTAGTGTTATTCGAAAATTCTCCGGTTTCATGTTATTCAAAAAGAGTTTATTAACAAGACCTGATCAACCTTGTTAATGGATTCCTTTTGATGAGCATGGGATATGTGAATCTAGATAGCACAACCTTCTGTATCCTCCTTTTACTTTCTGTTAATTAGGATAAATAAAGCAAAAATAGTATTTTCTGTCTGTTTCCAGACTTATCCGTGCATTAAAAATATACCCCGAAAATAAAAGTTCTCCAAATGCCTTGAAAATGGAATATGATTTTTTCTAGAATATTTGAGAAAATATGGCACAGAACACACATCAAGGGGAGCCAGCACCTGGCCACGAGGGTCCAAGGCGTGCCCCCTTCCAGGGCGCGCCCCCTGCCTCATGGCCCCCCTCCACTTATTCCTGCACCCACACTCTTCTTCTTCCTCCCAAAAAAACCACCAACCAGCTCAAACCCGAGTTCTAGCTCATCTTGTTGCCATTTTCGATCTCCTTGCTTAAAGCACCATTCACCAAAATGTTTGGGGAGATTGTTCCTTGGTATGTGACTCCTCCTTTGGTCCAATTAGTTTTTGTTCTAGTGCTTTATTTATTGCAATTTTTTGCTGCTGTGGTGACCTTGTTCTTGAGCTTGCATGTTAAATTTCTTTGGTCCCAAGTAGTTCTAATGCATGATATAGTCTCTAGGCACTTATAGGAGTTGTTGCTATCAATCTTGTTGAGTTTGGTTAACTTTTATTCTGAGTTACTAAAAATTTCAGAATTTTTCAGAGAAGAAAAATGATAAAGAGATTGTTGAGGGGCTCCTCCAGTAAGAGCTCAGAGGAGAAGAAGAAAGAAGAAAATAAGAAGCCCAAATATAATCTTCCTCGCATTGCGGAAGTTCGACCATGCGAATGGCCTTGTAATGATTTCATGATGTCCGCCGAGATTTACGAAGACTTCTATTGGTTGGCAAATAATGCAAGCCTCACCGACTTCCTCCACAACCAGCGTGAACAGTATCTCTTACTCACCAATATTTTCACGCAAAGTTTTCATTTTCATGCCAAGAAAACACCACCTACAGTGGAGTTTCGTTTATATGATGAGATTAAGGAGATAGCGCTCTTAGAATTCTGTGAAGTATGTAAGATACCCTTTGAGGTAGACTTGATGAACCACGTCGTGAAGACGTTGAAGGGTTTATCGACATGATAGCTGTAGGGGAAACTAGACAAGTCTCAGGGGCAAGGATCACTAGTATACACTTCCCTGTTCTACGCTACTTTGCTTTATTTGCTAGTAGATGTTTGATTGGTCGCGAGAACAGTGGGAATCTTAGTGCCCTTGTTATTGTCATCTTGCGCCATGCTTTGTTTCAAGACACAACTTTTAGCTTGGGTGCCGTCGTTGCTAAACGACTGAGTCTGAACCGCTCAAAGGGGCCCGTCTTTGGAGGCATCTTTGCTTCTCGCCTTGCTGAACATTTTAGAATACCTATTAGGCA
This sequence comes from Secale cereale, assembly GCA_902687465.1. Lineage (NCBI taxonomy): Eukaryota > Viridiplantae > Streptophyta > Magnoliopsida > Poales > Poaceae > Secale > Secale cereale. The sequence goes on along the minus strand of LR738710.1, from coordinate 832,269,456 downwards.
TCCTGAGAAGGAAGAAAAATTGCTTGCCCCTGTTTATCTAAACTACAAGAGCATGGTAGCACATGATTTTATTGTTAAAGACGAGGATAGGTTGCTTAACTATAAATTAAGGTTTGATGAAAAATATTGTGAGATTGTTACCTTGCCTGCACCATCTCTGTTTGATCTGTCTTCAGGCACATATCTCGTTACATCAGATGCCTTTTACAAGTACCAGGGCCAAGCACAAGCTGAAGAACCTAAGCCAGAGCCAACCCTCGATCCATACCGTCAGTCTCTGTATGGGTGGGAGCTGGATGAGCTTGCCAACCAGTGGCACCCACAGGACACATCTCAGTACATTGGAGGGAGTAGCTTCGATCCGTGGCCATAGACCAACTTAGGCCAAAAGCCTAAGCTTGGGGGAGTACGTGTTTCTCACCGACTTTACATTCATGTTCACACTTATTCTAGTTGTCGATGCTCACATTCTTTCACTGTACCATCCATGCTTAGATTCAATTTCTTTTTCTTAGTCTTTTTCTCGTGTGCTAGAAAAAACCTTAAGAAAAACAAAAAAATATTAGTCGTAGTTTCTAGCTAGTTTACTTACCTTGTAGTAGAAATTAAAAGAAAACCCAAAAAGATTTCCCGTTCTTCTTTTGCTTGTTGGGAGCTTTCCCGTGTAAATAGTTTCTTTTCTTTTCTTTGGGGGTCAAGAGTAGAAGACCATGATTAAATTGCTTAGTGGCTCTCATATGCTTTATTGTTGATTTAACATTGGGCCATATTACCTTGTCTTCTCTCTTGTATTAAATGCTCGCAGATTCCAGCTTAGTCCAATGCACGTGCACTATTATTATTATTATCCACACCGTTCGGTCATGCGAGTGAAAGGCAATAAGGATGATATATGATGAACTAATTGAGATGAGAAAAGCTGGTATGAACTCGACCTCTCTTGTTTTTGTAAATATGATAGTTCATCGTTCCTGATTCAGCTTGTTATGAATGAAACATGCTTGCAGTGACAATTGGAGATCATAGTTGCTTATGCCATGCTAAATTAGCTGAGAGTGCATAATGGTCTATCTTGCGTGCCAACATGATATTAAAATGGTTGTGATGTGGTATGATGGGGTGGTATCCTCCTTTGAACGATTTAAGTGATCTGACTTGGCACATGTTCACGCATGTAGTTGAAACAAATCAACATAGCCTTCACGATATTTATGTTCATGGTTATTTATATCCTACTCATGCTTGCATTCATTGTTGATTAATTCTAATGCATGTTCATGACCGTTGTTGCTCTCTAGCTGGTCGCTTCCCAGTCTCTTTCTAGCCTTCACCTGTACTAAGCGAGAATACTGCTTGTGCATCCACTTCCATAAACCCCAAAGTTATTGCACATGAGTCCACTATACCTTCCTATATGCAGTATTCACCTACCGTTCCAAGTAAATTTGTATGTGCCAAACTCTAAACCTTCAAATGAAATTCTGTTTTGTATGCTCGAACAGCTCTTGTATCAACTAGGGTTGTCTATATCTTCCATGCTAAGTGGGTTATTCTCACGATGAGTGGACTCCGCTCATCATTCATGAGAAAATGGCTGGTAACCGGGATGCCCAGTCCCATGCTCAAAATCATAATAATTAAACAAAACTCCCCCTGGGTTGTTGCTGGTTTGGACGGTACCCGTTGTTTCGGGCTAGCCGTGCAGTGTGCTTGTTGGTGGTTGGGGGAGTATAAACTTTACCATTCTGTTTGGGAACCGCCTATAATGTGCGTAGCATGGGAGATATCGAGATTCTTGGTTGTTATGTTGACAATGAAAGTATACCACTCAAACTGTTATTCATCTCTATTTAAAAATCAAGCTCTAGCACCTCTACAAATCCCTGCTTCCCTCTGCGAAGGGCCTATCTATTTACTTTTATGCAGAGTCATCATCCTCTTATCCAAAAGCACCAGTAGGAGAGCACCTCAGTCATTTGCATGTATTACCATTAATTCGCAGTGAGTATGATCATGACTGGATCTCTTTTACCATGAATTACAATGTCTAGTCAGTCCTTGATCTTTAAAGGTGCTCTGCATTTATGTTTTGCAGTCTCAGAAAGGGCTTGCGAGATACCATCTTGTTATATCATATCATGATTGTTTTGAGAAAGTGTTGTCATCCGAGGTTTATTATTATTGCTCGCTAGTTGATTATGCCATTGATATGAGTAGACTTGAGACCTGAAAGTTATTGTGAATGTGGTTAGTTCATGATCTTGCTGAAAACCTGAATGTTGGCTTACATATTTACAACAACAAGGGCAAACAGAGTTTGTCAAAGTTTTTCTTTATCACTTTCAGTTTATCAACTGAATTTCTTGAGGACAAGCAAAGGTTTAAGCTTGGGGGAGTTGATACGTCTCCAATGTATACTTTTCCAAACCCTTTTGCCCTAGTTTTGAACTCTAACTTGCATGATTTGATTGGAACTAACGCGGACTGACGCTGTTTTCAGCAGAATTTCCATGGTGTTATTTTTGTGCAGAAATAAAAAGTTCTCGGAATGACCTGAAAATCCACGGAGAATTATTTTGGAAAATATAAAAAATATCTGCAAGAAGATCCAGACCAGGGGGCCCACACCTTGTCCATGAGGGTGGGGGGCGCGCCCCCCTAGGGCATGCCCCCTGCCTCGTGGGCCCCCTGGTGCTCCACCGACGTATCCCTAGATCCTATATATTCACTTTCGGGGAGAAAAACCAAAGAGGAAGAATTATCACGTTTTACGAGACGGAGCCGCCGCCAAGCCCTAATCTTTCCCGGGAGGGCTGATCTGGAGTCCGTTCGGGGCTTCGGAGAGTGGAGATCGTCGCCATCGTCATCATCAACCGTCATCCATCACCAATTCCATGATGCTCACCGCCGTGCGTGAGTAATTCCATCGTAGGCTTGCTGGACGGTGATGGGTTGGATGGGATCTATCATGTAATCAAGTTAGTTTTGTTAGGGTTTGATCCCTAGTATCCACTATGTTCTGAGATTGATGTTGCTATGACTTTGCTATGCTTAATGCTTGTCACTAGGGCCCGACTGCCATGATTTCAGATCTGAACCTATTATGTTTTCATGAATATATGTGTGTTCGTGATCCTATCTTGCAAGTCTATGGTCACCTACTATGTGTTATGATCCGGCAACCTCGAAGTGACAATAATCGGGACCACTCCCGGTGATGACCTTAGTTTGAGGAGTTCATGTATTCACTATGTGTTAATGCTTTGGTCTGGTACTCTATTAAAAGGAGGCCTTAATATCCCTTACTTTCCAATAGGACCCCGCTGCCACGGGAGGGTAGGACAAAAGATGTCATGCAACTTCTTTTCCATAAGCATGTATGACTATATTCGGAATACATGCCTACATTGCATTGATGAACTGGAGCTAGTTCTGTGTCACCCTAGGTTATAACTTCTACATGATGAATTGCATCCGACATAATTTCCCATCACCGATCCAACCTACGAGCTTTTCCCATATTGCGTGTTGCTTATTTGCTTTTCCGCTGCTACTATCACAAAAACTACAAAACACTATCGTTACTTTTATTGCTGCTACCGCCACTATCATATTACTTTGCTACTAAACTACCTTGCTGCAGATACTAAGTTTCTAGGTGTGGTTGAATTGACAACTCTGCTGCTAATACTTAAGAGTATTCTTTGGCTCCCCTTGTGTCGAATCAATAAATTTGGGTTGAATACTTTACCCTCGAAAATTGTTGCGATCCCCTACACTTGTGGGTTATCAAGCAACTACAAGCAGACCAGCAGTGAGGGGGGAGAGAGAGAGGCCAAGAAGTCTTGTTTAGATCTGGAGAGGGTGAGAGAGTGTGAAGAGAACAACTACAAGCGCTGAGGCTGCAGCGTGTATATATATACTGGAGAGAGTGTGAAGAGTGCAAACCCTAGAAAACAAGCGCCGAGGCTGTAGCTTATACGTGATGAGGTGATTATACGGTCACTACGAGATCGTATAGCTCCGTATCCATCCATTTTGACCAGTCAAAGAATTCCTCCTGGCACAAATTATGCTCAAGTGTAGTTATCGAACCCGAGACCTCAAGTTTGATGAGCAAACAGGCTAACCAGCTACACAACCCTCCCGTTATGTTCAATGAGAGGAAAATAACCTTTTATACATTTTTTGTGTGTGTGGGAGTCATTGGGATTTAAATCATAATCGTGTCATGTGGCTTTGGTGGTAAGACTATCCACGGTGGTGCAAAAATAATGCAGCCTTAGTCACCTTACCTCTCTCCACGTAGTACGTTGGGTCCCACTAGTCAGGGGGTGAAACAAACAAATTAATAAGAAAAATTAAAAGCGCCAGCGGTGTATCTTACCTCACACATCTCGCTAGTGCTCGGGAACAGTATCCAATTGATCCCTCTGTTCGCTCACGTACTATTTTAAGTGAATCCTTATTATAACATGCACACAATTTTGGGCACTTTTATTCGACCTAAGTCAGTGTGCCACCGTATCTCGTACGACTCCCTCCGTCTAGGTGTAAATAAGGCCCCTCCCAATGCTCCACCTTGTACAGATGCTAAGCCTTCCACGTAGGCAAACAATCTGACGTGGCAAGTTATTTAACATGAGAGAGATGCGTGTAGTAACCCCAGGAAGAAACAATGCTAAGCGCGTGAACCTAGGCAAAACATTTAAAGAAAGGAAGCCCACCAATGCATGAAGAGCTTTAGTTGCGAAATCATTAAATGAAGCAAGCTTAGCAACCATAAGCTAAGCACCTATGCATTGGAGAGTATAATTGCTAAGCTATTTAATGTGCTTAGCACCTCATCTAAGCACCCATGCATTGGCAGCAGCCTAAGTCACGTTAGAAGGTGCAGCGGGACCAAGGTGCAAGCAGATTGGAGGAGAAAGAGAAACTTGACCGGTCATTCCTCCAATCAAAGCCCTGATTTCTGTCTCTAAATGCAACAATTGATCCAAACAACTAAGGGATGCCGTTTTAGCTACCATGCAGGGCCACGTATTAACTCGCATGCAAGCCGACTTTGATTTCTTGACTGATCAACGTGTAGTTGCACTACATGCATTGGGTTTCCGAGGGAGATAACAAGGCAGAGTAAGGAGCGTTTGGTTACATTGCTTAGGCTGGTCATAGTTTGTACGTAGTCCATTTGTATCTCACTTCCTGTGGCTTCGCACTCGCACGATTTTCCTATTCTATGAACCTGTGTGTGTGTGTGTGTGTGTTTAACAGCATGTGTGTGTTAGAGAGAGTGACAGATCGACCTACTCTTAGAGAGAGATGGTGTGTAGTGTACGATTTTAGCCGCGAGAGTTGGTGCATCCTCTCATTTCCGGGCGTCCAGTAGGGACAGGCGGACAGCTGCCACGCCCGCTCCTGACCAGCCTGGTCCACCCAAAGCCCCTCCATCGCCCGCGCGCGCTTCCCGCTCGAAACGGTCAGCGCCGCTACAAAGAATCGATGCCGCATTCATGCCCGGGCACAGCATACGCGACCTCTCACTGGCGCCTGCGTTGAAGGGAGAAGCGGATTCAAGAGTGATGGTTGCTTCGTCCGTCCAACTTACTGCTGGGTCTATGTGATTTGACGACTCATTGGTCATTATTACTAAGGTGGTAGGACTGCTGGATGTCCCACACTTTCGGCAAAAGGAGGTACTACTATATTACAATTCACTCCATTCTTACGGCGGAGGAGTGCAAGAGTAGTGATAACACGCAGGCTCAGTGATTACATGGCCCACCTCACACTATCACCATATTTTCTCGACACCGTGCGACACCTAACTCTTTACATAGTACAATCGCAAAAAAACTCTTTACATAGTAATAGTACTTCCTCCGTTCCTAAATATAAGTCTTTGTAGAGGTTTCACCATGAACCACATACAGATGTATATAGATGCATTTTAAGTGTAGATTCATTCTTTTTGTTCCGTATGTAGTCCACCTAGTGGAATCTCTACAAAGACTTATATTTAGGAATGGAGGGAGTACGTACTATAATTTATCAGTGAGATAGTACAATGCTATGAAGCTTCCAGCTTCTGTTACATGTATCTTGCATCCAAGGTTGCCCATTGCAACATTTCATCAAATACAAAGGAGACTAACATGCATGCTATTGCATCTCAATGATTGACAGATCATAGCAAATATTTACTCCCTCCGTTCCAAACTAAGTGTCTCAACTTTATGCTACATACGGAGCAAAATGAGTGAATCTAAACCCTAAAATACGTCTATATACATCAGTGTTTGGAGTATGTACTAGTAGTTCATATTGAAATCTACTAAAGGACATATATATTCCAAACAATATGATAATCTCTCTAACTAAGGTAGTAGGGACGAGGAGTAAACGGAGGGAGTAGTAAAATTTTCTCCTCGTCATGTGAGCCACCGCGCGCGTGGGCGAGGGAGCGGGCGTAAGGCGTAGTAAGCAAGCTTCACCTCGTCCTGCGAGCCATCGCGCCCGTGGGCGGGGGATACGGCATACTAAGCAAGCTTCTCCTCGTTCTGTGAGTTGACGGGACACATCAAAAGTACTCTAGTGTATAGAGCCTTGCCTCTAAGGTAGGCCCCACATGGTTTGCCTCTTTTTTAACATAACGCGTCAAGTCGCAATTTGTTTGTTCACCCGTGGTAGACGATCCTCCCTCCATCTAGTGGACAACCAGTACACGTGCCAAGTTACCACGTGGGCTGCCTTTTCGTACAGAAATGAGCTCCACCGTGTACCCGCGCGGGTGTGGTTGGGAAAGAGACGGGAGTACGTGCGCCGTGCGTGCACCTCTTCTCTTCGTGCATGTCCCCCACCTACGTGGGTGTGTGTGAGAGATACAAACCTAGACAAATGGCTTGTGTGCGTTCGTGAGTGTTTTTTGTTTGGGGGGGAGGTTGATTTCGTGAATGTATTTGTGGGAATATGTGTCGATGACATCTCAAACAAAATTTTGCATGCAATGTGTGTGAAATGGAGGCATATCCATTTCCTATATAGAGGGTCGGGCGATCCACGAGAAGAGAGGGAGGGGTCATAGATATCGACAGAGTCGAAGAGAGGATCAAGTTGGTGGGTGCGAGATCGATGAAGAGAGCCATCGAAATTGTGTGTGTGTGGAAGTCAAAGATATAGGGCGACTGACCTAGCTACCGGAACATCAGAGGGCACATGTCAAGTTTGTGTGTGGCAGGGAGACATGACTAGAGCGCTCGATGTATCAGTGTGTGTGTGTGTGTGGGAGGGGGTTTGGGGAGGGGTAGGCAAAGGCCTAACTATAGAGGTAGAATGACTCGTATATGTGTTGAGAAGGAGAGACCCAGCTATGTCTTGAGGGAGATCGGTCAACATCCATACATAACTGAAGGACGGGAAATATGATGGGACAGAGAGAGAGAGAGGAGAGAGAGAGAGAGAGAGAGAGAGAGAGAGGGAGATGGGTAGAGTGTTGGACGGGTGATGGAGTTGCTTCTCGAAGATGGTGGGAGAGACCTACTAGACAAACTAAGGGTGGGACTGCAATATTATCAATAAGAGTGGGGATGTGTTTCTGTGTGTGCCTGTGCGTGATAGATCTGTCGGGACACATCCATGGATGATGAAGGGGAACCATGTGTTTGGTAAGCAAACCTAACTAGATCGGTAGATCAATTGTTGTTTGTCGTAGGAAGGGAGAGACATAACTAATGAGGTAGATCGATCGACGCGTGGGGAAAACGAGTTATAAGGACCTAGCTAGCTATATGTATAGCGGGAGATTGGTCGATGTACATCCATTTGTTAGAGGCAAATAAGGCCCGGCGATACGGATAGACAGAGAGAATGGAGCTAGGAGGTGGTGCGAGAGGCCCAGCTACTAGCTAGATAGGGGGAGGAGTGTGCGGTTGTGAGATCGATGAAAAGAGGAGCGAGAGTTTACACGGGTGTGGGACCGTATGAGAGACACGAGGCAAGGACACATAAAGGAGGAGATTGAAGGTGCGTGTGTATGTTGTAGGCAGACATCGCTGGAGAGGTTTATCGATCGGTGTGTGTCGGAAAGGAGTTGTGTAGACTGTGGGAGAACGACCTAAAGAAAACAAAATGAATGTGCGCGATGGATAGAATGCTGAGGGAGGGGGAGGGCGTGTGCATGCACGAGAGAAAGTTAGTGGTAGCTACAAAAGTTAGAGGATTGTGTGGGTGTAAGAGACTAACAAATATCATAATTTGATATGAAAGTGGATTCATATATTTGAATAGGAGATCATAGTATTTTAAACATATGCAAATCAACATAAAGTGGATTCAAAAAACCGAGTTCGAGTTCATATAGTACACATAGTTCATATGTAACTCGAGACTAATCATCTGGTGTGCTATGAAGATAATACACAAACGAAGGTTTAACTTGACAATAATGACGATTGTAGATCTTATTAAAACAGAGAAATGAATTCAAATGCTTTGACTTCAACAATCATTATTGTAGATCTTATTCAAATGGAGAAACAAATTCAAATTTAGTTCATATTGAAGCGGTAGTATATACGTTTGGAATGCACTAAAACGTTCATTTGAGTACTAGGTTGCATGCATTATACACGTAGCGAAATATTTTAATTGAACATAACATGAATTCAAAGTTTTGAATGACATTTGTAGTGCGAATTGATTTGGTAAAGTACACGTTAGGCTTGTCCGGAAATTTCAACCCGCACCTTGTTAGCCCGAAATATTTAAGATATATCTTTGTCTCGTTGTGCTCCGACAACTCCCGCCATCTCAACCCGCGTCTTGTTATTCCAAAGTTTCAACGCGCGCGAAAACTCCCACCTCCTGTGAAATCCCAACACGCGAAATGCCCGTGATACCCCTGAATCGAAAGAACTGCCTCAAATCGGTGGGGGTACTTTCGTAACTTACCCCACATTTCGGACAAGCGCGTCCCTAAGCCATGGTTCCCCACTCCCATCCCATCTGCCCACCCATTCGTACGCCGAGGCCGGCAAAACCCGCCAAGCCCCACACCCTCCTCCGTCCGCCACCCAGCCGGAGCCTCTTGCCCGACGACGTTGTCTACAGCAACACCTTGACGTCCCTCATCCACTGTACCGGATGAGGATCTGTCGTCGATCTGGTCGTCCCGCCGGTTCAGCCACCCCGTCCTCCACCTCCAAGGAGCTGCCCCGATGTTCCCCTCATCTTTCGCACCACCTCCATTCCCACACCGTCGTCTTCACCTACACCACCGGAAGAACAACATCATCACCGTTTCCTCAGATGAAGATGCGGCCTAATCGGCGCCACCAAAGAGGTTGTACATTAATCGCCGCATTTTCTTCTTGATTCGATCTCACGGTGCTGCCGGCGCTTGGTCCCAAGCCGACACGGCGCGACTCCATCCACGGCGGCGTCGCCGGCCACTTCCTCCACGACGTCGCTCCCTTTGCGGCGACGTCCACATCAGTAGGAGCTGCTGCTTCTCTGCTCTTGCTCTCGGTCCCCTGCCTGGTCTGCTCTTGCTCTTGCTCTTGCTCGCGCTGCTGCTCTCGCTCTTGCTCTTGCTTGCGATGCTGCTCCGATTTAGCTACACTTCAGTCGACTGAATCGACTTTTGGGTCAGTCGATTTTCAGGCGGGGGCTCGCCGGAGTTAAGGAAGAACCAGCCGCAGCGGGAAGGGGGGCTCGCCGGAGAGGTACCCCACTATCTATCTTAGGGTTCAGGGTGGGGGTGGTCCCCGGCGGTGGTGGGGGCGGTGGCGTGGGGATCGCCGGAGA
>LR738710.1:832059084-832257771 GCA_902687465.1 Secale cereale | reverse complement strand
AGGGTTATGTTGCTCATATCATGCGTATGGTATCTTGCATTGCTATGTCATTTGCTTAGTTTAGACATGATTTGTGTGAATGCCACCTGTTTAGTGTCTAATTACCATATATGTGAATTATGCAATGCCATCTTTTTGCAAGACATTATATATGTGAATTATGCAATGCTATCTTGTTGCAAGGCATTATATATGTGAATTATGCAATGCCATGCTGTTTAGCCAAGCGTCATATATGTGAATTATATCATGCTGTCCTTTTTTGTATTTCTCGTTGCTTTTGTCGACAATGTTTGTATATTCAACTGCTCTTCCTGTGCATTTGAATCGGTGATGGAGAAATCTGGAGTGAGAACAAGGTCTTCAAAGCAGACAATGCTACCTGGTGAAGCAGATATCTTGCTGGTTATAGATAGCTCTTCAGAGGAGGATTCAGAGGCAGATGACCAGTCCTATTATACCCCTGAGGTGTATGCTCAAACTTGGCAGGGTTATGTTACTCATATCATGCATATATTGTATTGCAATGCTTAGTTTTTACATCATATACACGATATTGAATGCCATCTCCTTAGTTGACACATCATATATGCGATTGCCCTCTGCTCACTTCGTTAGTATATAAATCATATATTTGAATTGTATCATGCCATGATGTTTACATAGACAGCATGTATCTAAATTATGGCATGCCAACCTATTTTCTAAAGACATAATATAGTTATGCCATCTCATCCTGTTCACATAGTCATCATATTTTGAATTATGTCATTCTATCCATGAATTATATCATGCCATCATGTTTCCATCGATGGCATGTTTGTGATTTATGGCATGCCAACCACTTCAATAGACACATCGTATAGTTATATCATGTCATCCTGTTTACATAATCATCATATTTTGAAGTATGTCATTCTATCATGTTTAGTTAGCCATCATACATGTTAAATTGTGTCATGCTATCCTGTTTAATTAGCCATCATATATGTGAAATTATGTCCTGCTATTCTGTTTGGTTAGATAACATAAATGTGAATTATTTCATGCCCTGTTTTCTTCACTACTATCCATTGCACCTGTCTATCTTACAATGTCTCTACATTCAATTACATTTCTTGTTTATCAGCCATTTCATTTGGAGGGGGTGAAGGCAGTATATATGGGAGTAAAAACACAGTCTTCAGAAAATATCGTGCTACCTGTCGATGGAGATAGAACCACGGTTGTACTTGCCCAAGAACCAGCCCCACCACACATAACCCAGACTCACGCAGATTGTACCCCTACCCAGTTGGACAGAGAACCAGCTACACCCCTTCTAACCCCAACCCCAACAGATAGTAACCCAGTTCCCGTTGACACATCATCGTCTCCACCACAGAGCACCCAAACACGAGCAGTTAGTAAGGCAACTGCAGTGCCCAAAGCACGAGGACCACCACTCCGAACCCCAAGTCAACACTTAAAGTAGAAGAAGAATTGTTCTCGGGTTAGGTTCCGTAGCTATGGTTCATACTACTTTGCTCTTGCATCACTGTATTTAATCATACCAACTAATTTCAAATTTGAAGGATGCAATTGAAACTCCAATGGCGCAACATGTATGTTTTAAACCTATTTCTTTAATGTGTTTGCTGTTGTAACTTGCTCTATGTTGATTTCAGTTTCAATTGAATAAACAGTTATATTCTCATGCCATGCACCTTACAAGTGTTGTTATTGCTGTGTAGTTTCCCACACTTATATTCTGTCTAAGTTGCTTTGTCTTAAATAGATATGATTCTAACTGTATCTATCTTGATTTGGCAACATAAACTAGAATGATATAGACCATACAGTGACCATACTACATAGATATATGTTTGTTTCATGTTGTTATCATGTCCACCTTACTACTGAACTGGTTTACCAAAATGAGTTTCATATACTACATTGTAAACCTGTGATGTGTTTGTTTGTTTCTCTTTTATAATGCGGATAAAATATTGGAGAAGAGTACCCCGTTATGCAATGGTACAGGAAGTAATGCCGATAAGGTTCAAGATAGTGAGACATCCTTGTTGGTCTCCAAGAAAGCTGATAAAAACTATATTGAAGACAATGAGACAACCCCAAAGTCATGTCTTGATGTAGTGTTTGAGTTACTGGTTACTACTGCTGGCACCGGCTCTTCGAACTCGCTGCCTGAATCAGTTCGGCTTCTTGAGTCTCAACTTCAAGTTGAAAGACATCGACCAGATGTTATGCGATAGGAAGCCGAAGGACTGAGGAAGTCCCTACAGAATTCAGATGCATACTTTCTGGTGCAACAGCAAGTGCTGGAGGATTTAAGCGCCAAACAAGAGAAAGTTAATAAGCTTGCTAAGCATCTTGCCAGCATTATGGGTACCCAGGATATTGTTTCTTGAGCTCTTCTGAAGTGGTTTCAGTTCTGGACTTGTTTTGCTGCGGCGTTTATATGCTGCTTTGTTCCCTATATTTGCACGGGTGGCGAACTTTGATGCCCAGTGGATGTAATATGTGTAATAGTCATGATAGCCTAGCGTAAGTTGCTTGCCTATTTATTTCCTTATTGTCTTGTTTATTTGTTTTCTTGTAGGCAGTGCAGTTCTTTTTCTGCGGTTTGCTAGTGGCCGCAATAGCCTATTTTTTAATACTAGGCCACATTAACCATGGGCTACATATTTACTGTAGTTAACATGGGCCTCTTACGGGCCGTAGAAACAATGGGCCCTCTAAGGGTCGTAGAAACAATGGGCCTTATACGAGCCGTAGATACAATGGGCCTTCTACGAGTCGTATGATCGGTTGGCCAAACATGGGCCAATAACGGACCACATTATGGCCGTAAATGGGCTAGCGTTGAAACCGCCCGTTCATGGGCCGACCATAATGGGCCGACCATAACGGGCCGTCGTTAATCGGCCGTATTTGATGACGCTATGAAAACGGCCCAACGTATTAACGGGCCACAAACGGGCCGACTGTAACCACAGGCTGAATTTGGCCCACAAGCAGAAAATGACAGTAACGGGCCAAAAGTAAACGAATGCTGGAAATGAGCCCAAGAATAAATGGGCTGGAAACGGCCTGACGGAATAATGGGCCGTTAATGGGTATAAAGTAAAACACTATTCAATACGGGCCAGTTTTACCATGGGCCGTTAGTGGGCCGAGGGTTACTAAGGACCTGATATGGGCCGAAAGACGTCATGGGCCATACATGGACCGGAAGTTAAAACGGGCTGGAATTATATTGGACGCCCCAGATAAAGCTACTGGGCCTAATTTGGATAGGTCGTAAACAGGCCCTAGGTTAGCGGGCTATAAATGGGCTATATGCGAACAAGCCGTTAACAGGATTGCCGTGGGCCGGCCCGTCACCTTTTGACCAAGTCAAACGGGCCGGCCTTTTCACAGGAATGGGCCTCTGTTGGGCACTGTTCATTATGGGCCAGTATCACCACGGGCCGTTGATGGGCCGAGGGTTACTAAGGGCCTCATATGGGTCGAAAGACGTCATGGGCCATACATGGGACGTAAGTTAAAACGGGCTGGAATTATATTGGACGGCCCAGATGACGCTACTGGGCCTAATTCAGATAGGCCGTAAATGGAACCTGGGTTAGCGGGCTGTAAATGGGATATATGCGAACATGCCGTTAATAGGCTTGCCGTGGGCCAACCCGCCACATTTTGACCAAGTCAAACGGGACGGCCTTTTCACAAGAATGGGCCTCTGTTGGGCCGTGCCACGTTTCGACGTATCATAGGCGCTATGTGTCCAGTGAGTGGATGACATCTGTTCCAACGGCGAGCCGACACGTGTTCCCTCCAGCCAATGATAATTTGACACATGGAAAATCCCCATTGGTCGGGGCTGTTAACGGGTTATCGGATCCAAAACCGGACCTGATAGCTTAACGGCGTTCCGTTACGGTGGATGCCACGTGTCGGTCACCCTTGACGAAAGCACTTCTGTGACACGCGATTTATCGTCATGGAATTGGACACTTCCGTGATGATAATTTTGGTAATGTCATGGAACACTTCTACGACAGCACAGGTATGACTATCTTGATTCTGTCATAAAATCGTCATGGATGTACATGCATGACAGAAAACGTGACCTACAGTGACAAACACGTATCATCATAGAAGTGTATTTTTTTGTAGTGATCATCTCCATCACCACGCCGTCGTGCTGACGAAACTCTCCCGCGAAGTTCTACTGGATTAAGAGCTCGTGGGACGTCATCAAGCTGAACGTGTGCTGAACGCGGAGGCTCCGTACGTTCGGTGCTTGATCGGTTGGATCGCGAAAAAAGTTCGACTACATCAATCGCGTCACTAGACGCTTCCGCTTTCGGTCTACGAGGGTACGTAGACACACTCTCCCCTCTCATTGCTATGCATCTAGTAGATAGATCTTGCGTGATCGTAGGATTTTTTTTGAAATACTACGTTCCCCAACAGTGGCATCATGAGCCAGGTCTATGCGTAGATGATATGCACGAGTAGAACACAATGAGTTGTGGGCGATAATAGTCATACTGCTTACCAGCATGTCATACTTTGTTTCGGCGGTATTGTGACATGAAGCGGCCCAGACCGACATTACGCGTACGCTTACGCGAAACTGGTTTCACCGTTACGAGCACTCGTTGCTTAAAGGTGACTGGCGGGTGTCTGTCTCTCTCACTTTAGCTGAATCAAGTGTGGCTACGCCCGATCCTTGTGAAGGTTAAAACAGCACATACTTGCCAAAAAATCGTTGTGGTTTTTGTATGCGTAGGTAAGAACGGTTCTTGCTAAGCCCATAGCAGCCACGTAAAACTTGCAACAACAAAGTAGAAGACGTCTAACTTGTTTTTGCAGGACATGTTGTGATGTGATATGGTCAAGACATGATGAGTTATACGTTATTGTATGAGATGATCATGTTTTGTAAAGTTATCGGCAACTGGCAGGAGCCATATGGTTGTCGCTTTATTGTATGAAATACAGTCGCCATGTAATTTCTTTACTTAATCGCTAAGCGGTAGCGATAGTCGTGGAAGCAATAGTTGGCGAGACCACAACGATGCTACGATGGAGATCAAGGTGTCGCGCCGGTGACGATGGTGATCATGACGGTGCCTTGGAGATGGAGATTAAAAGCACAAGATGATGATGGCCATATCATGTCACATATTTTGATTGCATGTGATGTTTATGTTATTATGCTTCTTATTTTGCTTAGAACGACGGTAGCATTATAAGATGACCCCTTACAAAATTTCAAGGTACAAGTGTTCTCCCTGAGTATGCATCGTTGCAAAAGTTCGTCGTGCCGAGACACCACGTGATGGTCGGGTGTGATAAGATCTACGTTTACATACAACGGGTGCAAGACAGTTTTGCACACACAGAATACTCAGGTTAAACTTGACGAGCCTAGCATGTACAGACATGGCCTCGGAACACTGGAGACCGGTAGGTCGAGCGTGAATCATATAGTAGATATGATCAACATAAGATGCTCACCATTGAAAACTACTCCATCTCACGTGATGATCGGACATGGTTTAGTTGATTTGGATGACGTGATCATTTAGATGACTAGAGGGATGTCAATCTAAGTGGGAGTGCATTAAGTAATATGATTAATTGAACTTTAATTTATCATGAACTTAGTCCTGACAGTTTTTGCATATCTATGTTGTTGTAGATCAATGGCCCGTGCTACCGTTCCTTTGAATTTTAATGCATTCCTAGAGAAAGCTAAGTTGAAAGATGATGGTAGCAATTACACAGACTGGGTCCGTAACTTGAGGTTTATCCTCATTGCTGCATAGAAGAATTATGTCCTTGAAGCACCGCTAGGTGACAAGCCCACTCCCGCTAATGTAGATGCTTTGAACGTCTGGTAGACACGGTCTGATGACTACACGATAGTTCAGTGTTCCATGATTTACGGCTTAGAACCGGGACTTCAACGACGTTTTGAACGTCATGGAGCATATGAGATGTTCCAGGAGTTGAAGTTAATATTTCAAGCAAATGCCCGAATTGAGAAATATGAGATTTCCAATAAGTTATACAGCTGCAAGATGGAGGAGAATAGTTCTATGAGTTAACACTTGCTCAGAATGTCTGGGTACTACAATCATATGACTCAACTTGGATGCAAAGTTGACGAGGATAGTGTTATTGATAGAGTTCTTCAATCACTGCCACCAAGCTATAAAGGCTTCATGATGAAGTATAACATGCAAGGGATGCAGAAGACAATTCCCGAGCTCTTCGCTATGCTCAAAGCTGCGGAGGTAGAAATCAAAAAGGAGCATCAAGTGTTGATGGTTAACAAGACCACTAGTTTCAAGAAAAAGGGCAATGGAAAGAAGGGGAACTTCAAGAAGAATAGCAAGACAGTTGCTACTCCCACGAAGAAACCCAAGTCTAGAGCAAGCCTGAAACTGAGTGCTTCTACTGCAAAGGGACTAGACACTGGAAGCGGAACTGCCCCAAGTATTTGGCGGATAAGAAGGATGGCAAGGTGAACAAAGGTATATGTGATATACATGTTATTGATGTGTACCTTACTAATGCTCATAGTAGTACCTGGGTATTTGATACCGGTTTAGTTGCTAATATTTGTAACTCAAAACAGGGACTACGGATTAAACGAAGATTGGCTAAGGACGAGATGACGATGCGCGTGGAAAATGGTTCCAAAGTCGATGTGATCGCCGTCGGCATGGTACCTCTACATCTACCTTCGGGATTAGTTTTAGACCTGAATAATTGTTATTTGGTGCCAGCGTTAAGCATGAACGTTATATCTGGATCTTGCTTATTGCGAGACGGATATTCATTTAAATATGAGAATAATGGTTGTTCTATTTGTATGAGTAATATCTTTTATGGTCATGCACCCTTGAAGAGTGGTCTATTCTTGTTGGATATCGATCGTAGTGATACACATATTCATAATATTGAAGCCAAAAGATGTAAGGTTAATAATGATAGTGCAACATATTTGTGGCACTACCGTTTAGGTCATATTGGTGTAAAACGCATGAAGAAACTCCATAGTGATGGACTTTTGGAATCACTTGATTATGCATCACTTGGTGCTTGCGAACCATGCCTCATGGGCACGATGACTAAAACTCCGTTCTCCGGAACAATGGAGCAAGCAACAGATTTGTTGGAAATGATACATACTGATGTATGTGGACCGATGAGTGTTGAAGCTCGCGGCGGGTATCGTTATTTTCTGACCTTCACTGATGATTTGAGCATATATGGGTATATCTACTTGATGAAGCACAAGTCTGAAACGGTTGAAAACTTCAAAGAATTTCAGTGTGAAGTAGAGAATCATCGTAACAAGAAAATAAAGTTTCTACGATCTGATCGTGGAGGTGAATATTTGAGTTACGAGTTTGGTCTTCATTTGAAACAATGTGGAATAGTTTCACAACTCACGCCACCCGGAACACCACAGCGTAATGGTGTGTCTGAACGTCGTAACCGTACTTTATTAGATATGGTGCGGTCTATGATGTCTCTTACCGACTTACCACTATCGTTTTGGGGTTATGCTTTAGAGACAGCTGCATTCACGTTAAATAGGGCACCATCTAAATCCGTTGAGACGACGCCTTATGAACTGTGGTTTGGCAAGAAACCAAAGTTGTCGTTTCTTAAAGTTTGGGGCTGCGATGCTTATGTGAAAAACTTCAACCTAATAAGCTCGAACCCAAGTCAGAGAAATGTGTCTTCATAGGATACCCAAAGGAGACTATAGGGTACACCTTCTATTACAGATCCGAAGGCAAGATATTTTTTGCTAAGAATGGATCCTTTCTAGAGAAGGAGTTTCTCTCGAAAGAAGTGAGTGGGAGGAAAGTGGAACTTGATGAGGTAATTGTACCTTCTCCCGAATTGGAAAGTAGTACATCACAGAAACTGGTTCCATCGATTCCTACACCAATTAGTCAGGAAGCTAATGATGATGATCATGAAACTTCAGATCAAGTTTCTGCTGAACTTCGTAGATCAACCAGAGTGCGTTCCGCGCCAGAGTGGTATCGCAACCCAGTTCTGGAAGTCATGTTACTAGACCATGATGAACCTACGAACTATGAGGAAGCGATGATGAGCCCAGGTTCCACAAAATGGCTCGAGGCCATGAAATCTGAGATGGGATCCATGTATGAGAACAAAGTGTGGACTTTGGTTGACTTGCCCGATGATCGGCAAGCCATCGAAAATAAATGGATCTTCAAGAGGAAGACCGACGCAAACGGTAATGTTACTGTTTACAAAGCTCGACTTGTTGCAAAAGGTTTTCGACAAGTTCAAGGAGTTGACTACGATGAGACTTTCTCACCTGTAGTGATGCTTAAGTCTGTCTGAATCATGTTAGCAAGTGCCACATTTTTTGATTATGAAATCTGGCAAATGGATGTCAAAAACTGCATTCCTGAATGGATATCTCAAAGAAGAGTTGTATATGATGCAAGCAAAAGATTTTGTCGATCCTAAAGGTGCTAACAAAGTGTGCAAGCTCCAGCGATCCATCTATGGACTGGTGCAAGCATATCGGAGTTGGAATATACGCTTTGATGAGGTGATCAAAGCATATGGTTTTATACAGACTTTTGGAGAAGCCTGTATTTACAAGAAAGTGAGTGGGAGCTCTGTAGCATTTCTGATATTATATGTGGATAACATATTGTTGATTAGAAATGATATAGAATTTCTGGATAGCATAAAAGGATACTTGAATAAGAATTTTTCAATGAAAGACCTCGGTGAAGCTGCTTACATATTAGGCATCAAGATTGTCGTCGTCCTGGGAACCAGGGTACCCAGACTTGTCTGTCTACGGGCCGCGACGCGTTTCTACAAGCGGCCTGGTACGGCCCAGCTGATCGACCAGCTCTCCAAGACCCTCGCGAGGGGACTAAGCCTCGTGAGGAGAACGACGTCAAGACCCCCTCAGGAGCGGCCTCGGCAAGGTAATCCGGAGGGGCGCAGAATCCAAGGCCAAGCCTGCCTCAGGTGGAGGCAGTGATGTCAGCAGTGATGCATCGCGCTAGCGGGTGCCAGCGTCCGCCAGTGGCGCAGATGCTATTTCGGTGCAAAGGGGACAACTCAGTCGTGGGTTCCCAAGGAGCGGGGCAAAGGTTTCCCCTTTGGTGCAACAAGACCGAAGACCGCAAGGACGACAAGGAGGATGTCACCGTCGATCCCACCACCGTGTCACCGCTTGATCCTTTTGCAGGCGAAGACCGCTTTTGTCATGATAGGAACGTCCTTGTGTTCCCGCTCAAAAATGGCCGTTGTGGGATCCCTTCCCGCCTAAACATTTCGGGGGAAGAGGACCCTGGCCACCTATATAAGTAGCTAGAACCCCCACTAGTGGGGGGGGGGAACAAGTCGAACCAAGTCTAGCCAAGTAGAGCAAACCCATAAGCTCTGCCACCACGCAAAGGAGTAAGAACACTTGCCTCCTAACCCTCCTGAGCTCGCCCCCCGAGATCAGGAACCACTGTACTAGCTCATATTCCAGCCCTCTTGAGGCTAATCCACCAAAGCAGGAAGTAGGGTCTTACACCACACAGTGGCCCGAACCTGGGTAAACTCTTGCGTGTTCTATCTGTTGTTTGCTTGAATCCCTTCATCTTGACGAGAGCTAGACGCTAGGTAGACGTGAGTGGGAGAGATCTTCGTTCACGCCCCTGTGTTCGAACTTCTTGAGTTTTGCGGAGCGCAAAATCCGACATTTGGCGCGCCAGGTAGGGGGTATGTCGAAATCTTGCCTCTCCGACGACCTCGTCGCGTTCTCGTTGTCGACTCCGCTCCACAGCCATGGTGGACACACGCTGAGCTCGCGCCGCCCACTGCGCCGCGAACGTCGCTCAGACAGTGCCCGCGGGCAACGGTGCACCGCTCCGCCCCAGCTCGCCGGTCGCCAATGCCGCCACCGACCCGGCCGTCCACGAGCAGCAGGACTCGTCGCTGCCTCTGTCCGTGCGGCGACAACGCCTTCACCCTCGCCGGCCGCGGTGTCATCCTCACTGGTCCGCCGCGGGCCGGTCTACCAGCAGCCTGCGCTACTGATGGCGCGTGAGCTCTTGCGCTACCGCCCGACAGATAACCTCTACGATGAGTGGCTCCACCGCATCACCGAGCTCGTCAACGCCATTGGAGAAGCACCTGCACCAACGCACTCTTCATGTCCTCCGTCGCCCCCAGTGGGGAACGAAGGCCACGGGGTCCCGGCCCCGCCTCCACTCCACCACGCTGGCCAGGAGGTCCGGAGCAAGGCCCCTCAACGTGAGCAACCCGACAGGGCCCATGCGCGCGACGAGGAGAGCTACCAGGTGATTCCGCATCCCCATGCAGGGGCTTGTGGGACCCCTGGCCCGCGGCGTCCAGACCGCGCGCCACAGGAGGTGGTGGCACCAGCACCCCAAGAACCAACATCGCAGGCACAGGGGGGCGCCTGCGATCATGAGTGTGGCTGGGTTTTGCGCCCTAGCTCCTGAGCTACGGCGCCTCGTCTGGCCCGACAAGTTCAAGTCGGACCTGCCTCCGTGCTACGACGGCACCATCGACCCCACAAAGTTCCTCCAACTCTACGAGCTGAGCATCGAGGCGTCCAACGACACCGAGCAGGTCATGGCGAACTGGTTCCCCATGGCTCTCAAAGATGGCGCACGCTCCTGGCTCCTGAACCTCCCCATGAGATCCGTCTCCTCCTGGGAAGAGCTTCGCGAGCGTTTTGTCGCCAACTTCCAAGGCACCCGCGACCGATCCCTGACAGCTGCTGATCTGCACCGCGTGAGGCAGCAGCCGGGAGAGACCCTGCAAAAGTACATCCAACGCTTCAACACCATGCGCCTCCGGATCCCTAGGGTCTCGGACGAGGCCATCATCTCCGCGTTCTCCGACGGCGTCCACGACGTCAGGATGAGGGAGGAGCTTGCCATTCACGAGGACCTGTGCACAACCCTCGAGATGTTCAAGCTCACGGCAAAGTGCGCCAGGGCGGAGGAAGGATGCCTCTCCCTCCAGGAGCTGCCTGAGGCGGAGGCGGACGACAAGAAGAACAAGGCCAAAGAATCAAAGCGCAAGGGACCCGCCGTGCTGGCTGCGGAGCCAGAAGTGAAGCGTGGCTGCGGCTACGATGACCTCCCCGAGACAACCGACCATACTGCGTCTTCCACAACGTCCACAGCCACAACACTAACGACTGCCAGGAGCTCAGGGCGATGTGCGGCGGGCGCGTCGGGCAGCGCCCTGAGCGCGACAACCGTGGCTACGGCCATGGAGGAGGCCGAGGAGGAGGACGTTGGGACGATAGGAACTCGCGCCAGAGGTGGCGCGAGCAGCCTCGTGAGGACCACTGGCAGGAGCAGCCTCGGGATGCCTCCTGGCGCGACCAACCTCATGAGGGTCGCCCTCAGGGCAACGAAGGCCTGCCTCCGCTGCCACCACCGCCCAGAAGGAACGAGGACAACCGCCAGGGAGATGGGGCAGGGGGCTTCCAGGAGCCGCGTGTAGTTGCCTGCATCTTGGGAGGAGCCCATGCCCCGGCTTCCCATCGCATCTTCAAGCAGTTTGCCCATGAGGTGAACACGGCGCTTCCCAGGCCTGACACCGCGCGCAACCTCAGGTAGACCAAGCAAGTCATCGCCTTCGACCCCAAGGACCAGCTCAAGTGCACTGCGGCCCCAGGCGCCCTCCCGATACTCTGCACCCCGACCATCAGCAATGTCCTCATGACCAAGACCCTCATCGACGGCGGAGCAGGACTCAACGTCCTCTCCGTCCAGACCTTCGAGACGCTCCAAGTTCCCTACGATCAGCTCCACCCGACCAAGCCATTCTACGGAGTCACGAATGGCTCCACACTCCCGATGGAGCAGGTCCGCCTCCCCATCACCTTTGGTGATCGCAACAACTACCACACCGAGGTCATCGACTTCGACGTCGCCAACATCCACCTCCCGTACAATGCCATCCTTGGGTATCCTGCCCTCGCCAAGTTCATGGCGACGACCCATCATGGCTACAACATCCTCAAGATGCCTGGGAGTGGCGGAGTAATCATGATCGCCTTCGGCGAGAAGAAAGTGGTGCGTTCCCTGGAGCGCGCCTACCAGACCATGATACGTCTCCAACGTATCTACTTTGCCAAACACTTTTACCCTTATTTTGGACTCTAACTTGCATGATTTGAATGGAACTAACCCGGACTGACGTTGTTTTTAGCAGAACTGCCATGGTGTTCTTTTTTGTGCAGAAATAAAAAGTTTTCGGAATCGCCTGAAAATCAACATAGATTTATTTCAGAAAATATATAAAATACCTGCAAGAAGATCCACACCTGGGGGCCCATGGGCTGTCCTCGAGGGTGGGGGTGCGCCCCCTTCCCAGGGCGTGCCCCCTGCCTCGAGGGCCCCCCGATGCTCCACCGACGTATCCCTGGGTCCTATATATTCCGTTTCGTGGAGAAAAAATCAAGGAGAAAGAATTATCGCGTTTCACGAGATGGAGCCGCCACCAAGCCCTAATCTCTCTCGGGAGGGCTGATCTGGAGTCCGTTCGGGGCTCCGGAGAGTGGAGATCGTCGCCATCGTCATCATCAACCTTCCTCCATCACCAATTTCATGATGCTCACCGAGTGCCATGATTTCAGATCTGAACCTATTATGTTTTCATGAATATATGTGTGTTCTTGATCCTATCTTGCAAGTCTATAGTCACCTACTATGTGTTATGATCCGGCAACCCCGAAGTGACAATAATCGGGACCACTCCCGGTGATGACCATAGTTTGAGGAGTTCATGTATTCACTATGTGTTAATGCTTTGGTCTGGTACTCTATTAAAAGGAGGCCTTAATATCCCTTACTTTCTAATAGGACCCCGCTGCCACGGGAGGGTAGGACAAAAGATGCCATGCAAGTTCATTTCCATAAGCACGTATGACTATATTCGGAATACATGCCTACATTGCATTGATGAACTGGAGCTAGTTCTGTGTCACCCTAGGTTATAACTTCTACATGATGAATTGCATCCAACGTAATTTCCCATCACCGATCCAATGCCTACGAGCTTTACCTATATTTCTTGTCGCTTATTTATTTTTCCGCTGCTACTATCACAAAAACTACAAAAACACTATATTTACTTTTATTGCTGCTACCACCACTATCATATTACTTTGCTACTAAACTACCTTGTTGCAGATACTAAGTTTCCAGGTGTGGTTGAATTGACAACTCAGCTGCTAATACTTAAGAGTATTCTTTGGCTCCCCTTGTGTCGAATCAACAAATTTGGGTTTAATACTTTACCCTCGAAAACTGTTGCGATCCCCTACACTTGTGGGTTATCAAGACTATTTTCTAGCGCCTTTGCCGGGGAGCATAGCTCTATTCTTTAAGTCACTTGGGAGTTATATCTGCTTATCACTATGAAGAATTTGAAGGACTCAAAACCAAGATCTTACCCTCAACTACGAGGGGAGGTAAGAAACTGCCATCTAGCTCTGCATTTGATTCTCCTTCTGTTATGTGTAAACTTGCGACACCTACTCCTACTATTGAATCTGATATGTCATATGTTCTTGATGATGCTACTTCTGCTATGTATGATGAAACTACCTCTATGCCTGATATTGTGCCACTAGGTGAATTTCTAGATGAACAAATTGCTAAAGTTAGGGAGAGTGCAAATGTTGATGATATTTATGAAAGTGATGATGAAACTACTCCCAATAGATATGAATTGCATGTTGTGCCTGAGGGTTATGTTATGGATGAAGAAACTGCTAGAGACTTTGTTGCTTGCAATGATAGATATGATCTTAAGAAATTATTAGCTAAGTTGAAAGAAAAGTCCTTGAATGCGAGAATGAAATATGACCCTGCTTTTGCTACTTCACCTATATGTGTGACTGATAAGGATTATGAATTCTCTGTTGATCCCGAGTTAATTACTTTGGTTGAATCTGATCCTTTCCATGGCTATGAGTCTAAAACTGTTGAGGCACATCTTACCAAGTTAAATGATATAGCCACCCTGTTTACCAATGATGAAAAGACTCGCTATTACTATATCCTTAAGTTGTTTCCGTTTTCTTTAAAGGGTGCTGCTAAGACTTGGTTTAATTCTCTTTATCCTGGTTGTGTGCGTAGTCCCCAGGATATGATGTATTACTTTTCTGCTAAATATTTTCCCGCTCATAAGAAACAAGCTGCCTTATGGGAAATATATAACTTTGCTCAAACTGAAGAAGAGAGTCTCCCACAAGCTTGGGGGAGGCTTCTCCAGTTACTTAATGCTTTGCCTGATCATCCTCTTGAGATGCATGATATACTTGATGTCTTTTATAATGGACTAACCGATGCTTCCAGAGACCACCTGGATAGTTGTGTTGGTTGTGTTTTCAGGGAAATAACAATTGAACAAGCTGAATTACTATTGAATAATATGCTGGCCAATGAAAATAATTGGACACTTCCTGAACCAGCCCCTAAGCCAACTCTGAAGAAAAGAGGTGTTCTATTTCTCAGTCCTGAAGATATGCAAGAGGCAAAGAAATCTATGAAAGAAAAAGGTATTAAAGCTGAAGATGTTAAGAATTTACCGCCTATTGAAGAAATAAATGGTCTTGATAACCCGACACAGGTAGTAAAGGTAAATTCTCTTTATAGATTTGATGAAGGTGATATTCCTCGTTATAAGTCTGCTAGCCAATGCTTAGATGAGTTTGACAATTTTATTGTGAAACAAGAAAACTTCAATGCTTATGTTGGTAGACAATTACAACACAATGCTTATATGATCGAACGCTTGAGTGATTATCTGTCTAGTGCTAAAGATGAACTGAAACTTATTAGTAAACATGCTTCCATGGTCACCACTCAAGTAGAACAAGTACTTAAGGCTCAGAATGATTTGCTTATTGAGTTAAATAGTAAGAATAATGACTATGCTGTTAGAGTTGCTACTAGAGGTGGTAAAATGACTCAGGAACCTTTGTATCCTGAAGCCCACCCAAAGAGAATTGAGCAAGATTCTCAAAGAGCTAATTTAGATGCACCTAGTTCTTCTAAGAAGAAGAAAAAGAAAATGATAGGACTTTTCATGCTTCTAATGAACCTGTAGCTCACCCACCTAAGAATCCCAGTGATATATCTGTTTCTGATGCTGAGACAGAATCTGGTAATGAACATGAACCTAGTGATAATGTTAACAATGATGTTCATGATGATGCTCAACCTAGCAATGATAATGATGTAGAGATTGAACCTGCTGTTGATCTTGATAACACACAATCAAAGAATCAACGTTATGATAAGAGAGACTTTGTTGCTAGGAAGCACGGTAGGGAAAGAGAACCATGGGTTCAGAAACCCATGCCTTTTCCTCCGAAACCATCCAAGAAAAAGGATGATGAGGATTTTGAGCGCTTTGCTGAAATGATTAGACCTATCTTTTTGCGTATGCGTTTGACTGATGTGCTTAAAACAAATCCTTATGCCAAGTATATGAAAGACCTTATTACCAGCAAAAGAAAGATACCTGATGTAGAAATCTCCACCATGCTTGCCAAATATACTTTTGAGGGTGGAATGCCTAAGAAATTAGGAGATCCAGGAGTACCTACTATACCTTGCTCTATTAAGAGAAATTATGTTAAAACTGCTTTGTGTGATCTTGGAGCCGGTGTTAGTGTTATGCCTCTCTCTTTATATTGTAGACTTGACTTGAGTAAGTTGACACCTACTGAAATATCTTTGCAATTGGCTGATAAATCAACTGCTATACCTGTCGGTATTTGTGAGGATGTGCCTGTTGTGGTTGCAAATGTTACTATTCTGGCGGACTTTGTTATACTTGATATTCCCGAGGATGATAGTATGTCTATTATTCTTGGAAGACCTTTTTTGAATACTGCATGGGTTGTTATTGATTGCAACAAAGGCAATGTCACTTTTCATGTCAATGGTAATGAGCATACGGTACACTTTCCGAGGAAACAACCTCAGGTTCATAGTATCAATTATATTGGAAAAACTTCAACTATTACTATTAGAGGTTTTGAGTTTCCTATTCCTACTATCAAGAAGGCATGTGACATACTTATTGTTGGGGACATACATATCCCCATTGAGGTAACATAGTGTTATTCGGAAATTCTCCGGTTTCATGTTACTCGGAAAGAGTTTATTAACAAGACATGATCAACCTTGTTAATGGATTCCTTTGGATGAACATGGGATAGTTGAATCTAGATAGCACAAACCTACTGTACCCTCCTTTTACTTTTTGTTAATTAGGTTAAATAAAAGAAAAATAGAATTATCCATCTGTTTCCAGACTTATCCGTGCAATAAAAAATATCCCAAAAATAAAAGTTCTCCAAATGCCATGAAAATGAAATATGATTTTTTCTAGAATATTTAAGAAAATATGGCACTCAACACACAGCGAGGGGAGCCAGTACGCGGCCACGAGGGCACAGGGCGCGCCCCCCTTCATAGGGCGCGCCCCTGCCTCGAGGGCCCCACGTGGCCCCCCTCCACTTATCCTTTCACCCATGCTCTTCTTCTTCCTCCCAAAAAAATCCCCAACTAGCCCAAACCCGAGTTCTAGCTCATTTTGCTGCCATTTTCGATCTCCTTGCTCAAAGCATCATTCGCCAAACTGTTTGGGTAGATTGTTCCTTGGTATGTGACTCCTCCATTGGTCCAATTAGTTTTTCTTCTAGTGCTTTATCTATTGCAAATTTGTTCTGCTGTGGTGACCTTGTTCTTGAGCTTGCATGTCAAGTTTTCTTGGTCACAAGTAGTTCTAATGCATGATATAGCCTCTAGGCACTTGTAGGAGTTGTTGCTATCAATCTTGTTGAGCTTGGTTAACTTTTATTTGTGAGTTACTAAAAACTTCAGAAATTTTCAGAAAAGGGAAATGTTAAAAAGATTATTGAGGGGCTCTTCCAGCAAGAGCTCTGAGGAGAAGAAGAAAGAAGAAAATAAGAAGCCCAAGTATCATCTTCCTCGCATGGTGGAAGTTCGACCGTGCGAATGGCCTTGTAATAACTTCATGATGTCCACCGGTATTTACGAAGACTTTTATTGGATGGCGAATAATGTAGGCCTCACTGACTTCATCAACGACCAAAAAGAACAGTACCTCTTACTCACCAATATTTTTACGCAAAGCTTTCATTTTCATTCTAGGAAAACACCACCTACGGTGGAGTTTTGCTTATATGATGTGGTTAAGGAGATATCACTGTTAGACTTTTTTGAAATATGCAAAGTACCCTTTGAAGGTAGACTTGATGAACCACATCATGAAGACGTCGAAGGGTTTATTGATATGATAGCCAAAAGGTGAAACTAGACAAGTTGCAGGGGCAAGAATCACTAGTATACACTTCCCTATTCTGCGCTACTTTGCTTTATTTGCTAGTAGGTGTTTAATTGGTCGCGGGAACAGTGGAAATCTTAGTGCCCCTGATATTATCATTTTACGCCATGCTTTGTCTCGCGACACAACTTTTAGCTTCGGCGCCATCGTTGCCAAACGATTGAGTCTTAACCGCTCAAGGGGGCTCGTCTTTGGAGGCATCTTTGCTTCTTGCCTTGCTGAACATTTTAATATACCCATTAGGCATCATGAGAAGGAAGAAAAATTGCTAGCCCCTGTTTATCTAGACTACAAGAGCATGGTAGCTCATGACTTTATTGTTAAAGACAAAAATATGCAGCTCCATTATAAAATGAGGTTTGATGAAATATACTGTGAAATTGTTACCTTGCCTGCACCTTCTTTGTTTGATCTGTCTACACGCGTATTCATCATCACCACAAATGTCTTCTACCAATACCAAGGCCAGGTACAAGCTTCAGAGCCTGAGCCAGAACCACCACTTGATCATTCCCGTCAATCTGTTTATGGGTGAGATCTGGACGAGCTCGCCAACCAGTGGCATCCCGAGGACACATCTCAGTACACTGGAGGGAGTGGCTTCGATCCGTGGCCATAGACCAACTTAGGCCAAAAGCCTAAGCTTGGGGGAGTACGTGTTTCTCACCGACTTACTTTCATGTTCACACTTATTCTAGTTGTCGGTGCTCACACTCTTTCACTGTACCATCCATGCTTAGTTAAATTTCTTTTTCTTAGTCTTTTTCTTGTGTCCTAGAAAAACCCAGAAAAACAAAAAAAAATATTAGTTGTAGCTTCTAGCTAGTTTACTTTCTTTGCTAGTAGTAGTAACTAATAATGAAAACCCAAAAAGATTTCCCTTTCTTCTTTTGCTTGTTGGGAGCTTTCCCATGTAAATAGTTTCTTTTCTTTTCTTTAGGGGTTAAGAGTAGAAGATCATGATTGAAAATGCTTAGTGGCTCTCATATGCTCTATTGTTAATTTAATCTTGAGCCATATTACCTTGTCTTCTCTCTTGTATCAAATGTCTGCAGATTCCAGCTTAGTCCAATGCACGTGCACTATTATTATTATCCACACCGTTCGGTCGTGCGAGTGAAAGGCAATAAGGATGATATATGATGAACTAATTGAGATGAGAAAAGCTGGTATGAACTCGACCTCTCTTGTTTTTGTAAATATGACAGCTCATCGTTCTTGATTCAGCTTGTTATGAATGAAACATGCTTGCAATGACAATTAGAGATCATAGCTGCTTATGCCATGCTTAATTAGCTGAGAGTTTATAATGGACTATCTTGCGTGCCAACATGATTTTAAAATGGTTGTGATGTGGTATGATGGGTGGTATCCTCCTCTGAACGATTTAAGTGACTTGACTTGGCACATGTTCACGCATGTAGTTGAAACAAATCAACATAGCCTTCACGATATTTATGTTCATGGTTATTTATATCCTACTCATGCTTGCATTCATTGTTGATTAATTCTAATGCATGTTCATGACCGTTGTTGCTCTCTAGCTGGTCGCTTCCCAGTCTCATTCCAGCCTTCACCTGTACTAAGCGGGAATACTGCTTTTGTGCATCCACTTCCATAAACCCCAAAGTTATTCCACATGAGTCCACCATACCTTCCTATATGCGGTACTTAACTGCCGTTCCAAGTAAATTTGTATGTGCCAAACTCTAAACCTTCAAATGAAATTTTGTTTTGTATGCTCGAACAGCTCATGTATCAACTAGGGCTGTCTATATCTTCCATGCTAGGTGGGTTATTCTCACGATGAGTGGACTCCGCTCATCATTCACGAGAAAATGGCTGGTAACCGGGATGCCCAGTACCATGCTCAAAATCATAATAATTAAACAAAACTCCCCCCAGGGTTGTTGCTTGTATGGACGGTAACCTGTGGATTTGGCTGGCCGTGGAGTGTGCTTGTTGGTGGTTGGGGGAGTATAAACTTTACCATTCTGTTTGGGAACCGCCTATAATGTGCGTAGCATGGGAGATATCGAGATTCTTGGTTGTTATGTTGACAATGAAAGTATACCGCTCAAAATGTTATTCAATCTCTATTTAAAAATCAAGCTCTGGCACCTCTGCAAATCCCTGCTTCCCTCTGCGAAGGGCCTATCTATTTACTTTTATGCAGAGTCATCATCCTCTCATAAAAAAGCACCAGTAGGAGAGCACCTCTGTCGTTGCATGTATTACTATTAATTTGCATTGAGTATGATCATGACTGGATCTCTTTTACCATGAATTACAATGTCTAGTCAGTCCTTGATCTTTAAAGGTGCTCTGCATTTATGTTTTGCGGTCTCAGAAAGGGCTAGCGAGATACCATCCTGTTATATCATATCATGATTGTTTTGAGAAGTGTTGTCATCCGAGGTTTATTATTATTGCTTGCTAGTTGATTATGCCATTGATATGAGTAGTCTTGAGACCTGAAAGTTATTGTGAATGTGGTTAGTTCATGATCTTGTTGAAAACCTGAATGTTGGCTTACATATTTACAAAAACAAGAGCAAACAGAGTTTGTCAAAGTTTTTCTTTATCACTTTTAGTTTATCAACTGAATTGCTTGAGGACAAGCAAAGGTTTAAGCTTGGGGGAGTTGATACGTCTCCAACGTATCTACTTTGCCAAACACTTGTACCCTTGTTTTGGACTCTAACTTGGATGATTTGAATGGAACTAACCCAGACTGACGTTGTTTTCAGCAGAACTGCCATGGTGTTGTTTTTTGTGCAGAAATAAAAAGTTCTCGGAATCGCCTGAAAATCAACGAAGATTTATTTCAGAAAATATAAAAAATACCTGCAAGAAGATCCACGCCGGGGGGCCCACGGGCTGTCCTCGAGGGTGGGGGCGCGCCCCCCTTCCCAGGGCGCGCCCCCTGCCTCGAGGGCCCCCCGATGCTCCACCGACGTATCCCTGGGTCCTATATATTCCGTTTCGTGGAGAGAAAAATCAAGGAGAAAGAATTATCGCGTTTCGCGAGACGGAGCCGCCACCAAGCCCTAATCTCTCTCGGGAGGGCTGATCTGGAGTCCGTTCGGGGCTCCGGAGAGTGGAGATCGTCGCCATCGTCATCATCAACCTTCCTCCATCACCAATTTCATGATGCTCACTGTTGTGTGTGAGTAATTCCATCATATGCTTGCTGGACGGTGATGGGTTTGATGGGATCTATCATGTAATCGAGTTAGTTTTGTTAGGGTTTGATCCCTAGTATCCACTATGTTCTGAGATTGATCTTGCTATGACTTTGCTATGCTTAATGCTTGTCACTAGGGCCCGAGTGCCATGATTTCAGATCTGAACCTATTATGTTTTCATGAATATATGTGTGTTCTTGATCCTATCTTGCAAGTCTATAGTCACCTACTATGTGTTATGATCCGGCAACCACGAAGTGACAATAATCGGGACCACTCCCGATGATGACCATAGTTTGAGGAGTTCATGTATTCACTATGTGTTAATGCTTTGGTCCGGTACTCTATTAAAAGGAGGCCTTAATATCCCTTAGTTTCCAATAGGACCCCGCTGCCACGGGAGGGTAGGACAAAAGATGTCATGCAAGTTCTTTTCCATAAGCACGTATGACTATATTCGGAATACATGCCTACATTGCATTGATGAACTGGAGCTAGTTCTGTGTCACCCTAGGTTATAACTTCTACATGATGAATTGCATCCAACGTAATTTCCCATCATCGATCCAATGCCTACGAGCTTTACCTATATTGCTTGTCGCTTATTTACTTTTCCGCTGCTACTATCACAAAAACTACAAAAACACTATATTTACTTTTATTGCTGCTACCGCCACTATCATATTACTTTGCTACTAAACTACCTTGCTGCAGATACTAAGTTTCCAGGTGTGGTTTAATTGACAACTCAGCTGCTAATACTTAAGAGTATTCTTTGGCTCCCCTTGTGTCGAATCAACAAATTTGGGTTTAATACTTTACCCTCGAAAACTGTTGTGATCCCCTACACTTGTGGGTTATCAGACCGCGGCGGTCGAATGCTCCGATGAGGATGGAGCCGTCCTCGCCCTGCAGACCGCCCCCAAGAAGAAGAAGAACCTACCCACCAACAGACCTCAGGACGCAGGGGCTCCTGACGGTCTGGCCTCAGGACTCGCGCCTGCTGACGAGGCGCCCTCCACCCTCGCATAGGGAGGCGCGCCCGACGCCCCTCTCGTCCTCGGCTCGGGGGCTCTCCTCCGGAGTGTCTCCGGATTGACCGGCGTCTCGAGGGAGGTGTTCGGGCGCCACCTGCAAGCGTGTCTTGACGCGCGTTTTCGTGAGCCCAGCGTGAACCATTCAGCGCTGGGGGCTTAGGACTTCATCAACCAAGTTACCGAGGAAATTCAGTACGCAAGACTCATCCGCGGTGGGCGTAACCGCACAACCCCAAGTTCACCTGCTTGCAGCCCGAGCGACCGCTTCCGCGTGTGCGTTGACATCGCGGGTCTCAACCGAGCCGCCTCTCAGGGGCCCTTCTGACCGACAGCGGTCGGCCTGAGGAGGGCCCTCCCCTGCAACTACGTCTGCACACTCTTCAGCTTCCGCAACGCAGCTGCCATGTTCCAGCATCTCACGCAGTAGGCCTTGGGGGCTCGGGAGGCTTAGTGGCTGGCGTTCCGGACGGAGCGAGGACCGGACCCGCGCGACTACTGAGAGCCTTCAGAGCCCCTAGGCCTCAGGAGCCCGACGATCCTCAGGAGTGACCCGCATGGCTTGCGTCTTCAGCTAACCCAACTCTTCTTTAAGTATCAGGTGACACTTCAGGTATCCAATCGAGGGTGCCTCTCGGGCTGCATCATCCTCGGACTGCTGGGGGCTGTTCCCCCATAGTTGTCTCCCTTTTTGCATGATCAAGGCTAGATGTTTCTTTCCGTTCGCATTATCCACATGCTTGGCGTCGTCACCGCCACTAAGGTCATGAGCCCTTGTGAGCCCACTCACGACCGCCCCATGATTAAGAACTAGCACGGCGTCTGTGCTCGGATCCATCCATGCAGCATCGCTAAACCCAAGGGCTGAGCTCTGTCTCGCGAGACATTCCCGTGACATCACCTCCCATGGTCATTGGTGCCTTGTTCTCACATGGGCTAATCGTGGGTGGGTAAGTAGGGGCCCGTGGCAGGTGCCTCGCTCACGCGGGAACCGCGCGCCGATTGTTTTTCTTTTGGATCGTTGCATGAGAAGACTGGGCACGACATCTGTGCTCGGGTCCGTTCCTGCAACATCGACAAATCCAGTGGCTGAGCTCTGTCTCGCGAGCCATTCCCGTGACGTCACCTCCTGGGGTCGCTGGTGCTGCGGCCTTCTCATGCGATACCCTCTAGAGATGCACTCGGCGCAGGTTAACACAACACCTCTCTTTTCACATTTTGCAGAAGAAGACTCGGGCGCAACCCGCCTCAGGGTAGGGTCTCGTGAGTGATGCGTAAGCTCACGAGAACTTCCTCAGAGTCGTTCAGCTCGTCCTGAGGAGGGCCCGTATACACCTTGGTTGTCCTACCATGCAAGCCACGTGTCAGGACGGGGTTGTACACGCCCCGGAGTCTCTCCCGGTGGGAGGCTCCCTCCCACGGTCAAGTGGAAGTACCAAGCTCCGCGCTGGCAGATCCAACTGAGGAGCGGTTATGCCCACGAACTAGTGGAAGCACCAAGCTCCGCGCTGGCCGCTACGACCGAGGCGCAGTTATGCCCACATTCTGCGCAAGTGTGGTAGCTCTATGCTCCGCGCTAGTTATAAACAACTGAGGGCGGCCCCTAGTGGTCGCACCAACCTCAGGGAGCTTTTCAGCTCACGACACTCATAGCTTCTCCTTGGATGGGTGTCGCGAGGGGGCTAGGCACGGGGGCTATGCTAAGGTAACGCCTAGCAGACGCCACCCTACCAGGTGCCCAGACACCTGGCCTTCTCGCGCCCCCATCCCAGGAGAAGGCTCGTGGGCAAGGTATGATGCTCATTCTCCTTCATGAGAGCCATTCGTACGTCAAAGGGGACCCCTGGGCATCGCGACCCAGGGGCCTAACTAGCCATGTAGTCCCTCATACCTTGAGTCTAGTTATGTCGATAACCCCGGTCATCCGGAGGGCTCAATGGCGATCGAGGTATGCGCGGGGTTGGGCCCTGCCAACGCAGAACGCAAACGGGATTGCTTGAACGTCAAGGGGGACCCTTGGGCATCGCAACCCAGAGGCCTCACTAGCCATGTAGCCCCTCATCCCTTGAGTCTAGTTACTATGGTAACCCCGGTCATTCGGAGGGCTCAATGGCGATAGAGGTATGCGCTGGGTTGGGCCCTGCCGACGCAGAGCACCCAAGCAAACATGAAAGGAAGCAAGCATGGAAATCATCTAGCTATTACAATAATGCCAAGTTTTTTAAATTCAAACAAAGTTTTTACGCCTCCCCGAGGCACTCGCACTTCTCTCTCTGAACAGGAATGGATTAGGCATTGCCGAGCGCATCACCACCGGTCTTCACCTCTTCGGCTGCGATAGCAACGACCCGGAGAAACGTCTCCACCAGCCCCGTGACCCTTGCCCCCAGGGCCTCGGGAGCGACCATCCTCACCTCCCCGTGAAGACATCTGGACACAGAGCCTCGCCTCGAAGGAAGGGTAATAGAAAATCAAGTGCCACCACCACGTGACTACAGGGGACCGCTAAGATAAGTTTTCAACGCCGCACCTACTCACGTACCTACACCACCATCGACTATAATCGCGAATCCGCTGAGGCATGAAGACCCTTCCCGATGGACCGGTGGGCGGTTTCCTGCACGCCAGGAGGGACCCTCCTAAGCATCGCGCCTCGGGGGCTCCTACCGGACCCTGGACCACTCACCTCCTGGCCTTGACCATGGCATCACGACCTGGCATACCAGCACAGGCTGAGGCTTGTCTGGGGAGCGGGTCTCGCAGGCGTAGGGCCCTAAACTACCGCGGGGACGGAAGGAGAGGAAATTCATGCTTTAACAAGGGTCTCATGAAGGACATAAGTTTATAACGCTAGGCAATAGCAAAAGTATTACAAGAATTTACATGCTCTCATGGAACCCTCCATGATGTCCTGCAGGAACTAAGCTAAGAAGGTCACTCTCGAGGAACGCGGCTTGAACTCCTTCAACAACGACGACGCCGGGAGGACACCGTTTCCCTCCGGTGATAGGGGTGGCGACTTGGCGGCTCATAGCTCTCATCGGAGCTCGAGGCCCTCTCAGGGGTAGCATAACTGCTACCAGGAGAGTCGGAGGTGCAGCCAATGGCGAGCGCCTCGCTGCCATGACGGCATGGGGAATGGTCGCCGGCGAGCCCATTCCCCACGCCACACGACAGCCGGCGGCCGTCCGCCCCGAAGACTTTGAAGGTCATCGTGCCCGTCATATCCAGCGCGAAATAGAGAATGTGCCTCCCGGCGGAGGCGCAGGCGCGACGCATCACACCCCAACCCCAGGTCATGAAGACCTGGACAGAAGAGATCACCTCCACGTCGGCATGCGAAGGAGGAAGGCGACACCCCTCGTGCCTCAGCTCCATCGTCACCCGGCCGCGATCCGGGAGCACCTCCCTCAGGAACGGAGGAAGAAGGATCCATGAATGCGGAGGGGCTCCCGCCCACACGATGAAATAGCGGGCATCATCCTCAGAATGGGACGGCAGCAGGGCGCGAGGAGTCGCCCGCCTTTCCGGGCGACTGATGGTGCCACCCCTGTCGTCGTCCCCGCTCCGTCCGCCTGCCGCTGGAGCATACAAGGGAAGCAAAAATCCTGGCGGCGCCCGCGTGCACCGTGTGCAGGCGTCCGACGGCCTCGGAGACGCACTCGGAGAACTATGGCGCCTCTTCTTCGGGGGGAGCCGCTCAGGCTCTACCATCGGGCCTTTTCCCTTCTCCGTGGCCGAGAACCTACGAATCGGCGCCATGGAAGCCCTTGGAGTAATGGAAGCAGCAGGGATCGGCATGCGACAGTCGAGTGAGAGGCGTGGTGCCTCACCCCTTGTTTATAGACCAAGAAGATCAACCGGCGGCCACTCGCGCGCAGCCATAATGGCCCCGGCACCCGCGCCAAGGAGTTGTCAAGTCGCACGATTACCAAGACTGTGTGGGAAGCGGAGTCGCCCACGTCCCATCCAACCATCACGCGCCAGCCTGGCTCACAGCCTTTTTGGGGCCCGCGGCGCTTCGTCCTCGGCTAAGGCTTCGCCCCGAAGCCAACTCCGCGCGCGCCTTGGGCCCGGGGGCTACTATCGGCGTCCTGGGAACCAGGGTACCCAGACTTTCCTGTCTGCGGGCCGCGACGCGCTCCTACAAGCGTCTTGGTACGGCCCAGTTGATCGACCAGCTGTCCAAGACCCTCGCGAGGGGACTAAGCCTCGCGAGGAGAACGATGTCAAGACCCCCTCAGGAGCGGCCTCGGCAAGGTGCTCTGGAGGGGCGGAGAATCCAAGGCCAAGCCTGCCTCACGAGGAGACAGTGATGTCAGCAGTGACGCACCGCGCCAGCGGGTGCCAGCATCCGCCAGCGGCGCAGTTGCCATTTCGGTGCAAATGGGACAGCTGATGGCTTCTCGCCCTTCGTTGGTTACCCCAAGTGGAAGGTTTGAGATGCAGTGTAGCGGTAGTTTTCCCTTGGCACAGATACCAAGGATCGAATCCCCTGAGACTCCGAGGGTCAACAAGAAGGTGTCAACTGCTAGCGGCGCAACTTAGCGATTGACAGGACCTGCACATAGATACAAATAACTTTGCTCCCAACGAGTACAGAGAGGTTGTCAATCCCTCCGGCCTTGTCGTTTACAAAGGATCAAACACAAGAGATAATAGTGATAGGTATGACTGCAACTAGTAAGTAAGAACAGGAAGTAAATAGCGGGTGTGATCAGTGATGGTAATATGGACCGGGGTCCCATGATGTTCACTAGTGATGTCTCTCTCCCAAAAGACGATAAAACAGCTAAGCGAGGTAAACGAATTACAGCTGGGCAATTGACAGGATTATGTGCGCAAACCAATGCTAACTATGCTGTAAGAAAGGTAGAGGCTCAAAAGCATGGGCGGTACGCCAAGGCAAGTAGACCGAAATCCATCTGCATCTACTACTAATCATCCACCTTGAGATATCTATCCAGAACATCTCGCTGGTATTAAGTTGCGAGTCCCACCCATAGTGTAAACTCAAAGCAACAAACAACTGCATTAAAAGAACTTTGCGTAAAGTAAACAATCCTTGCACCCGCAAGTACAAGCACCGTTGTTTTCCCCCTTGTGGCAACAGCACATCCCCTAGACTCATGTTTCTGTCACTCAAGCTAGTCATCGAGGGGCATGAACCCACAATCAAGCATAACGTTCCCTCTTGGAGTTACTACCTACTACTTGGCCAAAGCAATAAACAGCAACGGAGAACATGCAAGAATTACTCAAGAACATAAATATAAAAGAGGTAAATCAAATATATTACTCACACAC
Organism: Secale cereale; assembly: GCA_902687465.1. NCBI lineage: Eukaryota > Viridiplantae > Streptophyta > Magnoliopsida > Poales > Poaceae > Secale > Secale cereale. Next base: position 832,230,788 of record LR738710.1, on the reverse strand, counting down.
AATCTGAACATAATCTCATAACCCATCGGATCCCAGCAAACTCAGCATAGCAACAGCATAAGGATTACATATGTGCCTCGATCATGTAGGGCAGCTCACGAGGTCTAATCGGTGAAGAACAAAGAGGGGAGGAGAACATCACATAGCTACTGGTCATGGACCCATGGTCCAAGGGAGACTACTCACAACTCATCCGGGAGGCGTCCATGGTGGTGGAGAAGCTCCCGGTGGTGATCCTCCCCTCCGGCAGGGTGCCGGGAAGAGTTCTCCTGGTGCTCCCGATCTTGGAAGCGCGGCGGCGGCGGAACAGAGATGAGATCGCGAAAAAGGGTTCCGTCCTCGAGGGTTTCGGGACGCGGTGTAAATATATGCCAAAGGGGGGCGTCAGAAGAGGCGTGGGGGGCCCAGGCGCCCTGGCGGCGCGGCCAGGAGGGGGGCCACCCCCTCTGGTCGCCTGGAGCCCTGGTGGCCCCCCTCTGGCCCTACTTTGGCCGCATGGAAGCTTCCGGAACGCTGATTTTTTATATATTTTTCCCCGGATTTTTCTGGCAATTTACGTAATGGGAAAACCTGAAATACAAAAACAGCAGAAAATAGAAACTGGCACTGGGGTGCACTGAGTTAATAGGTTAGTCCAAATATGATCAAAAGTGTATGGAAGTGCATAAATATCATAGCAATATCACACAAAAGAGGCATGGAGCAAGCAGAAATTATAGCTATGTTTTGGACGTATCAACATCCCCAAGCTTAATTCCTGCTCGTCCTCGAGTAGGGAAATGATAACAAGCATAATTTCTGTGGTGACATGCTATCAACCATATAAGAACTTTTCACAGTCACATGACAAATGCTTACTGAGACAATGAATCTGTAGTAATTAAGTTGGCTCATGATAATGTCACAAAGAACTGAAAGTTTTACAATATGATACTGAAAGACTCAATAGGTTTGTAGTGAGCATGGTGTGCAAACATGACAATGTGGTACCTCGCTTGCCCCCTTTAGTGAAGAAAAACATAAATGCAGGGGCACCTCCGAAGTTTAAATGACGACTAGATACAATGACTTCAGAATAAACGATATCATAATCATGCAGAAGACAATGGTACTTTGGGACAATGCACATTACACTCAGAATGACAATCATGCTCTCAATAGTTGGTGCTTTAAAGAAAGAAGGTGGAGACTCTCGAACCGTGGCTTTTTATGGCAAGGTTGAAAACCCGTGGTCAGAAACAAAAACTAAACATGTACCAGAGCTCTTGGTTTTTAAAAACAGAGGTAAAATTTTTTTTTCTTGGAATATGCATATTTCGTCAACGAATGCTAGTAGATAACTCAATTACTTCTCGAGCTGGACAAGTTTCAAGGAATGGCTCCCGCACGAGGACGATCACATCCTCTTAATCTCCTTTGTTTATCACTGCCAAAGTTTTCTGATTTCTCATGAACAAAGCGTGAAGGAGGGTTTGTTTGTTGTATATTTTTTAATGAGCCGGGCGCACTCTTTGCCAGTTCCTTCTCGTATTAGGGGTTTGCACATTAGACATGCAATCCCGGGGTGAAGCTTGTCCAACCTAAAAAGATCATGAATTAACTACTACTTCCTCATGAGCTAAAACAGAGGCACAAAAGAGAAATGCTTTTTTGATTAATTTTGAGATGGTACACGAAAGTCTTCGTTAGGAATGGCAAGTAAATACCATGTATAGGAAGGTATGGTGGACTCATATGGCATAACTGGTTTAAAGGATTTTGGATGCACAAGCAGTCAGTCCGCTTAGTACAGGTGAAGGTTAGCAAAAGACTGGGAGCGACCAACTAAGAGAGCAATGACGGTCATAATCATGCAGAGCGACAAAGCAACATTGAATCGGGCATGGAAGTTATATCGCTACTCAGAAATTAAAGATCATCAAGGCTTGATAGACTTTCTTTACAGTCTTAAATATGCGTGAGCATATGCCAAGTCAATCAAAATAAATTCTTGGAGGAAGATATCACTAAGCCATACCACATCATAGGCAAACAAATCATGTTGGTACTTCAATAACACATTAAGAACCCCCCAGCTATTTGAGACTAACCATAAGAAAACATGAACTACTAAGCACCATTATGCACATAGCATTTTTATCATAAACATATCAACCAGTGCAACAGAAGCCAACTCTCTTAACAAGATAAGCATGATAACTCAAGAGAGTTCCAGCAACCAACTAAACAAAAGCTCTTTAAAAAGAAAAGCATGAAAACTAAGAGCTAAGCATGACAGTAGCTATTGAAAGACAAAGAACATACACAGCAAAGATAAACATGAAAATCCTATGTTATGTTCTAGGTTGAAGTGGAGCGTGTTTCTCTCCCACACAAAGAAAGATGGGTTCCAACTTGTTATGAATAGCAAGCAAAGCTAAAGAAAACTAAAAAGGAAACTAAAAGAAAGACGCTCCAAGCATAGCACATAACACATGAAGTGATTAAAATATAGTGGAACGAAAGACGAACTGATAATTGTTGATGGAGAAGGGGATGCACGGGGGCATCCCCAAGCTTAGACGCTTGAGTCTTCTTGAATATTTCTTGGGGGTGCACGGGGGCATCCCCAAGCTTGAGCGTTTGACACTCCTGAATCTTTTTATCATCTTCCCTCGCACACTTGAAAACTCCCTTCATACATAACTCATCATAATCTGATTGGCGAGGTTAGTACCCATAATAAAATAATTTTTCCTCGCTGGAAATAAGGATAATCTTGAAAGTCTACTGTTTCTCAAGATTGCCAAAAGGTTTTTGCAAAGAAAAAGCAAGCTCAAGGTTTGCAAAACGAAGGAAAGGCAAAACAGGACAGAATCTGTGAAAAACAGACCAGCAGGTAGTAAATAATTTTTTCGGGGCACTTCTGCAACTCAAATCAAAAAACTCAGAACAGACGCCCGAAAGCCAATTGTATAGAGCACGCTGTCGAAACAATTCAGACCAAAAAGATGATCTGGTGATTTTATACGAATTTTTCTGTCCAAGGACAGAATCTGTTTCCTGGACAGCACGTCACAACTTTTGAACTTTCTTGCAATCAGAGGCTAATCTTGGCACAAAGCTGAAAAGTAAAGATACAATGATGATGCTACTGTAGAAACAAACATCAAGACACAACAAAAGCAAAATAAAATTTTATTCATTGTGGGCTGCCTCCCAAAAGTGCTTTCTTTTATGCCTTTAAGCTAGGCATAATGCAAAGAGATCAAGTTGTATCAATTGAACCGTCATCAAGATCATCAAAAAGCTCTTCAATAGTAAAACTAGTCTTAAGAGGACTTTCAAATAAAGGCCTAATAGAGATACTTCTAGGGAGAAGACCAAAAGGAAAAAAGTCAAGGGAAGATTCATTTATAAATTTATCAAAGAGAGGTGTTTCTTCCAAAGTCTTCACAGTTTCAACCCCTTTGGCAATAGATGGATTACTTTTCGAGCGGGGAGCCTTTGGAACGAAAAAGAACTTAGGCTCCTTCTTTGCCGGAGTTTCTACCTTTTTGGTTTTGATTGAGGAGAAAGTAGTTCCTAGAGTATCAAAGATTTCCTCAATCTTGTCTATCCTAGAAGAATCCAAGTCATGGGATTTGATGGTCTCCAACGTTTTGAGAATTTTATGCATGGAGCTATCAAGCCTATTCAAATTCCATTGGATCTTACGATCCAACTCATTTATCTTATTAATGTTTGGCATCTCTAGCTCTATCTTTTCAAGTTTTTTCATAATGTGAGCTGGGGGGTGTCCTCTTGAATGCTAACAACAGGGGGATTTCCAACAAGATTTTCAATAATACTAAGAGATTCCCAAACTGGGGCCTCTAGGAAATTCCCATTGATAGCAGAATCTAGAATAAGCCTATTCCAAGAAGTAATTCCAACATAAAAATTTCTAAGCAGGATAGTAGTAGATTACTTCTTGGTGGCTCTTTTTTGAGAATCATTAATTCTATACCAAGCATCTTCTAGACTTTCCCCACCTCTTTGTTTAAAGGTGAGAACTTCTGCCTCACCCAAGACAAAAGAACCAGACATAATGACAACTAAAGAATGAGATAACTATTTTTGTGATTTTTGATAAAGGGAACTAAAGCAAAAACTGAAAGGTAAACTAACAAGACTAAAAAGCAAAGGTAAAAGATAGCGTGCAACTCCCCTATCTTGAAGAGTGGAGTCCCCGGCGACGGCGCCAGAAAACTTTGCTTGATGGCTTCTTGCCCCTCGTTGGTTACCCCAAGTGGAAGGTTTGAGATGCAGTGTAGCGGTAGTTTTCCCTTGGCAAAGATACCAAGGATCGAATCCCCTGAGACTCCGAGGGTCAACAAGAAGGTGTCAACTGCTAGCGGTGCAACTTAGCGATTGAAAGGACCTGCACATAGATACAAATAACTTTGCTCCCAACGAGTACAGAGAGGTTGTCAATCCCTCCGGCCTTGTCGTTTACAAAGGATCAAACGCAAGAGATAATAGTGATTGGTATGACTGCAACTAGTAAGTAAGAACAGGAAGTAAATAGCGGGTGTGATCAGTGATGGTAATATGGACCGGGGTCCCATGATGTTCACTAGTGATGTCTCTCTCCCAAAAGACGATAAAACAGCTAAGCGAGGTAAACGAATTACAGCTGGGCAATTGACAGGATTATGTGCGCAAACCAATGCTAACTATGCTGCAAGAAAGGTAGAGGCTCAAAAGCATGGGCGGTACGCCAAGGCAAGTAGACCGAAATCCATCTGCATCTACTACTAATCATCCACCTTGAGATATCTATCCAGAACATCTCACTGGTATTAAGTTGCGAGTCCCACCCTGTAATGCCCAGGATGGGACTATACCTCCTACGTGTCGAGGCACGACTTAAAGGTATAAGCCCATCCTAGAATGATCTCAAGTTTGGTATCTTTGCACGACTCATGTAAAAGAGGGATTAAAATGCAAAATAAGATAGTTGGCTTACACTCGCCACTTCACACAATACAATACATAAGCAATACATCATTCAAAACATCACAACCCGACTACGGGTGAAGATCCAAAAGAAAGATACCAAAACAACATAAAGCCACAGCTCAGGATCGAATCCTAGTAGAAACCACTACTGATCGTCGAAACGTCACAAGCAAACAGCCAAACTCTTCATCGAGCTCCCAGTGAAGTTCTGGTCCAACTCCTGCATCAAACTCGGCTGAACCTGCATCTGGAGTGGTGAAGTAACTGTGAGCCACAGAGGACTCAGCAATCCCGTTCCCGGGTAACACGACTATTTAAGCCTTGGGTGAGGACAAGGCTGAAGAAAGAATAAGAGGTGAAGGAACAAACAAGAGTCTGCAGCAGCAACTAGCACTAACTTACGCAAAAGAGAGCGAGAAGAGAAGGCGCATCGGTCGAGAGATGATCACGAAGTGATCCTAACTAAAGCCGGTCAAACATAACCCCACCGTGTTCAACTCCCGAATCCCTATTCGGAAATTGACAGCCACGGTACACACACTGGTAGTGTATTGAAACACATTGTGTCAAGTTATCTACAACCGGAATTAACAAGCTCCCATCTACCACATAACCGCAGGCACGGCTTTCGAAAGTTCAAACCCTGCAGGGGTGTTCCAACTTGACCCATTACAAGCCCACGATCCGCGAAGTTGCAACTCCATAGGTGGGAAGACCCGAGTATTCTCGGAATCCCGTGCTCAAGTTAAACCGAACTAAGGTAAGGCTAATCCAGCAAATCCTCCCGGCGTGTCGACACCCTGATAGGTAGCCGCGCGTATCTAGCCTCAGGACACGACCGGATGGGCGATTCTACAGGTTTTTACCAGACCTTGAGTTTCCTCGAGGTGGCCCTGCAGACTCCCCGTTTCGGACCAACACTCATGTGGAGCACTGGCCCGGGGTTGTGGAATTAAGAATAAAAGAGGGTTTGCAAGGCCCTTATGCAAGTTTTATTAGTTTGTTTTTAGGCAAATAGTACCAATGTTGGGACTTGCTGGAAAAGACTTAGCACTTAGTGGTTTATCAAGGGGGTCCCATGTTGGAAATATGCCCTAGAGGCAATAATAAATTGGTTATTATTATATTTCTTTGTTCATGATAATTGTTTATTATCCATGCTATAATTGTATTGATAGGAAACTCAGATACATGTGTGGATACATAGACAAACACCATGTCCCTAGTGAGCCTCTAGACGACTAGCTCGTTGATCAATAGATGGTTACGGTTTCCTAACCATGGACATTGGATGTCGTTGATAACGGGATCACATCATTAGGAGAATGATGTGATGGACAAGACCCAATCCTAAGCCTAGCACAGATCGTGTAGTTCGTATGCTAAAGCTTTTCTATATGTCAAGTATATTTTCCTTAGACCATGAGATTGTGCAACTCCCGGATACCGTAGGAATGCTTTGGGTGTACCAAACGTCACAACGTAACTGGGTGACTATAAAGGTGCACTACAGGTATCTCCGAAAGTGTCTGTTGGGTTGGCACGAATCGAGACTGGGATTTGTCACTCCGTATGACGGAGAGGTATCTCTGGGCCCACTCGGTAGGACATCATCATAATGTGCACAATATGTGATCAAGGAGTTGATCACGGGATGATTTGTTACGGAACGAGTAAAGAGACTTGCCGGTAACGAGATTGAGCAAGGTATCGGTATACCGACGATCGAATCTCGGGCTAGTGCTATACCGATAGACAAAGGGAATCGTATACGGGATTGATTGAATCCTTGACATCGTGGTTCATCTGATGAGATCATCGTGGAACATGTGGGAGCCGACATGGGTATCCAGATCCCGCTGTTGGTTATTGGCCGGAGAGTTGTCTCGGTCATGACTACATGGTTCCCGAGCCCGTAGGGTCTACACACTTAAGGTTCGATGACGCTAGGGTTATAGGGAAAGTATGTACGCGGTTACCGAATGTTGGTCGGGGTCCCGGATGAGATCCCGGACGTCACGAGGAGTTCCGGAATGGTCCGGAGGTAAAGATTCATATATGGGAAGTCCCGTTTTGGTCACCGGAAAAGTTTCGGGCGCTATCGGTAGCGTACCGGGACCACCGGGAGGGTCCCGGGGGTCCACCGGGTGGGGCCACAAGCCCTGGAGGCATACGTGGGCCAAGTGTGGGAGAGGACCAGCCCCAGGTGGGCTGGTGCGCCCTCCCACCAAGGCCCAAGGCGCCCCAAGAGGGGAGGGGGGCAAACCCTAGGGCAGATGGGCCCTAGGGCCCAATCTGGTGCGCCCCCCTCTCCCTCTCCCCCTCTGGCCGCCACCCCTAGATGGGATCTAGGGTGGCCGCACCCCTAGGGGTGGGAAACCCTAAAGGGGGCGCAGCCCCCCCTTCCCCCTATATATATATGTGAGGTTTGGGGCTGCCCAGAACATGTTTTGACCTCTGTCGCATGGCGCAGCCCTACCTCTCTCCCTCCTCGTCTCTTGTAGTGCTTGGCGAAGCCCTGCTGGAGTCCCGCGCTCCTCCACCACCACCACGCCGTCGTGCTGCTGTTGGATGGAGTCTTCCCCAACCTCTCCCTCTCTCCTTGCTGGATCAAGGCGTGGGAGACGTCACCGGGCTGCACGTGTGTTTAACGCGGAGGCGTCGTTGTTCGGCGCTTAGATCGGAATCAACCGCGATCTGAATCGCTGCAAGTACGACTACTTCATCCACGTTCTTGCAACGCTTCCGCATCGCGATCTACAAGGGTATGTAGATCCACTCTCCTTTATGCTCGTTGCTAGATTACTCCATAGATAGATCTTGGTGACGCGTAGGAAAAATTTTGATTTTCTGCTACGATCCCCAACAGTGGTATCAGAGCTAGGTCTATGCGTAGTATCTTGCACGAGTAGAACACAAAGTAGTTGTGGGCGTAGATCATGTCAATTTACTTGCCGTTACTAGTCTTATCTTGATTCGGCGGCATCGTGGGATGAAGCGGCCCGGACCGACCTTACACGTACTCTTACGTGAGACAGGTTCCACCGACTGACATGCACTAGTTGCATAAGGTGGCTAGCGGGTGTCTGTCTCTCCCACTTTAGTCGGATCGGATTCGATGAAAAGGGTCCTTATGAAGGGTAAATAGAAATTGGCATATCACGTTGTGGTTTTGGCGTAGGTAAGAAACGTTCTTGCTAAAAACCTATAGCAGCCACGTAAAAACTTGCAACAACAATTAGAGGACGTCTAACTTGTTCTTGCAGCATGTGCCGTGTGATGTGATATGGCCAAAAGGATGTGATGAATGATATATATGTGATGTATGAGATTGATCATGTTCTTGTAATAGGAATCACGACTTGCATGTCGATGAGAATGACAACCGGCAGGAGCCATAGGAGTTGTCTTATTTATTGTATGACCTGCGTGTCACTGAATAATGCCATGTAATTACTTTACTTTATTGCTAAACGTTAGCCATAGTAGTAGAAGTAATGTTTGGCGAGACGACTTCATGAAGACACGATGATGGAGATCATGATGATGGAGATCATGGTGTCATGCCGGTGACAATGATGATCATGGAGCCCCGAAGATGAAGATCAAAAGGAGCAAAATGATATTGGCCATATCATGTCACTATTTGATTGCATGTGATGTTTATCATGTTTTACATCTTATTTGCTTAGAACGACGGTAGTAAATAAGATGATCTCTCACTAAAATTTCAAGAATTGTGTTCCCCCTAACTGTGCACCGTTGCTAAGGTTCGTTGTTTCGAAACACCACGTGATGATCGGGTGTGATAGGTTCTAACGTTCGCATACAACGGGTGTAAGACAGATTTACACACGCGATACACTTAGGGTTGACTTGACGAGCCTAGCATGTACAGACATGGCCTCGGAACACGGAAGACCGAAAGGTCGAACATGAGTCGTATAGAAGATACGATCAACATGAAGATGTTCACCGTTGATGACTAGTCCGTCTCACGTGATGATCGGACACGGCCTAGTCGATTCGGATCATGTATCACTTAGATGACTAGAGAGATGTCTATCTGAGTGGGAGTTCATTAGATGAACTTCATTGTCATGAACAATAGTCTAAGTTGTCTTTGCAAATTATGTTGTAGACCAATAACTGCGTTGTAGCTCCCTGGTTAATACGATCCTAGAGAAAGACTAAGTTGAAAGATAATGTAAGCAATAATACGGACTATGTCCGTAGTTCGAGGAGTGTCCTCACTGCTGTACAGAAAGCTTACGTCTTTGATGCACCGCTCGATGTGCAAACCCCTACAACGTTGTCTGTGGATGTTGTGAACACCTAACAGAGACGTCCTGATGACTACTTGATAGTTTAGTGCACCATGCTTTACGGCTTAGAATCGGGATTCCAATGATGTTTTGAACGCCATGGAACATATGAGATGTTCTAAGAGCTGAAATTGGGATTTCAGGCTCATGCCCGTGTTGAGAGGTATGAGACCTCTGACAAGTTCCTTTGCCAAAAAGATGGAGGAGAATAGCTCAACTAGTGAGCATGTGCTCAGAATGTCTGGGTGCTAAAATCACTTGAACCAAGTGGGAGTTAATCTTCCAGGTGAGATAGTGGTTGACAGAATTCTCTAGACACTATCACCAAGCTACTAGAACTTCGTGATGAACTATGACATGCAAAGGATGGAGATGATCCCGGAGCTATTAGCGGTTCTTAAGACCGCGAAAGTAGAAATCAAGAAGGAGCATCAAGTGTTGATGGTTTAATAAGACCACTGGTTTCAAAAGGGGCAAGGGCTAGAAGGGAAACTTCATGAATGGCAAACCAGTTGTCGCTCTAATGAAGGAACCCAAGGTTGAACCCAAACCTCGAGACTAAGTGCTTCTATTGTAAGGGGAACGGTCACATGGTAGCGGAACTACCCCAAATACATGGTAGATAAGAAAAGCTGGCAACTTCAACAAAGTATATTTGATATACGTGTTATTGATGTGTACCTTAGTAGTACTCCTTGTAGCACCTGGGTATTGGATACCGGTTCAGTTGCTATTATTAGTGACTTGAAGCAAAAGCTACGGACTGAACGGAGACTGGCTAAGGGCGAGGTGACGATGTGTGTTGGAAGTGTTTCCAAGGTTGATAAGATCACCATCGCACACTCCCTCTATTTTCGAGATTAGTGTTGAACCTAGATAAATGTTATCGGGTGTCTACGTTGAGCATGAATATGATTGGATCATGTTCATTGTAATACGGTTATTCATTTAAGTTAGAGAATAATGGTTATTCTGTTTACATGAATAATACCTTTATGGTCATGCACCCAATGGTTTATTGAATCTCGATCATAGTAATACACATGATGACAATATTAACGCCAAAAGATGTAGAGTTAATGATGATAGTACCACTTTCTTGTGGCACTACCACTTAGGTCATTTTGGCATAAAATGCATGAATAAACTCCATGTTGATGGACGTTTGGAGTCACTTGGTTTTGAATCACTTGACACATGCGAGCCATGCCTCATGGGCAGGATGACTGAGATCCCGTTTTCAGGTACAATGAAACGGGCAAGTGACTTGTTGGAAATCATACATACTGATGTATGTGATCCAATGAGAATTAAGGCGTGTGGTGGATATCGTTATTTTCTCATCTTCACTGACGATTTGAGTAAATATGGTATATTTACTTAATGAAGCAAAAGTCTGAAACGTTTGAAAGGTTCAAACAATTTCAGAGTGAAGATTAAGAATCATCATAACAAGAAGATCATGTTCCTACGATCTGATCAAGGGGATATTATCTGAATTATGAGTTTGGCAATCACTTAAGACATTGTGGAATTGTTTCGCAGTTGAAGCCCCCTGGAACACCACAGCGTAATGGTGTGTCCGGACATCGTAATCGAACCTTATGAGATATGGCGCGATCTATGATGTATCTTACCGATCTACCGCTGTTATTTTGAGGTTATGCATTAGAGACAGCTGCATTCACTTTAGATAGGGCACCATCTAAGTCCGTTGAGACGACGTCGTATGGTTTGGCAAGAAACCGTAGTTGTCGTTTCTCAATGTTTGGGGCTGCGAGGCTTATGGCTTCAGCCGGGAAAAGCTCGAACCCAAAGCGGACAAATACATCTTCATAGGATACCCAAAGGTAACAGTTGGGTATACCTCCTATCTCAGATCCAAGGGCAAAAATAATGTTTGTCCCTAAGAACGGGTCCTTTCTCGAGAAGGAGTTTCTCTCGAAAGAATTGAGTGGGAGGAAGATAGAACTTGATGAGGTTGTCGAACCCTCACTTCAACCGGAGAGTAGTGCAACACAGAAAGATGTTTCTGTGGAACCTACGACAGTTGAAGAGGAAACTAATGATAGTGATCATGAAGCTCCAGATCAAGTTGCTATCGAACCTCGTAGGTCGACAAGGATATGTACTACTCCTGAGTGGTACGGTGATCCTGTCTTAGAGGTCATGTTGTTGGACAACGATGAACCTACGAACTATGGAGAAGCGATGGTGGGCCCATATTCCGACAAATGGTTAGAAGCCGAGAAATCCGAGATAGGATCCATGTATCGAAACAAAGTATGGACTTTGGTGGACTTGCCCGATGACTGGCAAGCCATTGAGATAAATGGATCTTTAGGAAGGAAGACGGACGTGGACGGTAATGTCACCGTCTATGAAGCTTGACTTGTGGCGAAGAGTTTTCCACAAGTTCAAGGAATTGACTACGATGAGATTTTCTCACCCGTAGCGATGCTTAAGTCCGTCGGAATCATGTTAGCATTAGCTGCATTTATGAAATCTGGCAGATGGATGACAAAACAAGTTTCCTTACCAGTTTTCGTAAGGAAAGGTTGTATGTGATACAATCAGAAAGGTTTTGTCGATCCTAAGGATGCTAAAAGGTATGCTAGCTCCAGCGATCCTTCCATAGACTGGAGCAAGCATCTCGGTGTCGGAATATATGCTTTGATGGAGTGATCAAAGTTTTTGGGTATACAAAGTTTGTTAGAAACTTGTATTTACAATAAAGTGAGTGGGAGCACTACAACATTTCTGATAAGTATATGTGAATGACATATGGTTGATCCGAAATGATGTTGAATTTCTGGAAAGCGTAAAGGGTTGTTTGAAAGGAGTTTTTCAAAGGAAGACCTGGATAAAGCTGCTTACATAATTGGGCATCAAGATCTATAGAGATAGATCAAGACGCCTGATGATACTTTCAAAAGGAACACACACCTTTGACATGATTTTGAAGGAGTTCAAAATAGGTCAGTTAAAGAAGGAATTCTTACCTGAGTTATAAGGTGTGAAGTTGAGTAAGACTCAAAACTTGACCACGGCAGAAGGAAGAGGAAGGACGAAGGTCGTCCCCTATGCTTTTGTCATAGGCTCTATACGGTATGCCATGATGAGTACCGCACCTGATGTGTGCCTTGCCACATGTCTGGCAAGAGGGTACAAAGGTGATCCAGGAGTGGATCACTAGATAGTGGTCAAAATTATCCTTAGAGGAATAAGGAAATGTTTCTCGGTTATGGAGGTGATAAAGAGTTCGACGTAAAGAGTCACGTCGATACAAGCTTTACACCTATCCGGATAACTCAGAGTAGAGATACCGGATACGTATAATGGAGCAACAGTTTGGAATAGCTCCAAGTAGAACGTGGTAGCAGCATCTACGATATGACATAAAATTTTGCGAAGTACATAGGGATCTGAATGTTGCAGACCCGTTGACTACAACCTCTCTCACAAGCATAACATGATTAAACCCAGAACTCATTGAGTGTTAATCACATATTGATGTGAACTAGATTACTGACTCTAGTAAACTCTTTGGATGTTGGTCACATGGCGATGTGACCTGTGAGTGTTAATCACATGGCGATGTGAACTAGATTATTGACTCTAGTGCAAGTGGGAGACTGTTGGAAATATGCCCTAGAGGCAATAATAAATTGGTTATTATTATATTTCCTTGTTCATGATAATTGTTTATTATCCATGCTAGAATTGTATTGATAGGAAACTCAGATACATGTGTGGATACATAGACAAACACCATGTCCCTAGTGAGCCTCTAGACGACTAGCTCGTTGATCAATAGATGGTTACGGTTTCCTAACCATGGACATTGGATGTCGTTGATAACGGGATCACATCATTAGGAGAATGATGTGATGGACAAGACCCAATCCTAAGCCTAGCACAGATCGTGTAGTTCGTATGCTAAAGCTTTTCTATATGTCAAGTATATTTTCCTTAGACCATGAGATTGTGCAACTCCCGGATACCGTAGGAATGCTTTGGGTGTACCAAACGTCACAACGTAACTGGGTGACTATAAAGGTGCACTACAGGTATCTCTGAAAGTGTCTGTTGGGTTGGCACGAATCGAGACTGGGATTTGTCACTCCGTATGACGGAGAGGTATCTCTGGGCCCACTCGGTAGGACATCATCATAATGTGCACAATATGTGATCAAGGAGTTGATCACGGGATGATGTGTTACGAAACGAGTAAAGAGACTTGCCGGTAACGAGATTGAGCAAGGTATCGGTATACCGACGATCGAATCTCGGGCAAGTGCTATACCGATAGACAAAGGGAATCGTATACGGGATTGATTGAATCCTTGACATCATGGTTCATCTGATGAGATCATCGTGGAACATGTGGGAGCCGACATGGGTATCCAGATCCCGCTGTTGGTTATTGGCCGGAGAGTTGTCTCGGTCATGACTACATGGTTCCCGAGCCCGTAGGGTCTACACACTTAAGGTTCGATGACGCTAGGGTTATAGGGAAAGTATGTACGCGGTTACCGAATGTTGTTCGGAGTCCCGGATGAGATCCCGGACGTCACGAGGAGTTCCGGAATGGTCCGGAGGTAAAGATTCATATATGGGAAGTCCCGTTTTGGTCACCGAAAAAGTTTCGGGCGCTATCGGTAGCGTACCGGGACCACCGGGAGAGTCCCGGGGGTCCACCGGGTGGGGCCACCAGCCCCGGAGGCATACGTGGGCCAAGTGTGGGAGGGGACCAGCCCCAGGTGGGCTGGTGCGCCCCCCCACCAAGGCCCAAGGCGCCCCAAGAGGGGAGGGGGGCAAACCCTAGGGCAGATGGGCCCTAGGGCCCAATCTGGTGCGCCCCCCTCTCCCTCTCCCCCTCTGGCCGCCACCCCTAGATGGGATCTAGGGTGGCCGCACCCCTAGGGGTGGGAAACCCTAAAGGGGGCGCAGCCCCCCCTTCCCCCTATATATATGTGAGGTTTGGGGCTGCCCAGAACATGTTTTGACCTCTGTCGCATGGCGCAGCCCTACCTCTCTCCCTCCTCGTCTCTTGTAGTGCTTGGCGAAGCCCTGCTGGAGTCCCGCGCTCCTCCACCACCACCACGCTGTCGTGCTGCTGTTGGATGGAGTCTTCCCCAACCTCTCCCTCTCTCCTTGCTGGATCAAGGCGTGGGAGACGTCACCGGGCTGCACGTGTGTTGAACGCGGAGGCGCCGTTGTTCGGCGCTTAGAGCGGAATCAACCGCGATCTGAATCGCAGCAAGTACGACTACTTCATCCGCGTTCTTGCAATGCTTCCGCATCGCGATCTACAAGGGTATGTAGATCCACTCTCCTTTATGCTCGTTGCTAGATTACTCCATAGATAGATCTTGGTGACGCGTAGGAAAAATTTTGATTTTCTGCTACGATCCCCAACATCCCATACACCCCAACCGTGTTAGGAACGCATAATCATGGAACATAACACCGGTTTATACGGTTCCTAACGGCATGAGTGGAACAAATCACCAAGCAAAAGGCTTAGCCTTCCACCCTTGCCAATATATAGATGATTTCATTTTAAGCATTTATATAGTGTGATATAACCCAACCAAACTTCAACATGAAGCAAGCATCTTCAATCTTCACCTGCAACTAGCAATGCTATAAGAAGGGCTGAGCGAAGCGTACTTAGCCAAGCAACGGTTTGCATAGGTAGGTTGGTTAAACATGGCAATTGGTTACAAATAGGAGGCTGACAAGAAGATCATGGGCATCGAGGCAAAGCTATAGATCGAGACTACTAGCAATAGGCAAAGATAGTAATGGTATCCGGGTTCGGTCATCTTGCCTGGAATTCCACATAGGGAGAAGAACGGATCCATGAAGTAGACGGAGCAACACAGTCGAGCGAATCCTCACAACTCCGGAACGAAACCGAAGCTAACAAGAGAAGCAACCGGAAAGAAAGAAACAACACGGTAAACACACAAGCATAAACATGGCATACGATGCACAACCAAGTATGATGCATGTCCGGTTTAAATATGCATGGCATGGCAAGTGCACAAACAAAACTACAAGTTAAGTGGAGCTCAATATGCAACGAGTTGCATATTGACGAAACACCACATTTAATTATTTAGTTGACTCTCATTTAATTACAAGACAAGATTAATTGTTTTTAACATGGCAAGAGGTGAAGTATAATAAAACTACACTATTAAGACATTTTAAATGAGGCCGGAAAAGAACAACAACATATCCGGAAAATCCCCATGAGCATGTTTAATAATTATAAGCAAACAAAAATTCACACATATATAATGTTGTTAACATGATGCGGATGAGATGAACAAGTTTATGCAAGTTTTTAATAGAAGGTTGACATTAACATGAAGAGATAAGAAGCATCGTCACCGAGGTGGAAGGAAAAGGGTGCCACGGCAACGATCCGAAAATGATGCAACGGCAACATATCGGTTCCGGTAACTCGTTGAGAGTCTGGTGCAAAAGGAAAGATGGTGTGAGCGAGTCAAACGAGATGAAAGGTGGGGCGATCCCGTCACCGGGTTCCCACGAGTCGGTGACGGGGCAACCGAGGAACATGAAAAAAGGCCGGAACGGGCACGAAGCACACAAGGGTAACAACTCATACAACACACAAGCACAAGCGTTCATCGTCTCGGGTTATACCTTCGAAACACTCGTTTCGGGACGGTTCGAGATCGTAGAGGAAGTAGTGGTACTCGCGGTCGGAGAGGAAGTAGTTGTTCCGGCGTCGAGTTCGTAGATGTACTAGCGGTCTCGGCGACGGTAGTGGTACACGGCGACGGTAGTCGTTCACGGAGCTCGTAGCCGTAGATGTTCGGGTCGGTGTCGTGGTACTTGGACGTATCGGAGAGAAACTTGAGCCGTAGTGGTACATGTCGTCGAGGTACTTGCCGTAGAGGTACACGGGGCGACGGTAGACGTTCGGGCGACGGTAGTTGTTCTCGCGTTTCGTAGGGGTACTTGGCGTTCGTAGCCGTTCGGTCGTCGTGGTCTTTGGCGTGTAGGCGTACACGTTCTCTGTCAAGGTCAACACAAGCAACACAAAAACAAAACAAAACCACAGCACGGGACAGCGGCGAGGCCACGCAGCGACTTGCTGTGCGCCATGGCGAGGAGGTGCCACGCGCGGACGCCGGAGACGGGACGGTGGCGCTGCTGGAGAGGAGGGCACTGGACGAAGCAACAGTAGGGGCGCGGCGCGGGGCAGCCAGGCGAGTCTCTCAGGGCGGAGCGGTGCAGCCCCGCGGCGCTGGAGAGGAGGGCCAGAGGGGACGGAGGCGAGGGCCCCTGCCTGGCCGGCTCGGGCCATGGCGCTGCAGGCGGACGCCTTGGCGCTGCAGGGCGATGGGGTCGGGACGCTCGGGCGGAGGCAAGCGAGGTCGCGCTCGGCGCTTGGGGAGTCGCACGGGGCGTCGGGGCGCACTGGCCGGCGGGGCCCAGGCAGCGCGGCAGTGCTCCAGCCGGCCGCGGCTGCGGGGCGAGCCTGAGGACGGGGAGGACGCCAGCTGCGGGGCGGCTCCCATAGCGACGGAGGGAGATCGAGGGACGGGCGCGCAGGAGGGCCGAGGAGGAAACCAGAGGGTCTGGCCGGCGCGGGAACAGAGGGAGGTGGTCGGCACTCGGGAGGAGGAGATGGCGTCGGGGGAAGAGGCAGAGGCTAGCGGGTCGATGCGGGAGAGGCTCGAGGTGAGATTGGGCTCGAGCGGACGAGGGGGTCGGGGACAGAGAGGTGAGCGAGGGAGAGGGAGAGGGAATCGGGAGGAATGGGTGCGGCGGCTGGGAGGCATCGAGAGGGAGGAGCGAGGCTCGGGCTGAGCGCTAGGGTTTGGTGTAGTGGGAGCGGGCCAAAGGCTGAGGCGGCTGGGCCAGAATGGCCTTGGGCCAAGGAGGGAGGAAGGAGATGGGCCTATTGGCCTGGCTGCTCCTCTTTTATTACTTAGCAGAATAAAACAAATAATGAGAGCCAAAAAATAAAAAGAAAAGAGGCAAAGAATGAATAAAATGATGGGCATTTTTGTAAGGCTTTACGGAATACTTCCAACCTCACAAAAATAGTTCCAACAAAAAGGGAAGTGCAAACTAAAAAAAATAGCTTGTCTTAAAGGAGTTTAAAAGGAGTCTAGATAGAGGAGCCTCGAAAATTGAGAAAAGAATATAGGGGAGGTTTAGATGGAGAAACTCGAGGTGAAAAAGGCATGAAGAAAATATGCAAGTGTGTTGGGTTAATTCCAACGAATGGAATATTTAATATAGCTCCCTAATAATATTGAGAGGCTTTTATATGTTATAAAGAGAAGTCACCTTCCCTCGATTTAAATGGACCGAAGGTCCACACGATTTATTTAGGTTGAGATGCAAAAATAAATAACATGATGGCATGATGACATGATGCAATGCAAAAATAAATAACACAAGCAGAACTGAAACACACGGACAACCCGGAACATCTGGAATCTTCGGGAATCTTCTGGGACGTCGGTCTTCGGGCGTCACACACCCATAGTGTAAACTCAAAGCAACAGACAACTGCATTAAAAGAACTTTGCGTAAAGTAAACAATCCTTGCACCCGCAAGTACAAGCACCGTTGTTTTCCCCCTTGTGGCAACAGCACATCCCCTAGACTCATGTTTCTGTCACTCAAGCTAGTCATCGAGGGGCATGAACCCACAATCAAGCATAACGTTCCCTCTTGGAGTTACTACCTACTACTTGGCCAAAGCAATAAACAGCAACGGAGAACATGCAAGAATTACTCAAGAACATAAATATAAAAGAGGTAAATCAAATATATTACTCACACACAATCTGAACATAATCTCATAACCCATCGGATCCCAGCAAACTCAGCATAGCAACAGCATAAGGATTACATATGTGCCTCGATCATGTAGGGCAGCTCACGAGGTCTAATCGGTGAAGAACAAAGAGGGGAGGAGAACATCACATAGCTACTGGTCATGGACCCATGGTCCAAGGGAGACTACTCACAACTCATCCGGGAGGCGTCCATGGTGGTGGAGAAGCTCCCGGTGGTGATCCTCCCCTCCAGCAGGGTGCCGGGAAGAGTTCTCCTGGTGCTCCCGATCTTGGAAGCGCGGCGGCGGCGGAACAGAGATGAGATCGCGAAAAAGGGTTCCGTCCTCGAGGATTTCGGGACGCGGTGTAAATATATGTCAAAGGGGGGCGTCAGAAGAGGCAAGGGGGGCCCAGGCGCCCTGGCGGCGCGGCCAAGAGGGGGGCCGCCCCCTCTGGTCTCCTGGAGCCCTGGTGGCCCCCCTCTGGCCCTACTTTGGCCGCATGGAAGCTTCCGGAACGCTGATTTTTTATATATTTTTCCCGGAATTTTTCTGGCAATTTACGTAATGGGAAAACCTGAAATACAAAAACAGCAGAAAACAGAAACTGGCACTGGGGTGCACTGAGTTAATAGGTTAGTCCAAATATGATCAAAAGTGTATGGAAGTGCATAAATATCAGAGCAATATCACACAAAAGAGGCATGGAGCAAGCAGAAATTATAGATACGTTTCGGACGTATCAACAGCGCAGCCACGGGTTCCCAAGGAGCGGGGCAAAGGTTTCCCCTTTGGTGCAACAGGACCAAGACCGCAAGGACGACAAGGAGGATGTCACCGTCGAGCCCACCATCGTGTCACCACCTGATCCTTTTGCAGGCGAAGACCGCTTTTGTCAGGATAGGAACGTCCTAGTGTTCCCGCTAAAAAATGGCCGTTGTGGGATCCCTTCCCGCCTAAACATTTCGGGGGAAGAGGACCCTGGCCGCCTATATAAGTAGCTAGAACCCCCACTAGTGAGGGGGGGGGGAACAAGTCGAACCAAGTCTAGCCAAGTAGAGCAAACCCATAAGCTCTGCCACCACGCAAAGGAGCAAGAACACTTGCCTCCTGACCCTCCTGAGCTCGCCTCCCGAGCTCAGGAACCACTGTACTAGCTCATATTCCAGCCCTCCTGAGGCTAATCCACCAAAGCAGGAAGTATGATCTGACACCACACGGTGGCCCGAACCTGGGTAAACTCTTGCGTGTTCTATCTGTTGTTTGCTTGAATCCCTTCATCTTGATGAGAGCTAGACGTTAGGTAGACGTGAGTGGGAGAGATCTCCGTTCACGCCCCTGTGTTCGAACTTCTTGGGTTTTGCGGAGCCCTAAATCCGACAAAGATCTATAGAGATAGATCAAGACGTTTAATTGGACTTTCACAAAGCACATACCTTGATAAAGTTTTGAAGAAGTTCAAAATGAATCAGTCAAAGAAAGGGTTCTTGCATGTGTTACAAGGTGTGAAGTTGAGTAAGACTCAATGCCCGACCAATGCTGAAGATAGAGAGAAAATGAAAGTCATTCCCTATGCCTCAGCCATAGGATCTATCATGTATGCAATGTTGTGTACCAGACCTAATGTGTGCCTTGCTATAAGTTTAGCAGGGAGGTACCAAAGTAATCCGGGAGTGGATCACTGGACAGCGGTCAAGAACATCCTGAAGTACCTGAAAAGGACAAATGATATGTTTCTCGTGTATGGTGGTGACAAAGAGCTCGTCGTAAACGGTTACGTCGACTCAAGCTTTGACACTGATCCGGATGACTCTAAGTCACAAACTAGATATGTATTTTTTATTAAATGGTGGAGCTGTCAGTTGGTGCAGTTCCAAGCAAAGCGTCATGGCGGGATCTATGTGTGAAGCGAAATACATAGCTGCTTCGGAAGCGGAAAATGAAGGAGTCTTGATGAAGGAGTTCATATCCGATCTAGGTGTGGTACCTAGTGCATTGGGTCCAATGAAAATCTTTTGTGACAACACTGGAGCAATAGCCTTGGCGAAGGAATCCAGGTTTCACAAGAGAACAAAGCACATCAAAAGACGCTTCAATTCCATCCGCGATCAAGTCAAGGAGGGAGACATAGAAATTTGCAAGATACATACGGATCTGAATGTATCAGACCCGTTGACTAAGCCTCTTCCACGGGCAAAACATGATCAGCACCAAGACTCCATGGGTGTTAGAATCGTTACTTTGTAATCTAGATTATTGACTCTAGTTCAAGTGGGAGACTGAACGAAATATGCTCTAGAGGCAATAATAAAGATGTTGTTTGTATTTCCTTATATCATGATAAATGTCTTTTATTCATGCAAGAATATTATTAACCAGAAACTTAGTAGATGTGTGAATACATAGACAAAACAGTATGCCCCTAGTATGCCTCTACTAGACTAGCTCATTGATCAAATATGGTTATGTTTCCTAGCCATAGACATGAGTTGTCATTTGATCAAAGAGATCACATCATTAGGAGAATGATGTGATGGACAAGACCCATCCGTTAGCTTAGCACTATGATCGTTTAGTTTTACTGCTATTGCTTTTTTCATGACTTATACATGTTCCTATGACTATGAGATTATGCAACTTCCGAATACCGGAGGAACACCTTGTGTGCTATCAAACGTCACAACGTAACTGGGTGATTATAAAGATGCTCTACAGGTGTCTCCGAAAGTGTTCGTGGTGTTGGCATAGATCAAGAATAGGATTTGTCACTCCGAGTGTCGGAGAGGTATCTCTGGGCCCTCTCGGTAATGCACATCATAACAAGCCTTGCAAGCAAAAGGACTAATGAGTTGTCACAAGATGATGTATTACGGAACGAGTAAAGAGACTTGCCGGTAACGAGATTGAACTAGGTATTGAGATACCGACGATCGAATCTTGTGCAAGTAACATACCAATGACAAAGGGAACAACGTATGTTGTTATGCGGTTTGACCGATAAAGATCTTCGTAGAATATGTAGGAGCCAATATGAGCATCCAGGTTCCGCTATTGGTTATTGACCGGAGATGAGTCTCGGTCATGTCTACATAGTTCTCGAACCCGTAGGGTCCGCACGCTTAACGTTTGATGACGATCGGTATTATGAGTTTTGATGTACCGAAGGTAGTTCGAAGTCCAGGATGAGATCACGGACATGACGAGGAGTCTCGGAATGTCCGAGACGTAAAGATTGATATATTGGACGACTATATTCGAACACCGGAAGTGTTCCGAAAAGGTTTCGGATTAAAACGGAGTGCCGGGGGGGGGGGTTACCGGAACCCCCCGGAGAAGTATTGGGCACTAGTGGGCTTTAGTGGAGATAGAGAGGGCCGGCCAGGGCTGGGCAGCTGCCCCTCCCCGTTGGTCAGAATTGGACAAGGAAAGGAGGGGGCGGCGCCCCTTTCCTTCTTCATCTCCCTCTCCTTCCTTCCCCCTCTCCCTCTTGGTGGACTCCTACTAGGAATAGGATTGGAATCCTATTACTAGTAGGATTGGCCCTCCTAGGGCGCGCCATAGGGGCCGGCCGGCCTCCCCCTTGCTCCTTTATATACGGGGGCAGGGGGGCACCTCTAGACACACAAGGGCCTCCCAACCGTATGCGGTGCCCCCCTCCACAGAAACACACATCAGTCATATCGTTGCAGTGCTTAGGTGAAGCCCTGCGCCGATAGCTTCATCATCTCCGTCACCACGCCGTCGTGCTGACGAAACTCTCCCATGAAGTTCTACTGGATCAAGAGCTCGTGGGACGTCATCAAGCTGAACGTGTGCTGAACGCGAAGGCTTCGTACGTTTTGTGCTTGATCGGTTGGATCGCGAAGAAAGTTTGACTACATCAACCGCGTCACTAGACGCTTCCGCTTTCGGTCTACGAGGGTACGTAGACACACTCTCCCCTCTCGTTGCTATGCATCTAGTAGATAGATCTTGCGTGATCGTAGGAATTTTTTTGAAATACTACGTTCCCCAACATTTGGCAGTGAGATGCAAACTATGGGTGGCGGATTGACGCAGAGGGGAGGTTGTGCAGCGGCGGGGATTACACACGCATGTAGCTGCTGGGTTCGTGAAAAAGTGATTTTGACAACATGTAAGTGATGTTGATGGTGGTGCTATCACGCACCCAGTCTCGAGCTCCGGGTGAAAGCCTAGGTCTGACCGAGTTGGTTATACCTGGCAATGGCGACGTTTTTACGCCGTTACCTTGTTGAAGGCATTTCTCGGATATGCTTAGACTTGTTCTTCAAGGTGAAAAACTAGATCTAGCCATAGGTGGGTCGATCCGGTGACGGCGGCGCTTGAGTGCCGCTCCCTTCCTGAAGGCCTTGTTTTCGAAGAACCTCCTCATTCGTGTGGTGTCACAAGATGATTGGTGCGGATATGGTCATTGTTGTAGTTTGATAATCGTGGATATGATCGTTTTGTTTTTCTCCCTCGCATACACATAGCTTTGGTCTTATATGACTACTATTTGTTGGCGTGTTTATTGTGTGTGTGTTGTTGACTGTGTGCATCGTAGTCATGCAGAAGTCGGGTGTGTATTCATTGTGCTTGTATCGTCTTGATGTCCCATTCCAAGTCAATAAAATCCACCCTTTGTCGAAAAATTTCACACTCATACTACTACACAGAAAATTTCCAAAAACATTTGCACTTGAACATCAATCAGCCCGAGGAGGAAGCAGAAGGATGAACGTGTCAACGTGTCTGTACTATAACCAAATGATAAATCTTGAAGTCCACGTTACGTTGCCGCGGCCTCACAAGTCACAACATACATGTGGGCAATTTCCAATCGGCGTCAATCTCCAGGAAGAAAAACTGAATCGCAATTAATGACACGCTCCGTGTTGGGTTAACGATGTGCTCACTAAGTATTTTATTTCCAGATTTGTACCCAGGCAGCAAGTTCTGAGTACAAGTCAACAACACTACTTCAAAATCAAGAAAGCCAGCAGCTAGAGAGAGCGCGGAGAGCAGCGGTTGCGATGCGCGGCGGCGAGGGGAAGCCGGGGAGGAGCCCAAAGCGGCAGCTCAACGCCGGCTACGTCGTCGGCGGCCTCCTCATCCTCCTCACCTATCTCGTCGCTCAGCATTTCGCGGTCAGCTCCCCCAATGGTAAGCAATGAAACCTCCATTTGGCCTCACCAGTGGATGGCCTCCTCCCTGCATAATGCTCGTAGTAGTACGACCGTAGAAGGCGTTTCTCAATCTCAACCCTGAAACCTTCTTGCTTACATTGATCTGCAGTTGTCATCACGGAAGCGCCGCGGATCGTAGATGATGTCAAAGCTCCCGTTGAAGCAGGTGAACTGCTGCAGTTCATACTACATCCCACCATCTCAGTAACCCCTTGTGACCTTGTCTAAGCTTCTTGCTACTACTTGCTTAATTTGCAGCAGCTGTCAGTACGGAGGCACCACACATCGTGGATAGTATCAAAGAAACAGGTGAATTGCTACTGTTCATATTACATCTTAAAGCCTCAGAAATCAGTAAATCGCTCGTCTGAACTTCTTGCTACTTGCTTAATTTTCAGCAGCTGTCAGTGCGGAAGCACCACAGATCGTGGATGATCTCAAAGCTCCCCGTGAAACAGGTGAGCACCCGTGTTTATTTTGATCGTGAGTATTATTTGCTTGCTTGTTCATTTCAGATTTAGAATCCAAGGTCATCGTAAAAAGTTAAAAAGAAAATGAGAATGCATTACCGAGTCGAAGTCAACATGTGGGGAAGAGTGAACCCTGTCTCCAATGTCACTCGATAGTATTATAGAGTAGTGTGTGATTCATCCGATCTTGACCATGGCCAAGTAACCTGTAAAATTTTAGGTGTCTGGTGATTTAATATCTGAGTTAGATTTGCTTGTTTTAATTAACCATGGTGAATTTTCCATTTCCATGGCGTGCGGCAGAGAACGGCAAGGTGGTGTGTAACATGGAGGGCCGCTCCGACACCTGCGAGGTCGACGGCGACGTGCGCACCAACGGCACGGCCCTGTCGGTGACCCTCGTCCCGGCGGCGGGCTGGCCGGAGCGCCGCGAGTGGAACATCACCCCGTACTCGCGCAGGTTCGCCAGCGTAAGGAAGGTCACCGTGACGCAGCTGCAGGACCGGGCCGCCGCCCCGCCGTGCACGGTGACCCACGACATGCCGGCCGTCCTGTTCGCGGTCGGCGGGTACGCGGCCAACTACTGGCACGCCTACGCCGACATCCTGGTGCCGCTGTTCGTCGCATCGCGGCGGTACCACGGCGAGGTCACGTTCCTGGTCAGCAACACCCAGTTCAGACCGCTGTGGCTGGTCAAGTACAGGGCCTTCCTGCAGGGGCTGTCCAAGTACGACCTCGTGGACATGGACGGCGACGCGCAGGTGCGGTGCTTCCCGCACGTCACGGTGGGGCTCCGCCTCGACAAGGAGCTGAGCATCGTCCCCGAGCTGGTGCCGGGGGGCCGCCTCTCCATGGCCGACTTCACCGGGTTCCTGCGCGAGACCTACGCGCTCCCACGCGGCGCGGCGGCCAGCCTGACCCGGGAGCCGGAGAAGAAGCCGCGGCTGCTGCTGATCCACCGGGGCCACTACCGCCGGATCCTGAACGAGGAGGAGGTGGCGCGAGCGGCGGAGGCGGCGGGGTTCGAAGCGGTGGTGACGGAGCTGCGGGGCGGGGGCGACACGCCGGAGGCGGAGGTGGAGCAGGCGCGGGTGGTGAACTCGTTCGACGTGGTGCTGGGCCTGCACGGCGCGGGGCTGACGAACGCGATGTTCCTGCCGCCCGGCGGCGTGCTGATCCAGGTGGTGCCATACGGGAACATGGAGGACATCGCGAGGGCGGAGTTCAGCGAGCCCGCCACGGACATGGGGCTCAAGTACATGGACTACAGCGTGAGCGCGGAGGAGAGCTCGCTGATGGAGACGCTGGGGCCGGAGCACCCGGCGATCAAGGATCCGGCCTCCGTCCACCGGAGCGGCTGGGACAAGGTGTTCGAGCTGTACCTCGCGAAGCAGAATGTCCGCATCAATGCCACCCGCTTCGCGCCGACGCTGGCGCAGGCGCTCGACCACCTGCGTCGGCAGTAGCTAGGGGAAGAGGACGCCGGCGGCGATTACTAGCGCCATTGGCATTTGCATATAGCACAATTTAACCATTTTCTGCCATTCGGTGGTAAAGCGTTCGCTTGTACAAGTAGTTCACATTCGTGTTCAGCTTTTTATTTACTGTCGATGGAGCATGCAGTTGCATTTTTTGGGTCTATTGATTTTGTGGCGGCATGGCGAGGTGGTGATGCAATGTCACGCTAGACTAATTCTCTCCGGCCTCTCTCTACTTTTTTTAGGGTTAATGTCGTTGCTTTATTTAATCGTTAAAGTTCGGAATGTCATCCGAGATTATATTCAGTATAAAATTTGGAGAAACCCCAAACCAGACCTTACATAGTTCAACATCTACACCTACTCTCACAAGCTTATGCACGACAATATTAGCAGACCGTCTAACCCAAGACACTTTAGCATCCGCAAACATGAGCAACAGTTGCTTAATTTCTTCGATCCAAGGACCCACCGCCGAGAAGTTATTGCTTTCTTGATTTAACATCTGCACCACTTGTAAGCTATCAAGCTCGATTTGATCTCTCCTGCAAGGCTGCAACCTGCAACGCTGTTTTACATGCCAATATCTCAGCTGCTTCCGAATCTACAATACATGGGAAGTGATGGCAGACATCGGCCAGGAAGGCACCATTGTGGTCACGGATAATGTCTCCGCCTCCCGCCTTCTCTCCATACCTCGAGACCGAGCCATCTGAGTTGACCTTCACCCAGCCTTGTATTGGTGGCTCCAACTTCTGAATTGCCTTGCCTATTCCCGTTCTTGCCTTTGGTTGATGAGTACTTTTCCATTCCTGCATATGAGACCACGCCATTTCTATGATATCATGTGGAGAAGCAATCCTTCTGCCATCGCTTGCCTTATTTCTCGCCAACCATAGTCCATAAGATGCTTGGATCATAGCTTCCTTCTCGTCATTGGCCGCTCCCGCGAACCATCCAAGCAGCCAGCGGGCTAGCGCGCCCTGGGTATCCATCGATATTGGTGGGGTTGCCACCGAGACACCCTTCTCTGAGTGCAACAGCTGCCAGAAGTGAACGAAATGTTGACATGCCCAGAACCGATGCAAGATCGTCTCTTCTCTGCCACATGCAACACGAAAAATACCCGGGTTGATTCGACATCGATGAAGGTCTGCCCCTACCGCTAGCAGGTTTTTGATCATTCTCCACATATGATTTTTAGCCTTCACCGGTGCATTTGTATCCCACAACGCCATGTATCCCTTATGGTGTTCAACTGAATTGGACGATTCATGTTGGCCTGCCCGAGCCCTCTTCCTTGACTTCCACAGATGGTATGCAGACTTGACATTGAAGATGCCATTCTTAGTAAAATTCCAAGCCAAAAAAGCAGCCGACCCCGGAACACCAACAGCGTGTAATATCCTCAATATCACGCTCAGATAACAGAGCTGCTAGCTTCATGGCATCCCAGTTTGTGCCATTCTGGTTAAGCAGGCCAGCAACCTTGGTTCGTCCCTAAACATATACTTGACCCAGTGGTCTCATGTCCCCATACCGAGGTATGCAGTTGTCCTGGTGTCTGTTTCAATAGTGGAATAAAAACTTTGCAACATCAAAGTTGATCAAACTTTGCAAGTGCTTGCAAATTTTCATGCCAAAAAACCATTCGAGGAGCTCTACACACGAAAAAGATTTCAGTACTTGTTTGTACACCTTTCTCTACATGATATTTTGGCATGAAAACTTGCAAGAACCTGCAAAGTTTGACCATCTTTTATGTTGTAAAGTTTCATTTTTTGATTTTACTGTTCATAGAGGGTGCCTAGGCACCCGGGAGCTGTTACACATTTCTCTTCAACAGTGACGAAGGGCATGTGAGGGAAGGTCCTGGTGGATCTATCAGCTCTCGTTGGTTCTTGATAGTTAGTGCATCAGTTGAGGAGGGCGGTTGGCTGGCTCTCGGTGCCCCTTTCTTTTGATTTGTTATGTGGCAAGGCTCCTCTGGGTTGGCGATGAATGATTCAAGTCCGCGTTGCATGGGGCAATGCTTCAACTGATGTTCCTTTAATGTCTTCTAGATCTCGTTACTTGCGGCAAGTGTCTTTTGTCATCTCCAAAGCCTTATATGTTGAAGGCGTTTGCAGGTGTTTATTGTCGGTTCAATGTCTTTTTAAGCTCCGGCAAATGGCATACAATTGAAGGAAGAAAAACACCAGGATAATTTTTGATATAAATTGTTTATTGAATATTTCCTTAGATGTTATTTAAACAACAATAGTACCACCACATGGAGCATCAACGGTGCCGAAACGCCGTCAATCGGCAAGACTGGAATTGCACCCATGACACCCACTCCAAAACTGCAAAATATTCTCCATATGTTCTCAAAACTATCCATGTAACAAGTTAATGCTATTTTATAAACTATTTGTTAAGAATATGTTTAAGTTTAGATTAAATTAAACTAGTGTAATTTTTCACAAATTTTGAATTGTGGCATCCCCAGCGCCGAGATTTGCATTTTCGAGGTAAGAAAGTGGAGAATGCACCCTTCATTGCCCCAAGGAAAGGGGAATGTGAAAGTCCAGTGAATATCGCCTTTAAAGGGCTATGTCTATAGAAAATTCTAACAGAGTGCAGTAAGTAGAAAGAATGAGTGCCTTGATCGTCAAATGGATCACGAACATTGGTCCGCCATTGTAATCTGCATGTCTAACCTAGGGTGTGCACGTACATAACGTCCATGTCTACTTGCTCGGTGGTGCATCTAGCTCTTGCCTGTAGCTAGACTAAATGTGCCATTGCCAGAAGCGCCTTCGCAGATTCGCCAGGCCCATGAGCACGTAAGGATGTAGAGTCACACACTACACGCATACGCACATAGTACACAAGGTTTTCATTTATTTTTTCACTTTCACCTTTTTCTCTTCTGAAATTTATGACAAATAGGTTAGGAAACTTTTAGAAGAATGTCCATATGTTATCTAGAAAGTGGTTTAAAAATGTTTTTTGTATGTTTAAAAAATGTTTTTGTGTGATAAAAAATGTTTATTATCTATTAAAAAGATGTTCACGTATTTTTTAAAAGTGACGATCATGTTTTGAAAAAATTCATGGTATACTTAAACATTTAAATTATGTATTAAAAAAGTAATCAGATGTATGGAAATGTTCACATTCATAAAAAACTATTCACAAGTTCAGAAAATGTCCATGAAAATAGCAAAAAAAACATGTAGTTCGTAAAAAAATGCTAGTACTATTCAAAAAATTGTTCATGATATTTGTAGAATATTTACATATTTCAATATGTTTCATCACATTATAAAAATTATTCATGGAATTTTAGATTTTGTTCGTGCAATTTTAGAAAAATATTCATAACATATCAAACATAGTTGTGTCATTGATAAAAATATTCCAACACTTAAAAAATGTTTACACGTTTAAAAAAAGGGTCCATGACATTTTAATAGAATTTTAAAACAGGTATTTTGAAATATTCACTATGTGTTGCAAAATGCTCAGTGTGTGTTTTATGAATGTTAACTTGTGTTTACATAATGCTCAACATATATTTAAAAAGTGTTTCCTGTGTATCTAAAAAATATTTAACATGTATATGAAAAATGTTCACCATGCATTTTATGAATGCTATCATGTGTTCAGATAAATGCTCAACATATAGTTAAAAAAGTGTTTGATGTGTATCTAAAAAATATTTAACATGTATACGAAAAATGTTCACCATGCATTTGAAAAATATAGAAAAACAAAAGGAAATAAAAAAGAAGTAGAAAATGGTAAAACCAAGCAAGTTGATAGAGAAAACATAGAAGAAACAAAACTATAAAAAAACGTGAATGCTTTGAGAACTAGTCCTTGTCGTACCATAGAAGCTTCTGAAAAACACTGCAGGAACCAGAATGAACATTATTGGGGCAATACACCAACGAAAGTCCGAAAGACAAGAGTAGCAAACATCTTCGGAATAAGCGAGACATAGCTTTTGTACCCACTCACGACCGCAAGTGCGCTGGACCTATGTGTTGCTTACCGCAAAAAGAAAGAAGGGGTCGCCTCTGGCGCCCTCGCGTTTTGTTCTGAGTTTGTCTCTTCACTGCGCTTTCTTCGTGTCTGTTTGTTTTTCCTCGGTTTATTATTTTGTTTCTTTCTCTGTTTCCTTCAGGTTTTTTACTTTATTTTTTCATTGTTTTTTCTTATTTTACACATGTCTACATTTTTCATATGTATTTTACATATTTCGTACATAGACAGAACATTTTTGTTGTACTCATTTAAAATTTATCAAGTAGTAGATCATTAACATTTTTTTGAATTTTATATTTCATGTTTGATTTGTCATATACATCGCACCTTTTCCATATACATCTAATTTTTTAATATAATATTAATACTTTAAATACATGCTTTCGATTTTTCTTAAACAAATGAACATTTTCGCGTATAGGTGTTAAACAATTTTTCAAATACTAACTATGCGAAACATTTGGTTTTTACATTGGATCAACATTTTCTTAAAATTTTCACAAACATTTTGTTTGAAACATGTGAATTGTTTTTCTTCTCTATATAACTTACTTTTTTTGGAATGGTGTGAATCATTTTTTGAAGTATACAATAATTTTTTGAAATTGATTTTTTGTTAAGAATGTCACTTACACATTTTTTAAATGTTCATACATAATCTTTGAGTGGTAGAAACATTTTCTAAAAGTTGGGCAAACATTTTCTTTGCACTACATTTACATTTTGTTTACACTGCATTTGCAAATTTGTATTCATGATGCATGTATTTTTTTCAAAAGATAAAATCACACATGATGTCAGCATTATGTCAGTTTGACATGACCATGTCGTAACTGGGCCAGCCCACACCGTTTAGCTGCAGGCGAAGAAAAGCAATCCATGAGGGCATCTTCCAAAGCCCGCAGAGTACGCACTCTTTTATTCAGAGATATCTGAGTGACCTTGAAATCATCAGTGAAAGAAGCTCAGGTCAAGGGAGAAATACGGCACTTCAAGCGAGTAGAACAGCTCGGCCAATGGCACCCCCGGCGGGATCAGCCAAGATTCAGGTTGATGCTGGATGTCGCTCGTGGGGAGGCACGGCAGTAGCAGTGTGTCGAGACGATCATGGGAACTACCTGGGTAGTTCTGCAATTGTTCTCCAAGGCATCACAGACCCGCTACATTTGAGGCAATTGCGTGCCGGGAAGCGCTAGCTCTAGCGGAGGACCTGAATATCCAGCGGATGGTCATCTCATCTGATTCAAAGCAAGTGGTAGGCGATATAAATTCTGGAAATCTGGGAAGATATGGTACAGTTATCAAGGAGATACATAGTAGAGCTCTTCATTTTATGTGTAATTTCATGTATGAATGCCGCAGATGTAACGTTGAGGCTCATAGTTTAGCAAAACATGCACTCACTTTAGGCACGGGACGCCATGTGTGGCTAGGCCAGTCCTATAATCCAATATGTATACCACAATCTGTGGCTTTTGATCGTTAATAAAGCTTGGATTATCCCTCAAAAAAAAGCAAGCGACCCGTAGGTAAGTCTGTTTAATATAAGGGTGAACATGGTTTCACACACACCCATGTGAATACTAAATTTAAAGAAAATACTTTTTTTTTGCGAGACAACTTTCAATCTATTCATCTTCAATCATGGTAGTACAACGAACACCAGTAATAAAAATTACATCCAGATTCGTAGACCACCTAGCGACGACTACAAGCACTGAAGCGAGCCGAAGACGCGCCGCCGTCATCACCCCTCCATCGCCGGAGTCGGGCACACCTTGTTGTAGTAGACAGTCGGGAAGTCGTCGTGCTAAGGCCCCATAGGACCAGCACCCCAGAACAGCAACCGTCGCCGATGAAAAATAACGTAGATCGGAAGGATCCAAACCGAAGACGCACGAACGTAGAAGAACAACGACGAGATCCGAACAAATCCACCAAAGATAGATCTGCCGAAGACACACCTCCACACGCCCACCAACGATGCTAGACGCATCGCCGGAACGGGGGTTAGGCGGTGAGACCTTTATTCCATCTTCAGGGAGCCGCCACCGTCTCGTCTTTCTGAACAGGACACAAACCCTAGCAAGATTGAAAAAATCAACTAAAAGCGGAGCCCTCCCGCCGGCCCTTGCCAGGATCCACCGCGCCTCCATGGCCCTAGGGCCACCGGAGACGAGGTGGACTTGTGCCAGCGCCGGCGAGAGGCAGGAACCCTAACTTTCTTTCTTGTTGAAGGAGGAGGCGGCTGGAAGAGGAGGATACTACTAGAAAATACTAAAGCAATTGAAAAAAAAGATTTTTTTTTTTACTAAAGCAATTTAAAAAAAATCCAAAATTTTGGGGTGCCAAACTTGATGTGAATGCTTCATGGAATATTGACACCCGTGGTATTCTTAGCGAAGAAATTACAATTAATTGGGATCTTACTATTTATTAAACAATGTTTTTTTAATATAGTTTCGATTTCACCCCGCAAACAAAAATATAGTTTCGATTTTTTTTTTTGCCCAGAACAACAATGATGCAATTTCTTTGTAAAAGTTCATATGCGGGTATATCCGTTGACTAAGTATATATGTTACAAAAAGATATTCAGATTTATTTGATTTGTTCTAGTAATTTTTTAAATTTACTATTCATAAGAGGTGCGTGTGGGACCATATTCACTGAATCCACGTCCCGTTTCGACTGCCGTGATATGTAGACCACCCGTAAATATGCATGTCTACAGGAGGAGTCCGTTTGTAATATGTAGACCACGCGTAAACATATATGGGAAAGTGTTTATTTCAACCGACTGATTTTGTCTTGTCATCAACCGCATCGCGGAACGTCCGATCCAGCTGTATCCCGCACCCGGTCGTGTCTCCCGCATGCACCCGCGTCAAGTGGCTGCATGCACGCCTTGCTTCTCATGGGGTCCACACAACATAACCTTATCTCCTTACATTTCCATTTGAACACGTGAGCTAGCCATCAGTTTTTCCCTTGGTCTCTAACCTCACCTCTCGTTGGTCTCTGCTACTCTCCACATGAGCGTGACTGGCCAAGCCGGGCGTGCTCCAATCAAGGGCGCAAAACCATCGGTTGTATTGTAATACAACACATCGCCATGCGACGCAGCACCCGCAACGCTGCAGAGACGCTTAGGTGCTGCGACGTAGCACCGGTAGACGGCTGCGTGCTGCTACGATGCACCCACTAGTCGGTGTTGCAAGTTGGACGGGGGCGTGACGCTGAGGGTCATTGATGCTTCTGGGTAGCGCTCTTTGATGTTTGTGGTGTTGTAATGCAGCACACGTCGGTACTGCACGGCTGCCGACCACATCCGCCGTAGCTGCGACAAGTGGGGCGTCCTCGCCGGCAACAGCTGCTGTAGCACAACATGTGAGAGAGTTGCGTATGTGCTGCCATGGGCGTGGAGGCGCGATGCTGCATGGTCGTCGGAGCTGCCGTGCAACACTCATCGGCGTCGTCGGTGCTGCAACGGCTGCCGCCTGCATCCATGAAGGCGTCCTCACCAGCCACGTCTGTTGCAACGCAACATTGGAGAAAGTTGTGTGTTGTGAGGGGCACGGAGGCGCAATGCTGCAGGGTCGTCGGAGTTGCTTTGCAACACTCGTTGGTGTTGCCGATGCTGGTACGGTTGTCGCATGCTTCCAACGTCATTACGACAAGTAAGGCGTCCTCAGCTGCTGCAGCGCAACATGGGAGAGAGTTGCATGTAGCAATCAGCGTGGAGGCGTGGTCCAGAAAGTGTCAGACGTACAGCGGCGACGAGGTCTCTTGTGATCCAAACCTCTATTGCATATCATGGCCAACGTGCTGCCCTTTAGCTAGCTTGAAGCATGCATGATTTTCTGCTGATTCCGGTGGCTACTAGCGAGGATGTGGTGCATGGCCACCATGATGCTCCAAGCGAGGGCCGTCAGGTGCTACCTAGCCAGTCACCGGCGGGAGCGCTGGTGTTACAAGATCAGATGTTAGCTACGAGTCGGCCCTGCAGCCGAATTGATGGGCAATGCTCACCGGTGCTAGTGCCGCGGTGGAGCTGCAGTGGAACATCGTCGGGGTTCGTCAGTGCTGCGATGTAGCATTGCGGGGCCAACAGTGCCGCGGTGGAGCTAGAATGGAATATCGACGGGGGGGGGGGTCGTCGAAGTTGCGATGGAGCATCACTTGGCCACTAGTGCCACGGTGGAACTGCAATGGAACATCACTGGGTAGTCGGTGCTGCGATGGAGCATCGCTGGCCACTGGTGCCGCGGTTGAGTTGCAATGGAGAGTCACCGGCGACATCATGGAAGCAATTGGGCGCCTGTCGCAACATCGCCATGGCTTTCGAAGCCTCGAAGCACGCCGTCACAACATCAATGACGCAGCCGATTGCCGTCGCAGCATCACGATGGCCATCGAAGCACACCACCGCTCCATCACTGTGCCCGTTGAAGCATGTCATCCCAGAACGCCTTTTAGCATTGCCACAGTTGTCAAAGCACGTGGTCGCAACATCATTGAAGCAATCACGGGACCGTCACAGCATCGCCATGACTGTCGAAGGCTCGAAGCACGCAGCCAAAACATCATGACGCAGCCGACCTGTCGTCGCTGCATTGTCGAAGCAATCGGGTGACCATCGCAGCATCGCCATGTCCGTCGAAGTACAAAATGGACGTTCAAAGCACGAAGCTGCACCATCGCCATGTCCGTTGAAGCTGTCGTCCCAACACGCCTTGTAGCATTGCCGCGACCATTAAAGCACATCGTTGTAGCATCATTGAAGCAATCGGGCGACGGTCGCAGCATCGCCATGCCGTCGAAGCACACCGTCGCATCATCATCGACGCATCCAACCTGCCATCACATCATTGTTGCGGCCGTCGAAGCACAAAATGGTTGTTCGAAGCACGCCGCCGCACCATCGTCGTGACCGCTGGAGCATCTTTTTCCCAGCATGCCTTGTAGCATGACCGCGGCCGTCGAAGCAGCCAGGTTGATGTGGCAGAGTCCGCCATCTAGCATCACAGCACTGCTCGCGGCCTCACACTGACGCCCGAGGTAGCCAGACCACCATCACAGCATCGTCGTGTCAGCATGTATTACACTAGGCCTCGTAGACAACAGCCACTCCGAAGCTTGTCTTTATTCCAAACTTCTTCTTCGAATGGAAACATTGACATTGGCGCTCTTTGGACACCTTCATTGTATAGGGGTCGGCCGTGTGCACCCGCAACATCAGCATAACCAGCTTCACCGGGTGTCGCGAAGCTCTGTTTTTGTTGACACATTGGGACATGTCTGGACCAAGATTTCCAAGGGATCGACACATGCGGAAAAAGCCTGGTGGTATGTGACTTGTAGTAGTAGCGTTTGCAAGTGGGGGCGACATCATTGGAGGACTTCTTTTGTTGATGGTGCTCCTTTGAGTACCGAGTCGTGATTTCCAGAGTGAAAACCTAAGGTCTTGCCTTTTTTGGTTTTGCGAGGCAGTGGCCTTGTTGAAGGCATTGTTTTGGGAAGGCGGTCTTTCTCCAGGGTGAAATCCTACGATCTTTGATCGGGCAACGACAACGCTTGTGCATTGTTTTCCTCCTGGAGGCGTTGTTTTTGGAGAACCTTCTTTTTAGTCTGGGTGATGTCTTGGTGTTGATTATAGTGTTGCTACTGTAGGTGATTGATCACCGTGGCAGAGTCTTTTTCATCTTCTTCATTTTTCTTCTTTTTCTTTCTTTTTCCTCTTGTGGCTGTGTGCATCCTAGATGTTTTTACGCATCTTGTTGGTGCAGAGGCTAGGTGTAACTAGTATCTTCTTAATATTAATATATTCCTCTTTTATCATCACAACCAGCCCATGTCGCTCCATTGTGGACTATATTTGGCCTCCAAAGTTTGCATGCTGCACTTGCTAGAAATAAAATACACCACTTCTACTGGCATGCCATTAGAAGCCGTACACGTAGATGGCGAAGTTGCCACGCCTCGCCTAATAATACAAGTGCAGCCGCTGAGATGCTGTCGTCGTGAGCATGACGCTGCGTGTATGCAAGCGCACGAGTACGGCTGTGGGGCGTGAAAGAAAATGACTGCAAACAGCTACGGACCGACGGGCTTTGCGGGCGAGCGTGTACATGTAGATCGGACGGATGCGGTGCTCTACATCGGACGGCTGCAAAGGCGACTTATGGAACGGGATCCATCGCCCGACTTACGCCTAGCATCGCCCAACATATATACACCGATCCTGCACCGGTCCATCAATTTGCCTCACACTTTTGACCTAAAGGTTCCATAGAAAGCAATACTCCAGCGCCGCCATGCACGACGAGAGGGCCACGACCAAGACAAGGACGAGCATACCGTCCCTGCCGGACGAGCTGGTGTCCGAGATCCTTGCCCGGCTCCCGGTGGAGTCGCTCCTGCGATTCAGGTCCGTCTGCAAGGCCTGGCGCGGCGTCATCGACGAGGACTCCTTCCACGGGGAGCACCTCCGCTTCCAGACCTCGTCCCTGCTGGTCGCGCCGTGGCTCGGGGAGAACGACGACGATGGCCCTCTCGCTTCTTCGACCGGAGAATTGACCGCCGCCGGTTTGTACCAATGGGATGGGAAGCAGCAGCAGGGTGTCGCCACGCTCCTGCACGCCGTGTCCGGCTACCGCTCGAAGAAGAAGGCGTTGCACAGCATGGCGCATTGCGATGGACTGGTGCTCTTGCCTAGTGACAATACGGTGCGCGTGATTAACCCGGCCACTCGGCGCAGCATCACGCTTCCCCCGACCCGTGACGACCGCTTCCAAGGCCCTCAGGCATTCGGTCTTGGCCACGACTCTCGCTCCAATGCTTACAAGGTTGCCCGCTTCTACGGTTACCGTAATCTGGACGTGTGCGCCCCGGGTGGCCACGACTACACTGCCAAGATGAGGGTGCTCACCATAGGAAAAGACCTTTGTTGGCGTGACACGGTGGCAGCGCCGCCTCCGCATCATGTCATGCCACGGCGAACGGCGACCTTCTTCCAGGGGTCCTTGCTCTGGACCCTCAAGGAGGGTGTTCTGGACAGCGCACCAGTCGCCCCAGGCTTCGTCCGCTTCAGGTTAGACGACGAGTCCTTCAGCATTGTACCCGCGCCTCCTTGCACCCCGAGGTTGGACTACAAGGCGTCCAATTTAACTGAGCTCCGCGGGGAGCTGTGTGTGTGCGCACGCCGGGCAGCATACGATCACGCGGTCTATGAGATGTGGATGTGCGGTGATCTGGATCATGGCGTCAATCCGCCACGATGGGATCTGCGTCATGTCGTCACAGGGCCATTCTTATTCCGATCTTTTGTTCCCAAGATCGCGACTGATGACGCCATAGTGTTCCATTTTGAAGAAAACTATCTCTACAACTGCGATCTCCAAAATCCGATAATTAATTTCGATGACGATGTGATTAAAATGGAGCGCTTGAGATATCATCACCTTGACACCGACACATTTGTCGAATACACGCAAACAATTATTGCCGGCCTTTATGTAATCTCCTATGTTCCAAGCCTTGTTCGAATCTAGGTTTCAGTATATTCATTTAACTAGAGTTATCGAACATGAAGGTATATTCAAATTTTTCGTTGTGTTATCTGAATTATTTGTTTGGTATCAGTAATGTGCTATTACAAATTTTATTGTGACGGGTGCATGATTTTGTCTATTTGTTGATTTGCCTCCTTGTCCTGTAGATATTGTCGGATGACTAGAATATTTCTCTTGTTCTATTGTATTGATGTGACCGTTGTGGGGTATATAGAGAGTACGGCGTAGATGAGGCTTGGAGTACAAAGAAAGATATTGTGTGTTTAAACTTATTTTATATCCATGTAATGCCCAGGATGGGACTATACCTCCTACGTGTCGAGGCACGACTTAAAGGTAAGCCCATCCTAGAATGATCTCAAGTTTGGTATCTTTGCACATCTCATGTAAAAGAGGGATTAAAATGCAAAAGGAGATAGTTGGCTTACACTCGCCACTTCACACAATACATTACATAAGCAAGGCATCATTCAAAACATCACAACCCGACTACAGGTGAAGATTCAAAAGAAAGATACCAAAACAACATAAAGCCACAGGTCAGGATCGAATCCTAGTAGAAACCACTACTGATCGTCGAAACGTCACAAGCATACGGCCAAACTCTTCACCGAACTCCTGGTGAAGTACTGATCCAGCTCCTGCATCAAACGCGGCTGAACCTGCATCTGGTGTGGTGAAGTAACTGTGAGCCACAGAGGACTCAGCAATCCCGTTCCCGGGTAACATGACTATTTAAGCCTTGGGAGAGGATAAGGCTGAAGAAAGAATAAGAGGTGAAGGAACAACAAGAGTCTGCAGCAGCAACTAGCACTAACTTACGTAATAGAGAGCGAGAAGAAAAGTGCCTCGGTCGAAAAATGATCACGAAGTGATCCTAACTAAAGCCGGTCAAACATAACCCCACCGTGTTCAACTCCCGAATCCCTATTCGGAAATTGACAGTCACGGTACATACGCTGGTAGTGTATTGAATCATTGTGTCAAGTTATCTACAACCGGATATTAACAAGCTCCCATCTGCCACATAACCGCGGGCACGGCTTTCGAAAGTTCAAACCCTGCAGGGGTGTTCCAACTTGACCCATTACAAGCCCACGATCCGCGGAGTCGCAACTCCATAGGTGGGAAGACCCGAGTATCCTCGGAATCCCGTGCTCAAGTTAAACCGAACTAAGGTAAGGCTAATCCAGCAAATCCTCCCGGCGTGTCGACACCCTGATAGTAGCCGTGCGTATCTAAGTCTCAGGACACGACCGGATGGGTGATCCCACAGGTTTTTACCAAACCTTGAGTTTCCTCGAGGTGGCCCCGCGTAACCCCCGTTTCGGACCAACACTCATGTGGAGCACTGGCCCGGGGTTGTAGAATTAAAATAAAAGGGATAGCTAGTCCACATGCAAGTTTTATTAGTTATTAGGCAAATAGTACCAATGTTGGGACTTGCTGGAAAAGACTTAGCACTTAGCGGTTTATCAAGGGGGTCCCATACACCCCAACCGTGTTAGGAACGCATAATCAAGGAACATAACACCAGTTTATACGGTTCCTAACGGCATGAGTGGAACAAATCACCAAGCAAAAGGCTTAGCCTTCCACCCTTGCCAATATATAGATGATTTCATTTTAAGCATTTATATAGTGTGATATAACCCAACCAAAACTTCAACATGAAGCAAGCATCTTCGGTCTTCACCTGCAGCTAGCAATGCTATAAGAGGGGCTGAGCGAAGCGTACTTAGCCATTCAACGGTTTGCATAGGAAGGGTGGTTAAACAAGTTCATGGTTACAAGTAGGAGGCTGACAGGAAAACATGGGCATCGAGGCAAATACTACAGAGCGATACTTCTAGCAATAGGCAAAGATAGTAATGGTATCCGGGTTCGGTCATCTTGCCTGGAATCCACAAGGGAGAAGAACAGATCCATGAAGAAGACGGAGCAACGCAGACGGGAGAATCCTCACAACTCCGGAACGAAAACGAAGCTAACAAGAGAAGCAACCGGAAAGAAAGAAACAACACGGTAAACATACAAGCATAAACATGGCATACGATGCACAAACAAGTATGATGCATGTCCGGTTTAAATATGCAAGGCATGGCAAAGTGCACAAACAACACTACAAGTTAAGTGGAGCTCAATATGCAACGAGTTGCATATTGACGAAACACCACATATTAATTATTTAGTTGACTCTCGTTATTTACAAGACAAGATTAAATGTTGGTTAACATGGCAAGAGGTGAAGCATAATAAAACTACACTAACTAGGCAATTTAAATGAGGCCGGAGAATAACAACAACATATCCGGATAATCCCCATGAGCATGTTTAGTAATTATAAGCAAACAACAATTAAACATTTTAGTGATGTTAACATGATGCGAATGACATGATCAAGTTTATGCAATTTTTAGTTAAAGGTTAACAAGAGAGATATGAAGCATCGTCACCGTGGGGGAAGAAAGGGTGCCACGGCAACGATCCGAAAATGATGCAATGCAACATCTCGGTTCCGATACTCGTTGAGAGACCGGTGCAAAAGAAAGATGGCACGAGCGAGTCAAACGAGATGAAAGGTGGGGCGATCCCGTTACCGGGTTCCCACGAGTCGGCGACGAGGCAACCGAGGAACATGACAAAAGGAAGTGCACAACGGACACGGTGCAAACAAGGGATGCATTTCATACAACACAACAAACATCTCACGGGTCACGTCTCGGGGTTATACCTTCGAAGCGTGCGTTTCGGGGCGGTTCGAGACGTAGAGGAAGAAGGCGTTCTCGCGAGTCGTAGGGGAAGTAGTGGTTCACGTTTCCGAAGAGGAAGTAGTTGTTCACGGGTCTTCGGCGACGGTAGACGTTCACGTTACGTGTCATGGTACTTGCGACGTCGGGGTACACGGGATCTCCATGTGTAGTCGAACTTGACGCATCCGAAGGGGTATTTGACGCGTCGTGTAGTGTCGTCGACGTCGTGGTACATGAGGGTCGTCGT
Organism: Secale cereale; assembly: GCA_902687465.1. NCBI lineage: Eukaryota > Viridiplantae > Streptophyta > Magnoliopsida > Poales > Poaceae > Secale > Secale cereale. The sequence continues at coordinate 832,190,901 of LR738710.1, read as the reverse complement.
GGTACTTGGCGTGCCATCTTGCGTAGTCGTTCCGGTTCGTAGACGTACTTGCATCGGAGGGGTACTTGTCGTTTCATCGTGTAGTCGAACTTGCCGAAACTTGAGGTCCTCGTGCACTTGACGAAAACAAAAAAAACAGCAGCAGTACAAACAAAACACGGCGGTCTCGGACACAGCCACGACAAAGTCAAGCGGAGCTCGCCGGGAAGCACGGATGCAGGGCAGTGGCATCTCTACTTCTAGGGGAGGCCGGCGACGGCGGCCTGGACGGAGGAGATCCTCACGGGACGAGGCAGAGGTGCGGCGCCTGACGAGGAAGGCGAGGTAGAGGCCGCAGGGACGGGGCAGCAGCTCGAGGGGGCCCTGGACGAAGCGCTCGGGAGGAGGCCAGGGAGCTGGCCGGCGGCGGGACTGGCGCAGAAGATGTTGGGAGGAACGGAGCCGGAGGCGGGGGCGTGCTCCAGCGGCCTTGGGGCGATGCGGGGCGGCTGAGGCAGGGAGCTGCTGCCGCTCGCGAGCTGGAGGGTCAAGGCAGGGGTCGCTACGCGGTGATGCGGCTCGGGGACGAGGGAAGTTCGGCACGGGGTCGGAGGGGAGACCTCGGCGAGGCGAAGAAGGAGGCCGTCGGGCTCGGGGCGGCCGGCTCGCGCAGAGGAGGACGGGCGCGTCGAAGGGAGGAGGCGGCGAGGAACGGCCTGGCGATGCGGGCGGCTCGAGGAGCCTCGGTCGAAGGAACTGGTGCGGCTGCGGGGGTGAGAGCGAGAGAGGGGATCGGGCTCGAGGGAAAAAGAGGCTGGCGAGCGACCGAAGGGAGAGAGCGATGGGGATAGGCCTGGCGGCGGACGAGGGAAAGGGAGGAAGAGCGAGGAGCGAAGCGAGGGGGTTTTCTGGTCGCTAGGGTCCGGTGGTGGCCGGGCCGGTGGGCCTGATGCCTGAGGAGGCCTGGGCCAGAGGCGGTTTGGCTGAGAGGGAGGTTGCTGGCCTGGGCCTTAGGGAGGCCTGGGCTGGCTGCTGGCTCTCTTCTAATTATTCCCTTAGCAGAAAACAACTAAGAGAAAAAAAGAAAGAGGAGGGTTTAGGGAAAAGTTGCACAAAGGTTAATTTTCTCGGGCTCGTAAAACGAGCACGGTCCGAGAAAAATAGAAAAGGCACGATTGGAAAAATAATTCAAACATATTTGAGTTTAATTCAAATAGGTCTGAACTAAGACGTGATTACAGAAGTGTCCAAAAATGTCCGGAATTTTCGGAGGAACCTCGAAACAACGGAAAGAACTATTGGCAAGGTTTTCAAAGGAGAAACTCGAAGTGAAAAACATGGGGAAATTATGCACGTGTGTTGCGGGTAATTCCAAACAATGGAATATTTTAATATAGCTCCCTAAATATTGAGAGGCTTTTATATGTTATAAAGAGAAGTCATTCTTCCCTCGATTTAAATGGACCGAAGGCCCACACGATTTATTTAGGTTGAGATGCAAAATAAATTAATGACATGATGGCATGATGACATGATGCAATGCAAAAAATAAATAACACAATTACAAAAGAACACACGGTCAACCCGGAACATCTGGAATCTTCGGGAATCTTCTGGAATCTTCTGGGACGTCGGTCTCGGGCGTCACAACTCTCCCACACTAACAGAGGATCTCGACCCGAGATCCTAGAGATATCACCGGGTAAAAACGAAAGAGGAAGAGGTAAAACAAAGTTGCTTCTTTGGCAGACGAGTGAAACCAAGAACCTTGAGAGGTTGAACAAAATGAAAGAAGAATACCACAGAGATGAACGAAGATGAAAACACTCCGGTAAAAGGAGGAACAAGGAGCATTATGAGAACCTTGTAGGTTGAAAGACATGAAACAAGAGCTCACGGATGACGAAAGAATTTCAAAACCACTCCGGTTAACCAAGATTGAGAAAGAATAAGAACCAAATAATTTGTACAGCACTCCGTCTGAAAATGGAAGGAATTGAACAAGAACTTTAGAAGATTGGATGATACTTGATGAAATCAACAGCATATTGCCTCTGAAACAATTGAAAGAATGGCACAAGGGTTAAGAAAGATTCAGACAGCACTCCGGTTGAAGGAGAGGAAAACTAGATAAGATGACGGAACTTGAATGGAGATCACAACCTCCGGTTAAAAGATAAGCAAGGGAAAGAACAAGATCTTGATAAGACGAGATGATGGTTTGGAGAGAGCAACATCACAAAGCCTCCGGAATGAAATAATAGAATAAAAATCAATGAAAGAAAGAATGGAGAAGAAAAATGACAACTTCTCCCACAAATGAATATGAAAACATCCTTACGAAGAAGGGTTGAACGGAGTTGTTGAAAATAATCAACAACAAAAGAATAAGCTTGATGTGGGCTTATGGAAAACATCTCAAAATTAAGAGGTGACAACCAGCCACTAACAAAAACAATTGATTGGATTGAGATCAACAAGGAGATGAAAAACTTATTTCACCGGAAGGATAAATGAAGAACTTGGGTCATTTATAAGCACCATAATAGCAACAATCCTTAGGGAAAGCTTTAGGTGAAATACAACCCAAGATAACTCCAAGAGATAAAAATGAGGGGTTGAAAGGATCTCCTGAACAAGGAAAATGATGGTTTTAAGTATCTCATACTTGATAACCCGTGAATCATAAAACATGAAGGAATTGTCAAGAATGACATAACACCATCTCGAAAGATAAGGGAGAAAGAATTGCACTAGGAAAGCATGATGAAAAATGCTTGAGCTCCAACAAGAATCTTGATGAAGACTTCGAGGATGAACTAAAACATGATCAATCATCATGAGAATTCCGGTAATGAAAGCATGAGAAGTGAAAGATGAAAAGAATAAGATTCAAGACCTGCGAAGAATTAGTTGGAGCTTTGAAATGATGTAATAGAAATAACTTGGAGCTCCGGAAAACAAGATGAACAACTTAGAACCGAGATATGATATGATGAACAAGCTCCGGAAAAAGAGATTACATCACCTTGAAGGAATAAGAATAAGAATTATGTCATGCATCTCCTTCACCAATTTAAATTGATGACAACCAAAGGATTTGGCATACTACTTATTCTCGTTGGAAAGAATTAAAGAGAGATCTAGCACAAGCTTTGGTAAATCTTCAACGAACCACCGGTAGGTTTATGAAAAGAACAAATGAATTAAAACGATAATAACGGAAGGTAAACTTGAACGAGCCACCGTAAGAATAGGGAGACGAACGAAGAGGCATCAATGAAGAATAGTTGGAGGACGAAGTTGAAAACTGAGAATGAAGAAATATTCTGAAATGATGGCCTTCGGAGGATCACAAAGAAAAGAATTCATGAAATGCTTCGGATGGGTATGAAAAGAATTCCTTACAAACGGAACAATAATGAGGATGGCGTGAAGCTAGAACCACGAATCTTCAAGAGAACAACCAAGATTTAAGAGAAACACTTCTCCGGTCTCCAAATGTTGAAAATGAAGACGAGAAATGCCATGAAGAATTTCGAGATACTCCGGACGAATGACAAGAGGAAGGTGGAGCTAAAGATGGAAATAATTGAAAACAAGCTTGGAGAAGGCATGTGACTGATGGAAATCATTCTTACGTCACACTTTGAAAAGAATTTGAGTATAACTCCAGAAAAATTAGAAGAGTCAGGTAAGATCCTGGAAAAAGACCTGTGGGTTAGGGCCCACTAAAGAAAATCACCGTTGGAAAAGATTGCTTAAGAGATATTGCACCGGTTGAATTAAATGGCTTGAATAAGAAGACAATGCTCAAAATAGCTTGAACGTATTAAGAATGGAATTATGAATCTTCAGCACTCCGGACATGAATAACAAGAGGAGAATGATTAATTGGTGCACCGGAGTAAGAAAGCATTGTGAAATGAGGAAAAGGATAAGTCAACACCGAAATCTTGAATTACATCCACCGGCAGAATTAGAGAACAAAAGAATGATGAACTTGATGCTCTTGAGCATCTTCACGATAAATCACCGGATAAGAACATTGAAGGAAAAGAATGAAGAAACATCACATGAATAAAATGGATATTTCATCTGAGAATTTCTGACTCCAAAAAGAAGAAGGGTGGGAGGGTGGGTAAAACAAAGACAATTTGAGACGAACAAAATGGACACCGGTTGAAAAGGATTAACATGAAGATCTTGATGGTCTAGAAGAATTAGCACTCCCATAGAAATATGAGAACACCGATTAGGAAAAATATGAAATCAACATTTGACATCGAAGCAACTCGAATACCAGAATCAAAACAAAAACAAGGATAGATATGCAACATAGTCTTCACAAGCATCATTCGAACAGAGAATTGAACGAATGAATTCCGCAGGTACATCAACTCGTCGAGAAGCCACTTGGAGAACAAAAGGTAAATAATAATAAAAAAGGAACAAGGATCAGATAGAACAAATACAAGATAGAAGCTTCGTTCGACATATTCGTGCTGAAAGCTCATGGAACGTGTTACAAAAGGGTTTTGCAATCCCCGGATCAGCATAGCCAAGGACCCTTTAAGATGCAACTCCCGATCAGAACAAGTCCATAAAACCACTTCACTCAATGTAGAACCCCGAACTTCATATCATGCATCCGTTGGAAGAATGCCTAGAACTACTAGATGAACCCACCTATTAATTTCCGAAAGTTTCCAGTTATGCAATCAGGTGTTGGGGATACACGGGAAGCACCGCGCAATCAACTCTAAACCTACATCCAGGTGTATCCATCCTTCAACACATAACCAGTCCTTCTCGGAAACTATTTACCTCGGACCTTCGAAACGCATCCACTATACAAGCTATGGCAATACTCTCGAACTACCTCCCCAGTACTGGGTGATGTCGGGGTTATCTTGCCACTGGCCGTATAGGAGAGATTTTCGATGTCGACCGTCTTAAGTATTTAGTACTGTCGCGATATGCTTGTGACAACAATACCCCGAAGCTCAACTCCTCGGGAACAGGAGGCATCGAGAACAATATCCTTGTCACAAGAACATCGAAACAATCCCAGAATACTCGCGGGATCCTAAAAAAAATTTGGTGCAATTTTTGAAAGATAGGAGAGACAAGAGTAGTCGTTAGGAGTCCTCACCAGAGAGAAAGGGGATGAGAAGCAAAGAAATCCTACTCTCCGATATAATATAGGACTCAAAATATTTTCAAGTGTGTGCCTAGACTCAACCGTCAACGATTCGATCAATCAGCGGGGGCTTCTAGGTCGGAGAAGGCTCTGAATACCAACTTGTAATGCCTAGGATGGGACTATACCTCCTACGTGTCGAGGCACGACTTAAAGGTATAAGCCCATCCTAGAATGGTCTCAAGTTTGGTATCTTTGCACATCTCATGTAAAAGAGGGATTAAAATGCAAAAGGAGATAGTTGGCTTACACTCGCCACTTCACACAATACATTACATAAGCAAGGCATCATTCAAAACATCACAACCCGACTACGGGTGAAGATCCAAAAGAAAGATACCAAAACAACATAAAGCCACAGGTCAGGATCGAATCCTAGTAGAAACCACTACTGATCATCGAAACGTCACAAGCATACGGCCAAACTCTTCACCGAACTCCTGGTGAAGTACTGATCCAGCTCCTGCATCAAATGCGGCTGAACCTGCATCTGGTGTGGTGAAGTAACTGTGAGCCACAGAGGACTCAGCAATCCCGTTCCCGGGTAACATGACTATTTAATCCTTGGGAGAGGATAAGGCTGAAGAAAGAATAAGAGGTGAAGGAACAACAAGAGTCTGCAGCAGCAACTAGCACTAACTTACGTAATAGAGAGCGAGAAGAAAAGTGCCTCGGTCGAAAGATGATCACGAAGTGATCCTAACTAAAGCCGGTCAAACATAACCCCACCGTGTTCAACTCCCGAATCCCTATTCGGAAATTGACAGTCACGGTACACACGCTGGTAGTGTATTGAATCATTGTGTCAAGTTATCTACAACCGGATATTAACAAGCTCCCATCTGCCACATAACCGCGGGCACGGCTTTCGAAAGTTCAAACCCTGCAGGGGTGTTCCAACTTGACCCATTACAAGCCCACGATCCGCGGAGTCGCAACTCCATAGGTGGGAAGACCCGAGTATCCTCGGAATCCCGTGCTCAAGTTAAACCGAACTAAGGTAAGGCTAATCCAGCAAATCCTCCCGGCGTGTCGACACCCTGATAGTAGCCACACGTATCTAAGTCTCAGGACACGACCGGATGGGTGATCCCACAGGTTTTTACCAAACCTTGAGTTTCCTCGAGGTGGCCCCGCGTAACCCCCGTTTCAGACCAACACTCATGTGGAGCACTGGCCCGGGGTTGTAGAATTAAAATAAAAGGGATAGCTAGTCCACATGCAAGTTTTATTAGTTATTAGGCAAATAGTACCAATGTTGGGACTTGCTGGAAAAGACTTAGCACTTAGCGGTTTATCAAGGGGGTCCCATACACCCCAACCGTGTTAGGAACGCATAATCAAGGAACATAACACCGGTTTATACGGTTCCTAACGGCATGAGTGGAACAAATCACCAAGGAAAAGGATTAGCCTTCCACCCTTGCCAATATATAGATGATTTCATTTTAAGCATTTATATAGTGTGATATAACCCAACCAAAACTTCAACATGAAGCAAGCATCTTCGGTCTTCACCTGCAGCTAGCAATGCTATAAGAGGGGCTGAGCGAAGCGTACTTAGCCATTCAACGGTTTGCATAGGAAGGGTGGTTAAACAGGTTCATGGTTACAAGTAGGAGGCTGACAGGAAAACATGGGCATCGAGGCAAATACTACAGAGCGATACTTCTAGCAATAGGCAAAGATAGTAATGGTATCCGGGTTCGGTCATCTTGCCTGGAATCCACAAGGGAGAAGAACAGATCCATGAAGAAGACGGAGCAACGCAGACGGGAGAATCCTCACAACTCCGGAACGAAACCGAAGCTAACAAGAGAAGCAACCGGAAAGAAAGAAACAACACGGTAAACATACAAGCATAAACATGGCATACGATGCACAAACAAGTATGATGCATGTCCGGTTTAAATATGCAAGGCATGGCAAAGTGCACAAACAACACTACAAGTTAAGTGGAGCTCAATATGCAACGAGTTGCATATTGACGAAACACCACATATTAATTATTTAGTTGACTCTCGTTATTTACAAGACAAGATTAAATGTTGGTTAACATGGCAAGAGGTGAAGCATAATAAAACTACACTAACTAGGCAATTTAAATGAGGCCGGAGAATAACAACAACATATCCGGAAAATCCCCATGAGCATGTTTAGTAATTATAAACAAACAACAATTAAACATTTTAGTGATGTTAACATGATGCGAATGACATGATCAAGTTTATGCAATTTTTAGTTAAAGGTTAACAAGAGAGATATGAAGCATCGTCACCGTGGGGGAAGAAAGGGTGCCACGGCAACGATCCGAAAATGATGCAACGCAATATCTCGGTTCCGATACTCGTTGAGAGACCGGTGCAAAAGAAAGATGGCACGAGCGAGTCAAACGAGATGAAAGGTGGGGCGATCCCGTTACCGGGTTCCCACGAGTCGGCGACGAGGCAACCGAGGAACATGACAAAAGGAAGTGCACGACGGACACGGTGCAAACAAGGGATGCATTTCATACAACACAACAAACATCTCACGGGTCACGTCTCGGGGTTATACCTTCGAAGCGTGCGTTTCGGGGCGGTTCGAGACGTAGAGGAAGAAGGCGTTCTCGCGAGTCGTAGGGGAAGTAGTGGTTCACGTTTCCGAAGAGGAAGTAGTTGTTCACGGGTCTTCGGCGACGGTAGACGTTCACGTTACGTGTCATGGTACTTGCGACGTCGGGGTACACGGAATCTCCATGTGTAGTCGAACTTGACGCATCCGAAGGGGTACTTGACGCGTCGTGTAGTGTCGTCGACGTCGTGGTACATGAGGGTCGTCGTGGTACTTGGCGTGCCATCTTGCGTAGTCGTTCCGGTTCGTAGACGTACTTGCATCGGAAGGGTACTTGTCATTTCATCGTGTAGTCGAACTTGCCGAAACTTGAGGTCCTCGTGCACTTGACGAAAACAAAAAAAACAGCAGCAGTACAAACAAAACATGGCGGTCTCGGACACAGCCACGACAAAGTCAAGCGGAGCTCGCCGGGAAGCACGGATGCAGGGCAGTGGCATCTCTGCTGCTAGGGGAGGCCGGCGACGGCGGCCTGGACGGAGGAGATCCTCACGGGACGAGGCAGAGGTGCGGCACCTGACGAGGAAGGCGAGGTAGAGGCCGCAGGGACGGGGCAGCAGCTCGAGGGGGCCCTGGACGAAGCGCTCGGGAGGAGGCCAGGGAGCTGGCCGGCGGCGGGACTGGCGCAGAAGATGTTGGGAGGAACGGAGCCGGAGGCGGGGGCGTGCTCCAGCGGCCTTGGGGCGATGCGGGGCGGCTGAGGCAGGGAGCTGCTGCCGCTCGCGAGCTGGAGGGTCGAGGCAGGGGTCGCTCCGCGGTGATGCGGCTCGAGGTCGGAGAGGAGACCTCGGCGAGGCGAAGAAGGAGGCTGTCGGGCTCGGGGCGGCCGGCTCGCGCAGAGGAGGACGGGCGCGTCGAAGGGAGGAGGCGGCGAGGAACGGCCTGGCGATGCGGGCGGCTCGAGGAGCCTCGGTCGAAGGAACTGGTGCGGCTGCGGGGGTGAGAGCGAGAGAGGGGATCGGGCTCGAGGGAAAAAGAGGCTGGCGAGCGACCGAAGGGAGAGAGCGATGGGGATAGGCCTGGCGGCGGACGAGGGAAAGGGAGGAAGAGCGAGGAGCGAAGCGAGGGGGTTTTCTGGTCGCTAGGGTTCGGTGGTGGCCGGGCCGGTGGGCCTGATGCCTGAGGAGGCCTGGGCCAGAGGCGGTTTGGCTGAGAGGGAGGCTGCTGGCCTGGGCCTTAGGGAGGCCTGGGCTGGCTGCTGGCTCTCTTCTAATTATTCCCTTAGCAGAAAACAACTAAGAGAAAAAAAGAAAGAGGAGGGTTTAGGGAAAAGTTGCACAAAGGTTAATTTTCTCGGGCTCGTAAAACGAGCACGGTCCGAGAAAAATAGAAAAGGCACGATTGGAAAAATAATTCAAACATATTTGAGTTTAATTCAAATAGGTTTGAACTAAGACGTGATTATAGAAGTGTCCAAAAATGTCCGAAATTTTCGGAGGAACCTCGAAACAACGGAAAGAATTATTGGCAAGGTTTTCAAAGGAGAAATTCGAAGTGAAAAGCATGGGGAAATTATGCATGTGTGTTGCGGGTAATTCCAAACAATGGAATATTTTAATATAGCTCCCTAAATATTGAGAGGCTTTTATATGTTATAAAGAGAAGTCATTCTTCCCTCGATTTAAATGGACCGAAGGCCCACACGATTTATTTAGGTTGAGATGCAAAATAAATTAATGACATGATGGCATGATGACATGATGCAATGCAAAAAATAAATAACACAATTACAAAAGAACACACGGGCAACCCGGAACATCTGGAATCTTCGGGAATCTTCTGGAATCTTCTGGGACGTCGGTCTCGGGCGTCACAATCCATCTTGTGGTCTCTATCCTAATCATCTTGTCGTTGCCGATGTGTGCTTGTAGATGTAGCCCTTGTAGTTGATGTCATGTTAACCGATCATGATGACGTAGCCGTGGTCGAGGTACCATTGTTGATTTAGTCGCCTCGTGGATATCACAGGACCGAAGGAAACCCATGGAGCGCACAAACACTTTTCCCGGCGCCCGTGTGGCCACGTAGCGTCGTCCCTATGCAATCGTGTTGTCGGAGATAATGCGGTGAAATGTCATCGTTGTCATGCGGTCATTGCCGTCTTCGTCGAGGGCTTGTCTTGCAGTTATACCGTCAGAAGACGGTTGGAGTTGTCCATCTTGCGAACCACTAGACCATGAAGACGCACGTTGCCGCGCCCGTTTATCCTTGAGAAAAATATAAACATTTGATAAATTTTTATTTTTAATGATTTAAATTACAATGTTTCATTAAAGGTGCCGGGACATAATTCTCAACCATTAATTAGAACTGATCGACTAATCACAAATCTTCTGCTCATGTTTGTCTTATATTACAATCATCGGAATGGTCAAGAAATAGACATAACAAAAAATGTAGTACAACATTTTATCTTGGCCTTGTTTGCTCTTGCACATAATTGAACTCTCTAAGAGTTCTTCGGTGGAATATCTCAATAGAATTAGTTATCTTCTTAGTTAGTAGAATGGGCATGCTGGAGCAGGGCACAAATGGTATTCAAAATCAGGATCCTTACCAACATTCCAAGCTTCGAATACAAAATTTGACTTAAAAATGAAATTAAAAGGTAATAATTGTATATAACCACGAACAAGTCTAGAAAGAAAAGATATGTCAAAACAAATATACTGTATGACATATCTGTAGCAAGTACCAACACAAATTAGTTTTCAGCACGCTTTTAAATGCTAGTTTCCTCAACTTCGTTGGCGCATCTTCTGCAGTTGATATGCATGTTAAAGATATGCTATGCTAAGTAGGTATGATTAGGATAACCTAAGGTAAGTAACTGATTTGCATGCTTACAAATTGCTTCGGTAACATGCAACAACGCCTACAAAGATTCGTGCTGCTCAAACTGCCTTGCTTGGCTAGTGTCCTCTGAGATTCAAGTATAATCTATCTTTACATACATCTATCAGAAGAGAAAGATGAAGGTATAGCTCAAAAGAAAGCTCTATCTCCTTAACATGAACGACATTGCTACATCAATTGTTTGGTTATAAATACTTTAGGCGTCATTACTGTAATTTTTACTTATTGATAGAAAATGCCCCCCATGCATAGGAAGCTGTGAACTGGAAATATCTGGTCAGAACTTCCTATAATTCAATGAGTAGAAAGAAAAGTTTAAAATCAGGGGAAAACCTGCAACAAACAACTGGACCATAAGCACAGAGTGGGAGTGGAGAAATAAAATCATCAAAGGGAAGAGCTCACCTGGCCTTGAGATTGTTTGCGCCGTGTTGACCAATGAGCAGCTGCGCTCAGCGCTACTCTTACCCCTGAGAGGTCGCTGTCCTCTTTCTCCTAGAGTTGTTGGCGCCAAGGTAACACTCAAGATGGTGGCATAATGGCACCCACTTACACGCGTGGCCATAATCCTCCAGCCGCTCATTGGTCACTGGTCGCACGTGCTCTGGCCTGCAGCCACCATGGAAGAACTCTGCTGGCCACGACATGGGAAAGAAGAGACCCGTCGTGGGGGCATGTGGAGGAAGAGTAGAAGGCGAGTACAGTGCATCGATGCCAAGGCAGACAAGAAGGAGAAGCTCGTCGCCTGGACGAAATACGGCGGCGGCGCCAGACAAGAAGTTCATGCTCGCTACCTAGACGAAAGACGGCGGCGGTGCAGCGCCGAGGAGGAGGGGAGCAGCTCAAGGATAGGTTTGGAGACGTGGCCTGGGACCTCGTGGGCCTTGTACCAAATGGCCCGATTAGGGATATTTAGTGTAACTCGTTCCTCGGAGCAGCGGCCCAGAAAACGGTGCTTTCAGCAGTCCGCGTTCACGACTGGGTCGGGCAAATCTGGTGTGTAGATGAGAGTGATCAACGGCTTAGAGCGTCAAAACGCTGTGGGGGTTTGTAGCTAGCTCAGTTATACTCTGGCGTGTTCGAGGGGTCGCCGTGCCCCGCTTTGTCTTCCTCAAGTCGGAGCTGCTGAGGAGGGGCCCTTGCGGTGACGATGACACGAGATGGGTGGTCAGCTCTGGCGCTGGCTCGGCACAAGCCCAACGCTTTTCCCCTGGGATGCTCGGCGATAGAGTCGAAGCTGTCTGGTCGCCGTCGCGTGTGGCTGACTATTTGGCATCGGCTGGCGCAGGCCTCGACGCTTGTTTGCGGTGAGGGCTTCTTCGGTGGTCGTCGATGGTGGAGTCGGAGTCGCCCTCGCGGAGGTGTGATGACGATGACGCCGGGCTGCAACCTCGACGGCGCTTTTCTTCTCGACGGCGTGTGTGCGTTCTTGTGCGGTCGCCAGGTCGCCCTGTGTGTTCTGTGAGGGCATTTTATTATGGTTTTTGCCCGGTTTTCCCGTGAATTAACCGGGCAACTCTCTTCCTCGTTATTAATGAAATGAGGCAAAGCTTTTGCCTCTGTTTCAAAAAAAAAAAAAAAAACTGCCCAGGAAGAAAACAAAAGGTGACCACTGGAGTGGACTAAAAGCCTTTTTTCCCATCTGGTTTCACTTGTACAAACGCAAGGATGCGCACCTCCCTAATGATGTACTGTACTCAAGAAAAGAAAGAGAAACAAAATCGCCATCGTAAACTTGTGGGAACAGCTGCGTGCACTCTGGAGGCGACTGGCCTTGAGGGTTGAGTGTTGGGACTTGGGACAGAGAGAGGGAGAGAGAAGAAGGAAAGGTCGGTTGAAGGGACGCTGAGAGCTGCGGCCACGGAAGGAGCCCGTCCCCGCAAAAAAGAAAACGGAAGGTAGGAGCCCGGCCGTACAGGTAGAGTGGAGGTGTTTTGCACGGAAGAATGCCGTTACGAGGGCGCGCCGCGGAATCCGCGAACGCATTCCGCGTGCCAAGAATCCAGCCGGAGCAAGGAGGGCGTGAGATGTACGGTATGTACTACGTCTTCCCCGACCCTTCTCCTCGTCTCTCGTCTCACAGGATACGCAGTATAGGTACTACTCCCTCTGTTTTTAAACATAATCATTTTAGAGATTTCAACAAAGACTACATACGAATGTATATAAACATATTATAGAGTGTAGATTGACTTATTTTGCTTAGTATGTAGTCTGCATTGGATTTCTAAAATGATTTATACTCACTCCGTTCCAAAATAAGTGACTCAAAAATGACTCAACTTACTACTAAGTTGAGTCATTCTTGAGTCATTTATTTTGGGACGGACGGAGGAAGTATTTAGGAACGGAGTGAGTACATGTCACCAGCTAATACCAACGTGTATCCCCCGACAGCTCTGCCAGCAACTCATGCTAACTATCCTCAAAAAGAAAAAGAAAAACTACCATCTAGGCCGGGGAGCTCACCAGTGGAACATCCGAATATTACTATATACAGTACATGGTTGAAAGATAACCACAGGAACAAAAAAACTTGTAACCATGTACACCAGTCAACAAAAAATATTAGTAGGATATCTAAAATCGCAAGGCACGTACGTATAAATTACAGGAGCTTGAAGCCTCAGCCCGTGCGCAACTAATTCAGACACAAGTTACTGCCAGTTGCTTTACACACTTCAGTAGTCCGTTCGCCGACAAGTTGAGATCAGATGTGCTCAAACTAGCCAATGAATGGCAACTGGCACCATCGACTTCCGCGATTTGCCCGTGTTCATTCAGAGCCGCTAGTCACATAAATCAGGAATTAAATTCAACATGTCTCTTTTCTGTTGAACCCACAGAAATAGTAGTAACATGTTACAATCATGATATCTTACTCCATGACTGAAAGTTCTGTGGATGTCCGCTGTGCGCTGTGCATGCTAGCTCCTAGGAGTTGTGGGGTAAAATCTGATGTGTATGAGACCCTGCATGCATGCTGCCCCCAAGAAGTGCAAACTGCATTCATTGCACGTTTGTGCAACAGCATGTCAGAGCATAACAGAAATGTGGTAGCTGTTTGGAAGGACGTACCATCAACATGACAAAAGCTTAGGGTAGTGTTGTTTGACCCAATAACCTAACAGAAGGTGAGAAAGCACAAATGGAGTGTTCGTAAGTACAGAAAGCTATGATATACTCCCTCCGTTCCATAGTTCTTGTCATGGTTTTAGTTCAACAACTTTGATTTGCTTCAAGGAATGGTTTTCAACTCTCAAAAGGTCAGAATGCTGAAGATCTCAACAGTGCGGCAGGATGTGCTGGGGACATTCAGGACTACTCTTTGTGAGCCATAGGTTTCATCGTCCAAATTCAATCCTGTAGTGTTAGCATTTCAATAACAATAGAGATTTCAGGAACCACTGGGATATTTCAGCATAAGAAAATCAGATAACAGCAAATATTGGTGGGAGATATGACATCTGGGATCCATCACAGGTCAAACTGACAGAGGTAACAGCCGTTGGCAACATGAAGAAAAATGATGGTGCTCACATGATTGGCATTATCATTCGAACGTATTCCAAAAAACTAATAAGACATATAAGTACCTAGAGGAATAGGTAAATGACAACAAAATTGGTGTTCTCTTAGCAGACCCTGCCAATGAGGCAAGGGAGATGTCATGGAACTTAAGCATAAACAAATCACTTGTCTGATGTCAAATAGATTGCGGCACTATCTGTTATTCTACAGTCCATAGCTTTAATCCACAACTGTTAGTTATATTTTAAATCCAAGTCATCAGTCCATCACTGACATTGGTCCATTTAGGCAGGCCTGCTTACTTTAGAGAATATTTCGAAGGTAGAGTATAAGTGCAATATTAACCCTGCTGAAAATGCAAAATATAAAGGTTTAGTATTATAATACACTTCTCTATAAATTATACACACGTACAACAGAATCTGAAGATATGATGCCACATTAGTGACATTATAGGAGAAACAATCAATCCTAACAAATCCTAGACCACAAATAACAACCAGATACACTAACAGACACGCAGTTTTTATCATGCTCATCCCTCAATTTTACATTTTTTCCGACACGGCGAGCTTACTAGAAAAACGGATTTAATGCTACTGACCTGCTTCATACACAATAATCGGTACCATAAGGTAAAAATGTCTAAACTTATCATATTTTAGCAAACCAAGAACATCACACCAATATATGCAGAAACACAGATCCTCGAAAGAATAAGGCTGATATGAATATTCCATAATACAAGATCATGTATTCTTTGGATACTTGCAATCTTGTAGGTAGTTGTAGCTCTACTTTCTGAGAGAATAACTACGCCAGTGCATTCATAAAATATGGCAAGGGGGCAGAAGGCATGACCTACATTTCTCAACTTCCTATGGGTGAATAACATCAAAGATGCCAAATTCAAAGGGTGTGAGCTTTCCGTCTTTCTCGTTTCTGTCTCCTAATAATAACAGAAACAATAATAACCATATGATAGTCCTTTGCATTGACCTTTAGTATGGGCGCATTCTGTTATTTTCTGTCCCATCATTTTTGTGTGACAACCAAATTATGGTTTCATGACTTACCGCTATAATATTCTTGGCATAGCACAGAAACAAGGCTTCATGAGTCTTTGAGTTGCAGCTTCAGGAACAAAGCCTTGCTCATTCAATCATCAGGCAGCTGTACCAAAAAAATAGGTATGTCCTCTTCTAGTGCTTATTGCTACTGTTCGCTAGATGTAATTCCTGATTAACAGTTGCTTCTTTAAGTCTTAGTTGTTGAGATTAAACATCAAAAGATTCAGCCACCATGGATTTCATGTGCTTCATTTTACTGATCATCTTGCACTTACTGAGTTGTATTACCATTACAAACTATTCCGTGCTACTAAACATTTTGCTGATTGGCTACTGAGCATGTGGTAGTTGAAGCACATTGTATCAAACATCAATATGAATAGGATTAGGGAACAGAAAAAGATGGTAAGGGGTTTGTTAGGTCTGGAACAAGCAAAGTTGCTTCATGTCTTATTAATCATCCTATATGGGACTTCTCCACACGGAAGAACAGACAGCCACATTGCATAGCTTAAAACTCCACGGCTCCACCTCTTTTGCAACAACCAAAACAGCCAGGCCAACTGCAATTTCCATATCCGATCGAATTCTATCTGCTGCTGCTGCATTCCTGTTGAGTCAAATTTTCCCCCTTAGTAAGTGCACTGCAAGTAATTACCATTTATATTTCAGCTCAAGATCAGTCCATATCTAAGATGCTACTTTATTTGTTATTCGATTTCCTCTTGCATTTGATTCTGTGTCAAAATCCTGTTCTTCAATGCATTTCTTTCTGTTCTCATCCGTTTTCATCTTGTGTTGGTTCTAGATTTGGATTGAAGGTGCGAGGCACTGTTTTGTCAAAATGATTGTTGGAGGTGACTATTTTGAAGGTTCCCATGATCACAATCTCATGACAGGATCTTTGACCCATGATTCTTCTCTGGCTCCTAAATGCAACGACAATACAAATATTGAGCTACAGAGATTCAAGGTGCAGTCGTTTTCTGCAGAAATCCTTTCTGATTCGACCAATCTTTCTTCTGAAGCTGCAAGAGCAATCAACCAACTTCAACATCAACTAGGAATTGGTTTGGAGCAGGATATTCCACCAGTGGAAACTGCGACCTGGGATACATCTATCTGCACCATTCAAGACCAAATAATCAACCATCAGCTTAGCGAAGATCCACAAAACATATTGGTGCAACAACAGATTCAACAGTATGATGCTGCACTTTATCCAAACAGTGCTTACACACCTGCGCCTGATCTCTTAAACCTTCTCCACTGCACTGTGGCTCCAGTGTTCCCTGCAACAGCATCAGTCTTTGGTGATACAGCACTAAGTGGTACCAACTATTTGGATCTTAATGGTGACTTTACAGGAGTGGCAGCAATTCCTGACAGTGGACTAATGTACACTAGTGATCCAGCATTGCAGTTGGGGTACCATGCTACCCAGTCTCATGCACTAAAGGATATCTGCCATTCACTGCCGCAAAATTATGGGCTCTTCCCCAGTGAGGATGAAAGAGATGTCATGCTTGGGGTTGGAAGTGTCGGAGGAGATCTTTTTCAGGATATGGATGACAGGCAATTTGATACCGTACTGGAGGGCAGAAGAGGGAAGGGTGAGTTCGGAAAGGGGAAAGGAAAAGCTAGCTTTGCGACCGAGAGAGAGAGGAGAGAACAGCTAAATGTGAAGTATAAGACTTTAAGAATGCTCTTCCCCAATCCTACCAAGGTTTGTCTTGTTCATCATTTTGCAAATTTAGAAGATTTAATGATTGCTGGATGTCCAGAATAGTCAACTATAGTAGCTAACCACGGGTATGGTCAATGATGCTAGATGTAAGTAATACTCCCTCCGTCCGGAAATACTTGTCATCAAAATGAATAAAAGAGGATGTATCTAGATGTATTTTAGTTCAAGATACATCCCTTTTTGTCTATTTTGATGACAAGTATTTTCGGACGGAGGGAGTACTTAATTAAAAGAAGCTAACAATTCAAATTTCAGGCCACTTTCCAGTTTTCACTGTTAATTGAATTTCTGAATAACTTCATCTATTTATTCTCAATGTGTTAAGACACTCAAAAGTGGCAACACCAATGTACTATGCAGTTTAATAAACCCGTGCTCTGTAAAACATCAATAAAAAGCCATCCGCAAACTGTCATCTGTCTGATGTAGATTCAAAGAAACATGTGTTAGATAATATGTTTCTGCTGAACTTTCTGTCGAATAGTTCTTCAAGCTCTGTTGCTACATTAGATTCAGGCTGATATTGATATCCTATGGAACATGATTGCTGTGAAATAATTGCTCGTTCTGCTGCTCTATGCAGATACTTAGAGTGACAAACTACTTACCCCATATATCTTGATCGAGTGTTAGTACCTTCTAGTTAATGTTGAAAGAAAATGCAAGGAAACAATATATCATAACTATATTGTTTTTATTTTTATTTTTTAGTAAACCTATGTACTTTGATTTTTCGTAGGACAGTATTATTGTCCTCATTGCACTACTCTGACAAAGTATTGACCTCTCTAGTGATCTAACCTTAACCGATTAGACAACACTTCCTGAGTTACTCAATGTAAACAATGTGACAGAACCATAAAAATCTTGGTTGCACCTTTTGGGGGTACTGCTCATATATGCTTGATATGTCACTAATGTGTTACAGAACTGTTCTAGAATGACAGGGCTTCAGTAGTAGGGGATGCTATTGAATACATAGATGAACTGAATCGGACAGTGAAGGAACTGAAGATCCTAGTGGAACAGAAGTGGCATGGGACTAATAGGAGAAAGATAAGAAAGTTGGATGAAGAGGCGGCTGCTGATGGTGAAAGCTCATCGATGAGGCCAATGAGGGATGAGCAAGACAATCAGCTTGATGTGGCCATAAGAAGCTCATGGGTTCAGAGGAGGTCAAAGGAATGCCATGTTGATGTCCGCATAGTGGAAAATGAAATAAACATCAAGCTCACAGAAAAGAAGAAGGTCAACTCCTCCCTGCTTCATGTTGCAAAGGTTCTTGACGAATTCCATCTTGAGATCATCCATGTGGTTGGAGGGATTATTGGTGATCACTACATATTCATGTTTAACACTAAGGTATTGGTAGTATTATTTATTTAAAGTACCATCAGGAACTCCTTTCCCCATATTGCCATTGTCATTGACCGTAATGTAACATCATTCACAATAACGCAGGTGTCTGAAGGCTCATCGGTTTATGCTTGTGCAGTGGCAAAGAGGATCCTTCAAGCAGTGGATGCACAACACCAGGCACTTAACATATTCAACTAGGCATTAGCAGCCATAGTAACCATTTGAAGTTCCCGGTCTACTACTCTCCCTGGAGAGAGTAGTCATTTTATTTCTGCTAGTTCTGTCCGTGAGCAAAGTTATTGGATCAGGCTTGGAGAGAACTTTGTCTTTACCATTAGCTAGCTCAGAAACCTAAAAAATCTGGCATGTCTTCACTGTTTACTGTTATCGCTTATCTAGCTTTACTAGAAATGATTTGACTCTTTGCCTCGGTATTTGCTTCCATCATCTTTCCGTTTCATTTCATTTGGAGTTGGCTTCAAAATATAGTACTCCCTCCGATTCATATTTATTGTCGCTGATTTAGTACAACTTATACTAAACCAGCGACAATTAATATGGATCGAAGGGAGTAGAAGATGATGATTTACACATTTTCTGCATGGCCTGCTATGTTCTCTTTTACAGAAAGTGGCTTAGTGTGTTGCATTCACAGGAATATGATACCCAATAGCTGCCAAAACCATGGTCTTAGCTACAAGATGAGGAAAAAGTATGACGGCACGGTCTGACATTCTTGCTCCCATGCCATCAGAGTTAGGCCACGAGCAACACACACCCAACAATGCGAATGTATGACAATCCAACGCTGCGGGGGAGGGGAGATGGCAATAGATCAGCATCCTTACCTCGCACCAATGCCCCTCCGTCCGTGCCAATGCAGCAGATCTGCTCTGTTCTGCTCTGCTCGGCTCGTGCAATGCCCCGAACACCTCGCGGGCACCACCCCGCCCCCGCAACGGCAAAGCTCCTGTCACGGCCCACACGCGAATTGCAGTCAGGAGGGAACAGCACGAGATGCGACGCCGTACGTGGCGCTCTGCGTCTCTGCGCCGGACCAGAATCAGATCAGGGACTGAACATTTCCAACCTGCAATCGTATTCGTGCAAACAACAACATTTTACCGGTGAGATCTGCGGGGCCCGGGCGTGCTCCCGCTGCTTGCTTCGGCAGCTCCCGCGCCGCCGATGCCGCTCGCCTGCAGACGTGCTAGGGCACCAAAGGCTCTCGAGCTACGGGAGCGCACGCCTGTGGTTCAGGTCGCCGAGGAAGGGGAAGAGCAGAGGAGTGCAGGAGCACTTGCCAGAATAACAGGTGGCAGGTGAAAAGAAACCTGTTCACTTTTTTTTTACATCAAGAAACCTGTTCACTTGTTCAGAAGTAAGCTCAATGTTTGAGCTGAGAGTATTTTTTTTAAGCATCTCCGGCTCATAAAATGGACAAGATATCCCAAAGCATCGTCTGTGGAGTGATACGAAAGGCGGGCATCCAACCGTGTAAATCTTCGCCGACGTATGTGCTTCAAATCCTTGTTGTTCCCCTTCGTGTCCATGTTTGACGGGTCGTGGTCCCAGGAAGTGAAGTTGCGGGTCGCCAGCAAGGAAGAATAAGACATGGGATACGGGCTGGCCTACATGGGAAACGAGGCGCCACCATCTCCCATGATCTACTCTTTCTCGTTGGAGTCCATGGTTTGGACGTCATCGATGGAGGTGTGGTCCACGACGGACATGGACAGACCAGCCTCGTGGTCATAGCGGCACGATGCGCAATTGCCGACGTTTCCGTCCGCGATCGACCGCGCCGCTTCCGCGCCCAACCGCGTTGTAGCCAGCGCGAGTGTTGCGTGCAACCTCATAGAGTGCCCATTGTTCGGCGACGAAGTTCGGATTCTCCGCGGCAATGGCTGCCACGACCTCCTCGCTCGTGAACTAACAGTAGATTTGGCCCTCCTCCAACCAATGATGCGCGAGGTCGGCGAGGTTGTATTGCTGCTCTGATGCGCTTTGCCGAAACGACGACAGTGGTTGTGGCGCCGGCTACTCCTTCGTCATCACAGCGTTGAATTGCGCATGTGCATGCTGTTGGAAATATGCCCTAAAGGCAATAATAAATTGGTTATTATTATATTTCCTTGTTCATGATAATTGTTTATTATCCATGCTAGAATTGTATTGATAGGAAACTCAGATACATGTGTGGATACATAGACAAACACCATGTCCCCAGTAAGTCTCTAGTTGACTGGCTCGTTAATCAATAGATGGTTACGGTTTCCTGACCATGGGCATTGGATGTCATTGATAACGGGATCACATCATTAGGAGAATGATGTGATGGACAAGACCCAATCCTAAGCCTAGCACAAGATCGTGTAGTTCGTATGCTAAAGCTTTTCTAAATGTCAAGTATCTTTTCCTTAGACCATGAGATTGTGCAACTCCCGGATACCGTAGGAATGCTTTGGGTGTACCAAACGTCACAACGTAACTGGGTGGCTATAAAGGTGCACTACAGGTATCTCCGAAAGTGTCTGTTGGGTTGGCACGAATCGAGACTGGGATTTGTCACTCCGTGTGATGGAGAGGTATCTCTGGGCCCACTCGGTAAGACATCATCATAATGTGCACGATGTGATCAAGGAGTTGATCACGGGATGATGTGTTACGGAACGAGTAAAGAGACTTGTCGTAACGAGATTGAGCAAGGTATCGGTATACTGACGATCGAATCTCGGGCAAGTGCTATACCGATAGACAAAGGGAATCGTATACGGGATTGATTGAATCCTTGACATCGTGGTTCATCTGATGAGATCATCGTGGAACATGTGGGAGCCAACATGGGTATCCAGATCTCGTTGTTGGTTATTGGCCGGAGAGTTGTCTCGGTCATGTCTACATGGTTCCCGAACCCGTAGGGTCTACACACTTAAGGTTCGATGACGCTAGGGTTATAGGGAATAGATATGCGTGGTTGCCGAATGTTGTTCGGAGTCCCGAATGAGATCCCGGACGTCACGAGGAGTTCCGGAATGGTCCAGAGGTAAAGATTCATATATGGGAAGTCTCGTTTTGGTCACCGGAAAAGTTTCGGGCGCTATCGGTAGCGTATCGGGACCATCGGGAGGGTCCCGGGGGTCCACCGGCCCCAGAGGGCTGCGTGGGCCAAGTGTGGGAGGGGACCAGCCCCAAGTGGGTTGGTGCGCCCCCCCACCAGGGCCCAAGGGAAAGAGAGAAGGGAAGGAGGGGAAACCCTAGGCACAGATGGGCCTAAGGCCCACCTAGTGGTGCCCCCCCCTCTCTCCCCCTTGGCCGCCCCCCTAGATGGGAACTAGGGCTGGCCGCCACCCCTAGGGGTGGAGACCTAGGTGGGGGCGCAGCCCCTCCCTTCCCCCTATATATACTTGAGGTATGGGGCTGCCCAAGAGACGATTGGGTCTCTCTCTCTCTCTTGGCGCAGCCCTACCTCTCTCCCTCCTCGTCTCTCGCGGTGCTTGGCGAAGCCCTGCTGGAGTCCCGCGCTCCTCCACCACCACCACGCAGTCGTGCTGCTGCTGGATGGAGTCTTCCCCAACCTCTCCTTCTCCCCTTGCTGGATCAAGGCGTGGGAGACGTCACCGGGTTGCATTTGTGTTGAACGCGGAGGCACCGTTGTTCGGTGCTTAGATCGGAATCAACCGCGATCTGAGTCGCTACGAGTACGACTCCTTCATCCGCGTTCTTGCAACGCTTCCGCATCATGATCTACAAGGGTATGTAGATGCACTCCCCTCTCCCTCATTGCTACATTACTCCATAGATTGATCTTGGTGATGCGTAGAAATTTTTTGATTTCTGCTACGATCCCCAACAGTGGAATCATGAGCTAGGTCTATGCGTAGTATCTTGCACGAGTAAAACACAAAGTATTTGTGAGCGTCGGTTTGTCAATTCTCTTGCCGTTACTAGTCTTATCTTGATTCGGCGGCATCGTGGGATGAAGCGGCCTGGACCGACCTTACACGTACGCTTACGTGAGACAGGTTCCATCGACTGACATGCACTAGTTACAGAAGATGGCTAGCGGGTGCCTGTCTCTCCCACTTTAGTCGGATCGGATTCGATGAAAAGGGTCCTTATGAAGGGTAAATAGAAATTGGCATATCACGTTGTGGTTTTGGCGTAGGTAAGAAACGTCCTTGCTAGAAACCTATAGCAGCCACTTAAAAACTTGCAACAACAATTAGAGGACGTCTAACTTGTTCTTGCAGCATGTGCCATGTGATGTGATATGGCCGAAAGGATGTGATGAATGATATATATGTGATGTATGAGATTGATCATGTTCTTGTAATAGGAATCACGACTTGCATGTCGATGAGTATGATAACCGGCAGGAGCCATAGGAGTTGTCTTATTTTATTGTATGACAAACGCCATGTAATTACTTTACTTTATTGCTAACCGTTAGCCATAGTAGTAGAAGTAATGTTTGGCGAGACGACTTCATGAAGACACGATGATAGAGATCATGATGATGGAGATCATGGTGTCATGCCGGTGACGATGATGATCATGGATCCCCGAAGATGAAGATCAAAAGGAGCAAAATGATATTGGCCCTATCATGTCACTATTTGATTGCATGTGATGTTTATCATGTTTTACATCTTATTTGCTTAGAACGATAGTAGTAAATAAGATGATCTCTCACTAAAATTTCAAGAATTGTGTTCCCCCTAACTGTGCACCGTTGCTAAGGTTCGTTGTTCTGAAGCACCACATGATGATCGGGTGTGGTAGGCTCTAACGTTCGCATACAATGGGTGTAAGCCAGATTTACACACGCAATACACTTAGGGTCCACTTGACGAGCCTAGCATGTACAGACATGGCCTCGGAACACGGAAGACCGAAAGGTCGAACATGAGTCGTATAGAAGATACGATCAACATAAAGATGTTCACCGTTGATGACTAGTCCGTCTCACGTGATGATCGGACACGGCCTAGTCGATTCGGGTCATGTATCACTTAGATGACTAGAGAGATGTCTATCTGAGTGAGAGTTCATTAGATGAACTTAGTTGTCATGAACAATAGTCTAAGTTGTCTTCGCAAATTATGTTATAGACCAATAGCTGCGTTGTAGCTCCCTATTTAATACGATCCTAGAGAAAGACTAAGTTGAAAGATATTGTAAGCAATGATGTGGACTGGGTCCGTAGTCCGAGGAGTGTCCTCACTGCTACACAGAAGGCTTACGTCTTTGATGCACCGCTCAATGTGCAAACCCCTACAACGTCGTCTGTGGATGTTGTGAACACCTGATAGACATGTCCTGATGACTACTTGATAGTTTAGTGCACCATACTTTACGGCTTAGAATCGGGATTCCAATGACGTTTTGAACGCCATAAGACATATGAGATGTGCCAAGAGCTGGAATTGGGATTTCAGGCTCATGCCCGTGTTGAGAGGTATGAGACCTCTGACAAGTTCGTTTGCCAACAATATGGAGGAGAATAGCTCAACTAGTGAGCATGTGCTCAGAATGTCTGGGTGCTGAAATCACTTGAATCAAGTGGGAGTTAATCTTCCAGATGAGATAGTGGTTGACGGAATTCTCTAGACACTATCACCAAGCTACTAGAACTTCGTGATGAACTATGACATGCAAAGGATGGAGATGATCCCGGAGCTATTAGCGGTGCTTAAGACCGCAAAAAGTAGAAATCAAGAAGGAGCATCAAGTGTTGATGGTTTAACAAGACGACTGGTTTCAAAAAGGGCAAGGGCTAGAAGGGAAACTTCATGAATGGCAAACCAGTTGTCGCTCTAATGAAAGAACCCAAGGTTGAACCCAAACCTCGAGACTAAGTGCTTCTATTGTAAGGGGAACGGTCACATGGTAGCGGAACACCCCAAATACATGATAGATAAGAAAGCTGGCAACTTCAACAAAGTATATTCGATATATGTGTTATTGATGTGTACCTTACTAGTACTCCTAGTAGTACCTGGGTATTGGATACCGGTTCAGTTGCTATTATTAGTGACTTGAAGCAAAAGCTATGGACTGAATGGAGACTAGCTAAGGGCGAGGTGACGATGTGTGTTGGAAGTGTTTCCAAGGTTGATAAGATCACCATCGCACGCTCCCTCTACCTTTGGGATTAGTGTTAAACCTATATAAATGTTATTCAGGTGTCTACGTTGAGCATGAATATGATTAGATCATGTTCATTGCAATACGGTTATTCATTTAAGTTAGAGAATAATGGTTATTCTGTTTACATGAATAATACCTTTATGGTCATGCACCCAATGGTTTATTGAATCTCGATCATAGTAATACACATGATAATAATATTAACGCCAAAAGATGAAGAGTTAATAATGATAGTACCACTTTCTTATGGCACTGCCACTTAGGTCATTTTGGCATAAAATGCATGAAGAAACTCCATGCTGATGGATTTTTGGAGTCACTTGATTTTGAATCGCTTGACACATGCGAGCCATGCCTCATGGGCAGGATGACTAAGATCCTGTTTTTTGGTACAATGAAACGGGCAAGTGACTTGTTGAAAATCATACATGCTGATGTGTGTGATCCAATGAGAATTAAGGCGTGTGGTGGATATCGTTATTTTCTCATCTTCACTGACGATTTGAGTAGATATGGGTATATTTACTTAATGAAGCAAAAGTCTGAAACGTTTGAAAAGTTCAAGCAATTTCAGAGGGAAGTTAAGAATCATCATAACAAGAAGATCATGTTCCTACGATCTGATCAAGGGGAAATTTTCTGAGTTATGAGTTTGGCAATCACTTAAGACATTGTGGAATTGTTTCACAGTTGAAGCCACCTGGAACACCATAGCGTAATGGTGTGTCCGGACATCGTAATCGAACCTTATGAGATATGGTGCGATCTATGACGTCTCTTCCGATCTACCGCTATTATTTTGAGGTTATGCATTAGAGACAGCTGCATTGACTTTAGATAGGGCACCATCTAAGTCCGTTGAGACGGCGCCGTATGAACTATGGTTTGGCAAGAAACCAAAGTTGTCGTTTCTTGATGTTTGGGGCAGTGATGCTTATGGCTTCAACCGGAAAAAGCTCGAACCCAAAGCGGACAAATACATCTTCATAGGATACCCAAAGGTAACATTTGGGTATACCTTCTATCTCAGATCCAAGGGCAAAAATGTTTGTCGCTAAGAACGGGTCCTTTCGCGAGAAGGAGTTTCTCTCGAAAGAATTGAGTGGGAGGAAGATATAACTTGATGAGGTTATCGAACCATCACTTCAACCGGAGAGTAGTGCAACACAGAAAGATGTTTCTGTGGAACCTACGATTGTTGAAGAGGAAACTAATGATAGTGATCATGAAGCTTCGGATAAAGTTGTTATCGAACCTCGTAGGTCGACAAGGATATGTACTACTCCTGAGTGGTATGGTGATCCTGTCTTAGATGTCATGTTGTTGGACAACAATGAACCTACGAACTATGGAGAAGCGATGGTGGGCCCGTATTCCGACAAATGGTTAGAAGCCGAGAAATCTGAGATAGGATCCACGTATCAAAACAAAGTATGGACTTTGGTGGACTTGCTCGATGATCGGCAAGCCATTGAGATAAATGGATCTATAAGAAGAAGACGGACGTAGACGGTAATGTCACCGTCTATGAAGCTCGACTTGTGGCGAAGAGTTTTTCACAAGTTCAAGGAGTTGACTACGATGAGATTTTCTCACCCGTAGCGATGCCTAAGTCCGTCGGAATCATGTTAGCATAAGCTGTATTTATGAAATCTGGCAGATGGATGTCAAAACAAGTTTCCTTACCAGTTTTCGTAAGGAAAGGTTGTATGTGATACAACCAGAAAGGTTTTGTCGATCCTAAGGATGCTAAAAGGTATGCTAGCTCCAGCGATCCTTCCATGGAGTAGAGCAAGCATCTCGGAGTCAGAATATACGTTTTGATGTAGTGATCAAAGTTTGTGGGTTTATACAAAGTTTGTTAGAAACTTCTATTTACAATAAAGTGAGTGGGAGCACTGCAACATTTCTGATAAGTAAATGACATATTGTTGATCCAGAATGATGTAGAATTTCTGGAAAGCATAAAGGGTTGTTTGAAAAGAGTTTTTCAAAGGAAGACCTGGATAAAGCTGCTTACATATTGGGCATCAAGATCTATAGAGATAAATCAAGACGCCTGATGATACTTTCAAAAGAACACACACCTTTGACATGATTTTGAAGGAGTTCAAAATAGATCAGTCAAAGAAGGAGTTCTTGCCTGAGTTGTAAGGTGTGAAGTTGAGTAAGACTCAAAGCTTGACCACGGTAGAAGAAAGAGGAAGGACAAAGGTCGTCCCCTATGCTTTTGTCATAGGCTCTATACGGTATGCCATGATGAGTACTACACCTGATGTGTGCCTTGCCACATGACTGGCAAGAGGGTACAAATGTGATCCAGGAGTGGATCACTAGATAGCGGTCAAAATTATCCTTAGAGGAATAAGGAAATGTTTCTCGGTTATGGAGGTGATAAAGAGTTCGACGTAAAGAGTTACGTCGATGCAAGCCTAACACCTATCCGGATAGCTCTGAGTAGAGATACCGGATACGTATAATGGAGCAACAATTTGGAATAGCTCCAAGTGGAACGTGGTAGCAGCATCTACGATATGACATAAAGTTTTGCGAAGTACATAGGGATCTGAATGTTGCAGACCCATTGACTACAACCTCCGTCACAAGCTTAACATGATCAATACCAGAACTCATTGAGTGTTAATCACATAGTGATGTGAACTATATTATTGACTCTAGTAAACTCTTTGGATGTTAGTCACATGGCGATGTGACCTGTGAGTGTTAATCACATGGCGATCTGAACTAGATTATTGACTCTAGTGCAAGTGGGAGACTGTTGGAAATATGACCTAGAGGCAATAATAAATTGGTTATTATTATATTTCCTTGTTCATGATAATTGTTTATTATCCATGCTAGAATTGTATTGATAGGAAACTCAGATACATGTGTGGATACATAGACAAACACCATGTCCCCAGTAAGCCTCTAGTTGACTGGCTCGTTAATCAATAGATGGTTACGGTTTCCTGACCATGGACATTGGATGTCATTGATAACGGGATCACATCATTAGGATAATGATGTGATGGACAAGACCCAATCCTAAGCCTAGCACAAGATCGTGTAGTTCGTATGCTAAAGCTTTTCTAAATGTCAAGTATCTTTTCCTTAGACCATGAGATTGTGCAACTCCCGGATACCGTAGGAATGCTTTGGGTGTACCAAACGTCACAATGTAACTGGGTTGCTATAAAGGTGCACTACAGGTATCTCCAAAAGTGTCTGTTGGGTTGGCACGAATCAAGACTGGGATTTGTCACTCCGTGTGATGGAGAGGTATCTCTGGGCCCACTCGGTAGGACATCATCATAATGTGCACGATGTGATCAAGGAGTTGATCACGGGATGATGTGTTACGGAACAAGTAAAGAGACTTGACGTAACGAGATTGAGCAAGGTATCGGTATACCGACGATCGAATCTAGGGCAAGTGCTATACCGATAGACAAAGGGAATCGTATACAAGATTGATTGAATCCTTGACATCGTGGTTCATATGATGAGATCATCGTGGAACATGTGGGAGCCAACATGGTTATCCAGATCCCGCTGTTAGTTATTGGCCGGAGAGTTGTCTCAGTCATGTCTACATGGTTCCCGAACCCGTAGGGTCTACACACTTAAGGTTCGATGACGCTAGGGTTATAGGGAATAGATATGCGTGGTTGCCGAATGTTGTTCGGAGACCTGGATGAGATCCCGGATATCACGAGGAGTTCCGGAATGGTCCAGAGGTAAAGATTCATATATGGGAAGTCCCGTTTTGGTCACCGGAAAAGTTTCAGGCGCTATCGGTAGCTTACCGGGACCACCGGGAGGGTCCCGGGGGTCCACCGGGTGGGGCCACCGGCCCCAGAGGGCTGCGTGGGCCAAGTGTGGGAGGGGACCAGCCCCAGGTGGGCTGGTGCGCCCCCCCACCAGGGCCCAAGGGAAAGAGAGAAGGGAAGGAGGGGAAACCCTAGGCACAGATGGGCCTAAGGCCCACCTAGTGGTGCACCCCCCCTCTCTCCCCCTTTGGCCGCCCCCCTAGATGGGATCTAGGGCTGGCCGCCACCCCTAGGGGTGGAAACCTAGGTGGAGGCGCAGCCCCTCCCTTCCCCCTATATATACTTGAGGTATGGGGATGCCCAACAATCGATTGGATCTCTCTCTCTTGGCGCATCCCTACCTCTCTCCCTCCTCGTCTCTCGTAGTGCTTGGCAAAGCCCTACTGGAGTCCCACGCTCCTCCACCACCACCACGCCGTCGTGCTGCTGCTGGGCGGAGTCTTCCCCAACCTCTCCTTCTTCGCTTGCTGGATCAAGGCGTGGGAGACGTCACCGGGCTGCACGTGTGTTGAACGCGGAGGCGCTGTTGTTCGGTGCTTAGATCGGAATCTACTATGATCTGAATCGCTACGAGTACGACTCCTTCATCCACGTTCTTGCAACGCTTCCGCATCACGATCTACAAGGGTATGTAGATGCACTCCCCTCTCCCTCGTTGCTAGATTACTCCATAGATTGATCTTGGTGATGCATAGAAATTTTTTGATTTCTGCTACGATCCCCAACACATGCTCCATGGCAAAGCTGGCATGGACCAGCATGGGAGGGGGCGTCGGCTCGTCGTCGGGTGAATCCTCCATCATCGGGCTGTCGTCACTCCCCCTCCGAGAAATCGACGGCAAGTTGGCCTCTATTTGTCGGGCAGGTTGGTCCTGGCAGCAAAGGCGACCACCTCGCTCTAGAGCTCACGGTCATGGTGGATGTGGTCACGAAGGAGGCAC
The DNA here is from genome assembly GCA_902687465.1 of Secale cereale. Lineage (NCBI taxonomy): Eukaryota > Viridiplantae > Streptophyta > Magnoliopsida > Poales > Poaceae > Secale > Secale cereale. Next base: position 832,161,616 of record LR738710.1, on the reverse strand, counting down.
TAGATCAGACATGGTGTGGTGTGGATCGAGTTGGGTGTGCGCACGTATAAATAGTAGGCATCGGTCATAGACACGCGGTGTGGTGTGTCAATGTGGGCTCTATAGTTGGTTTTCCATCTGCTGTGCCTATTTAATGTCGGCAGCCAGACGGATGGGGTAGACAGTATGAGTGCGGTAGATAGCCGTCTCGGCCCATCTAGACACTTCTCTCCAGCATTGAATGGGCGCGAGTAGTGCTCTCAGCCGGTGCGCCACTTCAATGCCAGCTCCAGTGACCGGTCGCGTCCACTTTGGGCCCGCGTGAATGCGACATTTTTAGAGAGAGAGAGAGAGAGAGAGAGAGAGAGAGAGAGAGAGAGAGAGAGAGAGAGAGAGAGAGAGAGAGAGAGAGATGATTTTGGGTGGGATTGGGGGGAGCTCGAACGCGTACATGGTGGCGGTCCAAACGTCCGCAAAGACCCCTAGTTTGTTTCCGGTTTACGAGAAAACGAGCGCGCGGGTTGGTCCATGGACAGGTGGAGTACCATGTTGGATGGCAAAGTACGTTCGGACAGCTCGGTTCGAATGTTTGTGAGTGATACGTCTCCAACGTATCTATAATTTTTTATTCTTCCATGTTATTATTTATGATGTTTTGGATGTTTAATGGGCTTTGTTATACACTTTTATATTATTTTTGGGACTAACCTATTAACCCAAAGGCCTAGTCCAGATTGCTGTTTTTTTGCCTATTTCAGGGTTTTACAGAAAAGGAATATCAAACGGAGTCCAAACGGAATGAAACCTTTGGGAGATATATTTTTGGAGCAAAATACGCACGGGAGACTTGAGAACCACGAAGTAGGGCACACGTGGCGTCCACGAGGGTGGGGGCGCGCCCCTATAGGGCGCGCCCCCTGCCTCGTGGGCCCCATGTTTGGCCCCCGGTGCCCACCTTCCTCCTACATATACCTACGTACCCCGAAACCATCAGAAGAGGAGAAAAAACCCTAGTTCCACCGCCGCAACCTTCTGTACCCATGAGATCCCATCTTGGGGCCTATTCCGGAGCTCCACCGGAGGGGGGATCTACCACGGAGTGCTTCTACATCATCATCATCGCCTCACCATGAGTTGTGAGTAGTTTACCACAGACCTTCGGGTCCATAGCTAGTATCTAGACGGCTTCTTCTCTCTCTTTGGATCTCAATACCAAGTTCTCCTCGGTCTTCGAGGAGATCTATTCGATGTAATCTCTTTTTGCGGTGTGTTTGTCGAGATCCGATGAATTGTGGGTTTATGATCAAGATTATCTATGAGAAATATTTGGTTCTTTTCTGAACTCTTTATGAATGATTATAATATCCTTGCAAGTCTCTTCAAATTATTGGTTTGGTTTGGCCTACTAGATCTATAGTTCTTGCAATGGGCGAAGTGCTTGGCTTTGGGTTCAATCTTGAGGTGTCCTTTCCCAGTGACAATAGGGGCAGCAAGGCACGTATTGTATTGTTGCCATCGAGGATAAAAAAGATGGGGTTTATATCATGTTATTTGAGTTTATCCCTCTACATCATGTCATCTTGCTTAAGGCGTTACTCTGTTCTTACGAACTTAATACTCTAGATGCATGTTGGATACGGTTGATGTGTGGAGTAATAGTAGTAGATGCAGAATCGTTTCGGTCTACTTGTCTCGGACGTGATGCCTATATATATGATCATGCCTAGATAGTCTCATAATTATTCGCTTTTCTATCAATTTTTCGACAGTAATTCGTTCACCCACTGTAGAATTATGCTATCATGAGAGAAGCCACTAGAGAAACCTATGCCCCCCCGGGTCTATTCTCAACATATCAATCTACAATCTACTTTACTTCTACGCTTTTACTTTCTGTTCTTATATCCAAAAATACCAAAAATATCAAACTATCATCTCTATCAGATCTCACTTTCGTAAGTGACCGTTAAGGGATTGACAACCCCTTATCGCGTTGGTTGTGAAGTTCTTATTTGTTTGTGCAGGTGCGAGGGACTCGCGCGTGGTATCCTACTCGATTGATACATTGGTTCTCAAAAACTGAGGGAAATACTTACGATATTGTGCTGCATCACCCTTTCCTCTTCGAGGGAATACAATGCAAGCTCGAGAAGTAGCAAGAAGAATTTCTGGCGCCGTTACCGGGGAGGCTTATGCAAAATTCATATACCAAGTACCTATCACAAACCCTTATCCTTCGCATTACATTTATTTGCCTCTCGTTTTCCTCTCCCCCACTTCACCCTTGCCGTTTTATTTGCCCTTCATTTTGCCGTGTGTTTACCGTTCACTTGCTTCTTGTTTGCTTGTGTTTGGATTGCTTGCTTGTCACCATGTCTAGCACACCTATCATTATCAATACTCCCGAGAGTGAGGTTCTTAATTTTAAACAAAGGGAGGAAGAAAACTTAAAAGATGCCTGGTATAGAATTTGCAATGCTCAAAATAGATCTACTAGGAGCTTTCCACTTTCGTACTTCTTTGCAATTTTTATGTTGGCATAACTCCTTGGAATAGATATATTTTAGATACCATTACCGGAGGGAATTTCTTGGGGAGCCATACTTTTGATTCTTATAATGCTATGACTGAATTATTTGGCTCCCCACCTCTTATGGTTAATGGGACTGTTTTAACTTTCGAACATGTTATGCAAATGCTAGAAATCATTGAAAACAAAGTTGCCACGGTAGAGTTGGTAGAGAATTTGGATAGAAAGATCCACAATGAAATTACCCAATATGGATCCAAGGTAGGAGTTATTTTGATTTTTTTAAAGAAAAGGAACCCATAGTGAAAGAAAAATTAGATCAAGATTATACTAGAATCAATAAACTTGAGGATATTATTACTAATGTGGGTTCTGCTCTTTCTGCTATGAAAACTACTTCAAATCCTTCTACCACTAAATTGTCTAAGTTCATGTATGTTCCTAAGAACAAGGGTGAACCATCTAGTAAAGGAATCACGGATCTTAATTCTTTAAGTGTTCATCCTAATTTTCTTACTTTTGCAAGAGAACCTTTTGACATGATTGAATTTCTTGATTTCTTGCCCAAAAGTTTGATTATCAATAGGGATAAATAAGTTTCTAAGAATCACAAGTGCTTAATTAAAGAATTGCCCTCCAAAGATGGCAATACGTAGATCTATCCTTGTATCGTGCCTAGCTAGGGGCGTAAAACGATAGCGCTTGTTGGGAGGCAACCCAATTTTATATTTTTTGTCTTTGCTTCTGTTTAGGAATAAATATTCTATCTAGCTTCTGTTCAGATGTGGTTTTGTGTTTTAATTAGTGTATGTGCCAAGGAGAACCTTTGGGAAGACTTGTGTGAAGTTTATATGATCTTGCTGTGAAAAACAGAATCGTTAACGCTCGCTAGAATGGTCACCAGATTTTACTGGAGCGTGCTATTTAGTTGCTTCTTTTTGCAGATGATTAATAGACAAATTCCTCACATTTACCAATTTATTTCAATTTTTTTGGAGTTACAAAAGTATGCGAAAGTTACAGATTACCACAGACTGTTCCGTTTTGACAGATTCTGTTTTTCTTGTGTTGTTTGCTTATTTTGATGAATCTATGAGTAGTATTGGGGAGTATGAATCATAGAGAAGTTGGAATACAGTAGGTTTAACACCAATATAAACAAATAATGAGTTCATTACAGTACCTTTGAGTGGTGGTTTGTTTTCTTATACTAACGGAGCTCACGAGATTTTTGTCTAAGTTTTGTGTTGTGAAGTTTTCAAGTTTTGAGTATTGCTTTGATGGACTATGGAACAAAGAGTGTTAAGAGCCTAAGCTTGGGGATTCCCAAGGCACCCCAAGGTAAAATTCAAGGACAACCAAAATCCTAAGCTTCGGGATGCCCCGGGAAGGCGTCCCCTCTTTCGTCTTTATCAATCGGTAACTATACTCGGGACTATATTTTTATTCACCACATGATATGTGTTTTACTTGGAGCGTCATGTATTATTTGAGTCTTTGCTTGTTAGTTTGCCACAATCATCCTTGCTGGACACACCTTTTTGAGAGAGATAAATATGGCCTAGGAATTGTTAGAACACTCTATATGCTTCACTTATATCTTTTGAGTTAAATAGCTTTTGCTCTAGTGCTTCACTTATATCTTTTAGAGCACGGTGGTAATTTTATTTTGAAGAAATTGTTGATCTCTCATGCTTCACTTAGATCCTTTTGAGAGTCTATTAAAACAGCATGGTAATATGCTTTGGCTATAAAACTAGCCTTCACATGATGGGCATCCAAGATGAATGTAGTAAAAACTTTCATACTAAGTGCATTGAATATGATGAGAAGTTGGATGCTTGATAATTGTTTTGAGATATGAGGATAGTGATATTAGAGTCATGCTAGTGGAGTTATTATGAAATTGAGAAATACTTGTGTTAAAGTTAGTGATTCCCGTAGCATGCACGTATGGTGAACCGCTGTGTGACGAAGTTAGAGCATGAGGTATTTGTAGAGTGTCATCCTTTTTGTGGAGGTCGGGGGCACGCGATGGATAACTCAAACCAACCTCCCCCCTAGGAGCATGCGTTGATTGATTTGTTTTGATGACTGGTAATTTTTTGCAATAAGTATATGAGTCCATGGATTATACGCACTCTCACCCTTCCACCATTGCTAGCCTCTCTTGTACCGTGCAACTTTCGCCGGTACCATACACCCACTATATACCTTCCTCAAAACATCCACCATATATCTTCCTCAAAATAGCCACCATATCTACCTATCATGGCATTACCATAGCAATTCCGAGATATATTGCCATGCAACTTTCCACCGTTCCGTTCATATGACACGCTTCATATTGTCATATTGCCATGCATGATCATGTAGTTGACATTGTATTTGTGGCAAAGCCACCATGCATAATTTTTCATACATGTCACTCTTGATTCATTGCACATCCTGGTACACCGCCGGAGGCATTCATTTAGAGTCATACTTTGTTCTAATATCGAATTGTAATATCGAGTTGTAAATCAATAAAAGTGTGATGATCATCATTATAAAGCATTGTCCCATGTGATGAAAGGCCAAACAAAAGAGAAGGCCCCTCCAAAAAAAGAAGGGACAATGCTACTATCCTTTTTTCCACACTTGTGCTTCAAAGTAGCACCATGTTCTTTTTTTTACTATGAAAGTAGCACCATGTTCTTCATGATAGAGAGTCTCATGTTTAATCACTTTCATATACTAGTGGGAATTTTCATTATAGAACTTGGCTTGTATATTCCAATGATGGGATTCCTCAAATGCCCTAGGTCTTTGTGAGCAAGCAAGTTGGATCCACACCCACTTAGTTTCTTTTGTTGAGCTTTCATACATTTTTAGCTATAGTGCATCTGTTGCATGGCAATCCCTACTCACTCACATTGATATCTATTGATGGGCATCTCCATGGCCCGTTGATACGCCTAGTCGATGTGAGACTATCTCCCTCCTTTTTGTCTTCTCCAGGACCACCATTCTATTCCACATAGTGCTATATCCATGGCTCATGCTCATGTATTGCGTGAAAGTTCAAAGGTTTGAAAGAATAGAGTATGAAAACAAGTGCTTGGCTGAAACCGGGGTTGTGCATGATATGAATATTTTGTGTGATGAAGAGGGAGCATAGCCAGACTATATGATTTTATAGGGATAACTTTCTTTAGCCATAGTATTTTGAAAAGACATGATTGCTTTGTTAGTATGCTTGAAGTATTATTATTTCTTATGTCAATATAGACTTTTGTCTTGAATCTTTCAGATCTGAACATTCATGCCACAATTAAGAGAACTACATTGAAAATTATGTTGGTTAGCATTCCACATCAAAAATTCTGTTTTTATCATTTACCTACTCGAGGACGAGCATGAATTAAGCTTGGGGATGCTTGATACGTCTCTAGCGTATCTATAAATTTTTTATTGTTCCATGCTATTATTTATGATATTTTGGATGTTTAATGGGCTTTGTTATACACTTTTATATTATTTTTGGGACTAACCTATTAACCCAAAGGCCTAGTCTAGATTGCTATTTTTTTTGCCTATTTCAGGGTTTTACAGAAAAGGAATATCAAACGGAGTCCAAACGGAATGAAACCTTCGGGAGAGATATTTTTGGAGCAAAATACGCACGGGAGACTTGAGAACCACCGAGTAGGGCACATGTGGCGTCCACGAGGGTGGGGGTGCCCCACCCTACAGGGCGCTCCCCCTGCCTCGTGGACCCCACGTTTGGCCCCCGGGGCCCTCCTTCCTCCTATATATACCTGCGTACCCCGAAACCATCAGAAGAGGATAAAAAACCCTAGTTCCACCGCCGCAACCTTCTGTTCCCATGAGATCCCATCTTGGGGCCTGTTTCGGAGCTCCGTCGGAGGGGGGATCTACCACGGAGTGCTTCTACATCATCATCATCGCCTCACCATGAGTTGTGAGTAGTTTACCGCAGACCTTCGGGTCCATAGCTAGTATCTAGATGGCTTCTTCTCTCTCTTTGGATGTCAATACCAAGTTCTCCTCGGTCTTCGAGGATATCTATTCGATGTAATCTCTTTTTTCGGTGTGTTTGTCGAGATCCGATGAATTGTGGGTTTATGATCAAGATTATCTATGAGAAATATTTGGTTCTTTTCTGAACTCTTTATGTATGATTATAATATCCTTGCAAGTCTCTTCAAATTATTGGTTTGGTTTGGCCTACTAGATCTATAGTTCTTGCAATGGGAGAAGTGTTTGGCTTTGGGTTCAATCTTGCGGTGTCCTTTCCCAGTGACAGTAGGGGCAGCAAGGCAAGTATTGTATTGTTGCCATCGAGGATAAACAGATGGGGTTTATATCATGTTATTTTAGTTTTGCTACTTCTCGAGCTTGCGTTGTATTCCCTCGAAGAGGAAAGGGAGATGCAGCACAGTAGCATAAGTATTTCCCTCAGTTTTTTAGAACCAAGGTATCAATCCAGTAGGAGACCACGCGCGAGTCCCTCGCACCTGCACAAACAAATAAGAACTTCACAGCCAATGCGATAAGGGGTTGTCAATCCCTTTACGGTCACTTATGAAAGTGAGATCTGATAAAGATGATAATTTATATTTTTGGTATTTTTTTTATTATAAGAACAGAAAGTAAAAGCGGAGAAAGTAAAGTAGATGTAGATTGATATGTTGAGAATAGACTCGGGAGCCATAATGTTCTCTAGTGGCTTCTCTCATGATAGCGATATTCTACGGCAGGTAAACAAAATACTGTCGAGCAATTGATAGAAAAGTGAATAATTATGAGAATATAGGCATGATCATTATATATAGGCATCACGTCCGAGACAAGTAGATCGACTCCTACCTGCATCTACTACTATTACTCCACACATCGACCGCTATCCAGCATGCATCTAGTGTATTGAGTTCATAAGAATAGAGTAACGCCTTAAGCAAGATGACATGATGTAGAGGGATAAACTCAAGCAATATGATATAAACCCCATCTTTTTATCCTCGGTGGCAACAATACAATACGTGCCTTGCTTCCCCTACTGTCACTGGGAAAGGACACCGCAAGATTGAACCCAAAGCTAAGCACATCTCCCATTGCAAGAACTATAGATCTAGTAGGCAAAACCAAACCAATAATTCGAAGAGACTTGCAAGGATATTATGAGCACACATAAAAAGTTCAGAAAAGAACCAAATATTTCTCATAGATAATCTTGATCATAAACCCACAATTCATCGGATCTCGACAAACACACCGCAAAAAGAGATTAGATCAAATAGATCTCCTCAAAGATCGAGGAGAACTTTGTATTGAGATCCAAAGAGAGATAAGAAGCCATCTAGATACTAGCTATGGAACCAAAGGTCTGTGGTAAACTACTCACAACTCATGGTGAGGCGATGATGATGATGTAGAAGCACTCCATGGTAGATCCCCCCTCCGGCGGAGCTCCGGAACAGGCCCCAAGATGGGATCTCACGGGAACAGAAGGTTACGGCGGTGGAACTAGGGTTTTCTCTGTTGCTCTGTGATACGTCCATTTTGCATCATGCTTATATGTTGATATTTATTACATTTTGGGTTGTTCTTATATGTTTTGTCACAATACTTATGCCTTTTCTCTCTTATTTTACAAGGTTTACATGAAGAGGGAGAATGCCGGCAGCTGGAATTTTCTACCTCTTGAGCTTGCGTTGTATTCCCTCAAAGAGGAAAGGGAGAGGCAGCACAGTAGCGTAAGTATTTCCCTCAGTTTTTTAGAACCAAGGTATCAATCCAGTAGGAGATCACGCGCGAGTCCCTCGCACCTGAATAAACAAATAAGAACTTCGCAACCAACGCGGTAAGGGGTTGTCAATCCCTTTACGTTCACTTACGAGAGTGAGATCTGATAGAGATGATAATTATATTTTTGGTCTTTTTGGTTTAATAAAACAGAAAATAAAAGCAAAAAAAGTAAATTAGATGTAGATTGATATGTTGAGAATAGACCCGGGGACCATAGTTTTCTCTAGTGGCTTCTCTCATGATAGCGGTATTCTACGACGGGTAAACAAATTACTGTCGAGCAATTGATAGAAAAGCGAATAATTATGAGACTATCTAGGCATGATCATTGTATATAGGCATCACGTCCGAGACAAGTAGACCGAAACGATTCTGCATCTACTACTATTACTCCACACATCGACCGCTATCCAGCATGCATCTAGTGTATTGAGTTCATACGAATAGAGTAACGCCTTAAGCAAGATGACATGATGTATAGGGATAAACTCAAGCAATATGATGAAAACCCCATCTTTTTATCCTCGATGGCAACAATACAATACGTGCCTTGCTGCCCTACTGTCACTGGGAAAGGACACCGCAAGATTGAACCCAAAGCCAAGCACTTCTCCCATTGCAAGAACTATAGATCTAGTAGGCCAAACCAAGCCAATAATTCGAAGAGACTTGCAAGAATATTATGAGCACACATAAAAAGTTCAGAGAAGAACCAAATATCTTTCATAGATAACCTTGATCATAAACTCACAATTCATTGGATCTCGACAAACACACCGCAAAAAGAGATTACATCGAATAGATCTCCTCGAAGACCGAGGAGAACTTTGTATTGAGATCAAGAGAGAGAGAAGAAGCCATCTAGATACTAGCTATGGACCCGAAGGTCTGTGGTAAACTACTCACAACTCATGGTGAGGGCGATGATGATGATGACGAAGGCCTCCATAATGGATCCCCCTCCCGGAACAAGCTCCAAGATGGGATATCAACGGAACAGAAGCTACGGCGGTGGAATTAGGGTTTTCTCTCTATGTATGGAGTTTCTGGGGTACGTAGGTATATATAGGAAGAAGGAGGGCACCGAGGGACGTGTGGGACAGCCTCGAGGCAGGGGGGCGTGCCCTGGGAAGGGGAGCGCCCCCCCCCCCCACACACACCCTCGAGGGCTGGCCCCTTGCCCCTGACTTGGTCCTGACGTTTCCCGAGCGTGATCTCCTCCAAAAATATCTCTCGCGAAGGTTTCATTCCGTTTGGACTCCATCTGATATTCCTTTTGTGCAAAACCCTGAAATAGGCAAAAAACAGCAATCTGGACTGGGCCTTTGGGTTAGTAGGTTAGTCCCAAAAATGATATAAAGGTGAATGATAAAGCCCATTAAACATCCAAGACTTCATAAATAATAGCATGGAACAATAAAAAATTATAGATAAGTTGGAGACATATCAAGCATCCCCAAGCTTAATTCCTGCTTGTCCTCGAGTAGGTAAATGATAAAGAAAGAATTTTTGATGTGGAATGTTAACCAATATAGTTTTTCAATGTAATTCTCTTAATTGTGGCATGAATGTTCAGATCTGAAAGATTCAAGATAAAAGTCTATATTGACATAAGAAATAACAATACTTCAAGCAATACTAACAAAGCAATCATGTCTTCTCAAAATACTATGGCTAAAGGAAGTTATCTCTACAAAATCATATGGTCTGGCTATGCTCCCTCTTCATCACACAAAATATTCATATCATGCACAACCCCGATTTCAGCCAAGCACTTGTTTTCATACTCTATTCTTTTCAAACCTTTCAACTTTCACGCAATACATGAGCGTGAGCCATTGATATAACACTATGGATGGAATAGAGGTAGTTGTGGAGAAGACAAAAAGAGGAAGATAGTCTCACATTGACTAGGCGTATCAACGGGCTATGGAGATGCCCATCAATAGATTTAATGTGAGTGAGTAGGGATTGCCATGCAATGGATGCACTAGAGCTAAATATGAATGAAAGCTCAACAAAAGAAACTAGTGGGTGTGCATCCCACTTGCTTGCTCACGAAGACCTAGGGCATTTGAGGAAGCCCATTGTTGGAATATACAAGCCAAGTTCTATAATGAAAATTCCCACTAGTATATGAAAGTGACTAAGCATGAGACTCTCTACAATGAAGAACATGGTGCTACTTTGAAGCACAAGTGTGGAAAAAGATAGTAGCATTGTCCCTTCTCTCTTTTCTCTCATTTTTTTGGAGGGTCTTTTCTCTTTTTTTTCTTAGCCCCTCTCTCTATTTTTTTGGGCCTTCTCTTTTTTTTATTGGCCTTTCCTCACACGGGACAATGCTCTAATAATGATGATCATCACACTTTTTGTTACAACTTGAAATTACAACTCGATACTACAACAAGTATGACTCTACATGAATGCCTCCGGCAGTGTACCGGCATAAGCAATGAATCAAGAGCAACATATATGAAAAATTATGCATGGTGGCCTTGCTACAACTACGATGTCAACTTCATGATCATGCATGACACTATGACAATATGATGCGTGTCATATGAACGGAACGGTGGAAAGTTGCATGGCAATATATCTCGGAATGGCTATGGAAATGCCATGATAGGTAGGTATGGTGGCTGTTTTGAGGAACAATATGGTGGCTGTTTTGAGGAAGGATATATAGTGGGGTTATGGTACCGGCGAAAGTTGCGCGGTACAAGAGAGGCTAGCAATGGTGGAAAGGTGAGAGTGCATATAATTCATGAACTCAACATTAGTCATAAGAACTCATATACTTATTGCAAAAATCTACGAGTCATCAAAAAGCAAAGCAATCAACGCATGCTCCTAGGGGGGAGGTTGATAGGAGTTAACCATCGCGTGCCCCCGACCTCCACACAAAGGTTGGCACTCTACAAATACCTCATGCTCTAACTTCGTCACATAGCGGTTCACCATACGTGCATGATATGGGAATCACTAACCTTAACACAAGTATTCTTCAATTTCATAATAAATCCACTAGCATGACTCTAATATCACTATCCTCGTGTCTCAAAACAATTATCAAGCATCCAACATCTCATTCTATTCAATGCACTTGGCGTGAAAATTTTACTACATTGACATTGGATGTTTATCATGTGAAGACTAGTTTCTTTAGCCTAAACACATTACCATGCTGTTTTAATGGACTCTCAAATAGATATAAGTGAAGCATGAGAGTTCAACAATTTCTACAAAATATTACCACCACCGTGCTCTAAAAGATATAAGTGAAGCACTAGAGCAAAAACCATTCAACTCAAAAGATATAAGTGAAGCACATAGAGTGTTCTAATAATTTCTAGGCCATATTTAACTCTCTAAAATAGGTGTGTCCAGCAAGGATTATTGTGGAAAACTAACAAGCAAAGACTCAAATTATACAAGACGCTCCAAGCAAAACACATAGTGTGTTGCGAATAAAAATATAGCTCCAAGTATAGTTACCGATGGATGAAGACGAAAGAGGGGATGCCTTCCCGGGGCATCCCCAAGCTTAGGCTTTTGATTATCTTGATTTTACTTGGGGTTCCATGGGCATCCCCAAGCTTGGGCCTTTGCTACTCCTTGTTCCATAGTCCATCAAAGCAATACTCAAAACTTGAAAACTTCACAACACAAAACTTAGACAAAAATTCTCGTGAGTTCCGTTAGTAAGAGAAAGCAAACCACCACTCAAAGGTACAGAAAAGAATTCATTATTTGTTTATATTGGTTTTAAACCTACTGTAATCCAAGTTCTCTATGATTCATATCCTCCAATATTACTCATAAATGCATCGGAATAAGCAAACAACACACGAAAAACAGAATCTGTCAAAAACAGAACAGTCTGTAGTAATCTGCTGGGTTCGCCTACTTATAGAACTCCAAAAAATTCAAACTAAATTGTTAAATTTGCGAAATTTCTCTACCAATCAGCAGAAAAAAGAATCAACTAAAAAGAACTCTCCAGTAAAATCTGAATACTACTTTAGCGAGCGCTAACGATTCTGTTTTTCACAGCAAGATCAAATAAACTTCACACAAGTCTTACCAAAGGTTCTACTTGGCACAAACACTAAACAAAACATGAAAACACATCTAATCAGAGGCTAGATGCAATATTTATTCCCTAACAGAAACAAAATCAAAAAAACATAAAATTGGGTTGCCTCCCAACAAGCGCTATCGTTTTACGCCCCTAGCTAGGCACGATACAAGATAAATCTAGGTATTGCCATCTTTGGAAGGCAATCCATAAGTGGCTCTCATGATAGATTCATATGGTAATTTTATTTTCTTTCTAGGAAAGTGTTCCATGCCTTTCCTTAATGGAAATTGGAATCTAATATTTCCTTCCTTCATATCAATAATTGCAACAATCGTTCTAACGAAAGGTCTACCAAGAATAATAGGACATGAAGGATTGCAATCTATATCAAGAACAATGAAATCTACGGGCACATAACTCCTATTGGCAACAATAAGAACATCATTAATTCTTCCCATAGGTTTCTTAATAGTGGAATCCGCAAGATGCAAATTTAAAGAACAATCATCAAGCTCATGGAACCCTAGCAAATCACACAAAGTTTTTGGGATAGTGGAGACACTTGCACCCAAATCACACAAAGCATAGAATTCATGATCTTTTATTTTTATTTTTATAGTAGGTTCCCACTCATCATAAAGCTTTCTAGGTATAGAAACTTCCAACTAAAGTTATTCTTCATAAGATTGCATCAAAGCATCAACTATATGTTTAGTGAAAGCTTTATTTTGACTATAAGCATGCCGAGAATTTAGCATGGATTGCAACAAGGAAATACAATCAATCAAAGAGCAATTATCATAATTGAATCCCTTGAAATCCAAAGTAGTGGGTTCATCACTATGCAAAGTTTTAATCTCTTCAATCCCACTTTTAGCAATTTTAGCATCAAGATCTAAAAACTCCGAATTATTGGGACACCTTAAAGTAGAATCATCTCCAATCCTATTCTCATCAAGATTAATACTAGAAAACAAGGATCTAATAGGAGACACATCAATAACTTTCAGATCTTCATCTTTATTTTCACGATAACTAGAAGAGCACGATTTAATATAATCTTCTCTTTTAGCACGCATTCTAGCGGTTCTTTCTTTGCATTCATCAATGGAAATTCTCATGGCTTTGAGAGACTCATTGATATCATGCTTAGGTGGAATAGATCTAAGTTTCAAAGAATCACCATCAAGAGTAATTATATCCACACTTCTAGCCAATTCATCAACTTTAAGCAATTTCTCTTCAAGCATAGCATTGAAATTCTTTTGCGAGATCATAAACTCCTTAACACTAGTTTCAAATTCAGAAGGCATCTTTCCATAAGAGTTGTTGTAGGAATTACCATAATTATTAGAGGAATTACTAGGAAAAGGCCTAGGATTAATATTACCTCTATAAGCATTGTTACCAAAATTATTCCTACCAACAAAATTCACATCCAAAGATTCATTGTTATTCTCAATCAAAGTGGACAAAGGCATATCATTAGGATCAGAAGAAGCACTCTTAGCAGCAAACAATTTCATAAGTTCATCCATCTTTCCACTCAAAACACTAATTTCTTCGATAGCACGCACTTTTTTACTAGTAGATCTTTCGGTGTGCCATTGAGAATAATTAACCATAATATTATCTAGGAGTTTGGTAGATTCTCCTAAGGTAGTTTCCAAGAAAGTGCCTCCGGTGGCCGAATCTAAAAGATTTCTAGAAGCAAAATTCAAGCCAGCATAAAAGTTTTGAATAATCATCCATAGATTCAAACCATGTGTAGGGCAATTACGTATCATTAATTTCATTCTCTACCAAGCTTGTGCAACATGCTCATGATCTAGTTGCTTAAAATTCATAATATCATTTCTAAGAGAGATGATCTTAGCTGGATATACCCCGCGGTATGACCCGGCTGGAGTTATAACCCGGCTGACAGTTAAGACAGATGTTAAACCAGATGATAAATCGGCTGACAGTTAAGACAGATGTTAAACCAGATGATAAACCGGCTGACAGTTAAGACATATGTTAAACCAGATGATAAACCGGCTGACAGTTAAGACAAATGTTAAACCAGATGATAAACCGGTTGATAGTTAAGACAGATGTTAAACCAGATGGTAAACCGGATCACAGATAAACCAGATGATAAACCAGATCATCTTAAACTGGCAAACCATCTTAAACCGGCAAACAGTGATAACTAGGTTGCCAGGGGTTAAGAAGCCCGAAACGTTATGAAACCCGAGACGTTATGAAGCCCGAGACGTTATGAAGCCCAAGATGTTAAGAAGCCCATGAAGATAAGTCAGAATAGTTAAAGTCTTAAGTCCGAGTTGGACTCTACATGTAACCCGCCCCTTCAACATATATAAGGAGGGGCAGGGCTCCCCAAAGGGGACAAGTTCTCACAAGTTAGAGGCGCCATAATCTCTAGGGCTAGACACAAAGAGTCAGTTTACCGACGACCCCATGAGGATCATAATGAGACCTAGCCTCAGACAGCATGTAGGGTTACAACCGGATGATGTTTCCCGGGGCCCGAAGTTGTCTAAATCCTTGTCTTGCGTTGTGTCAGGGATATTACTAGCAGGTATGAACCGGCTAGTGTAAACCGGCTTATTATAATATGTTTTGTATGGTTGTAATATTTAGTAAAGGCTACGGCCCATGAGATCTTAGGGCCCATGTATAGAGTTATGGTTTGTAAACCGCCCGATGATGTAACTTGAGAGATAAAGGAAGAAAGAACAGAGACCGAGGCGGACACGAGTATGAGCCGGCCTCGGGACTCTGTAAACCGGACCGGGCGTCGCCTCTATATAAAGGGACGACCCGGCGACGGTTTAGAGAGAGGCAAGAAACAACCCGTCGAGACACAGGCAAGCAATCCGCTCCCTGTTCATCGACGCCCAAGCAATACCAAACCAAACTAGACGTAGGCTTTTACCTTCATCGAAGGGGCCGAACTAGTATAAACCCTCTGTGTCCTTTGTGTGCTTTTAACCCCTTCAAGCTAACCCGTGCGATGGTTCCATCATCAAGTCCGTTAAACCAGACATCTGCCGTGTTAATTCCACGACAGTTGGCGCCCACCGTGGGGCCTCCGCACGATGGTTTCGAGTTCTTGAAGGGCAGCTTTGAAGGGCTCAAGGGCTACGTTGTCGGCCGGATGACCAAGAGTCGCCGCGGCCGGATCTACATCGACGACGCGGGTTGGGGACCGGAGGCCGATTCAATCGAATACGGGTACCGGGTTCCCTTCGGTGACATCCATGTCTTCATCGGCAAGATCGGCGAACCGGGACCTGAGCTGGACATCTTCCCCAACATCATCGAGCCGGATCAGCGTGCGAGATCGACTCGGATTCAGCCCGCCGTGAAGCATGTTTTCGTTGGAGCAATTCACGGGGTCCAAACCGAGGACGGATCGGAATCCGGCGGTGAAACAGTTGTCTACTCTGACGACAGATCCTCATCCGGAGAGACTGAATCTTTGTATCAGTTGCGGGACGGCCGGTCTGAGGGTGAGTCCAACGGAGACAGTATTCCGGACCCCTTTGATCCGCCAAACCGGGTGGCTGTCTTTATGGCCGGTTCACAATCTACGCCGCAGCCCACGGTGAACGGGGCGACAGCAGAAGCTGGTGTAGGCGGGAGTGGCCCAGCCCTCTCACCTACTGACGTTCTATCCACCTTAGTCGAGGTGTTCACAGCTAAAGCTGTGGCAGTGGTAGCTCCAGCAGACAAGGCGCAGCATGATGCAGAGCTTCTTCAGCTAAAGGGCCGGATTGATCAAGCAAGGGATGATCTAAAAACCGAGAAGGCTATGATAGCAATAAGGCAGGCGGAATTGAATGATCAGGCTTTTCATCTAAGGATGGAGCAGGTCTCTGTGCAGGGAGTAAGGGGTCGGAAATATCAATCTCGTCTACCGTCGGTTTACGAAGCAACAGATCTGTTCAGGACACCCGGGGCTGGGACCAGCAATGATCTGGCTTTAAACTGGAGGGCACCCCCAGCCAGGGATTAGCCGGTTCGGCAGCCTACTGCGGAGCAAGACCGGCGGATCATGTCTGCACCACACGTTCCTACCCCTCCGGGTCATTATTCAAATCCTTTGGATAACATCGTCGCTGCTGCTGCACGTTTGGCCGCTTTACCCGTTGAGGGGACGTCCCCGGTAGCGTTGGAGGCACGCAGGGTCAAGGAGCTACTTAATACGGCGTTAGTACAGCAGCATGCATATTCTCATAGCAGGGAGAGGCTACATTCAACACCACGTCACAGCCGGAGTTACACTAGGCATTGGGAGGAACCAGAAGTATCTAGTAGTGAACGCATGCGGCATCGGCGCAGACAGGATAATCCGGCAGACGCGGATGCACAAGCTCAGGATGTAAACCGGAATAGGATGGTGGCCCAGGAGGAGGTCCGTCAAACGACGTCGGTTCACACAGCCACAACAGAGACAGGAGTCACAACGAGTTCTTTTGGGGTGCAGTGTCTTATCCCCGCTTTACGGAGCGTAAAATTGCCCAAGGACTTCAAAGGTCCGCGAAAGGTGCCCAATTATACGGCAGATTTAGCTCCAGAGGCTTGGGTTGAGAGTTACGAGATGGCCATGGAGATGCTGGATGTGGATGAAGCGGCTTGTGCAAAGTACTTTACTATGATTCTTGAAGGTACAGCCCGGACCTGGCTAAAGGGTTTACCCCCGAATTCCATCGGATCATGGGGAGAGCTGCGTCGCCAGTTTATCAAAAATTTCAAGGATACATGCAAGTAGCCGATGTCAGTAGTGGATCTAGCAGCATGTGTGCAAGGAGAGCAGGAAACTACAAGTGCATGGGTGCGGCGAGTATCAGAGATTTTGCATTCTTCAAATAGTATCAATCCCAGCACGGCAATAGTGACTTTAGAGAACAATTGCCTGTTTGAGTCTCTAAAGTTAAAACTGGGACGGCTTAAACGAGATTGTAACGATATGGGAACTCTCATGAGTGCTCTGGTGAAGTATGGGGGCTCTGACAATACTAAATACCCGGAAGCAGAAGGAGACAAGGCAGGAAAAGGTAACAAGCCTGGTGTCAGGGATATTACTAGCAGGTATGAACCGGCTAGTGTAAACCGGCTTGTTATAATTATATGGTTGTAAATATTCAGTAAAGGCTACGGCCCATTAGATATTAGGGCCCATGTAAAGAGTCGTGGTTTGTAAACCGCCCGATGATGTAACTTGGGAGATAAGGAAGAAAGAGCAGAGACCGAGGCGCACACAAGTATGAACCGGCCTCGGGACTCTGTAAACCGGACTGGGCGTCGCCTCTCTATATAAAGGGACGACCCGGCGACGGTTTAGGGAGAAGCAAGAATCAACCCGTCGAGACTACAGGCAAGCGATCCGCTCCCTGTAAACCGACGCCCAAGCAATACCAAACCAACTAGACGTAGGCTTTTACCTTCATCGAAGGGGCCGAACTAGTATAAACTCTCTGTGTCCTTTGTGTGCTATGAACCCCTTCAAGCTAACCGGTGTGATGGTTCCATCATCAAGTCCGTTAAACCGGACATCTGCCGTGCTAATTCCACGACACCTGGTAAACCGGCGCATGTTAACCCGGCTACTGCAAGTTTCTTAGGCAAGCGGAAGGCAGAAGGTGGCTCTGATTTCGTGGCCAATACCCAAGTTCAAGAGGGTTTCCAACACAACAGGGGAAGACCACCTCCACAAACCGGCGGAGGGGGCATCAATTGGGACCAAGAACTAAATCAGCCTTGTCCGAAGCATAGCTCGAGGGGACGACCGGCGAAACACACTATAGGAGAATGCAGGCCCTTGATGGAAGCAATAGTGGGCCGCTTCAATTCTAATGACAGGCCTCCAAATAGCGGTTCAGGCCCGGGTTTCCATGGTCCGGGTCATCAAGGGAGCAGTTCCGGATCAGGATATCGAGGCAATAGCGGTGGTTATCAAGGCAGGGCAAACAATCAATATGGTCAAGGTGGTTATAATAAACAGGGTAATCAGCCGCATGGTCAGGGTGGTTACAATAACCAAGGCAGCCAACAGCAGGGCCAAGGTAATCACAACAACCAAGGTAATCAGCAGTGTCAGCAACAGCAACCACAATCCGGATATCAGAGTAATCCGAAGGAGTTGAGCAGTGGGCAATATCATGTGTTCACCACGAGTCTATGTAAACGAGATCAGAAGGTTTTAAAGCGGGCAGTCCACGTAGTTGAACCGGCGACACCGCAATTCCTGCGCTGGTCAGAGCAGCCCATTGTATGGAGCTGGGAGGATCACCCGATGCGGGTGGACAATCCGGGCCACTTGGCCTTGGTGGTGGCACCACAGGTGGGAGGTTATAAGTTCACTAAGGTTCTTATGGATGGTGACAGCAGCATTAATATCCTGTATTATGAGACCTTCCGTCGAATGGGCTTGACAGATAAGAAACTGAGGCAGTCAAACACGGTGTTCCATGGGGTGGTTCCAGGTAAGTCAGCTTATCCAGTTGGAAAAATTGACTTGGAAGTTACTTTTGGAGATGAGCATGATTCCAGGTCAGAGATGATAACTTTCGAAGTCGTCAAGATCCGGAGCCCTTATCACGCTCTGTTTGGGAGGACAATTTATGCCAAGTTTATGGCCAGACCGTGTTATGTTTACCTGCAGCTCAAGATGCCGGGTCACAAGGGCACAATTACGGTTCACGGAAGTCGCAAGGTTGCGCTGGAGTGTGAAGAGGGAGACGCTGCTTACGCAGAGGCAATATGTGCTACCGAGGAGTTAAAATTTTATAAGGATAATGTTGATCCGGCAGATATGACCCCGTTGAAGAAGCCAACTACAAAGCATGATCCGGCGCTGAAATTTAAATCGGCGGAGGAGACCAAGCAAGTTGATTTTGTGCCGGGCGATTCATCCAAGCAGTTCACGATCAGCGCTAACCTTGATCCCAAATAGGAAAGCGCGCTCATCGAGTTCATCCGTGAGAACCGAGATATCTTTGCGTGGAAACCTTCTGACATGCCAGGTATACCGAGGGAACTCGCTGAGCACAGTCTTAATATTGATCCGAAGTTTAAATCGATCAAGAAATATCTGCGCCGATTCAACGAAGAGAGGCGCAAGGCTATAGGAGAGGAAGTGGCCAGGCTTTTGGCTGCAGGATTCATAGTGGAAGTTTTTCACCCAGAGTGGTTGGCTAACCCGGTGCTGGTATTAAAGAAGAATGGGAAGTGGAGAATGTGTGTGGATTACACAGACCTCAACAAAGCTTGTCCGACCGATCCTTTTGCTCTCCCTCGCATTGATCAGATTATCGATGCTACAGCGGGATGTGAGCGGCTAAGTTTTTTGGATGCATACTCAGGATATCACCAGATCAAGATGGCAGTTAAAGACCAGGAGAAGACAGCTTTCATAACTCCTTTTGGTGCTTTTTGCTATGTATCTATGCCTTTTGGGCTCAAGAGTGCTCAAGCAACTTATCAGCGTTGCGTTCAGAACTTTCTTAAGGGATAGATAGGGAGGAATGTTCATGCCTATGTGGATGACATTGTGGTTAAATCAAGGAAGGAGGAAACAATGGTAGAGGATCTTAAGGAGACTTTTGACAATCTTCGAGCCTATAAGATGATGCTTAATCCGGAGAAGTGTGCCTTTGGTGTTCCGGCAGACAAGCTCCTTGGATTCTTAGTATCAAACAGAGGAATAGAAGCTAATCCGGAGAAGATTAAGGCGATCACGTCTTTGACTAAACCGGTTTGCATGAACGATGTTCAGCGTATAGCTGGCCGGATTATAGCATTGAGCCGGTTCATCAGCCGTTTGGGAGAGAAGGCGATCCCGCTTTATCAGATGTTGAAGAAAATAGACCGGTTTATATGGAGTGATGAGGCGAACGCGGCGTTTGAGGATCTGAAGCGGCAACTGGCAAAGCCGCCGGTCCTGGCTGCCCGTGTTGATAATGAGCCGTTGCTGTTATACGTCGCCGCCAATGCACGGGCAGTCAGCGTCGCAATTGTGGTTGAGTGCAAGGAAGCAGGAAAGGAATACCCGGTTCAGCATCCGGTTTATTATGTGAGTGAAGTACTCATTGAGTCCAAGCAAAGGTACCCACATTGGCAGAAGCTGGTGTATGGTGTGTTCATGGCAAACCGGAAGCTGAAGCACTATTTCCAAGGTCATCCAATAACTGCGGTTAGTTCAGCACCGTTGGGGGACATAATCCAGAACAGGGAAGCTACAGGTAGAGTGGCGAAGTGGGCCATTGAGCTCAGCCCACATAAGTTGAAGTATGTGCCGCGCACCGCTATAAAATCTCAGGCATTGGTGGATTTCATAAATGATTGGACAGAATTACAAACTCCTGAGGAGAAGCCGGATCTTACGTACTGGACGATTCACTTTGACGGTTCAAGACAGTTGGAAGGCTCGGGGGCTGGAGTTGTCTTAACTTCCCCCCGAGGTGATAAGTTTTGTTACGTCCTCCGTTTATTGTTTCCTTGTACTAATAATGCGGCAGAATACGAAGCATTACTTCATGGCTTACGGATGGCGAAGGAGATGAACTTGAGCCGGGTCAAGTGCTTCGGCGATTCAGATTTGGTGGCACAACAAGTTTCAGGCAAGTGGGATTCGAGAGATCCTCTCATGGCAGCTTACAGACGAGAAGTGGAAGCAGTTGCTGGATATTTCAAAGGGTATCAAGTGGACCACATAGACCGGTGAAAGAATGAAGCGGCTGATGCTTTAAGCCGGTTGGGATCTCAACGTAAACCGGTGCCGCCAAATACTTTTTTGGATGAGCTCCACAGTCCATCAGTACAAGTATCGTCAGAGGAAGACCTAGCTGTTCCTGATCCGGAGGCACATCTAGTTGCAGCACTTCATGTTACCCCCGATTGGACGCTGCCCTATTTGGCATATGTGAACCGAGGGGAGTTACCGAACGATGAGATAGAGGCACGACAGATAGTCCGGCGTTCTAAATCCATGACAATTGCAAACGGAGAACTTCATCATCGCAGCGTCTCTGGAGCATTTCAGCGGTGTGTATCAGCTGAGGAAGGTTGTGAGATTCTTCGCGAGATCCATGAAGGGGATTGTGGTCATCATGCCGGTTCAAAATCATTAGTGGCTAAAGCTTTCCAACATGGTTTCTACTGGTTAACAGCTCATGCTGATGCGGAAGATCTAGTCCAGATGTGTGATGCTTGTCAGAAGTTTTCGCGACGTGCTCTTGTTCCGGCACAGGAGCTCCGGATGATACCAATAACTTGGCCGTTTGCGACTTGGGGGCTCGATATGGTTGGACCCTTTAAGCGATCTCAAGATCAGAAAACTCATTTACTGGTGGCGGTGGATAATTTTACAAAGTGGATTGAGGCAGAGCCTGTGAGCAAGTGTGATGCGGCCACAGCAGTTAAATTCATCAAAAAGGTAATTTTCCGGTTTGGCTTTTCGCACAACATCATCACAGACAACGGCACCAATCTATCTCAGGGTGAGATGGAAGAATTTTGTCAACGGGAACATATTCGCCTAGATGTATCTTCTGTGGCCCACCCCTAATCCAATGGTCAAGCTGAAAGAGCGAATCAGGAGATTTTGCGAGGTATCAAGCCCCGGCTTATGACTCCCTTGCAAAGAACCCTGGGATGTTGGGTTGAGGAGTTACCATCTGTCCTCTGGAGTATCAACACTACGCCAAACCAGTCCTCAGGTTATACACCTTTCTTTATGGTATATGGTGCTGAAGCGGTCCTTCCAAGTGATATCCGTCATGATTCACCAAGGGTGACGACCTATGTTGAAGCGGCCAACGAGCAGGCGAGACAAGACAGTTTAGACCGACTGGATGAAGAGCGTGATATAGCAGCAGCACGGTCTGCGATCTATCAACAAGACTTGCGCAGATATCACAGCCGCCGGATCAAGAGCAGAACATTCCAGGAGGGAGACTTAGTACTCCGGCTCATCCAAGACCAAACAGATATGCACAAGCTATCCCCACCTTGGGAAGGGCCCTTTGTGGTCAGTAAGAATCTACGCAATGGTTCATATTACCTGGTGGACGTTCGAGAACACAAGGACTCACGGACATCAGAGGAGGAAACGAAGAGGCCATGGAACATCGCCCACTTACGGCCCTACTACACTTGAGCTATGAGCTCCACTGTATCCTATGTATATATTATGATTAATGTATAAACCGGCACCCTCGGTAAACCGGGGGCTTAGCCTTTTTTCCCAATACAAATATCTTATGAGGACAACCATATATGTATTATCATATGTCATATTTCAAACATATCGATCGGTTTAAAACTGATTTTACAGAATATGTACTCAGAAGCAATAAAACTCCCTGAAGAGCATAAAGATCACATCCGGCTCAAAGAGGACGCTTCACGGAAACCCTCTGGATGGTAATCCATCCAGTGATTGGTTCAAAATTTACCCATGGCTTCATGGAGCCATGGAGGCCCTCTGGAAAGGCTACGGGCAACCAGTGATTGGCTTATGTTTACCCATGGCTTC
Organism: Secale cereale; assembly: GCA_902687465.1. Classification (NCBI taxonomy): domain Eukaryota; kingdom Viridiplantae; phylum Streptophyta; class Magnoliopsida; order Poales; family Poaceae; genus Secale; species Secale cereale. Next base: position 832,138,669 of record LR738710.1, on the reverse strand, counting down.
ATGGAGCCATGGAGGCCCTCTGGAAAGGCTACGGGCATCCAGTGATTGGCTTATGTTTACCCATGGCTTCATGGAGCCATGGAGGCCCTCTGGAAAGGCTACGGGCATCCAGTGATTGGCTAAAGTTTTTCTTATGGTTCTTATGGATGGTACCCGCATCCATTGACCGGCCCTCTGGAAAGACGACACTACCCGCATCCAGTGATTGGCTGAACCTTGCTTTGAGCCTGGCAGCTCATAAAAAGCCTCGACTACATGGTTTTATTTGCAAATTTGCATTTTCTGATGTTTATGTGTTCTAATCCGTTAATCCGGAGTGGGACAATTCAAGAAATTGACCACACATCTACAAAGTTGAAAAGTCTGGGTAATGAATACCAGCATGAGATAAACCGGTGTTCATTATAACCCGGATCACCCATCAAGCAAAGGCCAAGTATAAGTTATAAAAGCAAGATATAAACCGGTACCTTTTATCAATCCCAGGATCATTATTAGATTTATCAAAGTTTCCATCAGTAAATCTCAAATTCCACCGGATTAAGAGTATCAAGCATACTTGATCTCAGGTATAAAGTTATTTTTTGATATAAGTATACACTTGTTTAATATGTTGTGAGAACGATTTAATGGGTTCAACGGTAAAACCGTTAGGACATATCTTCATTATCTATGCAGGAACAGATGATATATCAGATAACCCATCTCAGACCAAATTGGTAATATTAAAGCAAGAAGTATCCGGATCAAAACGGGCACAGTTTTCAGCTATCCTATTACAAGGCATAGCAAGCCTGACGGATTAAAGATTGTTCAGTAAGATGGGATTGTAACGGCAACAATAAACTATGAGCTATGCTCCTTCCTGCTGAGACGGCTGAGCATCAACTTGATCCGGAGTTTCCTCTTCTTCTTGAAGCCGCTGGAAGTCCGGGGCGCACCAGTCGATTTTCGTTAAAGTACGGAAATACATCTCTTCATTAATCAGTTCAGACGGATCGATATCTGGAGCGAAGGTATGAGGACGAACTGGTGGGATTAGCTTGACGATATCATAAACCGGCCGCTCCACCCGCTCGTTCTGCAAGTCGTACCCCGGATGATACCTGGATAAATCTGATTCGGCTGCAAGTTTGGTGGCGAGATGACGCATCTCTTTCGTCAAGGCATAGAGATCCTTTGCAGTAAACGATGATCCGTCTTCTTTGGTATTTGGACATCCATTAAAAGCCTCTTCAGGATCAAAGTCCGGAACCCATGCTTTTGCTCTGGTAAGCGCCATGAGGGCACCGGCTCGAGCGGCAGATTTCTTAACTTCCTCCAAACGCACTGGCAAAACAGATAGCTTTTCTAACGTGCCCTGGATGGTAGTAGGGGCCGGTTTACTGAATGATGTTGCACTGATGATCCTTTGAGCGCCGGAATACAGCTGCTCGACCAAAGTGTAACATGCCTTAAGTTTTTTCCGTAAGTCATCCCCAAGATGGGTGACACGGCGCCCTGCATATGAGTATCACAGTTAAACCGGCACAGAGGAAAGATTACAAAGATGAAAGCAGGAATACAGATCAGATACTTACCAAAGATTGCAGAAGTCATCAACTCTATTTGCCGCTTTAAACCGGTTAACTCTTCAGTAACCGGATTAAGCGCTTCTTCAACATCTTTGGCCCTTTTCTCCAGATCTTTCTTCTGAACCTCAAAGGCGGTCCGTTCTTCTTCAAAGAATTTCTTCAGTTGTTCAGCAGTCTTTAAGCTCAGCTTCAGATCCTTCTTGGCTTTAGAAGCAGCAGCCTCCGTTTCAGCAAGTCTGCTCCGGAGTTCATTGATTTCGTCAGCCCTCCAGTTTAAATCAGCCTGCAAAGAGGATCAAGTAATAAGCGAAAATAATTCAAAGACAAAAGTCTCAAGCACACAAACAAGTTGTCTACTTGACACTTGGGGGCTAATGGGCAATTGAAGAGTTAAACAGCAATGATTCAAAGACAAAGTCTCAAGCACACAAACAAGTTGTCTACTTGACACTTGGGGGCTAATGTAAGATCATTCGATTCATCAGGAAGTACCGGTTCACCTTATCAATATAAGCTAAACCGGAACTTGGGGGCTGATATGGTATAGACAGAAGTGCATTGAAAATCAAAAGAAGATGCAAAGGATTACCTCATACTTGTCTTTCATCATATTAATCAGGCCTGCTTCATAGTCTCGACCTGTGTGGAGCCGGTTCAAGTACCCGGAATAGAGCTCCTGGGCACTCATGTCAGCAAAGCTGGACAGTTCGGTACTCCATTTACCCTTTTCTTTATACACCTTCTCCGCTTTAGCCGTGTGTTTGGCTAAGACAGTGGGCTCAGCAGGAGCGGTATAAGCTGTATGAGTTATTTCCACCTCCGGAGAAGCAGTTGTTGGGGGTGGGGTTGCAGTATGAACCGGGCTGGCCGGAGCCAGATTGGTCTGAGGAGTATTGGCCCGGGCAGGACTAGACGGTTCACGAACGTCCTCAGCATTAGGATTCTCAGGCATAGTAGTGTGGTCTGCAGGGGCAGGATCTTCAAGGGGGGTTATACGTTCGCCTTCCGGAGGGACAGTTGAGTCCGGATTTGCTGCCGGATCATCAATGACAGTCTCAGCACTTGGTGGGTTGGCCTTTGGTTTTTTACTAGGCTTGGGCTTGTTGAAGGAAGTTGGAGAAACAAGTTAGAACTATAAGGCAAAGTGCAATCATAAACCGGATAAATTTAAAAGACTTACCCTGGGACAGTTTTCAGGGGTGGAAGTTGCGTGGCAGTTGATTCACCGGAAGAGGATAACGGAGTCTCCTGATAATCAGGGTCAGACGGTTTAAGAGGTTTTCGTATAAGCCCGGCCTTGGGATGAAGGAGGGTTGGAGAAAGTATAACCTCAGAGCGGCGCCTCTGAGCCGGAGTAAGAGAAATTCCGGATGATTCCACTGCAAGACCGCTATGGCGAGTGGTCCGGCGAAGAGCTTCGTGTTGTTGTTTCTTCAAAAGAAAATTAGGATCCAATTGAGCATAAGGATGAGAAAACTGATATTTCCGGACTGTCCGACGACTTTTTTGTGGAAGTGGTTCTGAATCGGAAGAAAGGATAGTTACCTCAACTTCGGCCGGTTTATCTTCTTCAGCCAACTCCTGTGAAAAAGTTATCATTAGATACAGATATGAGTAAAAGCAAGCAAGTTAAAGCCGGATTAATTCATACCTCAGAGTCCGGATCGTCATCCTCAGCGTGAGAACTAGAGCCACCAGCCGCTTTTCTTTTCTTACTAGCAAAGGTTTTCCGGCGTGCCTGTTTTCCGGGTTTCTCCTGAGGCTTTCTTTTCCAGAAAGGATCATCAGCCTATTCGGACAGAAAAGAGACAGTTAGAGGACGATTTATATAAACAGATTAAAAAATATATATAAGAAAGCAAGGCTTACTGCAGGCAGCTTGTTCTTCTTGTAATACGGAGCCAATCCGATTTTGCTGCAATCCTCTAAGGAGACGTTGAGCATCTTCTTAGCCGATTCAATGACCTCCGATTCAGAAAGTTTATCCCTGGTAAACCATTGAGGGTCGTCTGGTTTACCAGAATACTTGCACATCAAATGTGGTCGCGGACTCAAGGGAAGGATACTCCAAGAGAGCCAACAGCGCATAAAATCGGTTCCAATTAAACTGTTGGCCATAAAAGCTTTCAGTCTAGCAAGCTGAGAAGCAAACCGGGGCCGTTCGGCAGAGCTAAGTCACTGTGGCAAAGGGTGATCCTCCGGAAGACGGTGCTCGCGATAACCCGGCAGTGGGTTCTCCCCTTCAGGAGAAGTGTCAATACAGTAAAACCAAGACTTGTTCCACTCCTTTGGGTGCGTGTGGAGAGCGGCATGGGGAAAGACTGCATCTCTCCTTTTCTGGATACTGACCCCACCAAGTTCCTGATGCGGTCCGCTGGTGAACTCAGTACGCCGGTTCAGGTGAAAGAAATCCCGGAATAGGTCAACAGACGGCTCTTCTTGCAGATATACCTCTGAGAAAACTTGGAAGTCACAGATATTGGAAACGGAGTTGGGACCAATGTCCTGAGGATGGAGTTGGAAAGCGGCAAGCACATCTCGGAAGAATCTTGAACCGGGAGGTGTGAAACCTCGGGCTATGTGGTCGAAGAAAACAATAACCTCCCCCTCTCTGGGAGTAGGAGGGCATTCATTCCCTGGAGCCCGTCACTTTAAAACGGATTGAGGGCCTAAAGTACCAATGGCAGCGGCATTAACCAGGTCTTCTTCCGTAATGATGGAAGGAACCCAGTCACAAGAGACAAACTGTTTGGCCATAGCAACAGAAGGACAAGTACTGAAAGGGTAAAAGTATAAAATCTGATTATTTAAGTACAGCGGCATAAACCGGAAGATATATACGAAGATCACGCAACGGTTTAGACAAGGGACTAATGATATGGCTAACCCGGTAATAACAGGGAGCTATGTTACTACCAGTTCATGGCAGCAATAGAGAAAGAGCTAAACTGTCGCGCTCATCGAGAATTTTTTTACAAGAACAGTGTATGACAGTTTAAACCGGAGCATACTTAACAGATCTACAAAGGAGAAAAACAGGTTTTCAAAGACAGCTAAGGTGGAACAGATCTGAGCATACAAGAAAAAGAAAAACAAACGCAAGAATATACGGGAAGAACTACAAGGGTCTTATACAGAGCGGATAAATCTACAGGTTAAACAAGAATGACGAAGATCTGAAGCATATACAGCGGAGTAGAGGCAAAGTTTAAAGGGCAAGATCTAAAAGTAAAGGTTACTGAAAACTATTTGCTTAAGTTGAACAAAGTGAAGCTTCCATTGAGGCTCTAATGGCGGAGGCGTGAGGAAGAACCCTAGAAGTTACGGATCTATAATGAGGAGGAAAGACATACCTGGAACAGCAGGAATCAGCGGAGGAGGTTCTCTGGTCAAACTCAGGTCGATGCAGCGGCCGGCGAGGGCTTGGATTCAACGGTTGATGACGGCGGTTCGAGCTCGGGCGACGATGGAGTCGGGCGACGGAGGAAGAAGAAAGAGCGGAAGAAGATAATGAATGGGTACATCGGTATTTATAAGAAGAAAGACAGATCCGAAGCGACAGGTGCGGGATTCGAGGAGGCAAAGGATCAAATAAAGATCCTCTGACGCCTCGATTTTCGGGATAACCCTTAAACAAAGCTACAGTACAGCTAGCGGCGTTAAATGCGGAAGTGATGTCACGGACAGATTAAGTGATTCTCAAGGATGACGTCAGGGCCGGTTTACAAAAAAGTAAGAAGACACAAGAAAGAAAATTATGCAAGACTGAGAAGATTGATGTGAACAAGTTCAAATCATTCTGGGGCCTAATGTCAGGGATATTACTAGCAGGTATGAACCGGCTAGTGTAAACCGGCTTATTATAATATGTTTTGTATGGTTGTAATATTTAGTAAAGGCTACGGCCCATGAGATCTTAGGGCCCATGTATAGAGTTATGGCTTGTAAACCGTCCGATGATGTAACTTGAGAGATAAAGGAAGAAAGAACAGAGACCGAGGCGGACACGAGTATGAGCCGGCCTCGGGACTCTGTAAACCGGACCGGGCGTCGCCTCTATATAAAGGGACGACCCGGCGACGGTTTAGAGAGAGGCAAGAAACAACCCATCGAGACACAGGCAAGCAATCCGCTCCCTGTTCATCGACGCCCAAGCAATACCAAACCAAACTAGACGTAGGCTTTTACCTTCATCGAAGGGGCCGAACTAGTATAAACCCTCTGTGTTCTTTGTGTGCTTTTAACCCCTTCAAGCTAACCCGTGCGATGGTTCCATCATCAAGTCCGTTAAACCGGACATCTGCCGTGTTAATTCCACGACACGTTGCATCTCTCGATTCCGCTCAACCCCTCTCAAGCTACAACATAGATGCGTTGGCCTCACGACTAAGTCCTAACCCTAGGACATCTGTCGTGACAATACCATGACAGTTGGCGCCCACCGTGGGGCCTACGCACGATGGTGTTGAGTTCTTGAAGGGATCCTTCACAGGGATCGAGAAGTTTGTAAATTCTGGATGAAGAAGAGCCGAAACAGAAGGGCTTGCATCAAATCTAAAAGCTCGTTAGTTGAGATCAAGAAAACATTATTGTCAAGTCGCCATGGAGGATCTCTACAATTTTTAATCCAATCTGGGTTGGCTATTAAATCGCCATAGATTCTACCTGCATGTGTCTGCCAAAGGAAGCTAGAAGTTATCAGCCGTTTTGAGTCAGAAAGTCAGATTGGTTTGGCCGCTCCGAGATCAATCTAGTCTGAAGCAAAGGCAAATTGGGTTAAAAGGAATTCAAGACCCGGAATGGCCCGACCCGGACTCACCGCATCAACTGCGTGTGCGCCTCATCTGCTGACCGGGTCAAAGCCGTCCTTGCCATCTGCTAACCCGCCGTCCGTGCCGTCGCTGAACCGCCAGTTGCTTGACCCGCCTCGACTGCTCTTCACATTGTGAGTCGCCGCGACGGCTGCGCCAGTCCGGCAGTTTCGATGCTCCTCCGGCCGCATCAGCCTCAAGCCACCGGCTGCCAAGTCCGTCTCTAAACCGCCGCCGGTCCATGTCGTCACCTTTGTTGTGGTTGCCTTGACCCGCGCGCCGTCGAGCCGGCCTTGTCTCTGCCACAGGTCGCCAGGGCCCTCTGCCCGTACTATGGTCATTATTGCGCCCCGGGCCACTGGCACCAGGATGGCCTGCCTGTACTGCCTCTTCCGTCGGTCGCGCCTTGCCTTTTATGGATGCAGTGTTCAAACCACCAAACGGCCAGGTCGCCGCTTCAATCGCCGGTGAGCCGCGTTGACCGGGTCACCTCCGCCGCGTGCTGCAGCAGTAAGCTTTGAAGCACCAGACTCTGACTTCAAGTGGCCTCACGCCGTGACTCGTTCCGCCTCCGGCTCTAATCCTTTGGCCGTCTTCGCTCCGGGCTGACCTGCCCCCTGTTGGGAATCGCGTGCACTGATCTCTGTCTCGCTATCGGAACGGACGCCGAGTCACTTCCAAGTCAACCCTGCACAAACCCCGCCTCGAGCTTCCGCTTCCCCTTCTGCAAGCGAGTCGTACTCTGTCGTGCCAAGCCGGTCTACACCGCCGTCGCAATAGGTTGCCTCGTGCGCCACGGCCCCGTGGCCTCGCCTGTGACTCGCCTCGACCCGAACATAGGTGGTCCGCGGGCTTGGGTTCCTCGGGTGACATGCCTCGTCGACCCGCTGCCGGTTCGTGCCTCCAACTCGCCGACCACCACCGTCGCCACGGTCTCCATAGACCGCCGTCCGCCTCAGCTGCCACGTTTTAAGCCGGCCCGGCCTCGTGGCCGCCTCCGTCGGGGCTCTGAGCCAACCCCGCCTTCACGCGTCTCTACGGCCGTGCCTGCTCTAATCCGCCGTGCCTGTTGAACCGGCCGCAGCCGCGCTTCTCCAACCCGCCACCGGTTCAGTCGCGCCTCGCCTCCTCTGGGTCGCCATCACAAACCCGCAGCCACCTCAGACTGCCATCACCTACACATCCCAGCCACCATTGCCACGCTGAGCTCCCATCGTGCCTTGTGCTGCTTTGAGTCGGCCCTGAGCAGACTTGCCCGCCGCCTGGCCCATCGCTCCTTCACGAACCGCCGACGCCGGCTCACATGCGACCCAAGTCAGCACCTCAACCCGGACGACCCGGAAGTGGATACATCATTGACCCGGCTTCATCGCGCGGCTTACCTTGGCCGGTGTTGCCCCTGAACCGCTGTCGTCGACCCTCCAACGAGCCGCTACTATTGCCATGGCGGCGCCCCGGGCTAGGCCGGCCTGTCTCCACCATTCTCCGCCTCGGTTTCGGCCTTGAGCCGTTGTCCGCTGCTGGAGTATCCAACTCGCTGCCCTTAAGCCGCCGAGCTCCGCTGTGGCCGTAACCGTGCCTGGTCTTCATCTTTGCTCCAAGCCGCTGTGGCCTCGTTTGTAAACCGCCACGCTTCGCCAGATTTGCTACCACCTAAAACAACCGCCCCCAAAGCCGCTCTAAGCCGGGCCTGCCCTGCCTCGGGACCGGTTTGCTCCTCCGCCGAGGCTCGCCGCGACCCACCTCCGCCTTGTCAAGATGCAACCACGGCCGAGCCGCCGTTATGCCTTCGCCTAGCACCGCTCTAGGCTGCCACCGCTACTTTCGCCCCGAGCCATCGTCGCGTCAGGACTCCGCCGTTCCCACGGCCATAGCCTCGCCCCCGGTGCCCACACTGCGGTCCACATCTCCGAGCCACTCCGATTTGCCACGAGCTTCCGCCTCCGCATCCACTATCTAGAGCCGCCGCGGCCGGGCCTTGAGTTGCCGGCCGGCTCTCCTTCGCTCCGCCTTCATCCTAGTTACTTTGGTGATCTTGGGGGTTCAGTAAAAGAAAAAAGAATACAGCAGGGCATGTACTCGCATATTTAACACACAACAGTGGTGGCGATGGTTCACTTCCTTGGTGCTGACCTGGAAGAAAAAACATAGGTATATGCGAAGATTTGATCCTGGTTTTGGAATTAATGGAGGCAGTAGTCAGCTTGTACGGATGACAGAGCGCATGCATGAGCAAACCTGTAAACCGGCTGCCGTTCTACTTTGACCCGGCCTCTGCTACTGTTGAGCTGCCACGGCCACCCGGAGACTTTTGCTATTGTGAGCCGACCACTGCTACTCCACTGTTCACGTTCATCCGACAAAAATACCAGGTGCCATCCTTTCTATAAATTTTATCAGTATATATTATATTGTTTGAAAAACTATTATTCTGGTATGTGGTATTTTTATTTCGCAGGACCATTATTTATTACAAAGGTGTGGCAAAGGGGCGTAAGCCAATATTGTTTTTGCAGTAAGTGCTTGTCTGTGTCGTACTGCTGGACGGATACGTGAACAAGTCGCCGCCCCCGCTACATCAACATACGCGACTGACTCATCATCCACGCCCACAGCCGACTCCCTCACCTTTACCGGGGTGATCATCAACTCCGCGGTGGATAATTTTGGGCCTAACATATCAGGTGAAATCCATCCAATATGTTTTTATATTATATATCGTTTTCTTTAAAAGAGCAATTACTCCGGCTTGCAAAGTCATTTAATGCAGGGCCCTAAACCGCCACAGTGCCGTTTTAAATTGCCGGTCCTTCGTCTTCCTTGCGGGTGTTGCATCCAAACCGCCGCTGCGAGCTGCCAGTGTATCGGCCATCTTTTTCATAAGAGTATCACATGGGGGCTTCTGCATACAAGGGAGTTCCTATGGCCTCTTAAACCGGCGCCCTTGATAAAATCAAGGAATCAGCCGTCTTCTCTACACAAAAGAGTATCACATGGGGACTTCCAAGGAAGCCTTCCATGGCCTCTTAAACCGGTGCCCTTGCTAAATCAAGGAATCAGCCATCTTTTCTATACAAAACAAGAGTCACATGGGGGCTTCCGCGGGCAAGGAAGTTTCCCATGGTCTCTTGAGCCGGCGGCGATATGAAGCCCATCATAAGAGCACTGCTCTGGTTGCTTTGGCAATTTCCACATGATGATGAGGGGTAAAAGAGGGTTTGATGTCTAGCACAACTCAAACATATGCCCCGGCGAGCAATGACTCACACACTACCTGGGGGCTCTCAGCGAGTTGAATACCCTTGTAGTGAACATGGCTTGGAAGCCCGGTGTATACACCTAAAACCCCGGATTAACCTCCCTGCATCAAGTAAATCACGCCGTCCAGGTAAACCTGGTATGACCCGTCGAACGTATCACAAGTCAATCCTTCGGGACCCTGAACTTGGTCACGTTAAATTGACGATCATCAAGTGATTACCCAAGCCAAAATCTTTATGGGATTTTGAAACATTGGGTAGCTGTAGACATTGATGGTTTGGTTAAGGATTGGGATCATCTTGATAGGCTTTGCTAAAATGGTTAATGATAATAGCCTGGCAGCTCATAAAAAGCCTTGAATTTGGAGCCTGGCAGCTCGTAAAAAGCCTCGACTACATGGTCTTATTTGCCCAAAAACTTTTATTTTCATTTTTTATGTTTTCTCAAATATTTATCCTCAAGGTCATTGGTTTTTCAACCAAGTCCATTGATTCAAGAGTAGATGGCTATAAAGTTGCCACTACACCTGCGTTTACAGAGCCTTAGTCTGGGTTACAAACACCAGACTAACTACAGTTAAACCGGAGTTCATCATAACCCGGTTCGGTTTCATAATGAACCGGCAAATAATCAAGGGAGTCATCAACACTTGTGCCTTGGATCATTATCTTTGGCTACCAGATTAAGGTTAGTCGTGACACACTTAATCACAGGTATGATACATACTTATACTTTATGCACAGTTCAAGTTATCAACTTAGATCATGTGCTTGGGCATTATGACCCGTCCGGCGATAAACCGCCAGGACACTTTGAACATTGTTTTATGCAGAAACAGGTGGAATAAACCATCAAAGGCATTATAAGCAAAAAATAATTATGAAGTTGCCAACTGAAGTAATCTCATACAAATAGGCTATTTACAGATAATGACCGGTGTTTAATAACCCGGCCTGGCTTTTGACTATAAGTCGCCAGTATGAGATAAGATAATGACCGGTGTTTTTTAAACCGGCCTGGCTTTTGACTATAAGTCGCCAGTATGAGATAAAATAATGACCGGTGTTTATTAACACGGCCTGGTTGTGATCAAATATCACTGGAACCGGTTTTCAAACCGGGTTATATTATTCAAATCTTCAGATAGCCAACATGGCTGGATTTTTATTATGGTTATCAATAACTAGTATTATGATTAAGGTTTTCAAAGTCGCTTTAGCGCAATGGCTATCATATTATCAATGGAAATGATCTATTCTACAATTGAAGGAATAGTCCCGAGTCGCTGCAGGCTTACGACCCGGCACTTGGGGGCTACATTATTCAAGTTGATATTACATCAAATATACAAGTCTCATGTCGATGCAAGCATGCACCATGACACTTGGGGGCTAATGCAAAGTCATTTTTTACTCACCTTATTGAAGACCCGACTCATCACATTGTAATGAGCCGGCCCTTGGGGGCTACCAATTGCTCCTGTCAACAACTCAAGGTACACAAGTATTAATCCATTATATTGAAGGATCCACTACTCAGTTGGTAAAACACAAAGCTCTTAATCTTATGGATGTGGGTTCAAGCCCCATGATGGGGGTTACATCATATGATGTTCTTTTCAAAAGAAGTATATATAAAGTCCCGGCTTAATATTTTCTTACTGAGCCGACCCTTGGGGGCTACACGTTGTTGTTCAAGTCTACATGATCATATCTACATAGTCCCTACTCATTATTACATAATAACCCGGCCCTTGGGGGCTACACTGGTTGAAGTTTTTGAGTATCAGGCAATTATAAGTCCCAGGTTGCTGCAAGCATGACAACCTGGCACTTGGGGGCTACATAATATGGAGTATTCAGTTTTTTTACTAGTGACTGGGATGAATAATCTGGATTTCTTCAAGTTTCAGGCAAATCGGGAAGATTAATTGTGTGACCCGACATGGGCAACAATCATAACCCGGTGTCTATAAACAATTATAACTCAGAGCCATCAATATTTGTAAACCGGTAATTCTTGGAGATGATAAACCTGCAATTTTTGCAATGATAAACCGGCAAGCTCTACATTCTTAAACCGGCTGAAGAACAGATGAGTATTTCAAAGACCAATATTTTCGATTAAACATTGGGAGCTGAGTCAAAGGAGTTATTCTTCACAATATTTCTCTATGACAAGCCAATGTCAACAAATTGATTATGAAGCTGGCCTATTTACCCGGATTTTCTAGAAGGAGATGACAAGGATTTAAGGATGCTCAGGATCAGTTTAACATGGATACATCCAAATTAAACTGGGGGCTAATGTCGGGGATATACCCCGCGGTATGACCCGGCTGGAGTTATAACCCGGCTGATAGTTAAGACAGATATTAAACCAGATGATAAACCGGCTGACAGTTAAGACAGATGTTAAACCAGATGATAAACCGGCTGACAGTTAAGACAGATGTTAAACCAGATGATAAACTGGCTGACAGTTAAGACAGATGTTAAACCAGATGATAAACCAGCTGACAGTTAAGACAGATGTTAAACCAGATGATAAACCGGCTGACAGTTAAGACATATGTTAAACCAGATGGTAAACTGGATCATAGATAAACCAGATGATAAACCAGATCATCTTAAACCGGCAGACCATCTTAAACCGGCAAACAGTGATAACTGGGTTGCCAGGGGTTAAGAAGCCCGAAACGTTATGAAACCTGAGACGTTATGAAGCCGGAGACGTTATGAAGCCCAAGATGTTACGAAGCCCATGAAGATATGTCAGAATAGTTAAAGTCTTAAGTCCGAGTTGGACTCTACATGTAACCCGCCCCTTCAACATATATAAGGAGGGGCAGGGCTTCCCAAAGGGGACAAGTTCTCACAAGTTAGAGGCGCCGTAATCTCTAGGTCTAGACACAAAGAGCCGGTTTACCGGCGACCCCATGAGGATCATAATGAGACCTAGCCTCAAACAGCATGTAGGGTTATTACCGGATGATGTTTCCCGGGGCCCGAAGCTGTCTAAATCCTTGTCTTGCGTTGCGTCTCTCGATTTCGCTCAACCCCTCTCAAGATACTACATAGATGCGTTGGCCTCACGACTAAGTCCTAACCATAGGACATCTGCCGTGACAATACCACGACACCGTCCGTTCGGCGCTGGGATCATCGGTGATAGGGATCACGACGAGTATGACTCCATCATTCACGTTCTCTTGAACGCTTCCGCTCGCGATCTACAAAGGGTATGTAGATGCACTCCTTTATGCACGTTGCTAGATGACTCCTTAGATTGATCTTGGTGAAGCATAGGAAAATTTTTGAATTCTGCTACGTTCCCCAACAGTGGCATCTGAGCTAGGTCTTTGCGTAGCATCTTGCACGAGTAGAACACAAAGCAGTTGTGGGCGTAGATTTGTTCAATTCTCTTGCCGCTACTAGTCCAATCTTGATTCGGCGGCATCGTGGGATGAAGCGGCCTGGACCGACCTTACATGTATGCTTACGCGAGACTGGTTCCACCGACTGACATGCACTAGTTGCATAAGGTGGCTGGCGTGTGTCTGTCTCTCCCACTTTAGTCAGATCGAATTCGATGAAAAGGGTCCTTATGAAGGGTAAATAGAAATTGACATATCACGTTGTGGTTTTGGCATAGGTAAGAAACGTTCTTGCTAGAAACCTATAGCAGCCACGTAAAAACTTGCAACAACAATTAGAGGACGTCTAACTTGTTCTTGCAGCATGTGCTATGTGATGTGATATAGCCAAAAAGATGTGATGAATGATATATGTGATGTATGAGATTGATCATGTTCTTGTAATAGGGAATCACGACTTGCATGTCGATGAGAATGACAACCGGCAGGAGCCATAGGAGTTGTCTTATTTTTTTGTATGACCTGCGTGTCACTGAATAACGCCATGTAATTACTTTACTTTATTGCTAAACGTTAGCCATAGTAGTAGAAGTAATTTTTGGCGAGACGACTTCATGAAGACACGATGATGGAGATCATGGTGTCATGCCGGTAACAAAGATGATCATGGTGCCCCGAAGATGAAGATCAAAGGAGCAAAATGATATTGGCCATATCATGTCACTTTATTTGATTGCATGTGATGTTTATCATGTTTATGCATCTTATTTGCTTAGAACGACGGTAGTAAATAAGATGATCTCTCACTAAATGTTTTCAAGAATTGTGTTCCCCCTACCTGTGCACCGTTGCTAAGGATCGTTGTTCCGAAGCACCACGTGATGATCGGGTGTGATAGGCTCTAACGTTCGCATACAACGGGTGTAAGCCAGATTTACACACGCAATACACTTAGGGTTCACTTGACGAGCCTAGCATGTACAGACATGGCCTCGGAACACGGAAGACCGAAAGGTCAAACATGAGTCGTATAGAAGATACGATCAACATGAAGATGTTCACCGTTGATGACTAGTCCGTCTCACGTGATGATCGGACACGGCTTAGTCGATTCGGATCATGTTTCACTTAGATGACTAGAGAGATGTCTATCTGAGTGGGAGTTCATTAAATTTGATTATATGAACTTAATTGTCATGAACTTAGTCTAAATTCTTTACAATATGTCTTGTACATCAAATGGCCCACGCTCATGTCACCCTCAACTTCAACGCGTTCCTAGAGAAATCCAAGCTGAAAGACGATGGTAGCAACTATACAGATTGGGTCCGTAACCCGAGGATCATCCTCATAGCTACCAAGAAAACTTATGTCCTAGAAGCACCGCTAGGTGACGCTCCCGCCCCGGCAAACCAAGATGTTATGAACGCTTGGCAGTCGCGTTGTGATGATTACTCCCTGGTTCAGTGCGGCATGCTCTACAGCTTAGAATCGGGGCTCCAAAAGCGTTTTGAGCACCACGGAGCATATGGGATGTTCCAAGAGCTGAAAATGGTTTTCCAAGCTCATGCTCGAGTTGAGAGATATGACGTCTCCAACACATTCTATAGTTGTAAGATGGAGGAGAATAGTTCTGTCAGCGAGCACATACTCAAATTTTCTGGGTTGCACAATCGCTTGTCTCAATTGGGGATGAATCTCCCAGATGAAGCGGTCGTTGACAAAATCCTTCAGTCGCTCCCACCTAGATCCAAGAGCTTCGTGTTGAACTTCAATATGCAAGGGATGGAGAAGTCCATTCCCGAAGTGTATTCAATGCTGAAATCAGCGGAGGTGGAGATCAAGAAAGAGCATCAAGTGTTGATGGTGAATAAAACCACTAAGTTCAAGAAGGTCAAGGGTAAGAAGAACTTCAAGAAGGACGACAAAGGAGTTGCCGCACCCGGTAAGCTAGTTGCTGGGAAGAAGCCAAAGAATGGACCCAAGCCTGAGACTGAGTGCTTTTATTGCAAGGGAACGAGTCACTGGAAGCGGAACTGCCCCAAATACTTAGCAGATAAGAAGGCCGACAACGTCAAAGGTATATATGATATACATGTTATTGATGTGTACCTTACTAGCGCTCGTAGTAGCTCCTGGGTATTTGATACCGATGCAGTTGCTCACATTTGTAACTCAAAGCAGGAGCTGCGGAATAAGCGGAGACTGGCGAAGGACGAGGTGATGATGCGCGTCGGGAATGGTTCCAAGGTTGATGTGATCGCCGTCAGCACGCTGCCTCTACATCTACCCTCGGAATTAGTTTTAAACCTTAATAATTGTTATTTAGTACCAGCTTTGAGCATGAACATTATATCTGGATCTCGTTTGATGCGAGATGGCTACTCATTTAAATCCGAGAATAATGGTTGTTCTATTTATATGAGAGATATGTTTTATGGTCATGCCTTGCTGGTCAATGGTTTATTCTTGATGAATCTCGAACGTGATGTTACACATATTCATAGTGTGAATGCCAAAAGATGTAAAGTTGATAATGACAGTCCCACATACTTGTGGCATTGCCGCCTTGGTCATATTGGTGTCAAACGTATGAAGAAGCTCCATGCAGATGGACTTCTGGAGTCTCTTGATTATGAATCATTTGACACATGCGAACCATGCCTCTTGGGCAAGATGACCAAGACTCCGTTCTCCGGAACAATGGAGCGAGCAATCAACTTATTGGAAATCATACATACCGATGTGTGCGGTTCAATGAGTGTTGAAGCTCGCGGAGGCTATCGTTATGTTCTCACCCTCACAGATGACTTGAGTAGATATGGGTATGTCTACTTAATGAAACACAAGTCTGAAACCTTTGAAAAGTTCAAGGAATTTCAGAATGAGGTTGAGAATCAACGTGACAGAAAAATAAAGTTCTTACGATCGGATCGTGGGGGTGAATATTTAAGTCACGAATTTGGCACGCACCTAAGGAACTGTGGAATTGTTTCACAATTGACACCGCCCGGAACACCTCAGCGTAATGGTGTGTTCGAACGTCGAAATCGTACTCTGTTGGACATGGTGCGATCTATGATGTCTCCCACCGACTTACCGCTAACTTTTTGGGGTTATGCTTTAAAGACTGCCGCATTCACTTTAAATAGGGCTCCGTCAAAATCCGTTGAGACGACACCGTATGAACTTTGGTTTGGCAAGAAACCTAGGCCGTCGTTTCTGAAAGTTTGGGGTTGCGATGCTTATGTCAAGAAACTTCAACCTGAAAAGCTCGAACCCAAATCGAAAAAAGTGTCTTCATAGGATACCCAAAGGAAACGATTGGGTACACCTTCTACCTCAGATCCGAAGGCAAGGTCTTCATTGCCAAGAATGGATCCTTTCTGGAGAAAGAGTTTCTCTCGAAAGAAGTGAGTGGGAGGAAAGTAGAACTTGATGAGGTGACAGTCACCACTCCCGAACCGGAAAGTAGCGCGGCGCGGGAAATTGTTCCTGAGATGCCTGCACCGACAGGGGAGGAAGTTAATGATGGTGATCATGAAGATTCAGATCAAGTTACTACTGAACTTCGAAGGTCCACAAGGACACGTTCCGCACCAGAGTGGTACGGCAACCTTATCATGGAAATCATGTTGTTAGACAACGGTGAACCTTCGAACTATGAAGAAGCGATGGCGGGCCCGGATTTCAACAAATGGCTTGAAGCCATGAAATCTGAGATAGGATCCATGTATGAAAACAAAGTATGGACTTTGGTGGACTTGCCCGATGATCGGCACGCCATAGAAAATAAATGGATATTTAAGAAGAAGACTGACGCGGATGGTAATGTGACCAACTATAAGGCTCGGCTTGTCGCTAAAGGTTATCGACAAGTTCAAGGGATTGACTACGACAAGACTTTCTCTCCCGTAGCGATGTTGAAGTCCGTCTGAATCATTTTAGCAATTGCCGCATTTTATGATTATGAGATATGGCAAATGGACGTCAAAATGGCATTCCTAAATGGCTTCCTCAAGGAAGAAGTGTATATGATGCAGCCGGAAGGTTTTGTCGATCTTGAGAATGCTAACAAGGTATGCAAGCTCAAGCGCTCGAACTATGGGCTGGTGCAAGCATCTCGGAGTTGGAATATTCGCTTTAATGATGTGATCAAAGCATTTGGGTTTATGCAGACTTGGGGAGAAGCCTGCATTTACAAGAAAGTGAATGGGAGCTCTGTAGCATTTCTCATATTATATGTGGATGACATACTGCTGATGGGAAATGATATAGAATTCTTGGAGAGCATAAAGGCCTACTTGAATAAGAGTTTTCAATGAAGGACCTTGGAGAAGCTGCTTACATACTAGGCATCAAGATCTATAGAGATAGATCGAGACGCCTCATTGGTCTTTCACAAAGCACATACCTTGACAAGATATTGAAAAAATTCAATATGGATCAGTCCAAGAAAGGGTTCTTGCCTATATTTCAAGGTATGAGATTGAGCACGGCTCAATCCCCGACCACGGCAGAAGATAGAGAAAAGATGAGTGTCATCCCCTATGCCTCAGCCATAGGTTCTATTATGTATGCCATGCTGTGTACCAAACCTGATGTGAACCTTGCCATAAGTTTGGTTGGGAGGTACCAAAGTGATCCCGGTATGGAACACTGGACAGCAGTCAAGAACATCCTGAAGTACCTGAAAAGTACTAAGGATATGTTTCTCGTTTATGGAGGTGACGAAGAGCTCGTCATAAATGGTTACGTCGATGCTAGCTTCGACACAGATCTGGATGACTCCAAGTCACCAACCGGATACGTGTATATTTTGAATGGTGGGGCAGTCAACTGGTGTAGTTGCAAGGAGAGCGTCGTGGCGCATTCTACATGTGAAGCGGAGTACATAGCTGCTTACGAAGCAGCGCAGGAAGGAGTCTGGATGAAGGAGTTCATCACCGACCTAGGAGTCATTCCAAGCGCATCAAGCCCGATGACTCTCTTCTGTGACAACACTGGAGCCATTGCCATTGCCAAGGAGCCCAGGTTTCACAAGAAGACCAAGCACATCAAGCGCCGTTTCAACTCCATCCGGAATTATGTTCAAAATGGGGACATAGATATTTGTAAAGTGCATATGGATCTGAATGTCGCAGATCCGTTGACTAAACCTCTTCCACGGGCAAAACATGATCAACACCAGAACTCTATGGGTGTTCGATTCATCACAATGTAACTAGATTATTGACTCTAGTGCAAGTTGGAGACTGTTGGAAATATGCCCTAGAGGCAATAATAAAATGGTTATTATTATATTTCCTTCTTCATGATAATTGTCTGTTATTCATGCTTGAATTGTATTATCCGGAAACAGTAATACATGTGTAAATACACAGACCACAACGTGTCCTTGGTAAACCTCTAGTTACTAGCTCGTTGATCAACAGATGTTTACGGTTTCCTGACCATGGACATTGGATGTCATTGATAACGGGATCACATCATTAGGAGAATTATGTGATGGACAAGACCCAATCCTAAGCCTAGCACAAGATCGTGTAGTTCGTAATGCTAAAGCTTTTCCAATGTCAAGTATCTTTTCCTTAGACCATGAGGTTGTGCAACTCCCGGATACCGTAGGAATACTTTGGGTGTGCCAAACGTCACAACGTAACTGGGTGGCTATAAAGGTATGCAACGGGTATCTCCGAAAGTGTCTGTTGAGTTGGCACGAACCGAGACTGGGATTTGTCACTCCGTATGACGGAGAGGTATCTCTAGGCCCACTTGGTAAGACATCATCATAATGAGCTCTATGTGGCTAAGGAGTTAGTCACGGGATGATGTATTACGGAATGAGTAAAGAGACTTGCCATGACGAGATTGAACAAGGTATCGGTATACCGACGATCGCATCTCGGGCAAGTACTATACCGATAGACAAAGGGAATAGTATACAGGATTGAGTGAATCCTTGACATCGTGGTTCATCTGATGAGATTGTCGATGAACACGTAGGAACCAACATGGGTATCCAGATCCCGCTGTTGGTTATTGACCGGAGAGTCGTCTCGGTCATGTCTACGTGTCTCCCGAACCCGTAGGGTCTACACACTTGAGGTTCGGTGACGCTAGGGTTGTAGAGATATATGCACACGGTAACCCGAATGTTGTTCGAAGTCCCAGATGAGATCCCGGACGTCACGAGGAGTTCCGGAATGGTCCGGAGGTAAAGAATTATATATAGGAAGTCCAGTTTCGGCCATCGGGAGAGTTCCGGGGGTCACCAGTGATACGTCCAAAACGTATCTATAATTTCTGCTTGCTCCATGCCTCTTTTGTGTGATATTGCTATGATATTTATGCACTTCCATACACTTTTGATCATATTTGGACTAACCTATTAACTCAGTGCACCCCAGTGCCAGTTTCTGTTCTCTGCTGTTTTTGTATTTCACGTTTTCCCGTTACTTAAATTGCCAGAAAAATTCCGGGAAAAATATATAAAAAATCAGCGCTCCAGAAGCTTCCACGCGCCAGAAGTGGGGCCAGAGGGGAGCCAGGGGCAGCCCACGCGGCCCCACCGCTGGCCGCGCCAGGGGGGGGGGGCTGGGCCCCCCTCTCTGCCTCTGGTGACCCCCTTTGGCATATATTTACCACCCGTCGCGGAAACCCTGATTCCAGAACCCTTTTCTCCAGAAGCTATTCTGATCTCCGCCGCCATCGCCACCAAGTTTCGGGGGACCAGAATTCCTGTGTCGGCATCCTGCCGGGACAGGGAAGTGCCCCCGGATTCATCTCCATCGACGTTGCTTCCTCCCTCCATGATGCGGGAGTAGTTCCTCCTCGGGGCTGAGGTTTCTACCAGTAGCTATGTGGTCAATTCTCTCTCCCATGATGTGATCTTCGTTGTGATCATAGGCTATGTTAATCTAGGGTGATCCCATGATATTTCCCCTTCCTCTATGTATTGGATTAATGTACTCACTTGTCTTTATCTAGTATAATCCCCGAGACCAAGGTGACAGCGGTCTATTGGACATGGATTAGAAGAATATTTTCATGAGTGATTTCCTCTTTTGTGTGTTGATTGAAGATTGAGAGTCTCTTGGTGCTTGTCTTTGACTATCCTTGAGATATGTTGTGGTGATTGTGGTACTCTCTTTGGATGGCCGAGGTGACATTGGGAAATCCATAGGTTGAGAACTACGAACTTAGAGGTGTGCTTTTGTAGCCCTACATAATTCTCGTCCTCTCTTGACCACAAAGGAATGACCTCTGAGTGTGTCTTCATTATGGGAAATATCATGTGATTCGATTATGTTAATGTTGTTGGGAGTTGCCACTAGTGAAAGTATGATCCCTAGGCCTTGTTTCCACCATTGCAATACCATTTGTGCTCACGTTTACCACTTGTTTGCTTGCTGCACTTTTTATTACAGATTTATATTACTTTGCTTTGCCACTCCTATCATCCATATTTTACCATCTCTTCGCCGAACTAGTGCACCTATACATCTGACAAGTGTATTAGGTGTGTTGGGGACACAAGAGACTTCTTGTATCTTGATTGCAGGGTTGCTCGGAAGGGGTACGTTCAACCTCCACTTCCCTGAGTTCGATAAACCTTGGGTTACTCACTTAAGGGAAATTTGCTGCTGTCCTACAAACCTCTGCTCTTGGAGGCCCAACACTGTCTACAGGAATAGAAGCGTGTAGTAGACATCAAGCTATTTCTGGCCCCGTTGCCGGGGAGGTAAGTGTTTGAAGGTATATCTTTAGATCTTGCAATTAAATCTTTTTGTTTCTTGTTTTTATTTCACTAGTTTTGCTTAATGGAAAACAACAAATATGAGAGAGCTTTATAAGCTCTACCTTGAACTTGGACATGATGTGTTTGAAGAGAAAATTAAAAAACCTTTGGAACTTTATTATTTGCATAACAATCATGATGGTGGTGATGTTATTAGTATGTTTTTTTTAATATCAATATTGCTAATGACATGGAAAGCTCTAAGCTTGGGGATGACACGTTTGATGAACATGATATTTTTAGTCCCCCAACTTTTGAAGAGAAAATTTACTTTGATGATACTTTGCTTCCTATATATGATGATTACAATGATAAATGTGAGCTTTTTAGTCCACCTACTATTGAGGATAAAATTTATTATGATTATGATATGCCTCCTAAATATGATGATTACCATGATGGTTATGATTGCTTTACTCTCACTATTCCTAATAAGAAAGATTTTGCTTATATGAAGAGTAATGATACTTTTATGCTTTTGGATCATGGAAATAATGCCTTATGTGATAGTTATATTGTTGAGTTCATCCATGATGCCACTGAAATTTATAATGAGAGAGGGAGACATGGTTCTAAATATCTTAATAATAAGAAGTTTCCTCTCTTTATGGTGAATATTTTGAAGTTATGCTTGTTTTGCCTTCCTATGCTAGTTGCTTTATGCTTCAATAATTTATTTTCTTACAAGATTCCCATGCATAGGAAGCATGTTAGGCTTAAATGTGTTTGGTATTTGCTCCTTGATGCTCTCTTTTGTTCTTCAACTCTTATTCCTACGAGAGCATCATTAAAGTCTTAAGCCTATCTTTATGGCTATAAAGAAAGAGCTCTAGGGAGACAACCCTTGTTATCTTTGCTTTCAGTTTGTTCTTTCAGTTTTTAGTGGTCTTGATGTTTGTTACTACTGTAGCAACATCATTGTATCTTTTCTTTTCAGCTTTGTGCCAAGTTTAGCCTCCGATTGCAAGAAAGTTCAAAAGTTGTGACGTGCAGTCCAGAAAACAGATTATGTCCTTGGACAGAAAAATTCGTATAAAATCACCAGATCATCTTTTTTATCTGAATTGTTTTGACAGCGTGCTCTATACAATTGGCTTTCGGGCGTCTGTTCTGAGTTTTTTGATTTGAGTTGCAGAAGTGCCCCGAAAAAATTGTTTACTACCTGCTGGTCTGTTTTTCACAGATTCTGTCCTGTTTTGCCTTTTCTTCGTTTTGCAAACCTTGAGCTTGCTTTTTCTTTGCAAAAACCTTTTGGCAATCTTGAGAAATAGTAGCTCTTCAAGATTATCCTTATTTCCAGTAGGGAAAAATTATTTTATTGTGGGTACTAATCAGATTATGATGAGTTATGTATGAAGGGAGTTTTCAAGTGTGCGAGGGAAGATGATAAAAGAAGATTCAGGAGTGTCAAACACTCAAGCTTGGGGATGCCCCCGTGCACCCCCAAGAAATATTCAAGAAGACTCAAGCGTCTAAGCTTGGGGATGCCCCGGTGCATCCCCTTCTCCATCAACAATTATCAGTTCGTCTTTCGCTCCACTATATTTTAATCACTTCATGCGTTATGTGATATGCTTGGAGCGTCTTGCTCTTAGTTTCCTTTTTAGTTTTCTTTAGCTTTGCTTGCTGTTCATAACAAGTTAGATCCTAGCCTTCATTGTTTGGGAGAGAAACACGCTCCACTCCACTGTAGAACACAACATAGGCTTGCATGCGTATCTTCTTGTGTGTGTTCTTTATCTTTTCATAGCTGCTGTCATGCTTAGCTCTTAGTTTTCATGCTTATCTTTTTAAGAGCTTTTGTTTAGGTTGTTGCTTCTGGAACTCTCTTGAGTTATCATGCTTATCTTGTTAAGAAAGTTGGCTTCTGTGGCACTGGTTGATATGTCTATGATAAAAATGCTATGTGCATAATGGTGCTTAGTAGTACATGTTTTCTTATGGTTAGTCTCAAATAGCTGGGGGTTCTTAATGTGTTATTGAAGTACCAGCATGATTTGTTTGCCTATGATGTGGTATGGTTTTGTGATATCTTCCTCCAAGAATTTATTTTGATTGACTTGGCATATGCTCACGCATATTTAAGACTGTAAAGAAAGTCTATCAAGCCTTGATGATCTTTAATTTCTGAGTAGTGATATAACTTCCATGCCCGATTCAATGTTGCTTAGTCGCTCTGCATGATTATGGCCGTCATTGCTCTCTTAGTTGGTCGCTCCCAGTCTTTTGCTAGCCTTCACCTGTACTAAGCGGACTGACTGCTTGTGCATCCAAAATCCTTGAAACCAGTTATGCCATATGATTCCACCATACCTTCCTATATATGGTATTTACTTGCCATTCCTAACGAATACTTTCTTGTACCATCTCAAAATTATTCAAAAGCATTTCTCTTTTGTGCCTCTGTTTTAGCTCATGAGGAAGTAGTAGGTAATTCATGATCTTCTTATGATTGGACAAAATTTTACCCCGGGATTGCATGTCTAATCTGCAAACCCCTAATATGAGGAGGGACTGGCATGAGTGCGCCCAGCTCACAAAAGATAATAGCAACAAACAAACAAACCCTCCTTCACGCTTTGTTCATGAGAAATCAGAAAACTCTGGCAGTGATAAACACAGGAGATTAAGGGGATGTGATCGTCCCCGCGTGGGAGCCGTTCCTCGAAACCTTGTCCAGCATAAGAAGTAATTGGGTTATATACTAGCATTCGTTGACGAATTATGCACCTCCCAAAAGCTTTTTATCTCTGTTTTTAAAACCACGAGATCTGGTACTTGTTTAGTCTTTGCTTCCAGCCACGGGTTTTCAACCTTGCCATCAAAAATCCACGGTTCGAGAGTCTCCACCTTCTTTCTTCAAAGCACCAACTATTGAGAGCATGATTGTCATTCTGAGTGTAATGTGCATTGTCCCAAAGTACCATTGTCTTCTGCATAATTGTGATATCACTTATTCTGAAATCATTGTATCTAGTCGTCACTTAAACTTCGGAGGTGCTCCTGCATTTATGTTTTGCTTCACTACAGGGGGCAAGCGAGGTATCACTTTGTCATGTTTGCACACCATGCTCACTACAAATCTATTGGGTGTTTCAGTACCATATTGTAAACTTTCAGTTCTTTGTGATATTCTCATGAGGCAACTTAATTACTAAAGATTCATTATCTCAATAAGCACTTGTCATGTGATTGTGAAAGACTCTTTGGTAGCATGTCACCACAGAAATTATGCTTCTTATCATTTACCTACTCGAGGACGAGCAGGAATTAAGCTTGGGGATGTTGATACGTCCAAAACGTATCTATAATTTCTGCTTGCTCCATGCCTCTTTTGTGTGATATTGCTATGATATTTATGCACTTCCATACACTTTTGATCATATTTGGACTAACCTATTAACTCAGTGCACCCCAGTGCCAGTTTCTGTTCTCTGCTGTTTTTGTATTTCAGGTTTTCCCATTACTTAAATTGCCAGAAAAATTCCGGGAAAAATATATAAAAAATCAGCGCTCCAGAAGCTTCCACGCGCCAGAAGTGGGGCCAGAGGGGAGCCAGGGGTATCCCACGCGGCCAGCCCACGTGGCCCCACCCCTGGCCGCGCCGGGGGGGCGCCTGGGCCCCCCTCTCCGCCTCTGGTGACCCCCTTTGGCATATATTTACCACCCGTCGCGGAAACCCTGATTCCAGAACCCTTTTCTCCATAAGCTATTCCGATCTCCGCCGCCATCGCCACCAAGTTTCGGAGGACCAGAATTCCTGTGCCGGCATCCTGCCGGGACGGGGAAGTGCCCCCGGATTCATCTCCATCGACGTTGCTTCCTCCCTCCATGATGCGGGAGTAGTTCCTCCTCGGGGCTGAGGTTTCTACCAGTAGCTATGTGGTCAATTCTCTCTCCCATGATGTGATCTTCGTTGTGATCATAGGCTATGTTAATCTAGGGTGATCCCATGATATTTCCCCTTCCTCTATGTATTGGATTGATGTACTCACTTGTCTTTATCTAGTATAATCCCCGAGACCAAGGTGACAGCGGTCTATTGGACATGGATTAGAAGAATATTTTCATGAGTGATTTCCTCTTTTGTGTGTTGATTGAAGATTGAGAGTCTCTTGGTGCTTGTCTTTGACTATCCTTGAGATATGCTGTGGTGATTGTGATACTCTCTTTGGATGGCCGAGGTGACATTGGGAAATCCATAGGTTGAGAACTACGAACTTAGAGGTGTGCTTTTGTAGCCCTACATAATTCTCGTCCTCTCTTGACCACAAAGGAATGACCTCCGAGTGCGTCTCCATTATGGGAAATATCATGTGATTCGATTATGTTAATGTTGTTGGGAGTTGCCACTAGTGAAAGTATGATCCCTAGGCCTTGTTTCCACCATTGCAATACCATTTGTGCTCACGTTTACCACTTGTTTGCTTGCTGCACTTTTTATTACAGATTTATATTACTTTGCTTTGCCACTCCTATCATCCATATTTTACCATCTCTTCGCCGAACTAGTGCACCTATACATCTGACAAGTGTATTAGGTGTGTTGGGGACACAAGAGACTTCTTGTATATTGATTGCAGGGTTGCTTGAAAGGGGTACGTTCAACCTCCACTTCCCTGAGTTCGATAAACCTTGGGTTACTCACTTAAGGGAAATTTGTTGTTGTCCTACAAACCTCTGCTCTTGGAGGCCCAACACTGTCTACAGGAATAGAAGCGTGTAGTAGACATCAATCGGTAGTGTACCGGGACCACCGGAAGGGTCCCGGGGGTCCACCGGGTGGGGCCACCCATCCCGGAGGGCCCCATGGGCCGTAGGGGGAGGGGGACCAGCCCATAGTGGGCTGGCGCACCCTCTTGGGCCTCCCCCTGCGCCTAGGGTTGGGAACCCTAGGTGTGGGGGCGCCACCCTTGCCTTGGGGGGCAAGCCTCCCCCCTGGCCGCCGCCCCCCTAGGAGATCCCATCTCCTAGGGCCGGCGCCCCCTGGCCCCTATATATAGTGCGGGGGAGAGATGGCAGCCGCACCCTTGCCCCTGGCGCCTCTCTGTCCCCCCCTCCCGTTACACATCTCCCTCCTCCCGCGGGTCCTTGGCGAAGCCCTGCAATTTTTCTGTTGCATCCACCACCACACCGTCATGCTGCTGGATCTCCATCAACCTCTCCTCCCCCCTTGCTGGATCAAGAAGGAGGAGACGTCACTGCACCGTACGTGTGTTGAACACGGATGACCCGTCCGTTCGGCGCTGGGATCATCGGTGATAGGGATCACGACGAGTACGACTCCATCATTCACGTTCTCTTGAATGCTTCCGCTCGCGATCTACAAAGGGTATGTAGATGCACTTCTTTATGCTCGTTGCTAGATGACTCCTTAGATTGATCTTGGTGAAGCGTAGGAAATTTTTTGAATTCTGCTACGTTCCCCAACAATAAAAGCATCTTTGCACTTATTCCACGAATCAATACTATTTCTAGGCAAAGAGGAAAACCAAGTTTTAGCACGATCTCTAAGTGAAAACGGAAATAACTTCAATTTAACAATATCGTTATCCGTATCCCTTTTCTTTTGCATATCACACAAATCAACAAAGTTGTTCAGATGGGTAGCGACATCTTCACTAGGAAGGCCGGAGAATTGATCTCTCATGACAAGATTCAACAAAGCAGCATTGATCTCACAAGATTCAGCATCGGTAAAAGGAGCAATCAGAGTGCTAATAAAATCATTGTTGTTGGTATTGGAAAAGTCACACAATTTGGTATTGTTCTGAGACATAGTGACAAGCAGGCAATCCAACACACACAAGCGAACAAGAAGCAAGCGAACGAAAAACATACGGCGGAAGAAGGGCGAATAAAACGGCAAGAGTGAAGTGGGGCAGAGGAAAACAAGAGGCAAATAAATGTAATGCGAAGGATAAGGGTTTGTGATAGGTACTTGGTATATGACTTTTGCGTAAGCCTCCCCGGCAACGGCGCCAGAAATTGGCTAGTTGACGGGGTGGCAAATCCTGACTTGACTTGGCGTGAGTCTCCCCGGCAACGGCGCCAGAAATTCTTCTTGCTACCTCTTGAGCTTGCGTTGTATTCCCTCAAAGAGGAAAGGGAGATGCAGCACAGTAGCGTAAGTATTTCCCTCAGTTTTTTAGAACCAAGGTATCAATCAAGTAGGAGACCGCGCGCGAGTCCCTCGCATCTGCACAAACAAATAAGAACTTCGCAGCCAACGTGATAAGGGGTTGTCAATCCCTTTACGGTCACTTACGAGAGTGAGATCTGATAGAGATGATAATTATATTTTTGGTATTTTTGGTTTAATAAAACATAAAATAAAAGCAAAAAAATTAATGTAGATGTAGATTGATATGTTGAGAATAGACCTGGGGGCAATAGTTTTCTCTAGTGGCTTCTCTCATGATAGCGGTATTCTACGGCGGGTAAACAAATTACTATTGAGCAATTGATAGAAAAGCGAATAATTATGAGACTATCTAGGCATGATCATTGTATATAGGCATCACGTCCGAGACAAGTAGACCGAAACGATTCCGAATCTACTACTATTACTCCACACATCGACCGCTATCCAGCATGCATCTAGTGTATTGAGTTAATACGAACAGAGTAACGCCTTAAGCAAGATGACATGATGTAGAGGGATAAACTCAAGCAATATGATGAAAACCCCATGTTTTTATCCTCGATGGCAACAATACAATACGTGCCTTGCTGCCCCTACTGTCACTGGGAAAGGACACCGCAAGATTGAACCCAAAGCCAAGCACTTCTCCCATTGCAATAACTATAGATCTAGTAGGCCAAACCAAACCAATAATTCGAAGAGACTTGCAAGGATATTATGAGCACACATAAAAAGTTCAGATAAGAACCAAATATCTTTCATAGATAACCTTGATCATAAACCACAATTCATCGGATCTCGACAAACACACCGCAAAAAGAGACTACATCGAATAGATCTTCTCGAAGACCGAGGAGAACTTTGTATTGAGATCCAGAGAGAGAGAAGAAGCCATCTAGATACTAGCTATGGACCCGAAGGTCTGTGGTAAACTACTCACAACTGATGGTGAGGGCGATGATGATGATGATGAAGGCCTCCGTGATGGAACCCCCTCCCGGAACAGGCTCCAAGATGGGATCTCCACGGGAACAGAAGCTGCGGCGATGGAATTAGGGTTTTCTCTCTGCGTATGGAGTTTCTGGGGTACGTAGGTATATATAGGAAGAAGGAGGGCACCGGGGGCCGTGTGGGCCAGCCTCGAGGCAGGGGGGCGCGCCCTGGGAAGGGGGCACGCCCCCACCCTCGAGGGCTGGCCCCTTGCCCCTGACTTGGTCCTGACGTTTCCCGAGCGTGATTTCCTCCAAAAATATCTCTCGTGAAGGTTTCATTCCGTTTGGACTCCGTTTGATATTCCTTTTCTGCAAAACCCTGAAATAGGAAAAAAACAGCAATCTGGACTGGGCCTTTGGGTTAGTAGGTTAGTCCCAAAAATGATATAAAAGTGAATGATAAAGCCCATTAAACATCCAAGACTTCATAAATAATAACATGGAACAATAGAAAATTATAGATACGTTGGAGACGTATCAGAATTCTAGGCTGGAAAAGGAGAAAACTCTGGAAACCTATTCTGCACAACTCCAAAAGCCCTGTAACTCAACAGAGCGCTGTTTCAGAAAATATAAAAAATATCTGGCGAAAGAAGTCCACGAGGGGGGCCACCGGCTATCCACGAGGGTGGGGGCGCGCCCCCTGCCTCGTGGGCCAGCCGAAAGGCCCCCGATGCCCATCTTCTCCTATATGATGTGTTTTGACCTGGAAAAAATCATAAGGAGGCTTTCGGGATCAGACGCCGCCGTCTCGAGGTGGAACCGAGGCGGAAACCAATCTAGGGCTCCGACAGAGTTGTTCTGCCGGGGATACTTCCCTCCGGGAGGGGGAAATCGTCACCGCCGTCATCAGCAACAACTCTCCCATCTTGGGGAGGGCTATCTTCATCAACATCTTCACCAGCACCATCTCCTCTCAAACCCTAGTTCATCTCTTGTATCCAATCTTTGTACCCAAACCTCAGATTGGTACCTCTGGGTTGCTAGTAGTGTTGATTACTCCTTGTAGTTGATGCTAGTATGTTGTCTCTCCTCTAGTGGTGTCATGTGAACGTCGACTACATGACACTTCACCATTATTTGGGCCTAGAGGAAGGCATTGGGAAGTAATAAGTAGATGATGGGTTGCTAGAGTGACAGAAGCTTAAACCCTAGTTTATGCGTTGCTTCGTAAGGGGCTGATTTGGATCCATATGTTTCAGGCTTGTTAGGTTTACCTTAATACTTCTTTTGTAGTTTGCGGATGCTTGCATTAGAGGTTAATCATAAGTGGGAGTCTTGTCCAAGTAAGGGCAGCACCCAAGCACCGGTCCACCCACATACCAAATTATCAAAGTACCGAACGCGAATCAGATGATCGTGATGAAAACTAGCTTGACGATAATTCCCATGTGTCCCCGGGAGCGCTTTCCTTTATATAAGAGTTTGTCCAGGCTTGTCCTTTGCTACAAAAATGATTGGGCCACCTTGCTGCACCTTATTTACTTTCACCTTTTGTCACTTGCTACCAGTTACCTTATCACAAAACTATCTGTTACCTATAATTTCAGTGCTTGCAGAAAATACCTTACTGAAAATTGCATATCATTTCCTTCTGCTCCTCGTTGGGTTCGACACTCTTACTTATCAAAAGGACTACGATAGACCCCCTACACTTGTGGGTCATCAAGAATCTTTTCTGGCGCCGTTGCCGGGGAGTGAAGCGCCTTTGGTAAGGAAAATTTTATATAGTGTGCTGAAATTTATTGTCACTTGTTACTATGGCTCAAAATCCTTTGAGGGGCTTGTTCGGGGTATCTTCACCCCGATCAGAAGAGCAAAGAGTTGCTCCTCAACCTATTGCACCTATTTAAAATGTTTGCTTTGAGATTCCTTCGGGTATGATTGAGAAACTGCTTGAAAATCCTTTTACAGGAGACGGAACACCGCATCCCGATTTACATCTAATCTATGTGGATGAAGTTTGTGGATTATTTAAGCTTGTAGGTATGCCCGAGGATGTTATAAAGAAGAAGGTCTTCCCTTTATCTTTGAAGGGAGATGCATTGACATGGTTTAGGCTATGCGATGATATGTGATCATGGAACTATAATCATCTGAAGTTGGAATTTCATTAGAAGTTCTACCCTATGCACCAGGTTCATCGTGATCGTAATTATATTTATAATTTCTGTCCTCACGAAGGAGAAAGAATCGCTCAAGCTTGGGGGAGGCTTAAGTCAATGTTATATTCATGCCCCAATCATGAGCTTTCAAGAAAGATGGTCATCCAAAAAATTTATGCTCGGCTTTCTCTCAATAATCGCACCATGCTCGATAATTCTTGTTCTGGCTCTTTTATGATGAAGACGGTTGAATTCAAATGGGATTTATTGGAAATAATTAAACGCAACTCCGAAGATTGGGATCTCGACGAAGGTAAGGAGTCAGGTATGACCCCTAATTTTGATTGTGTTAAAGCTTTTATGGACACCGATGTTTTCCGTGAGTTTAGCACTAAATATGGACATGACTCTGAGATAGTAGCTTCTTTCTGTGAATCCTTTGCTACTCATGTTGATCTCCCCAGGGAGAAGTGGTTTAAATATCATCCCCCTATTTAAGTAAAAGTAGTTGAACCTATTAAAGTTGAAGAAAAGACTATCACTTATAATATTGATCCTGTCATTCCTACTGCTTATATCGAGAAACCACCTTTCCCTGTTAGGATAAAGGATCATGCTCAGGCTTCAACTGTAGTTCGTAAGAGTAATACTAGAGAACCTACACCCTCTGAGCAAATTAAAGTTGAACCTAGTGTTGCTATGGTTAAAGATCTCTTGGTAGAAGATTTAGATGGACATGTTATTTATCTCCAAGAGGAGTCTACTAGAATAGCCAAACCCAATGCTAGGAATAGACATAAACCTATTGTAGGCTTGCCTGTCATCTCTGTTAAGATAGGAGATCATTGCTATCATGGTTTATGCGACGTAGGTGCTAGTGCGAGTATCATCCCTCTTGATTTATATAACGAAATTATGCATGATATTGCACCTGTTGAGTTAGAGGGGATTGATGTTACTATTAAGCTTGCTAATAGAGATACTATTTCACCAGTTGGGATTGTTAGAGATATTGAAGTCTTGTGTGGGAAGGTTAAATACCCTGCTGATTTTCTTGTTCTTAGTTCCCCACAAGATGAATTCTGTCCCATTATATTTGGTAGGCCCTTCTTGAATACTGTTAATGCCAATATAGACTGCGTAAAAGATATTGTCACTGTTGGATTACGGGATATGTCTCATGCTTTTAACTTTGCTAAATTCCGTAGACAACCCCTTGAAAAGGCACCAACCAGTAAGGATGAAATTATTGGTCTTGCTTCTATTGCCGTGCCACCTAATGATCCTTTAGAACAATACTTGCTAGACCATGAAAATGATATGCATATGAATGAGAGAAGTGAGATAGATGAAATATTCCTTAGACAGGGACCCGTATTGAAAAACAACATGCATGTTGAAATCCTAGGGGATTCTCCTCCACCCAAGGGTGATCCTGTGTTTGAACTTAAACCTTTACTAGATAAACTTAAGTATGTTTATCTTGATGAAAAGAAGATATATCCTGTTATTACTAGTGCTAACCTTTCAGAGCAGGAAGAAGAAAAATTATTGAAAACTCTGTAGAAGCATCATGCTGCTATTGGATATACTCTGGATGATCTCAAGGGCATTAGTCCCACTATATGCCAACACAAGATAAAATTGGAAGAAAATGCTAAACCGGTTATTGATCATGAGCGACAGTTAAATCCTAAGATGAAAGAAGTGGTAAGAAAGGAAATACTAAAGCTTCTAGAGACAGGTATTATCTATCCAGTTGCTGATAGCCAGTGGGTAAGTCCTGTCCATTGTGTCCCTAAGAAAGGAGGTATGACTGTCGTTCCTAATGATAAAGATGAATTGATCTCGCAAAGAATAGTCACATGTTATAGGATGGTAATTGATTTCCGTAAGTTAAATAAAGCTACTAAGAAAGATCATTACCCCTTGCCATTTATTGATCAAATGCTAGAAAGGTTATCCAAACATACTCATTTCTGCTTTCTAGATGGTTATTCTGGTTTCTCTCAAATACTTGTACCAAAAGGGGATCAAGAAAAGACCACTTTTACTTGTCCTTTCGGTACCTTTGCTTATAGACGTATGCCTTTTGGTTTATGTAATGCACCTGCTACCTATCAAAGATGCACGATGGCTATATTCTCTGATTTTTGTGAAAAGATTGTTGAGGTTTTCATGGATGATTTCTCCGTTTACGAAACTTCTTTTCCTGATTGCTTAAGCAACCTTGATCGAGTTTTGCAGAGATGTGAAGACACTAATCTTATCTTGAATTGGGAGAAGTGCCACTTTATGGTTAATGAAGGCATTGTCTTGGGACATAAAATTTCTGAAAGCGGTATTGAAGTTGACAAAGCTAAAGTTGATGCTATTGAAAAGATGCCATGCCCTAAGGACATCAAAGGTATATGAAGTTTCCTTGGTCATGCCGGGTTTTATAGGAGGTTCATTAAGGACTTCTCCAAAATCTCGAGGCCTCTGACTAATCTCTTGCAAAAAGATATTCCTTTTGTCTTTGATGATGATTGTCTAGAAGCATTTGAAATACTTAAGAAAGCATTGATCTCTGCACCTATTGTCCAGCCTCCTGACTGAAATTTACCCTTTGAGATTATGTGTGATGCTAGTGATTATGCTGTAGGAGCT
Organism: Secale cereale; assembly: GCA_902687465.1. Lineage (NCBI taxonomy): Eukaryota > Viridiplantae > Streptophyta > Magnoliopsida > Poales > Poaceae > Secale > Secale cereale. The sequence goes on along the minus strand of LR738710.1, from coordinate 832,105,955 downwards.
GTTCTAGGGCAAAGAGTTGATAAGAAATTGAATGTTATCCAGTATGCTAGTAAAACTCTAGATAGTGCCCAAAGAAATTATGCTACTACCGAGAAAGAATTTTTAGCATTTGTATTTGCTTGTGATAAGTTTAGACCCTACATTGTTGATTCTAAAGTAACTATTCACACTCATCATGCTGCTATCAAATACCTTATGGAAAAGAAAGATGCTAAGCCTAGACTTATTAGATGGGTTCTCTTGCTGCAAGAATTTGACTTGCATATTATTGATAGAAAGGGAGCTGAGAACCCCGTAGCAGATAACTTGTCTAGGTTAGAGAATATACTTGATGACCCACAACCTATTGATGATAGCTTTCCTGATGAACAATTAGCTATCATAAATACTTCTCGTACTGATCCATGGTATGCTGATTATGCTAATTACATTGTTGCTAAGTTTATACCTCCTAGCTTCACATACCAGCAAAAGAAAAAGTTCTTCTATGATTTGAGACATTACTTCTGGGATGACCCACATCTTTATAACGAAGGAGTAGATGGTATCATTAGACGTTGTGTACCTGAGCATGAACAGGAACAGATCCTACGCAAATGCCACTCCGAAGCTTATGGAGGACACCATGCGGGAGATAGAACAGCACATAAGGTATTGCAATCCAGTTTTTATCGGCCTACTCTCTTCAAGGATGCCCGTAAGTTTGTCTTATCTTGTGATGAATGTCAAAGAATTAGTAATATCAGTAGACGTCAAGAAATGCCTATGAATTATTCACTTGTTATTGAACCATTTGATGTTTGTGGCTTGGATTATATGGGACCGTTTCCTGCCTCTAATGGGTATACACATATTCTAGTTGCTGTTGATTACGTTACTAAGTGGGTAGAAGCTATTCCAACTAGTAGTGCTGATCACAACAACTCTATTAAGATGCTCAAAGAAGTTATTTTTCCGAGGTTTGGAGTCCCTAGATATCTAATGACTGATGATGGTTCACACTTTATTCATGTTGCTTTCCGTAAGATGCGTGCAAAGTATGATGTCAACCATAGAATTGCATCCCCTTATCACCCACAGACTAGTGGTCAAGTTAAACTAAGTAATAGTGAGTTGAAACTAATTTTGCAAAAGACAGTTAATAGGTCTAGAAAGAATTGGTCCAAGAAACTTGATGATGCATTATGGGCCTATAGAACTGCATACAAAAATCCTATGGGTATGTCTCCATATAAGATGGTATATGGAAAAGCTTGTCACTTACCTCTTGAGCTAGAACATAAGGCATATTGGGCTATTAAAGAGCTCAATTATGATTTCAAACTTGCTGGTGAGAAGAGGTTATTTGACATTAGCTGTCTCGATGAATGGAGAACCCATGCCTATGAGAGTGCCAAACTGTTTAAAGAAAAAGTTAAAAGATGGCATGACAAAAGGATACAAAAGCGTGAGTTTAATGTAGGTGATTATGTCTTGCTATACAACTCTCGTTTAAGATTTTTTGCAGGAAAACTTCTCTCCAAGTGGGAAGGACCTTACGTTATCGACGAGGTCTATCGTTCCGGTGCCATAAAAATCAACAACTACGAAGGCACAAATCCGAAGGTGGTGAATGGTCAAAGAATCAAACATTATATCTCAGGTAATCCTATAAATGTTGAAACCAACATTATTGAAACCGTAACCCAGAACGATTCAGCCTCCGAAAAGGAAGAGGTATGTGATACGGTAAGTAAACCAACTCCAAAACAGTTCTAAAGGCAATTTTTCTCCGTTTTGGAATTTTTAGAAAAATAGAAAAATAAACCGCAGTCCGGAAGAGACACGAGGCGTCCACGAGGGTGGAGGGCGTGCCCCCTGCCTCGTGGGCACCCCGTGTGTCCCCCAGACTCCGTTTTCTTGTGGGTTACTCCTTTTGGTCAGTAAAAAATCATTATATATACTCCTGAAGGTTTTGACCTCTGTATCACGCAAAAATCATCTGTTCTTGTTTAGAGTTGTTTTCTGCTAGGGTTTGCGAAGCCAGGCATCATGTCATCTCCCTCCTCCAACAACGAAGGCAACGCTGCTTGGCTAATGAAGATAGATCTGAAGAGGGAAGGACCCCAGGAGATCCACAAGGAGAAGAAGATCAAGATGGAGGTGGAAGATCCGACTCCGGCACAAGGAGAAGACACCCCTAAACCTCTTCCTAACCTCTTTACCTCAACTGAGATTGAAGCTTTTAGGATGATTGAGTTGGCTCAAATTCGGAACAAGCATCTCACAAGTGAAAATATTTTGTTGAAGGATTACATAGCTGCTCTCAAAGGTATTATCCGCAAGCTGGAAGATCTCCTACGCTCGATATATGAGGATCCACCGTCACTACTTGCAACTCCATCTTCACCACCTCCGGAGAAGGAGACATAATCATATGGGTATGGGCACTCCCCTTGGCAACTGACAAGCTTGGGGGAGTGACCCCGTTATTGTATCACCATCACTCCTATCTTGACCATTTTACTTAGTTCGATCCTTTTGGTAGTATCTTGATCTAGTAGAATAAAGTTAGCATGATCTAGTTGTGAGCTTTTGCTTTATGATCTTTACCCTTTGTAATCGAGTCCGTGAGCTATATAATAAAGATTAGTGCTGAGTCAAGGGCTTGATTTCCTCACTTGGGTCATGATAAAAAGAAAGAAAAGATAAAGTGTATCAAAGAGATCATATCGATCTTATGGGAAGTAATGACTTCACATACAAGAGTATGATAAATAAAAGTTGTTGGGAGTTGACAAACATAGTTTTGGTCATCGTTGCAATTAATAGGAAGTAATAAAAGAAGAGAGGCTTCACATACAAATATACTATCTTGGACATCTTTTATGATTGTGAGCACTCATTAAAATATGACATGCTAAAGAGTTGATGTTGGACAAGGAAGACAACATAATGAGTTATGTCTTCTTATATCCAAAATAAAGTATAATGTCATGGATCATCCAACATGTTGATCTTGCCTTTCCCCCTCATGCTAGCCAAAACCCCTCGCACCAAGTAGAGATACTACTTGTGCTTCCGTACATCCTTAAACCCAGTTTTGCCATGAGAGTCCACCATACCTACCTATGGATTGAGAAAGATCCTTCCAAGTAAGTTGTCATGTTGCAAACTCGCTAAAATATGTATGATTTATTAGTGTGGGAGAAATTAGCTTTATACGATCTTGTGATGTGGAAGTAATAAAAGCGACGGACTGCATAATAAAGGTCCTTATCACAAGTGGCAATATAAAGTGAAGTTCTTCTATGCTAAGACTTTATGCATCCAACCATAAAAACACATGACAACCTCTGCTTCCCTCTGTGAAGGGCTTATCTATTATTCTTGCCTTATAAGTGTCAAGGTGAAATCCACCTTTCCTTTTTACATTTTATCCTTTGGCAAGCACATTGTGTTGGAAAGATCCTGACATATATACCCACTTGGATGTAAGTTTTCATGATCTATTACCGTTGACATTACCCTTGAGGTAAAAGGTTGGGAGGCAACACCATAAGCCCCTATCTTTCTCTGTGTCCGATTAAAACTCCATAAACATAAGTATTGCGTGAGTGTGAGCAATTGTGAAAGACTATATGATAGTTGAGTATGTAGGCTTGCTGAAAAGCTCTTATATTGACTCTTTCTGATGTTACAATAAATTGCAATTGCTTCAATGACCGAGATCAAAGTTTGTTAGTTTCCAATGAAGTTTATGATTCATACTTGATATTGTGGATGATTTGTTACTTTAGCATAAGAATCATATAACTGTATTCATACAAGTTGTTGTTTGTGACGCCCCCGATTTGACCGTACACTAATGATGCACGCAAACGTGTACGACCAAGATCAGGGACTCACTGGAAGATATCACAACACAACTCTAGACACAAATTAAAATAATACAAGCTTTATATTACAAGCCAGGGGCCTCGAGGGCTCGAATACATAAGCTCCAATACACAAGAGTCAGCAGAAGCAACAATATCTAAGTACAGACATAAGTTAAACAAGTTTGCCTTAAGAAGGCTAGCACAAAAGAAACATGATCGAAAAGGCAAGGCCTCCTGCCTGTGACCTCCTAACTACTCCTGGTCGTCAGCTGTCTCCACGTAGTAGTAGGCTTTGTCGGGGTAGTAGCAGTCGTCAAGGGTGGCTTCTGGCTCCTGGACTCCGCCATCTGGTTGCATCAACCAGAAAGAAGAAAGAAGGGGGAAAAGGGGGAGCAAAGTAACCGTGAGTACTCATCCAAAGTACTCGCAAGCAAGGATCTACACTACATATGCATCGGTATCAATGAAAAGGGTAGTATATGTGGACTAAGCTGCAGAATGCCAGAATAAGAGGGGGAGAAGCTAGTCCTATCGAAGACTAGCATCTTCTAGAAAGCACCGTCTTGCAGCAAGAGGGGGAAGTAGAGCAGTGTAACATAAGTCATATTTATGTTGTTGTTCCAACGCTCCGGGATCCTTTCTCGACTCCCGAAGCAACATATCCAAACAATGCCTCAGCATCCAGTTCTAGTTGTAGCGATCGGGATACAACTCCAAGTGTCCGTTACCGTAGGACAGGCTATCGATAGATGTTTTCTTCCCTGCAGGGGTGCACCAACTTACCCATCACACTTGCTTAACTCCGGCCGGACACACCATCAGGTCATGCCTGCCCTCGGCCAAACAATACGCCGCCACCCGGCCTAGGCTTAATAGAGAGGTCATGCACGCCGGACTAAACCCTATGCCCCCAGGGGTCATGGGCCAATCGCCCCAGGAACTCCTGCACGTTGCGTACGCGGCCGGTGAGCAGACCTAGCAACCTCCTTTAAAAAGGTAGGAGCCTAACCAGTCCAACCCGGCGCGCGCCGCTCAGTCACAATGACGTTAGTTAAGATTCGGCTGATGCATACGACGCAGAACGCCCATACTATGCCCACGTGATGGTTAGCGCTATCAGGACAGAGGCCCCTTGGATTAAATATCCAAACCGTTTAGTGTCTTGGGAACGCGCGGTAACGAGCAGAGACTCACGATCATGTGACCCCATCGCTCCATCTCGAGGACTTGCGGCAAGGGCGAGTGCCCGGCCAAGCATCGTATTTATCTTGCGGGCACCTTCCAGGTCAACCCGACTACACATCACTCGCAATTAAGCTCGTGCGGGTACCCCTCAGGGTCGACCCGTCTTTAGTAACCAGGTTCAGTGTAAAGTCATAGTAACCATAGTAACTGTGTGTCTGACACCAAAGGAAAACCTGAGGACATCACCCTCGATGGAATTCCACCTGATGTTTATCGTCAAGGTGAATGAAAGAGGAGTCACCCTCGAGGTCCACTCTTGAGGAGTTGCATGACAGTGTCGTTATCGGGAGTGGAGAAAGAGGAATCACCCTCGATGACCACAACCGATGAACTAACCTACAAGGTTAACATCAGAAGTGCTGATGAGGTCTCACCCTCGGCACTCGATAGTAACCAAGTAGTGTCGAGCAACTAAGGGGAAAGTGATGTGCGGTGCCGGGTCCTGGTCTTCGATCCCGTTGATCGGGTCTTCTGATAATCCAGCGGGGCAGTCGGGACATGGTAGGGGGGCACTGGTGGATCTCTAACCAGCCTATACTAAGTAGTTTAGTATAAACATGTAAGGTATGAAAGTAGTATCAACAACAGGCTATGCATTAGAATAGGATCATACAAAAAGCAGTAGCAGTTCTAATGCAAGCATAAGAGAGAAGAGAATGGGCGATATCGGAATGATCAAAGGGGGTTGGCTTGCCTGGTTGCTCAGACGAGAAGGAGGGGTCGTCGTCGATGCAGTCGATCACCGAGGTAGCATCAGTCTCGCGGTCTACCGGAGAGGAGGGGGGAGAAACAATAAATACAAAGCATACAGATGCAACAAAGAAGCACAACAAGTCAACACGCGGTGCTAGGGTGTTCTAACGCGGTGCTACATGGTACTCGCGAAGAGGGATAACATCCGGGAATGTTTTCCCAATGTTAGGCATTTCCAGACAAGCGAACCGAAGGTGGATTGTTCCATGTTCGGTATGATAGAGATGTGTGGCGGACGAACAGACCGCATATTCAAATTCGTCTCGTTGTTTTGAGCAACTTTTGTATATAAAACTTTTTCATCCGAGTTACGGTTTATTTTGAATGATTTTTCGAAGTTTTAATTGATTTTCTATATTTACTGAATTCTTTAATTCGAAAATAAAACAGCAAAATACTTTTGTCACCTAGTGCTATTCTAGCCGTAGTGTATGACAGTGGGACCACTGTGGTTAGGTTGACCCAGTCAAATGTTGACTAGTCAACGTATGAACAGTGTAGGGACACATGTCATTGACTTAGACTTTTCTGAAATTTTATTTTTCTTTAAACTAACCATGGGTCCACATGTCATCCACTATTGGACTAATTAATTAGTACTACTAATTAAACTAACTAACAAAACAAGTCCCTAAACTAGTATTTGGACCGGCCACATACACAGAACACACACTCACGCACACACACACACTACGCACACATCTAGCAGCAACATCATACATAGCAGCAGCTCCTAGAGGCAGCAGCTTGCGAGCAAGGCAGCAGTAGAGCAACGGCACCATGGGGCTGCGGCAGCTAAGCAGCAGCAGTGGCAACGCAGTAGCACGGCAGCACAACAGCGGCATGAGGCGCGGCAGCAAAAGCAGCAGTATGGGCAGTCGAGCGAGCGGCGTGACGGGCGCGTGCGGCCGGCGCGCGGCCAGGGGATGTCTTGGGTGCGCGGGCATGGCAGGGAGGAGCTCAGGTGGCAAGCTGGGCGTGGTGAGCGCGGCCAAAGGCGAGCGGGCACACGGAGCTCTGGGCAAACTCAAGGACGGTGGCTACAGCACAATTTCTAAGGGGGGGAGGGGAATTGGATGAGGGCCTCACTGCGGTTCTCGATGACGTGCTCGGAAGGTCGGGGGAGTGCCGAGGGAGGAGATCCGGGGCGGGGCAGCGGCGGCTGGACGCGGGGAAGACGCCTGATGGCGAGCACTCGGGGTGTTCCGGCTCGGGCTCCTCGGTGTAGACGAAGGAGACGACCGCGGGCAGCCTCCTAGACTTGATGGTTCGGCACGGGGAGGCACGTGGCCACGGGATCGACGCGGCGACGGCGACGTTGCGCTCTGTGCAGGAAGAGGAAAACGAGCGAGGGGGAGGGGATTGAGGGCTAGGGTTCACCGGGGGATCGGGGGCTCGACCTTATACTGCAAGGGGACCGGGGGATGGCCGGCACGCGCCATGGCGCGGCCATGGCCGGTCGGATGGCCGCCACGATCCTCTGCCTCCCTGTAGCAGGAGGTTGGGGGTGAGTGGGGGGTGTGGGCTGGGCCTAATTCACTAATGCACTAGGCCTAGAATCAATAGTCCTTCTTTGTTTTACCCTTTCCATACTGTTTTCAATTTTCCTACTGATTTCAATTTAGTTTGCCCACTAAATAAACTTTGCTATATATGTAACTTGCACGTAAAAGCTATGCAATAATCTAAGACCACACTCAAGGTTTTACATCATTCTGAAATGTATAGATATTTATTTATTTTTAAGAGGCCAAAATAATTGTTGTTGGACTATTATTAATTTTCTAGGAATTTATCTACGATGCAAATGATGTTTGTTTCTACATGAATATTCCTTAGTGAATATTTACAACCCAGCGAACATTTTAATTTTACCGCTAGAAGAAATAATAATTCCACTTGCAATTTAAATTCGAATTTGACTTTGATTCATCAAGTGGCAAATTGGCTTAATAAAACATGATGACATGGCACATTAGGGTGAAGTTATTGTAGCTTGATTATCGGGGCGTTACAAATCTCCTCCACTACAAGAAATCTCATCCCGAGATTTAAGATGGGGAGTAATTAAGGGGAAGTTCTGGTTACGAAATTCTAACGAATCTTCTCGATCTTGGTTGCCCTCCTCGAAGAGGTCGATCCATTACATTCACGTCTTCATTGTCTCTACTTCAGGTCATCATAATGAAGTCGGCATCCTTCCTTCGAGAACTCCATCGTACTTATGAAAGAATAAAGGGTGGGTATTCCGGAAGAACGGACCTCTACAAGGTTGCCTATCTGGTCGATAACATCGGGGAAGGTGGCGGAAGGTAACTCTCGATTTGAAACTTAAGAAAATATCGAGAGCAAAATAAGGAGGTATCATGGGGAGTTTCGAGCGGACAGGCAATTGTTTGATGCCTGAAACAGGGCATGAAAGGGGCTCAAAGTAATGAGAATAAGCATTGTATCTAAAACCAAAATTGATGATCTCTCGAAAGGTGGATCGTGAATTACCTATGAGACCACACGCGAGGAATAGCTAAGGAACAGGGGGTGTACAGGAGATTCAGTTTTCGATCCTGAGGAACTGTGGGTTATGGGCCCACCATGTGGATTGAAAGTAGGAAGGGTGGTGACATCTTGCACAGTCATGAAAGCAAGCATGTCAGAGGATAGCCTGCCAGTTATGTCGGTAACAATGTCGGTACAAAGGGTGGGGGACGATGAGATCCATTTTCTCGCTTGTTTAAACAAGGCGGACCAATAGGCAAGGTTCTCGTCCACCAAAGGTTACTGGAATGTTAACAACAATAGCAACGAGGTCTTACTACAGAGGCGTACACCGAGGTGTTTACATAAGCAGAAAATTATTACTGCTTAGATTATATGTAGATCAAAGAAAGGTTAAACAAACAAATGGAAAGGAAAATTGTGATTACACACAATTATTAGGAGTATATCCTTCCCATGGACAAGCAGAAATGGCATACAGGGTAGGAGAGCGAGTACCCAACCATTCAGATAAAGAGGCAAGGATTAATCAAGATGTTACCCATACAACGGTGTTTGGATAACTGACCAAGAAACATTTAGCATCGCGCCTCCAATGTTCTTATTGATGATCGGGGTATCTTAGTCATGCTTCAGGATACAATGATATGGTGTTTCAAGCAAGGGTCAGACTTTGGATACACAAATGATCCATCAGAAGCAACTTATAGAATAAGTCTTACAACTTCCTCCTGGAAGAATGGCTATCCTTGCAAAAGAAATTATGATGATGGGTCCTCCAGCCCAGGGTGCTAGGCATGACATCATATTACCGGGTCATCAAAGGGCCAACATTATAACTACTGGAAAGTTGTCCCAACCATCATATCTGATCGAGATTCAGATCTGATTGGTGTCATGATACCTCAGACTCGGGATGTTCGAGAAGAAAAGGTGCAACAAAAATCGACGAAATGACATTGCAAGATTCTTGGGAAATGAACTATGGGAGCGGGTTCCCGAAACAATAGTTCATCATTAAACCAAAGAGAGGATGAGGAGGTGGCTGATGGGCTCAGCGTCAATTTACCGAGAATTCCAAACGGATGGATTTCCACAATAATGTGAACAAGAAGATGACACTTGTCAATTCAAATGATATAATGTTGTATGCTCGAGGAAAACATACACCATTAATCATTAGTTGAAAGGTGTGCCCGAAATATGACCTTAGGCAGCAAGATCAATGTTAGAGTGATGATTCATTAACCAACAGTCTAAGAACGAACTGTCGATCGTTAACTTCAAAGCAATAGGGTTGCTAGAAGTACACCACTCAAGCAGCATCGCTAGCATATTGGTATCCCGGTTAAAAACAACACGGGGACCAAGGAAGAATGGTGATGGTGAGAAGTATCATCATTCCGAGAATTTCTAAGAGGTGGAGCAATCCCCACAACATTCTCGACATAAAAGACAGTAATACTTCAATGCAGAACACAACACTAGCTGGAGAGCAAGTTGTATTCATAATGTGGACAAGTCCGCGATGAAAGGAAGTCAAGGGTGTTGCCGATGATAATAAAAATCATCAAGGGCAAGGAGGGTATTTCTCATCATGAACACAACTGACATCTCGGAAGAAGTCAAAGTGTTGAAGGTGATTCGACACATTTGCCGGGAGGTTTCAAGAGGATGCAATCAAAGAACAATGGCAACAAGCAAGGAAATGACGAAGTGGCAAGTTATAGGTTCAATATATAAGATGCAGGCTTGGAACCAAAGTTGCCTTTCAAGACAAGCAACATGATGTTGAAAGCTCGACGTAAGTCGTGCTCACACACTGAAGAAATCATGCACTAGAGAAGGACAAGGTAGCACAGTTAAAGATAGCAAGACCAGGATGCAGCCGATAGTCTAGGAATGACCAGATTGAGTTCAGAATTTCCCAGTAAAATAATAGGGTTATTTGGTTTGTAATGCAGAATAATTTGACTAGTCGGTGTCCTCGGTTGACAACAACCCAGGACCCGTAGAGTGATTACAAGAAGGAAATACATTACTTCAACAAAGTTAGTAAGATGTGTTGCAATGGCAAGACATCTTCGAGATACCAGGGGGTAGTACTCGAAGGTAGAACATGATAGCAGTAGAACCGGGTCATTGACCTATGACAGTAGATACTTTAACCTTGCCAGAATAGACGAGGCACGGGAATGAATTCCCATCAGATATATCCGATCAGGACAGCATGGTCGGAACCATAACTGTAAGGAATCAATTCAAGAATACCGAAGAAATCATACAGCTGGATAATCATTTTTCAAGAAGCTTCCGAGACGGTCTACATCATTTTCATGGGCATGAACACAAAGTTCAAGGTCGACTCCCACTTCTTTAATGCGTATCATTTCATTCACCTCTCGCTTTGATAAAACTGTAGTGTTGGAATTTTATTTGGTAGAACACCGGAAGAGTATGACTTGTGAAAACTTTTGGGTTCTCACGGATTAGGGGAAGGCATAGGTTCAACCCGTCGGACATCTTCATAACATATACCACAAGTTTCAAAAGTAAATATCATCAGCTCAAAAGTAGAGCATGTTTGTCAAAGCAGAGGATACAATTTACCAATGGCATTATGTATCAGGGGAAGAACTCACAAGGTGTTTGAATATGAAGGACATTGTCGGATAACAATCCAACAATGGATCGAGCGATCCACAACGGAGCTGATGTGAGTATCGGTACTCACTCAGAGGAAGAAAGAATGTAGAGGCATCAGATTCAAAAATCACCTTATTGGCCTGATGCTTAAATAGAAAGAAATTATGGTTTCCAAAACGAAGGATTAGAAACAGACGCTCTAATCAAGGATGGATAAGTTGAAAACACTTAGTTGGACAATCAATAAAGGTTTGAATTGCCGAGAACCAACTCATGTCCGGAATGACGTCTGAGCCGGAAAGATAATTTTAAAAAGGATAACCTGATGACTGCGTGCACACGCACACATTGAATCAATAGGCTCAAAATGGCTAAGACAAGGGATGTTAACGAAGACTACTAGTCATATGGAATTAACCATAATGCAAGCAGGCAATAATTTCAAGAGTAACAGGCCACGGAGGATTTTTGAAAGATCGAAAAGTATTCAGAAGAATTTTGTGAGAAACATGAACAATTGAGAAGAACGGATCCCCGATAAATGTGAGGAAATAAACCTAAGGGATTTCATGCGAAATAAATCTGCAAGACAGTAAACTCAAAGGATTCTCGGGACAACGGATATTTTGAGGCATCTTGTAACAACAAGAGCGATGAGGAATGATCATGAGAATGACAAATGCACACATATATCCGTAGGGATATATCGGCGGCAGTGAATTGCAAAGGCGATGAGCATAAAGGTCTTGGGAAAATATCGAGGGCTATCCTCAGAATTTTCTGGCGAAGCAGGTGATCTTCCGGAATGAGGGCTCTCCGGGAGAAATAGTTACGAGAACCTAGAGTCAGAGTTAGTAAAAACTTTTAACCCGAATAGAAGAGAGATCAGAGTCCCAGAGTATAGACGAGGAGTAAAAGATCCAAATACCACCCAATGGCAACGTGGGCCTATAAGCCGCACAACCATGTTAGTAAAATTTTGCAATGACTAGACTCAACTTCGGCCAAGGAGTTAGAAAGGGGGATCCTACATGCAGTCGGCTCTGATATCAACTTGTGACGCCCCCAATTTGACCGTACACTAATGATGCACGCAAACGTGTACGACCAAGATCAAAGACTCACTAGAAGATATCACAACACAACTCTAGACACAAATTAAAATAATACAAGCTTTATATTACAAGCCAGGGGCCTCGAGGGCTCGAATACATAAGCTCGAATACACAAGAGTCAGCGGAAGCAACAATATCTGAGTACAGACATAAGTTAAACAAGTTTGCCTTAAGAAGGCTAGCACAAAAGCAAAATGATCGAAAAGGCAAGGCCTCCTGCCTGGGACCTCCTAACTACTCCTGGTCGTCAGCTATCTCCACGTAGTAGTAGGCTCTGTCGGGGTAGTAGCAGTCGTCAAGGGTGGCTTCTGGCTCCTGGACTCCGCCATCTGGTTGCATCAACCAGAAAGAAGAAAGAAGGGGAAAAGGGGGAGCAAAGCAACCGTGAGTACTCATCCAAAGTACTCGCAAGCAAGGATCTACACTACATATGCATCGGTATCAATGAAAAGGGTAGTATCTGTGGACTAAGCTGCAGAATGCCAGAATAAAAGGGGGAGAAGCTAGTCCTATCGAAGACTAGCATCTTCTAGAAACCACCGTCTTGCAGCAAGAGGGGGAAGTAGAGTAGTGTAACATAATTCATATTTATGTTGTTGTTCCAACGCTCCGGGATCCTTTCTCGACTCCCGAAGCAACATATCCAAACAATGCCTCAGCATCCAGTTCTAGTTGTAGCGATCGGGATACAACTCCAAGTGTCTGTTACCGTAGGACAGGCTATCGATAGATGTTTTCTTCTCTGCAGGGGTGCACCAACTTACCCATCACACTTGCTTAACTCCGGCCGGACACACCATCAGGTCATGCCCGCCCTCGGCCAAACAATACGCCGCAACCCGACCTAGGCTTAATAGAGAGGTCATGCACGCCGGACTAAACCCTATGCCCCCAGGGGTCATGGGCCAATCGTCCCGGGAACTCTTGCACGTTGCGTACGCGGCCGGTGAGCAGACCTAGCAACCTCCTTTAAAAAGGTAGGAGCCTAACCAGTCAAACCCGGCGCGCGTCGCTCAGTCGCAATGACGTTAGTTAAGATTCGGTTGATGCATACGACGCAGAACGCCCATACTATGCCCACGTGATGGTTAGCGCTATCAGGCCAGAGGCCCCTTGGATTAAATATCCAAACTGTTTAGTGTCTTTGGAACGCGCGGTAACGAGCAGAGACTCACGATCATGTGACCCCATCGCCCCGTCTTGAGGACTTGCGGCAAGGGCGAGTGCCCGGCCACGCCTCGTATTTATCTCGCGGGCACCTTCCAGGTCAACCCGACTACACATCACTCGCAATTAAGCTCGTGCGGGTACCCCTCAGGGTTGACCCGTCTTTAGTAACCAGGTTCAGTGTAAAGTCATTGTAACCATAGTAACTGTGTGTCTGACACCAAAGGAAAACCTGAGGAAATCACCCTCGATGGAATTCCACCTGATGTTTATCGTCAAGGTGAATGAAAGAGGAGTCACCCTCGAGGTCCACTCTTGAGGAGTTGCATGACAGTGTCGTTATCGGGAGTGGAGAAAGAGGAATCACCCTCGATGACCACAACCGATGAACTAACCTACAAGGTTAACATCAGAAGTGCTGATGAGGTCTCACCCTCGGCACTCGATAGTAACCAAGTAGTGTCGAGCAACTAAGGGGAAAGTGATGTGCGGTGCCGGGTCCTGGTCTTCGATCCCGTTAATCGGGTCTTCTGATAATCCAGCGGGGCAGTCGGGACAAGGTAGGGGGTCACTGGTGGATCTCTAACCAGCCTATACTAAGCAGTTTAGTATAAACATGTAAGGTATGAAAGCAGTATCAACAACAGGCTATGCATCAGAATAGGATCATACAAAAAGCAGTAGAAGTTCTAATGCAAGCATAAGAGATAAGAGAATGGGCGATATCGGAATGATCAAAGGGGGTTGGCTTGCCTGGTTGCTCACACGAGAAGGAGGGGTCGTCGTCGATGCAGTCGATCACCGAGGTAGCATCAGTCTCGCGGTCTACCGGAGAGGAGGGGGAAGAAACAATAAATACAAAGCATACATATGGAACAAAGAAGCACGACAAGTCAACACGCGGTGCTAGGGTGTTCTAACGCGGTGCTACACGGTACTCGCGAAGAGGGATAACATCCGGGAATGTTTTCCCAATGTTAGGCATTTCTGGACAAGCGAACGAAGGGGGATTGTTCCATGTTCGATATGATAGAGGTGTGTGGCGGATGAACGGACCGCGTATTCAAATTCGTCTCGTCGTTCTGAGCAACTTTCATATATAAAACTTTTTCATCCGAGTTACGGTTTATTTTATATGATTTTTCGAAGTTTTAATTGATTTTCTATATTTACTGAATTCTTTAATTCGAAAATAAAACAGCAAAATACTTTTGTCACCTAGTGCTATTCTAGCCGTAGTGTATGACAGTGGGACCAGTGGGGTTAGGTTGACCCAGTCAAATGTTGACTAGTCAACGTATGAACAGTGTGGGGACACATGTCATTGACTTAGACTTTTCTGAAATTTTATTTTTCTTTAAACTAACCATGGGTCCACATGTCATCTACTATTGGACTAATTAACTAGTACTACTAATTAAACTAGGAAAGAGCTATCCTTCAGCCGGTTGATGCAGGTGGGAGCGTCCGCCGCTTGCATAACCGTCAGATCAATTCTGATCAAGCGGCCACACTGACCACAAATCAGCCTCGCGCGACTAGTCATTTTCTTGCAATAAGGGTCTTGTTTCTATAATTTTTTGCAACACGAGACTAGTTTCAGAAAGAAAGAGAAAACGATTCGGTGATGAAGTATTTTGTTTTGCAACTAGGGGATTATTTCAAAAGATTTCTGCAACATATCTTTTGTTTCGGAAAGAAAAGAAATGTTTCAGTTATGAAGTTTTTTTTCTACAACAAGGTTCTTATTTCAGAAACATAGCTCGAGTTGCAGCGCCGAAAAAGCGCCCGACGTTAGAGCGTGAGTGATCAGACATTGCACATGAGGCATGTTTCAAAAACATAGATCCGGTTGCAGAAAACGCCGAAGAAGCGCTGGCGTGAGAGGTCGTCCCGTCGTGCTGGATTGGAGCTAGCAGCTGCTCGCGGGGCAAAGACAGAGGAGGAGCAACAACTCTGGCCAGCACGGCAAGGACTAGTTCCCCAGCGCGCTGGCGGTAGCGATTTTGCGGTGGTAGGGGTTGGCGCTGCGCTGGGCGCAACTATGTCAGTATGGCGGACGGGGAAATCTGTTTCCGAAATTGAGCGGTCGTTGCAGAAAGTAAGAAAATGGTCGCGCACGCGATGGTCAGATCCGATGGCTCTCAGAGCGCTGATCCAACGGAGCTCCATGCGGCGGATGTTTCTAATACATCCGCCGGTCGACGCCTAGCGTCTCCCATTAAACTAACTAACTAAACTAGTCCCTAAACTAGTATTTGGGCCGGCCACATACACAGAACACACACTCACGCACACACACACTACGCACACATCCAGCGGCAACAGCATACATAGCAGCAGCTCCTAGGGGCAGCAGCTTCCGAGCAAGGCAGCAGTAGAGCAACGGCACCATGGGGCAGCGGTGGCAACGCAGCAGCACAGCAGCACAACAGCGGCAGCAAAAGCAGCAGTATGGGCAGCCGAGCGAGCGGCATGACGGGCGCGCGCGGCCGGCGCGCGGCCAGGGTTGTCTTGGGTGCGCGGGCACGGCAGGGAGGAGCCCAGGTCGCAAGCTGGGCGTGGTGAGCGCGGCCAGAGGCGAGCGGGCACGCGGAGCTCCGGGCAAACTCAAGGACAGCGGCTACAGCATAATTTCTAGGGGGGGGGGGAAGGGAATTGGATGATGGCCTCACTGCGGTTCTCGATGACGTGCTCGGAAGGTCGGGGGCAGCGCCGAGGGAGAAGATCCGGGGCGGGGCAGCGGCGGCTGGACGCGGGGAAGATGCCTGATGGCGAGCACTCGGGGCGTTCCGGCTCGGGCTCCTCGGTGTAGACAAAGGAGACGACCGCGGGCAGCCTCCTAGACTTGATGGTTCGGCGCGGGGAGGCACGTGGCCGCGGGATCGACGCGGTGACGGCGACGTGATACGTCCAAAACGTATCTATAATTTCTGCTTGCTCCATGCCTCTTTTGTGTGATATTGCTATGATATTTCTACACTTCCATACACTTTTGATCATATTTGGACTAACCTATTAACTCAGTGCACCCCAGTGCCAGTTTCTGTTTTCTGCTGTTTTTGTATTTCAGATTTTCCCATTACTTAAATTGCCAGAAAAATTCCGGGAAAAATATATAAAAAATCAGCGTTCCGGAAGCTTCCATGCGGCCAAAGTAGGGCCAGAGGGGGGCCACCAGGGCTCCAGGCGACCAGAGGGGGCGGCCCCCCTCCTGGCCGCGCCGCCAGGGCGCCTGGGCCCCCCTTGGCTCTTCTGACGCCCCCCTTTGGCATATATTTACACCGCGACCAGAAACCCTCGAAGACGGAACCCTTTTTCACGATCTCATCTCTGTTCCGCCGCCGCCGCGCTTCCAAGATCGGGAGCACCAGGAGAACTCTTCCCGGCACCCTGCCGGAGGGGAGGATCACCACCGGGAGCTTCTCCACCACCATGGACGCCTCCCGGATGAGTTGTGAGTAGTCCCCCTTGGACCATGGGTCCATGACCAGTAGCTATGTGATGTTCTCCTCCCCTCTCTGTTCTTCACCGATTAGACCTCGTGAGCTGCCCTACATGATCGAGGCACATATGTAATCCTTATGCTGTTGCTATGATGAGTTTGCTGGGATCCGATGGATTATGAGATTATGTTCAGATTGTGTGTGAGTAATATATTTGATTCACCTCTTTTATATTTATGTTCTTGAGTAATTCTTGCATGTTCTCTGTTGCTGTTTATTGCTTTGGCCAAGTAGTAGGTAGTAACTCCAAGAGGGAACGTTATGCTTGATTGTGGGTTCATGCCCCTCGATGACTAGCTTGAGTGACAGAAACATGAGTCTAGGGGATGTGCTGTTGCCACAAGGGGGAAAACAACGGTGCTTGTACTTGCGGGTGCAAGGATTGTTTACTTTACGCAAAGTTCTTTTAATGCAGTTGTTTGTTGCTTTGAGTTTACACTATGGGTGGGACTCGCAACTTAATACCAGCGAGATGTTCTGGATAGATATCTCAAGGTGGATGATTAGTAGTAGATGCAGATGGATTTCGGTCTACTTGCCTTGGCGTACCGCCCATGCTTTTGAGCCTCTACCTTTCTTTGCAGCATAGTTAGCATTGGTTTGCGCACATAATCCTGTCAATTGCCCAGCTGTAATTCGTTTACCTCGCTTAGCTGTTTTATCGTCTTTTGGGAGAGAGACATCATTAGTGAACATCATGGGACCCCGGTCCATATTACCATCACTGATCACACCCGTTATTTACTTTCTGTTCTTACTTACTAGTTGCAGTCATACCTATCACTATTATCTCTTGTGTTTGATCCTTTGTAAACGACAAGGCCGGAGGGATTGACAACCTCTCTGTACTCGTTGGGAGCAAAGTTATTTGTATATCTGTGCAGGTCCTGTCAATCGCTAAGTTGCGCCGCTAGCAGTTGACACCTTCTTGTTGACCCTCGGAGTCTCAGGGGATTCGATCCTTGGTATCTTTGCCAAGGGAAAACTACCGCTACACTGCATCTCAAACCTTCCACTTGGGGTAACCAACGAGGGGCGAGAAGCCATCAAGCAAAGTTTTCTGGCGCCGTTGCCGGGGACTCCACTCTTCAAGATAGGGGAGTTGCACGCTATCTTTTACCTTTGCTTTTTAGTCTTGTTAGTTTACCTTTCAGTTTTGCTTTAGTTGCCTTTATCAAAAATCACAAAAATAGTTATCTTGCTTGCTTGCTACTATGGGTTCCCCCGAGAACACCAAGTTGTGTGACTTCACTAGTCATAACAACGATGACTTTATCTGCACGCCTATTACTACACCTGCCACTTCAGCACCTTCTTATGAAATTAAACCTGCTTTACTGAACCTAGTTATGAAAGATCAATTCTCCGGTGCTGGAGATGATGCTGCTTTGCACTTAAATAATTTTGTTGAACTCTGTGATATGCAAAAGTACCAAGAAATAGATGGTAATATTGTTAAGCTTAAGCTTTTTCCTTTCTCCTTGAGAGGAGGAGCTAAAATTTGGTTTCAATCTTTGCCTAGAAATAGCATAGATTCTTGGGACAAGTGCAAGGATGCCTTTATTGGAAAGTACTATCCACCTGCTAAAATTATCCAACTAAGGAGCAACATAATGAATTTCAAACAATTGGATAATGAACACGTTGCCCAAGCTTGGGAACGCATGAAATCTCTTGTCAAGAACTGCCCTACTCATGGTTTGACTACTTGGATGGTTATCCAAACTTTTTATGCAGGCTTGAACTTTACCTCGCGGAACCTGTTAGATTCAGCCGTGGGAGGAACCTTTATGTCAACTACACTTGGTGCTACCACGAAGCTTCTCGATGAGATGATGACCAATTATTCCCAATGGCACACCGAATGCGCTCCAACAGGTAGGAAGGTAAACTCTGTCGAGGAGATTTCCTCCCTAAATGAAAAAGTTGACTTGATCATGTCTCTACTTTCCGAGCAATCTTCTATTGATCCTCGTGATGTTCCTTTAAATTCTTTAATTGCTCAAGAACAAGTAGATGTGAACTTTATCTCTAGAAACAATTTCAATAACAATGCTTATAGGAGTAATTTTGGTAGCAATCCTAGACCGTTCCCCTCTAATTCCTATGGGAACAACAATTCTTATCCTAGCACCAAGAACTCCACTTCTGAACTAGAGATTATGCTTAAAGATTTCATCACTACCCAAAAAGCCTTCAATAAGAATGTAGAAGAAAAACTAGCCAAACTAGATGATCTCTCTTCGAAGGTAGACAATTTAGCCCATGAGGTAGAGTTGCTTAAAATTAGAACTTCCCCTCTTGAGGAGAGGAAGACCACTCATATGAATGCTATTCAAGTGCAAATTAATGAAAACATTAGGATGTTGGCTAAACTTAAAGAGAGATGGGCTAGAGAAAAGGAGGAAGAAGATAGAATTAAGAACCTTCCTACCCACCATACTGTTGCTACTATCCAAGTGTTGAGGATATCCAAACTCTTAGCACCCATTGCACTCCTGGTCCCATTGGACCTATTAATGGTGATGCTATGACCATAGAAACTACCAAACAAGTGAGCCTAAAGGACACCACTACCACTTTACTTGATAGTAGTGACCTTGATTTTGATAATTGCACCCTTTCTAAAGTTATTGATTTCCTTCACAAGATGTCTAGAGATCCCCGCACTAGCACACTCAATCTTGCCTTCACAGAGCATATCACTAATGCTCTCATCAAAGCTAGGGAGGAGAAACTTAGGGTAGAAGCCTCCATACCTAGAAAGCTAGAAGATGGTTGGGATCCTATGATTAAAATTAAGTTGAATAACTTCTCTTGCTATGCTTTATGTGATGTTGGAGCTAGTACCTCTGTTATGCCCAAAAGAATATATGATATGCTTAAATTGAAACCTTTTGATTCTTGTTCTTTTGGTGTTCGTCTTGTTGATTCTTCCATAAAGAAACCCTTGGGGAGGATCGACGATGTTCTTATCATTGTCAATGACAATTATGTTCCCGTTGATTTTACTATTATGGATATTGAATGTGAACCTTCTTGTCCAATTATTTTGGGACGTCCTTTTCTTCGCACCGTTGGTGCTATCATTGACATGAAAGAGGGGAATATAAAATTCCGATTTCCTCTCAAGAAAGGGATGGAACACTTCCCTAGAAAAAAGATTAAGTTACCTTTTGAGTCCGTTATATGGGCTAGCTATTCTTTTACTCTTTATAAAACTTGATCTCTTTGCATTATGCCTAGCTTAAAGGCATAAAAGAAAGCGCTTTTGGGAGGCAGCCCACAATGAATAAAATTTTATTTTGCTTTTGTTGTGTCTTGATGTTTGTTACTACAGTAGCATCATCATTGTATCTTTACTTTTCAGCTTTGTGCCAAGTTTAGCCTCTGATTGCAAGAAAGTTCAAAAGTTGTGACGTGCTGTCCAGGAAACAGATTTTGTCCTTGGACAGAAAAATTCGTATAAAATCACCAGTTCATCTTTTTGGTCTGAATTTTTTCGACAGCGTGCTCTATACAATCGGCTTTCGAGCGTCTGTTCTGAGTTTTTTGATTTGAGTTGCAGAAGTGCCCCGAAAAAATTATTTACTACCTGCTGGTCTGTTTTTCACAGATTTTGTCCTGTTTTGCCTTTCCTTCGTTTTGCAAACCTTGAGCTTGCTTTTTCTTTGCAAAAAACTTTTCGCAATCTTGAGAAACAGTAGACCTTCAAGATTATCTTTATTTCCAGCAAGGAAAAATTATTTTATTATGGGTACTAACCTCGCTAATCAGATTATGATGAGTTATGTATGAAGGGAGTTTTCAAGTGTGCGAGGGAAGATGATAAAAAGATTCAGGAGTGTCAAACGCTCAAGCTTGGGGATGCCCCCGTGCACCCCCAAGAAATATTCAAGAAGACTCAAGCGTCTAAGCTTGGGGATGCCCCCGTGCATCCCCTTCTCCATCAACAATTATCAGTTCGTCTTTCGTTCCACTATATTTTAATCACTTCATGTGTTATGTGCTATGCTTGGAGCGTCTTGCTTTTAGTTTCCTTTTTAGTTTTCTTTAGCTTTGCTTACTGTTCATAACGAGTTAGAACCCAGCTTTCTTTGTGTGGGAGAGAAACACGCTCCACTTCAACCTAGAACACAATATAGGATTTTCATGTTTATCTTTGCTGTGTATGTTCTTGGTCTTTCAATAGCTACTGTCATGTTTAGCTCTTAGTTTTCATGCTTTTCTTTTTAAAGAGCTTTTGTTTAGTTGGTTGCTGGAACTCTCTTGAGTTATCATGCTTATCTTGTTAAGAGAGTTGGCTTCTGTTGCACTGGTTGATATGTCTATGATAAAAATGCTATGTGCATAATGGTGTTTAGTTGTTCATGTTTTCTTATGGTTAGTCTCAAATAGTTGGGGGGTTCTTAATGTGTTATTGAAGTACCAACATGATTTGTTTGCCTATGATGTGGTATGGTTTAGTGATATCTTCCTCCAAGAATTTATTTTGATTGACTTGGCATATGCTCATGCATATTTAAGACTATAAAGAAAGTCTATCAAGCCTTGATGATCTTTAATTTCTGAGTAGCGATATAACCTCCATGCCCGATTCAATGATGCTTTGTCGCTCTGCATGATTATGACCGTCATTGCTCTCTTAGTTGGTCGCTCCCAGTCTTTTGCTAACCTTCGTCTGTACTAAGCGGACTGACTGCTTGTGCATCCAAAATCCTTTAAACCAGTTATGCCATATGAGTCCACCATACCTTCCTATACATGGTATTTACCTGCCATTCCTAACGAAGACTATCTTGTACCATCTCGAAATTAATCAAAAAAGCATTTCTCTTTTGTGCCTCTGTTTTAGCTCATGAGGAAGTAGTAGTTAATTCATGATCTTTTTAGGTTGGACAAGCTTCACCCCGGGATTTCATGTCTAATGTGCAAACCCCTAATACGAGAAGGAACTGGCAAAGAGTGCGCCCGGCTCATTAAAAAATATACAACAAACAAACCCTCCTTCACGCTTTGTTCATGAGAAATCAGAAAACTTTGGCAGTGATAAACAAAGGAGATTAAGGGGATGTGATCATCCTCGTGCGGGAGCCGTTCCTCGAAACTTGTCCAGCTCGAGAAGTAATTGAGTTATCTACTAGCATTCGTTGACGAAATATGCATATTCCAAAAAAAAATTACCTCTGTTTTTAAAAACCAAGAGCTCTAGTACATGTTTAGTTTTTCTTTCCGACCACGGGTTTTCAACCTTGCCATCAAAAGCCACGGTTCGAGAGTCTCCACCTTCTTCAAAGCACCAACTATTGAGAGCATGATTGTCATTCTGAGTGTAATGTGCATTGTCCCAAAGTACCATTGTCTTCTGCATGATTATGATATCGTTTATTCTGAAATCATTGTATCTAGTCGTCACTTAAACTTTGGAGGTGCCCCTGCATTTATGTTTTGCTTCACTAAAGGGGGCAAGCGAGGTACCACTTTGTCATGTTTGCACACCATGCTCACTACAAATCTATTGAGTGTTTCAGTACCATATTGTAAAACTTTCAGTTCTTTGTGATATTCTCATGAGGCAACTTAATTACTAAAGATTCATTGTCTCAGTAAGCATTTTTCATGTGACTGTGAAAAGTTCTTATATGGTTGATAGCATGTCACCACAGAAATTATGCTTGTTATCATTTACCTACTCGAGGACGAGCAGGAATTAAGCTTGGGGATGTTGATACGTCCAAAACGTATCTATAATTTCTGCTTGCTCCATGCCTCTTTTGTGTGATATTGCTATCTTATTTATACACTTCCATACACTTTTGATCATATTTGGACTAACCTATTAACTCAGTGCACCCCAGTGCCAGTTTATGTTTTCTGCTATTTTTGTATTTCAGGTTTTCCCATTACTTAAATTGCCAGAAAAATTCCGGGAAAAATATATAAAAAATCAGCGTTCGGGGAAGCTTCCATGCGGCCAAAGTAGGGCCAGAGGGGGGCCACCAGGGCTCCAGGCGACCAGAGAGGGCGGCCCCCCTCCTGGCCGCGCCGCCAGGGCGCCTGGGCCCCCCTTGCCTCTTCTGACGCCCCCCTTTGGCATATATTTACACCGCGTCCCGAAACCCTCGAAGACGGAACCCTTTTTCGCGATCTCATCTCTGTTCCGCCGCCGCCGCACTTCCAAGATCGGGAGCACCAGGAGAACTCATCCCGGCACCCTGCCGGAGGGGAGGATCACCACCGGGAGCTTCTCCACCACCATGGACGCCTCCCGGATGAGTTGTGAGTAGTCCCCCTTGGACCATGGGTCCATGACCAGTAGCTATGTGATGTTCTCCTCCCCTCTTTGTTCTTCACCGATTAGACCTCGTGAGCTTCCCTACATGATCGAGGCACTTATGTAATCCTTATGATGTTGCTATGATGAGTTTGCTGGGATCCGATGGATTATGAGATTATGTTCAGATTGTATGTGAGTAATATATTTGATTCACCTCTTTTATATTTATGTTCTTGAGTAATTCTTGCATGTTCTCCGTTGCTGTTTATTGCTTTGGCCAAGTAGTAGGTAGTAACTCCAAGAGGGAACGTTATTCTTGATTGTGGGTTCATGCCCCTTGATGACTAGCTTGAGTGACAGAAACATGAATCTAGGGGATGTGCTGTTGCCACAAGGGGGAAAACAACGGTGCTTGTACTTGCGGGTGCAAGGATTGTTTACTTTACGCAAAGTTCTTTTAATGCAGTTGTCTGTTGCTTTGAGTTTACACTATGGGTGGGACTCGCAACTTAATACCAGCGAGATGTTCTAGATAGATATCTCAAGGTGGATGATTAGTAGTAGATGCAGATGGATTTCGGTCTACTTGCCTTGGCGTACCGCCCATGCTTTTGAGCCTCTACCTTTCTTTGCAGCATAGTTAGCATTGGTTTGCGCACATAATCCTGTCAATTGCCCAACTGTAATTCGTTTACCTCGCTTAGTTGTTTTATCGTCTTTTGGGAGAGAGACATCACTAGTGAACATCATGGGACCCCGGTCCATATTACCATCACTGATCACACCCGTTATTTACTTTCTGTTCTTACTTACTAGTTGCAGTCATACCTATCACTATTATCTCTTGCGTTTGATCCTTTGTAAACGACAAGGCCGGAGGGATTGACAACCTCTCTGTACTCGTTGGGAGCAAAGTTATTTGTATCTGTGTGCAAGTCCTGTCAATCGCTAAGTTGCGCCGCTAGCAGTTGACACCTTCTTGTTGACCCTCGGAGTCTCAGGGGATTCGATCCTTGGTATCTTTGCCAAGGGAAAACTACCGCTACACTGTATCTCAAACCTTCCACTTGGGGTAACCAACGAGGGGCGAGAAGCCATCACGACGCTACGCTCTGTGCGGGAAGAGGAAAACGAGCGAGGGGGAGGGGATTGAGGGCTAGGGTTCACCGGGGGATCGGGGACTCGACCTTATACTGCAAAGGGACTAGGGGATGGCCGGCACGCGCCATGGCGCGGCCATGGCCAGTCGGATGGCCGCCACGATCCCCTGCCTCCCTGTAGCAGGAGGTTGGGAGTGAGTGGGGGGTGTGGGCTGGGCCTAATTCACTAATGCACTAGGCCCAGTACCAATAGTCCTTCTTTGTTTCACCCTTTCCATACTGTTTTCAATTTTCCTACTGATTTCAATTTAGTTTGTCCACTAAATAAACTTTGCTATATATGTAACTTGCACGTAAAAGCTATGCAATAATCTAAGACCACACTCAAGGTTTTACATCATTCAGAAATGTATAGATATTTATTTATTTGTAAGAGGCCAAAATAATTGTTGTTGGACTATTATTAATTTCCTAGGAATTTATCTACGATGCAAATGATGTTTGTTTCTACATGAATATTCCTTAGTGAATATTTACAACCCAACGAACATTTTAATTTTACCGCTAGTAGAAATAATAATTCCACTTGCAATTTAAATTCGAATTTGACTTTGATTCATCAAGTGGCAAATTGGCTTAATAAAACATGATGACATGGCACATTAGGATGAAGTTATTGTAGCTTGATTATCGGGGTGTTACACTGTTATGACAATGACCATGATGCCCTCATGTCTGTATTTTGTTTTTATCGACACCACTATCTCTAAACATGTGGACATATTTTTCGACATCGGCTTTCGCTTGAGGACAAGCGAGGTCTAAGCTTGGGGGAGTTGATACGTCCATTTTGCATCATGCTTATATGTTGATATTTATTGCATTTTGGGCTATTCTTATATGTTTTGTCACAATACTTATGCCTTTTCTCTCTTATTTTACAAGGTTTACATGAAGAGGGAGAATGCCGACAGCTGGAATTCTGGACTGGAAAATGAGCAAACTCTGAAAACCTATTCTACACAACTCCAAAAGCCCCGAAACTCAACAGAATGTCGTTTCAAAAAATATAAAAAATATCTGGTGAAAGAAGTCCATGAGGGGGGCCACCTGCTGTCCACGAGGGTGGGGGGCGCGCCCCCTGCCTCGTGGGCCAGCCGGAAGGCCCCCGATGCCCATCTTCTCCTATATGAGGTGTTTTGACCTGGAAAAAAAATCATAAGGAGGCTTTCAGGATCAGACGCTACCGTCTCGAGGCGGAACCGAGGCGGAAACCAATCTAGGGCTTCGGCAGAGCTGTTCTGCCGTGGATACTTCCCTCCGAGAGGGGAAAATCGTCACCGCCGTCATCACCAACAACTCTCCCATCTTGGGGAGGGCTATCTTCATCAACATCTTCACCAGCACCATCTCCTCTCAAACCCTGGTTCATCTCTTGTATCCAATCTTTGTACCCAAACCTCAGATTGGTACCTGTAGTGAGCCACTTTCACTCCCTCAAACATGCGCAACATAAGCCATTGCATGTAGTGAGCCACTTTCACTTGCTTTTGATCTTAACACAATGGTGGTTCAAGTGGCCACCAGTTGCTCAACATGTCTCAAGAACATCGATGAAGGAAACCCTTATTCCTATGATGCCACATCTAGGAGTTTTATGGCAAAGTAAAAAAAAATGCTTCAACAAGTCCCTTTGCGTCATGAAAATCGGTCATGTAATTTAAGTTGTACTCCCTCCGTTCTAAAATAGATGACTCAACTTTATATTAACCTCTTTGTATTAACCTTAGTACAAAGTTGGGTCATCTATTTTGAAACAGAGAGAGTAGCTTGGAGTGTGGGCAGTGTGGCCAGCTCACCTCCGATTCAAACATAATCTGTATCCCGATAAACATTATGCAATAGAGCTACTCCCTTCGGAACCCAAAGTCTTTAATTTCTCATGAGGTGTCGGTTGACTTGAAAATAAAAGACAAAAGACCATATTTATATAAAAAAAACTTTCGCCCAACTTTATATATAAAGCAAACCATCGGAGCCACGAGATTCCATAAGTGTTCACATCGCACACACACGCAAAGTAGCACACAAACAGAGTACGAAAGGGTTTCGCTAATGGTACAACTCGAAAATAAAACTAAAAGAAAAGGCGGCACATGAAAATACCACATTTTGAGTGTTTCCCCTTTTCTTATTTTCGTTTTGGGCCCACTAGTCAGTTTTTATTTTCGACCAAATTGGCCCTCCTCGTCGGTCCGTCATCTGGTCTGGCTGACCACCTGACAAAACAAACACACGTTTGGACCTTCGGCCCTGTCTTTCTGAGTTCAGACCGTGCCCTTTCTTCCCTCAAGAAAAAAAATAACACTGACCGCCCTGACCGTGCCCTAGCTTGACCGCCGTGCCGGCCCTTCACCGCCGACGGCCGACCGCCGACGTCCCAATCCGGCGCGAGTTGGTTTCAGCCAGCGGCTAAGTTAATCCCACCAGCGTGCCGCACACCCTGTAGATCCGCCCCTGAGGATTAGGTTAGGTTTGGTGGCGGCCTGGTCGCCATGGGGCGGAGCTCGGGGGGAGAGGAGGGAGGAGGAGGAGAGGGGCAAGGGGAGGCGGATGGCGGAGGAATCGCGGACTGCTCGCCGGGGACCATCGTCTGGGTGCGGCGGCGGAACGGGTCCTGGTGGCCCGGGAGGATTGTCGGGCAGGACGAGCTCGCGGCGTCGCAGGTGGTGACGCCCAGGACGGGAACTCCGGTCAAGCTACTCGGCCGCGAGGATGCTAGCATGTAAGCTCTCCTACCATTCTCTCTTCTATGCTTTTTTTGCCCTAATTTATCTAGATTAAGAAATTGACCTAGGGTTAGTTGATTCTCAGCTATTCATTAGATAAGGATTTGTTTGGTTCAGGAATGACATGGGGATACTTAGACACTTTCTGTTTCACAGGATTCACAAAACGTGGGAATAGGAAAAATACAGGATTGAAGTGGCATGCCCACTTCAATCATATAGGATTAGCATAGAGTATTTGATTTCACAGGAAAAACAAAGGAACTGTAAAATGAGGGTGGAGTGGATGCTGGATTTCCTGTGAAATGTAGTAGACATGATTCCTTAGGAAAAATTCCTATAAGATTCAATCCTATGAATCAAACGACCAATGCAGGAAAAACTCCAAAGGATTATAACCCTCCAAAAATCATATGAAATTTCTTCGAATCAAATTAGCCTTGGGTTGCCATTCCAAACGCTATTAGATCAACAAATGGATTATTTTAACCATGGGAACAAATTTTTATAGATACTGTGACTTCCACACGTTTGAATAAATGGTTCGATGTTATTTCGGCAATTACTCACTCTAGATTAATAAATGGTTAACAAATGCGAGTGCTAGGCTGCTTTACGTCACGTGTCTTGTGCGTGCCAGTCTTGGAATGGGCGTTGCATGAAATAAAACATGACTAAAGTATGAAACAAAAGTTGATGTGCTGATTGGATTCTTCCATGGCAGTGGCAGTCTTTGGGATAGTCTTAAGAGCATTGTGGTAATTACATTAGTTTAGCCTTTTCTTCTGTATGTTCTGTGATTCTGTCTATTGGATTTATGGTCTATTGAATAGTGTAGTCTGATGAAATTCTTATTTTTTTTAACTAGAGATAATATCTAGCCGGGAAACTAATCTATGAATCCTTGGCAGAGTTGTTTTATAACCCCCCCCCCCCCTATAAGGTTATGGTATGGATCAGCTTGCACTTGCACGATTTTATGGGTGGTCTTTACCTTTCATCGCATTCACTAAACAAGCTCTATAACGAAGTGGAAAAAAGTGTTGGTGTATGAATTGGTAGAGAAAAAAAAAGAACTAGATAGGAACTGGAAAAGCAAAGAAAGATTATTTGTCCTTGAAAAATCATGCAAGAAGCGAAGCATGTAGATTTTCGTTGCACCAAAGTGCTCAACCAACCTCAAAGCTCAGTTCGGAACCCTAAACATAAGGCGGCGCAGAAGCACGGTATTTTGTCATCCCCGACATGGGCGTTTTGTGCTTTTATTCATGACCTCGTGAAAAATATGCACTAACCGGCCTGACTAGTTATAGTGTGTGCCCAACACTCTTAACTTTGCCACCAAGCTGGCCGCACTGATAAAAACTTGTGATAAATACCAACAGAAACACTCTTTAAAATAAACTCTCTTGCCAATTAAATCTCACCAAGACATCTCGTATTTCGAAAATATTAGACCGACTCAAATAGGTACCAAAAATATCAGACTTCCTTTGGGCACCAGTTCCTGCTTGGTGTACCCCATCCAAACTCATGCAATTCCATGTAAGAACCCTTGTATGCGTCACCCCTGATTGATCGGGTGGTCATGACTGTTCAAATAAAAGGCAACAAAATATTGTTCCATTCAAACCAACTAGATCTCATATTTCCTTTTAGATAGCTGCACCCATAACTATCTATATTTCTGATTAGAAACATTTTTGTTCACCCTCATGCACATGCACTGACTCCTTCATAATCATTTTTTTTGGAAGAACTTTGGCTTGTTGACTTCTCTGATTCTTAGGGTTCGCTTTCTACATCAACTTGGCTGTGCACAAATAGCAGGCTCATACAGTCCATCAATCACGATTGTGGTTGGGGTACACATAGACGTATCAGATTACATTTTCTTACAAGTTTCACTGACTAATTTCTTGCTTAGATGATTTTATTTATGTAGTAGTTTTCTAGTCACTGTTAAATGGATCAGATTCTTGTTTATTCTTCTACTTCTTATTCGCGGATCCCAAGTATGAAAATAGTTCTCCATCTGAGAGTAAGCACATAAGAATATAAGATGCTGAAGAATTAGTTTCAAGTGAGTTTTTAATTCACAACGATAACAGGTAAACTGCTGATTGCACAGAGTACTAAATATTACCTGCTAATGATTTGGCTTTCAATAGAGCTTACAGTTTGATTTCTGATTCTTTCTGTAATGATTCATTTCTTCCTCTCTTTGTCAGTGACTGGTATAACCTAGAGAAATCAAAACGTGTCAAGGAATTTAGGTGTGGAGAGTTTGATGCTTGTATTGAGAAGGCAATGGCCTGTCAACGAACTCCTTTAAAGAGAAGAGAAAAATATGCTCGTAGAGAAGATGCTATTCTTCATGCTCTTGAATTGGAAAGAGAGCAGCTTGCATTGAAGTACCAGAACCAAGGTTTCAGGGCTGATGACAGCTGCAGCATCCTTTTTGCTGACACAGGGAGGGAGTTTGATGACTTTGCTTCAGAATATTACTCAAGAAACAACGTCCAGGAACCTCAGTTGCATTTGCAAAGCTCAGCATCTCAGCAACGCATAGATCTCAGCACTACTCGTTATAAAAGCAAAAAGAGTAAAAAACAGAAAGGGGATAACTCTGTTCTCCTTGGTAAAACAAAAGAGAGTGAAGAAAAGTTTATTCATGCTGGTTTAAAAAGAAACTTGTCAGGATCTCTTGCTCTGGAAGCTTCAGGGAACACTCTCAGTAATTACGTCAATGGCTTTTCCTGTTCAGGACATATGCAAGAAGGATCAAATGTAGAGAGCGGTGAGAAAAATACAGCCCTGAAAAAGAGAAGATTAGAGGAAGCTGTTTTTGAAGCATCTGTTGTCAAAAAACATGATAGATGCAGGCCACTTGCTCAGAGTAGCGTCAGATTTCCTCTCTCTTTTCAGTGCAATGATGATTCTGGAACTGTTGTAGTTGAAGGAGGGAAGGATCCTTTGCCTGCTGTCTCCCAGGCCAAAAGAAGTGGTGCCACATACCCGTCTTCTGATTCTGGTGATGCACATAGCCGTGACTTCATACCTGTTAAGCAAACAATATTAACAGAAGCTCATCGTGAGACAGAAAGTTACCTAAAGCAGGAGGATACTCTTCTCGAAGAACAAACATTTCCGGACTTCGTTGAGAAGCATGAATCTGATTCTTCAACGAGTTTATGTTCAGATACTGAGACAGAAGATGATGCTGAACTTCTGCAAAGTAAGTGCCTCATTGCTACATGCCTTTTCTTTGGATTTTCATTTTGTAAGACACAACAATAAATAATCATGCCCCTGCTTAGGTTGTCAATATTGATGCCTAATGGTATTGTAGGGATGTTGTTAGGATCAGTTATTGCCGATCATGCAATTATTTAGTTATGCGTGAGTGTGGGGTGAACTGTTGCAAAAATCAGGTACAGCTCATTTCTACTATGCTATCTAGTGCAGTGTACATCTATTTTGTTGGTGCACTTCTTTTATGGAAGTTTGTTGATTAAACTTTGTGCTTTGAGATATGCTATAAGTATACTTTATCATGTTTGTGTTTTGCTACAATAATATACAACCTCCATCTTTGTCTTGAACTTATGATACTTGATTCCAGTGACTTCCGTAACATTTCGTACTGGATATTTTTCCTTACTTGATCACATTCCCTTTGTTGATAACTTGATATTATTGGCAGGGTATGCTAAGGTACAATCCCCTGAATCAGATGCATGTGATCCTAATTCCCTCCAGGCTTCTAATAAGTCAAGGCATGCAAATGATATTGATGACGATGATGAGATGAACTTTTCTACTCATATTCCTCAACAAAATGTCTTACTAGATGAGGATGGTTCTCCTGAGTTAGGTGTTTCCCAGTGGCATATGAAAGGTAAACGCAACCAGCGGACTGCAGTGAAGAGACCATTCGGGAAGGCGGATGAAAATCTGTCATTAGATAGCTCAAGTGGTTTCATGAAGGGGCTGCTCAAAATGGCCAATAAAGGTGACTCTAAAGTTGAGACTATTAGTGCGTCTAGCCATCACCCGTTTGGTCAAAGTTTTCCTGAGAACCAAGAAGGGTTGGATTGTGATCATGATGAAGCAGATTTGGTTGATAAGGCCGCAGGTCATTCAGGACTTAACGGATATTATGGTAAAGATTATCCCTTATGTTCGGAACCTACCGGAGATATTGGACAAAGTTACACTTCTTTCAACGACTCTGAAATTTCTTGCAAGACCTCTCTGCTAAACAAAAAGGGCAATCAGATAACCTCCCTTGGTCAGAAGGCATGTGGGGAAGGATCTTCATTGTATCAACAAAATCATGGCTCACGTCTTGGTTACATGGGTCCGGTGTTGTTTAATGTTGACCTGAAGGTACAGGCTAACTATCAAGGCGAGCATGTCCCATTGGTTTCTTTGATGAGCAGACTGGATGGCAAAGCTATTGTTGGACACCCTATCCAAGTCGGAATACTTGAAGAAGGTTCAATGGATAGGCTTATTTCGGGCAGTGATCTTGTTCTGGAAAAGAGCACAGCAGCAGCACCTGCTTGGCCAACAGGCAAAAGGACTGCTACGCCAAGAGTCCCACGTTTGAATTCATCACGAGCAACCTTAAATGGTGATGCTGGTGGGGGGCTTTGGGAGATGAAAGCCACCGATGGGCAGGGGGTCAAGCATGCAAAGAAAAGCACCGCCAGTGTCCGTAGGCCGTTGTCGCAAAAATCACAAAAGAAGCCCTCTGGCTTCAAGAAAGCAAGCTCACAAAGCCAGAGAACCAGAGCCCTTTCATCCATTTCCATTGGGAGAAGGCCTCTCAGAGAAGGCGGCCAGGCAAAGGCACATAAGCGTAGCGATGTTCTGGGCGGTCTGTTGAAATCAGACGGAGCAATTCCGCTGGTCACGTGCGTCCCCGCAAAGGTTGTGTTCAGTAGGATAATGGAAGCAGTCGGCAGGCCGTCCCATGCTCTTGCTCACCGTGGTAGAAAGGCCAGTCCCGCCGTACGGGACCCACCGTAGGCCTTTTGGCTGTGCCACAAGTACAAACGGTTGGCATGGCTTGACCTGGCTCAGGCTTGCAGCTGTTGTATGTACATTCCTCAAAAAGTCGCAAACTGTTGACACCTCAATACCGTTGTTGATCTCTGACTGTCCGTCCGGTGGCTGTTGTGAAGATCGAAAACTGTTTTTGTGTTCAGATGCCGGAGCCTTGTTTAGGCAATCTGAAGGAAGGAGCCTTCTTCGAGGGGGAAACCAGAGTGGCGGCCAACGTTTGGAACTGGCTGCCCCTCTCTTTTGTACTGTGCAGGTGCTGACTTTTGCGTTTTATCCTGTTTCTACATAGTTTACCTTTGTTGTTACATCACACACATAGCCAACAGCCCAACATCTCAAATAGTATTATATGTAGAAGTTTATATCCAGACTTTTGAGTCATGCTTCAGCTGTATAGAAGCATATGTAGGTTAGTGGACACAAACAAAGCTTTCTGTGTAACCTTATCGATCTCAGCATGTCAATAGTAGTATATGTTACTTTTACAGAATCTGCAGTGCTGTGTTGGTGGCATTGTTGTCATCGTCGTCGTGTATTTCTCTGGTTTGAAACTGCCATGGTATTTTCCATCTGTCTGTCCCCCGTGGAAGCTGGGACCAAGTGGTTACTACAAAGAGTGTAAAAAAAGGTTATTACATTCCCTCCATCTTTCTGTAAAAGTGGTTGTTACATCTGTCTGTTTCTGTAGAGCAGCACACGGTACAAACACCTGGAAGTGGCGGACGTGTCTGATCTTGTTGTTGTTAAAACATAGAGTAACATTTGGAATTACGTGTTTGTTGCTGCGGCTAATTACTATTACCTTGTGACTGTGTAAAAGTATTCCTAACCCCCTTGTAACCTAGGGTTTTTCCCTTCCCGAATCCCCTTTATATATAAGCCCGAAATCTTGCAAAGTTCCGTTTTCATTGCCGGCGTAACACGGTACTCTCAGAGCATCTCCGCTCGCGCTCCCAACATGCCCCCCAGGGCTCTTTTTTTTAGCGCCGGCGTCGAAAAATCGGCCCAGTCGCGCCCCCCTCCCTATGAGCTTGATTATCGCCGGTTTGGACCGAAACAACAGCCGGCGAACCCGAGCCGAACCCAAGCCCCCTGGGGCCGCCGGCCGAAGCGAAAAGGCACGTGGGGTCCGCTATGTCGGCGAGAGGCGGCCCTTTTTTAAGCAGTTTCCCGGCTTTTCCCCTCATTCCCCCCTATTGCCCCTCTTCTCCCGCCATTCTCCTCCCTCTTCCCGCCATCCGGCTGCCATCCCGCTATGTCGTCGAAGAAATATTTGACCCCTAGCGCCGCTGCTGTGGCCGATGCCACCACCCAGCCGAAGCAGAGGAAGCCGAGGGCGCCGCCGGCCAAACCGTCGGGCATGACGAACACCGACTGGAGGGCGGAGGTTCTGCGTTGAGAGGCTGTCACCACCGACCGGCGGAACAGGCTCAATGCCAAGAGGGACCGGGACGCGGCCGCGTCGGCGGTGTAGGATCGAAAGTAGGTCTAGAGGGGGGGGGGGGTTTGATTAGACTACTTGACCAAATAAAAATCTAGCCTTTTCCCAATTTTAGTTCTTGGCAGATTTTAGCAACTTAGCACAAGTCAAGCAATCAACCTACACATGCAATTCTAAGAGTATAGCAGCGGAATGTAAAACAATTGCATATGAAGGTAAAGGGAGGAGTTTGAGGGAGCAAACACAATGTAGACACGGAGATTTTTTACGCGTGGTTCCGATAGGTGGTGCTATCGTACATCCACGTTGATGGAGACTTCAACCAACGAAGGGTAACGGCTGCGCGAGTCCACGGAGGTCTCCACCCACGAAGGGTCCACGAAGAAGCAACATTGTCTATCCCACCATGGCCATCGCCCACGAAGGACTTGCCTCACTAGGGTAGATCTTCACGAAGTAGGCGATCTCCTTGCCCGTACAAACTCCTTGGTTCAACTCCACAACCTTATCGGAGGCTCCCAAGTGACACCTAACCAATCTAGGAGACACCACTCTCCAAAAGGTAATGGACGGTGTGTCGATGATGAACTCCTTGCTCTTGTGCTTCAAATGATAGTCTCCCCAACACTCAACTCTCTCTCTCTCACAAATTTAGATTTGGTGGAAAGATGATTTGAGTGGAAAGCAACTTCGGGAAGGCTAGAGATCAAGATTCATATGGTAGGAATGGAATATCTTGGTCTCAACACATGAGTAGGTGGTTGTCTCTGAGAACAGTGAGTAATGGAAGTGTAGGTATGTTCTGATGGCTCTCTCCATGAATGAAGAGTGGGTGGAGGGGTATATATAGCCTCCACACAAAATCTAACCGTTACACACAATTTACCAAACTCGGTGGGACCGAATCAGAAAACTCGATCAGATCGATTTAGTTCATAATGTGACCGTTAGGCATTTCGGTTGGACCGATATGATCAACTCGGTAGGACCGATATCATTAGGGTTAGAGCATAACGTAATCTCGGTGGGACCGATTACACAAACTCGGTAGGACCGATTTTGGTAATAGACTAGTCAGAGAGTTGGCCAGGCAAACTCGGTGGGACCGATTCGCTCATTTCGGTGAGACCGAATGTTACGAATGGGAAACAGAGAGTTTGCATTGCGAACTCGGTGGGACCGATTGCTCATATCGGTTAGACCGAAACGTTACAAAGGGAAACAGAGAGTTTGCAATCCCATCTCGGTGAGACCGAAATGATTAGGGTTTGTGGTAGTGACTATGTCAAATGAACTCGGTGGTGCCGGATATAACTTTTCGGTGGGGCCGAGTTTGACTTTTGGTTTTGGACATATGTGGATGTGAGAAAGTGGTTGAGGTTTTTTTGGAGCATATCACTAAGCACTTTGAGCAAGAAACTCATTAAGAAACACCTCATCCCCTTTTAATAGTATTGGCTTTCCTATGGACTCAATGTGATCTTGGATCACTAAAATAGAAAAAGTAGAGTCTTGAGCTTGAGCCAATATTTGTCCTTAGCATTTTGAGGGGTCCACATTCCTAATCCATGCCATGCCAATCATTGAACTTTCTGAAAAGATCATCTTGAAAGAGCATTAGTTCAATGAGCTATATGTTGTTAGTAATTACCAAAACCACCCAGGGATAGTTGCACTTTCAATCTCCCCCTTTTTGGTAATTGATGACAACATATAGATCAAAGCTTCGATAAATGATAATAAGGTTTAAATACATCATCGCTTTGAGAAGTATGTGATAAGCAAGAGCTCCCCCTAAATTTGTGCATTATTTAAAATTTGCGTTTTAATGCAAATGCACAATCGATTAGGATCATGGATTACTCTTCCATGTCACATACATCTTGGTGGAGCGCTAAAAACATGCACTCATCACCAAGCAAAGTGAATGATCATATAGGGATTCAAAAGATAATATCATTCAAGCAAGCATTAAGGTAGCATATGATCAATCACATGATCAAACAAGTATCTCACACACGTACATAGAGTATCAAGCAAACACACAATAAAGTTCAACCAAAAGCAAGAGAGACCAAGAAGCAAAACACACTCTCTCTCGAAGCCTATGATATATACATATTTCTCCTCCTTTGGCAACAAGTTACCAAAAAGTTTGAAAATGCATAGTGCTATGCGTCTCTCAGGCTTGATCTTCTGGAGGCGGTGTAGAGAGAACTCCAAGGACGAAGGCTTCAGATGATGTAGTTGGAGCTGGTGGAGTGGCTGCTGGAGGTGGCAATGAAGCTGTGGCTGCTCGTGCTCATGTAGTAGCTCTCGTATCAGGTACATGCACTGCAGCAGACCTCTGATCTCTAGGCACTCGCTGAAAGGCATCTGTGGTAGCCTGCCCTCTCTCCTCTCCTCTGCTTCCTCCTGGAGCTTCTCAAATGCAGTCTGTATCTCAGTCACTTTCAGATCAAGACCATAGAACTTTGTTTCAATGATCCTCTCCAAGCTCTCCTGATTTTGAGTCAGGGTGGCCAAGCCCTTCTCAATCCACAAAGTTGCTTGAAGCAGATATGCCATTTGATCTTGCTTTGACTTGAAGGACATTTGAGATGCCTCTTCAACAGTTGGCATCTTGGCAACTTTCTCAGCTCTAGCTTTGGCTCTCTTCTCCTGTGCTTGCACTGATGAAGGTTCATTCTCATCCATGACAACTGTGTTGTCCTCAAAGTCTGGATATAGAGGTAAAAGCTCCTTGTCCAACAAGTATATGCCTGTGCCCATCTTGGAGTTGATGAGCTCCTGAATGTGTGGAGCATACCCACATGATCTCTTCTGATCTACAACAGTCCTCTTGATTGTTTCAACAATCAGGCTCATGACTTTGAACTTTTGAGGGACATAAAAATGTGCAACAAGTTGATTGAATGTCCTCTGATCATCTTGTGATCTCCAGATCTGGGCAACAATGTATGCCTCAAGATAGTGTTTATTGTGGCTAGACCAGACAAACATAAATGTACAGATCCAAACTGATGTGTTTCCAATGCTTTGTCAGGGATCTCTTTGTA
Source organism: Secale cereale (assembly GCA_902687465.1). Classification (NCBI taxonomy): domain Eukaryota; kingdom Viridiplantae; phylum Streptophyta; class Magnoliopsida; order Poales; family Poaceae; genus Secale; species Secale cereale. The sequence continues at coordinate 832,069,428 of LR738710.1, read as the reverse complement.
CATGTTTGCCATAGAGTTGTGGTCTTGCTTCTTCTTGGCATACACATCCAAGTCATCCTCATGCTCTTCAGGGGCTTTAATCAGCTTGTCCCACTCATCAACAGTTGACTGGTACCTTGTACCTTCAGACATCCATACAATTCTACCATCAGGATAAAAGTTAGCTGTGGAGTAGAATTGCATGATGAGTTCATCATTCCATTTGGTCAGCTTCTGACCCACAAACTTGTCAACACCACATTCTTTGAAACTTTCAATCACATTTGGAAAATGATCTTCATTGTTCTTGATGTAATCCCAATCAACCCATCTCATGTCACACACTATGGGCTTCTTGTCAAGTAGAACTGTCGCATAGAAGTCTTGCTGTTCTTTGGTATGAAATCTGTAGTCCACATCAGTCCTTCTCCTCACATCATATGGGTTACTTTGTCTCCATCTTCCGACACCTGCATCCTTCCTCAACTTCATGTCCTCAGCAACTGTATGAGTATTATCACGATCAAGGATCTTGGGCTTCAACTTTCCGAGCACTTGGACCTCAGCATCTTCATTAATCTCAGGCACTGGGGCCTTGTTCTTTTCTGCAGCTGGGATATTCATAGTGCTTCTCTTGGGTACAGACTTGGTGGCTTGAGCAGCAGCTTTGGGAGCAATCTTGGGCTTTGAAGGAGCAGCCCCTGACTTGATTGCATCTCCCATAAGCTTCCGAGCTTTAGGAGCTGGTGCGTCATCCTCTTCTTCTTCTTCTGCAGCTTCATCATCATCATCCTCTCTCATGGATGGCTTGCCAATCACTTTGGCTGTGGTCTTTCTACCTCTCTTCTTTGCTCCTGCTGGCTCATCATCTCTGGTTTCAAGTGTGAAAACCATTGTATCTTGAGTAGAGGCTCCGGACTTTGACATTGGAGCTCTTTTTGCAGGTGCCTTCTTGTTCAGACCTGGCTTTGTTGCAGCAGCTGTGCCATACTCTTTCCTGAGCACTTTCTTCTTTGATGTGGCCTCATCAGCCACAAAGTCCTCATCATCAGTGTCAGAATTCTTCTTCTTTCTTGTCTTAGTAGCTGCCTTGGGCAAGTTGCTAGGTATGCTCCTGCTACCCTCATCAGAGCTGCTAGAGGGACTAGTGCCCTCACTCAAGTTAACTTGCTCCTCAGACAAGTTCTGGCTGTCACTCTGGTCAGACATCTTGGCAAAGCAAACTGAAGAGGTAGAGTGGATGAGCATCACAAAGTGCAGAGTTTTTGCAAAATAGATGATTCAAAAACTTAGTTTTAGTTCTCTGCAGAAAGCATTTCGGAGCTACCAATTTGTTAAACTCGGTGATACCGAAGCAATTCTGGAACCTAAACTAGTGAATTCGGTCAGACCGAGTCATAGTTCGGTGGCACCGAGATTGCTAGGGTTTCACAGAGAGTCGAACTCGGTTGCACCGATTTACAATTTTCGGTCAGACAAAAAAGTGCAAGTGCAATGGCCCAAGACAAATCGGTGAGACCAATTTCTACAACTTGGTCGGTCTGAGATAAGTTCGGTGGAGACTGATAACCCACAAGTGTAGGGGATCAGTTGTAGCCTCTTTCGATAAGTAAGAGTGTCGAACCCAACGAGGATCTAAAGGTTGAACAAATATTCCCTCAAGTTCTATCGACCACCGATACAACTCTATGCACGCTTGACGTTCGCTTTACCTAGAACAAGTATGAAACTAGAAGTACTTTGTAGGTGTAACGGGATAGGTTTGCAAGAATATAAAGAGCACGTAAATAAAGACTAGGGGCTATTTAGATAAAGAAGCAATAAAGTTAGTATAGCGAGTGTGGAAAAGTGGTGATAGGAGTTGCGAAATTGTCCCTAAGCAATTGACTACATTACTAGACCGATAACAAGTTTTATGTGGGAGAGGCCACTGCTAGCATGTCATCCCTGACTTGGAATTCTATGCACTTATGATTGGAACTATTAGCATGCATCCGCAACTACTAACGTTCATTAAGGTAAAACCCAACCATAGCATTAAGATATATTGGTCCCCCCTTCAATCCCATATGCATCAATTTCTATGCTAGGTTGAAGCTTCTGTCACTCTTGCCCTCCAATACATAGTAATATCAACATACAACTAACCCTATGGTGTGATCCACGCGCGCGCTCATATGATGGGAACCAAAGGACAACAACATAACCACAAGCAAATTAAACCAATCATAGCAATTCACCAATTACCTATAGGACAACGAAAATCTACTCAGACATCATAGGATGGCAACACATCATTGGATAATAATATGAAGCATAAAACACCATGTTCAAGTAGAGGGTACAGCGGGTTGCGGGAGAGTGGACCGCTGTAGATAGATGGGGAAAGGTGATGACGATGTTGGTGAAGATGACAGAGGTGTTGGTGTAGATCGCCGTCACACGATGATGGCCCCGACGGCGTTCCGGCGCCACCGGAAGCGAGGGGGAGAGAGCCCCCCTCCTCCTTCTTCTTCCTTGACCTTCTCCCTAGATGGGAGAAGGGTTTCCCCTCTGGTCCATGGCCTCCATGGCTGCGGAGGGGCGAGAGCCCCTCCGAGATTGGATCTGTCTCTCTGTCTCCCTCTATTTCTGCGTTCCCAGATTCTGGCGTTTCACCGTTTCTTATATCCCCGGAGATCCGTAACTCCGATTGGGCTGAATTTTTGACACAATTTTTATCCGTCTATTAACTTTCTTGTGGAAAAAGAAGGGTACCAACCACCTTACGGGGTGGCCACGAGGGCCCAGGGCACGCCTGACCCCTTGGGGTGCCCCCTGCCTCGTGGCCCCCTCGGGCATCGTCTCGCGTTGATTCTTCTTCCTAAAATTCATAAATATTCCAAAAAAAATCTTCGTCCGTTTTTATCCCGTTTGGACTCCGTTTGTTATGGATATTCTGCGAAACAAAAAGCATGCAACAGACAAGAATTGGCACTGGGCACTGGATCAATATGTTAGTCCCAAAAATAGTATAAAAAGTTGCCAAAAGTATATGAAAGTTGTATAATATTGGCATGGAACAATAAAAAATTATAGATATGACGGAGACGTATCAGAGACCCAACCCTAAATTTTTCGAATCAAAACTAATCTAAGGATGTTTCTGCTGGACAGGATGATTTCAATCGTGGCAAGAATCATGGCAAAGCAATGTGCTACGAATCAGAGTTAAGGAATAGCACAAAGATCAAGTTCATACCCTAACTCGACAGTGAACTCGCTACGGCGGCAACGGCGGGGCAGATTGCCGGTGGAGACCAGCGACGTGAGGTCACTAGCGGCGAGGAGATGATCCGGAGACCCGAGACGGCAGAGCAGGTCACGCGCGGGCGAGAAAGTTTTCCAAAATTTAACCCGTCGGTATATATAACCTGACCCTATCGGTGTGACCAAGTGGAACAACTCGGTGGCACCGAGATGCAAAACTGCTAGCAGTTACTGCAACTCGATGTGACCGAAAAGTTCAAATCGGTTGCACCGAGATTGAAAACCTAGATCAACTTAGTGAACTCGGTGTGACCGAAGTGGATGACTCGGTCATACCGAAATGCACAAAGAGGTTTTGGAAGTTTCAGTCTATGACGAATCGAGGACTCCGAGTGCTCCTCACACAGAGTGGTTCGAATCCGACTTGATCAAACTTTGTGATGTAGCATGAATAGAGTTTGAGACGAGAAAATCATAGATAGCTAGAGGGGGCTTCTTAGGCATTATTGTCCATCCATTTGGCAAAAGAAAAAGAGCCAAACAATCAAAGCAACAAATGGATGTCCTCGAATGAGAAAAATATGCATTCAACATGCTCACACAATAAGATAGCAAATGAAACATGTGGCAAAGCATGCACAACCATTCTAGCATCTATCAAGCAATTGGCGATGACCAGGTCATCTATATATGAGTATATTGACTTAGGAGTCAAATGAGAGCATTTTATCATAGGTCATACTCATCGTTTAAGCACAAGTGGGGTTACCACTTTTACATAAAGCATTGTTGTGTTCACATCATTAGAGTTGCTTTAGCTCAATTGATTAGAGTAAAGATCCCCCTAGATGTGATATCCCCCCTAAGAGGGATGAACTAACCTTGGGTTTTGTCGATGATGACTTCATGTAGGTGTTGAAGATGTAGATGCTCAATGTTGATGTGGATCATTTGGAGCAATCCGTTGGAGTGAGTTGCACTTTCAATACCTACACGGGTTAGTCCCACAAGGAACAAACAAGGATATCCATGGACTTAGAGTGAATTGCACACAAGATGATGTCCATGAAAGCATTAGGTTATCTTGTCCCTTGTCTTACCAACAAGAGGGTTTGTGACTCCTTGAACTAGTGCAAGATATGGAAGTTGTTTGCACTTTTCCTCGCCAAAATGATATGAGTGAAGTATGTTGGTGGAGTCACCCTCAAGAACTCGCTAGTTCTTCTTCTTCGGATTCTACACCATCTTGATGGGAATCCTTGGAGTTGTAGATGTACTTGATGAAGTAGAACTTGAAGTAGTCTTGGGAACCCACTTGACCAAGGCCTTAGGAACTTCTTCAAATGCATCAATCTCTTCTTGAAGCTTGTCCTTGCCCTTTAGCTTGTGGTCTTGTGGTGGAAGATCATCTTATGCTTGTGTCCCTTGGAAAGAAGTAGGATCATACTTCTCTTGTTGAGGAACAAACTTCGTCTTGGGGTATTGATCTTCTTCCCACTCAACTCCATTAGCATTGAACTTTCGTTCAAAACCAACACCTTGATTCTTCCGGTGTCTTCCTTGCTTGCGTACAATTTCCTCAAATTGCTTACTCCCGGAAAGGCTCTTGTAAACACCTTTCTCTATAATTCCCTTCAATAAACTATTTTCTTGCTCAAGCGTAACTTGGCTAAGAGAATCATTAGTGGATTCAAGAGAACTACTAGAAGCAACAATATTAGATTTATCATGATTGTTGTTACTACTAGAGGATGAATCTTTCTTGTTCTTGTTGCTAGATTTAACTTGTGGCATTTAAGTAGACAAGAGTAAACGCTTGTCAATGTATGAATAACTTTTCTTGCGAAGATCATCATCGATTGCTTTTAAGAACTCATGCTCTTGCTCAAGGTTGAGCTTTTCAAAGCGTAACTTCTCATGAGTCTTTAAAAGTTCTCGATGATCTTCCAAGGTAGTTTCATGAGATAACTTAAGAGTGTTTAATTCTTCAGTTAGATGCTCAATCTTCTCCTTATCATTGTCATTAGTTTTATCTTGATTATCATGATTAATAGCAAGTTCATCATAGTTTTCATCATAGGTTTCATCACTATTGCTACCAACAAGTAAATCATCATCTCCTAGCAAGTCATCTTCATCACTATTGAAATCAAGATACTCGGGGTGTGATACCTTAGGGCCTTTAGCCATGAAGCATCTTCCAATTCCTTCATTTGGTGAGTCAAATATGTCGTAGGAGTTGGTTGACACAAGAGCAATTCCGGCAACATCTTCATCTTGAGTATCTTCGGAGTCGGAGTAATAGCTTCTCTCGGAGTGGTAATCAGAGTCGGAGCCGGATACCCATTTACCAACATGAGCTTGATGTCTTCGTCTTGTATAGCCCCTTGATGATTTGTCCTTCCTTTCTGAATCCTTGCTTCTCCGAGAAGGTCTTCGTTCATAATGATCATCTCTACTCCTTCTCTCTCTTGGTGGTGAATCTTCTCTTCTACTTCTCCTTTTAGGTGAGTCTTCTCTTCTTTTGTGGGGAGCCGTACACTCATTGGAGTAGTGTCCGGGTCTTCCACAATTGTAGCAATTTCGATCATGACTAGAAGATCTTTTATCATTGTAGGACCTTGACTTGGAACTTCTCTCTTTGGTTCTATTCTTGTAGAACTTGTTGAAGTTCTTCACCATTAAGCTCAATTCTTCGTTCAAGACTTGTTTCTCACTTGATGATGTAGGAGCACCACATGAGGCTTTGTAAGCACCACTAGACTTGTTGTGAAGCTCTTCTTTATCTTTGAGTGACATCTCATGAGCAACAATTCCTCCAATGACTTCCGTAGGCTTGAGATCTTTGTAATTGGGCATCATTTGGATCAATGTGCACACTGTACAATATTTTCCATCCAACGCTCTTAGGATCTTCTTGATGATGAATCTGTCGGTCATTTCTTCACTTCCTAAGCCGGCAATCTCATTTGTGATGAGAGCAAGCCTAGAGTACATTTCAGCGACACCTTCACCATCCTTCATCTTGAACTTGTCAAGTTGACTTTGAAGCACATCCAACTTGGATTTCTTGACGGAGTCGGTACCTTCGTGCATATCAATCAAAGTATCCCAAATTTCCTTTGCATTCTCAAGACGACTGATTTTGTTGAATTCTTCGGGGCACAACCCGTTGAAGAGGATATCGCAAGCTTGAGCATTGTATTGCAACATCTTCAATTCTTCCACGGATGCTTCATGAATTGGTTCCTTCCCATCAAAGAATTCACCTTGCAAACCAATACACACAATAGCCCAAAGAGCGGGGTTATGTCCAAGAATATGCATTTTCATCTTATGCTTCCAACTAGCAAAATTTGTACCATCAAATTAAGGACCTCTACGGTGGTAACTTCCCTCGCTAGACGCCATACTCTCCTAGGTTGTGAAACCAATGCTATGATCACCAAAGCTATGGATATCAAGGCAAATGGAGACCAAAGCTTTGATACCACTTGTAGGATCAAAAGTTTATCTAGAGGAGGGGGGCGATTAGACTACTTGACCAAATAAAAATCTAGCCTTTTCCCAATTTTAGTTCTTGGTAGATTTTAGCAACTTAGCACAAGTAAAGCAATCAACCTACACATGCAATTCTAAAAGTATAGCAGCGGAATGTAAAACAATTGCATATGAAGGTAAAGGGAGGAGTTTGAGGGAGCAAACGCAATGTAGACACGGAGATTTTTTACGTGTGGTTCTGATAGGTGGTGCTATCGTACATCCACATTGATGGAGACTTCAACCCACGAAGGGTAACAGCTGCGCGAGTCCACGGAGGGCTCCACCCGTGAAGGGTCCACGAAGAAGCAACCTTGTCTATCCCACCATGGCCATCGCCCACGAAGGACTTGTCTCACTAGAGCAGATCTTCACGAAGTTGGCGATCTCCTTGCCCGTACAAACTCCTTGGTTTAACTCCACAATCTTGTCGGAGGCTCCCAAGTGACACCTAACCAATCTAGGAGACACCACTCTCCAAAATGTAATAAACGGTGTGTCGATGATGAACTCCTTGCTCTTGTGCTTCAAATGATAGTCTCCCCAACACTCAACTCTCTCTCTCACAGATTTGGATTTGGTGGAAAGATGATTTGAGTGGAAAGCAACTTGGGGAAGGCTAGAGATCAAGATTCAAATGGTAGGAATGGAATATCTTGGTCTTAACACATGAGTAGGTGGTTCTCTCTCAGAACAGTGAGTAATGGAAGTGTAGGTATGTTCTGATGGCTCTCTCCACGAATGATGAGTGGGTGGAGGGGTATATATAGCCTCCACACAAAATCTATCCGTTACACACAATTTACCAAACTCGGTGGGACCGAATCAGAAAACTCGGTCAGACCGATTTAGTTCATAATGTGAGCGTTAGGCATTTCGGTGGGACCAATATGATCAACTCGGTAGGACCGATTTCATTAGGGTTAGGGCATAATGTAATCTCGGTGAGACCGATTACACAAACTTGATAGGGCCGATTTTGGTAATAGACTAACCAGAGAGTTGGTCAGGCAAGCTCGGTGGGACTGATTCGCTCATTTCGGTGGGACCGAAATGTTACGAATGGGAAACAGAGAGTTTGCATTGCGAACTCGGAGGGACCGATCGCTCATCTCGGTTAGACCAAAACGTTATGAAGTGAAACAAAGAGTTTGCAATCCCATCTCGGTGAGACCGAGATCCCTTTCGGTGACACCGAAATGATTAGGGTTTGTGGCAGTGGCTATGTCAAATGAACTCGGTGGCGCCGGATAGAACTTTTCGGTGGGGCCGAGTTTGACTTTTGGTTTGGGACATATGTGGATGTGAGAAAGTGGTTGAGGTTTTTTTGGAGCATATCACTAAGCACTTTGAGCAAGAAACTCATTAAGCAACACCCCATCCCCTTTTAATAGTATTGGCTTTCCTATGGACTCAATGTAATCTTGGATCACTAAAATAGAAAAAGTAGAGTCTTGAGCTTGAGCCAATGTTTGTCCTTAGCATTTTGAGGGATCCACATTCCTAATTCATGCCATGACAATCATTGAACTTTCTGAAAAGATCATCTTGACAGAGCATTAGTTCAACGAGCTATATGTTGTTAGTAATTACCAAAACCACCTAGTGATAGTTGCACTTTCAGGCAGCGACCGCGACGGCGGCAACGGCGGAGCAGGCAGAGCCGTCTTGCGCGGGGATGATGACCCCCCCGGCGGGCCGCAAGCTACCTGGAGCCAGCAGAGCGTCGGGTCGTCGGCCAGCTTCACGACGTTGCCGCATCCCTGGGGTGTACACCCTCGCCTAGCTACGTTGACGGCGACGCGCACGGCGGATTCAAATCAAACATCACCTTTCCGCATGGCCAACGCACACCCTCGCCTGCGTTCGTCGGTGTCCAGTATCCCCGGTACACCTACTCGCCACCGGCTTACGCCACCTCGCCGATGCCTCCTCTGCACCGTGGCGCCCTGCTCCTGTCGCAAGCCTCGTTGCCGCATTTCGGCAACCCCGACGCGACCGAAGCCGACATGGACGACATCATCACAAGTGGCTCGGCCGCCGCCGCCTCCCCCGGGTTCTAGGCACTAGATGATACAACGGACTTCGCTGGCGAGATGGACGACGAGCTTGACTACGACGACGAGGAGGAGGAGGAGGAGGAAGAAGAGGAGGAGGAGCCGGCGCCTGCTCCGGCGAGCAAAGGGAATAGGAAGAAGCGGGGGGTCAGGACCGGCGAGCCGCACGTCAAGTGGATGTCCAAAGAAGAGGGGTGCCTCGCCCAAGCTTGGAAGACCGTCTGCCTCGACCCGATCACCGACACGAACCAGAACGTCAACACGTCTTGGGAGCACATCAAGTCGGAGTTCGATGAGCGCAAGTTGGTCGACCCCTACTTCACCACCATCTGGAGGACGCCGCCCGTTGATGCATTGCCTATGCATCCTTCCTTTTGAGAACAGCGAACTGACTGATCGCCAAACTGTGGCATGGTGATCGCCGAACTATGGCAACCGTGGATCCCCGAACTTGTGGCGTCTTTTTGGGTAGCGGGAAACATAAATTTTGAATTTATATGTGTCTTGGGAGCGAAACCTGGGGGCGTGGCTGGGAACTAGATCGCCCCCAGGGCCAAAAAAGCACCGGCGGGTGCGCTGGGGGGCCGAACGAGTGGATATGCTCTCATGGCTCAATTCATCTCTGTGACGAGAGTGTGTGAACTCCGTGACGGGTCCGTGTTACTAACACAAATGATCTAGTAGGCAAGTGACACTTTTTTGCGGGTAAGGCAAGTGACACTTTCAGCATTTCTTTCCAGACCACTTCACCCTCGAGCCCTGAGAGGAACTCTTGCGGATCCACTATATCCCCGTCCCACAAATTTGTTTCATGGGCAACCCATAAAAAGATTTGCGGTACCGTGAGGCCTTCGGCGCGGAGCAGATCCCGTAAACTTGTACTACAAAAGGTACGAGTTTACAAGATACTGTTCTGCACCCGGCACCATAGATCTTTTTTGGGTTTTGCAAATTCGAGATTTTCAACAGTATAAACTTAATACAACCACAATATAAATCAAACTTATAAATGTTTTTGTTGGGGATCGTTGCAGAAATTCAAAAAATTTCTACGCATCACCAAGATCTATCTATGGTGTGACTAGCAACGAGAGAGGGGAGTGCATCTTCATACCTTTGAAGATCGCGATGCAGAAGCGTTGCAAGAACACGGTCGGTGGAGTCGTACACGAAGCGATTCAGATCGTGGCCGAATCCGATCTAAGCACCGAACAACGGTGCCTCCGCGTTCAACACACGTGCAACCCGGTGACGTCTCCCGCGCCTTGATCCAGCAAGGAGAGAGGGAGAGGTTGGGGAAGACTCCGTCCAGCAGCAGCACGACGGCGTGGTGGAGGAGGAGGAGCATGGTACTCCGGCAGGGCTTCGCCAAGCGCTACGGAAGTAGGAGGAGGAGTTGGAGAGGGGGAGGGCTGCGCCAGGGTTCCGGTTCGGCTGCCCTCCCACCCCCTCACTATATATAGGTGCCAGGGAGAGGGGGGCTGACCCGCTCAGATCCAATCTGAGGGGGGGGGGGGGG
>LR738710.1:832018413-832051959 GCA_902687465.1 Secale cereale | reverse complement strand
GGTATTCCTTACCAGAACAAGCTCAAGCGCCTTGGTCTTCGGATCCATGGTAAGCTCCTTTGTTACCGGGTCAATCTTGTACCGGGCCCTGACATAGTTCCTGGTCTGCTTGTCACAATATTTATCGAAGAGGGGCGGTAGGCCTTGCTCGGCACGCTCTGCGTCCTCCTTGTCCCATATATGTTACGCCACTATGTAACCGCCGGGACCGAGTGTGTGAACCCGTAAGTTCAAGTCCCGCATATCTTTCCCCCACTGACTTGATTCCTTGGATACGTTGCTCTCACACTTGATCTTGAACTCGAGGTAGTCAGCTTCGCTGATCGAAGGATGTTTCTCCTTGATCTTCTCATAACTATCACTTTTTTCAATCATACTCTTCACCGCGGCTCTCCAAGTATCCAGGGACGTGTTCATCTTCATGAGGGCGGCACTGTTCACTTTATTCCTTGAGAGGCGTGTGTTTGTGAACTCACCGGGGAACTTGTATCGTTCGTGCAACTTCGTGAAGAGGAGGTTGCGCAAATTCCCTCGGTCACGATGCCTTAGGTTCTCGGTGTTGATCGAGATGGTGCTCCAGAGAATGCACCCGGGCTGTCCCGTGTACCCCTTGACTAATTCTTTGGGCGCCGTTGGATGCCCACCGGAGGACACTTCAGTAAATTCCTCCTTGATGGTGCCGAGCATGTTCGGGCGCCGGTCCTTCCGTTGCCTCTTTGGTTGGCTGCCATCTGTGCGTGCGGCATCCTCGGCGGCATCAGTGGTGTCATCATCATTGGTGGCATCCTCGGCGGCACCATCAGTGGTGTCATCCCCGACGCCACTAGGGGTTGTGTAGTCGGGATCGGTGTCTTCCGCGGCGTCCTCATAGCGGTGAGGTTCTTCCTCCATCTCCTGGGATAGCTGCCAGAATGCCTTGCCCGAACCACCGGCCTCATTGTTGTGGGCCATGTTCTCTCTAAATAGGAAAAATGTTTGGTCAAAAAGTTGGTTATTGTCAAGGAACAAGATCTCTAAGTTGACCAAATAACTAGTGTGTGCCACAGCAGAGCACGGATCTCCATCTAGCTAGTAGGAGTAGCTTTCCAAGGCCTGTTTCCAAAGCCACAACTCCTCTAAGTTCTCAAGATAACCTAGTTGTCGAGGGATGTGTCCATAAAGTTGGTTGATGTCAAGATACATGCTGATTAATTTTTGTTTCGGTTGAGAATCGGGCACCTTCTAGGTCAAGAAAATTGGGCATGACCTTTGCTAATTTTCTCGACCTAGGAGTGCCCCAATCTCAACCGAAACAGAAATTAATCAACATTTCAGGAGAAAGGGGTAACGAAGTGATGGGGCAAATGTGGTAAGCTACATCCTATATTTGCATTTGGCAAAAGCTAAAGTGGCACTCCAAAGAAACTACCTCCAGGAAAAGCAACTCACAGATGCAGTATGTCTTCCCAGTTTATGCAATGTGAGAAATTTCATGGGTACACCAAGTCCACAATTGAGTAAAGTTTACGCAAATCCTACCACAAGGTCATTCCTTCATTAGAATGGTGTAAACATAAATAACAATCTCATGAACATCCTCAAAAAGTAGTACTTACATCTAGTGGCATCAATTTGTACCCAAACATGCCATGACCAAACCTACTTCTGTAGGTGTAGGGCCTGAACTGAATATAGTGGATTCCTCTTACAATTGCATTTTGCGTGCTACCTTACATGTCTGTCTCTGTTTTGTCACCTGGCATAGGGCCTGAACTGAATTGAGTTCAAGGTTGGTGCAGCATCAACTACTAGAATTCTAGCAGCAGCTACGTTTGGCATTGGTAGGTGTAGGAAGTGAGCAAATTGTTGTCCAGATGTGAGTATGTGACTAGCTAGGCAACAAATTCTGCTAGCTGAACTGAGCAATGACATTGCTTTTTTGGTTTTATCTGGGATCTTTGGAATCATCCAACAACAACCTGCCTATGTACGCATGTACTAGCCGAAGAAGGAGTGGTGGCATTCAGAGTACTCTAGTACAATTTTTTTCCTGAAGATATCTCTTTTCTGAACGACAGACAGCCTATGTACTACCATGTATTGGCGATTGGATTTACTCTGTGTGTTCCCCAATCATGTGGCGTCAGTTTGTCACTCGTTCGAATTATATAAAAGAGGTTCATCCTGCTCTTCTTTGACAGTGCAGAAGAAAGTTCTTTAGCATGGAGTAAAGTCAATTTTGTATGCTAAATTTTGGCGAATGAACAGTCAACAGTGTAGTGATTTATCATGATCTTGCTTAAGAATATAGCAAGTTTTCTCTCATGAATGCTGAACTTGCTAATCGTTGTCAGGGTGCTGGACAACCTGAAGGACTACGCGGTGCGGGCGGTTGTCAACGTCGTCGACCACCTAGGCATGATGGCCTCCAAACTAACGGACCAGTTCGAGCAGCAGGCTTCCGAGATCAAACGCAAAGGGCGGGGATGGAATGCGGCGGGAGGTATCACCTTGAAGAGCTTGAGGGCGGGGGCGGACCTTGAGGGCAGGGCGGGCGGTAGAGCTCCTGGCTCCGGCAGTGTCTCCCCGCGGCGGCGATTGATGTGCAGAGGAGGTGGCGAGGCGGGGCGACGACGACCGACCGTGAAGGGAGGGAGCGCCTTGGGATGGAGCGGTGAGGACGACGGGGCATTGAGGTGCGGTGGGGCGACGGACCGGAGGCGGGGATGGGCCGGAGGCGCGGCGGACAGCGGCGGACGACGCGAGGGGGCAGGTGGGGAGGGGGGCCCGAGGAGGCAGGGCAGCGGCGGTGGAACGGGCGCGGGCGGACGGCGGCGGTGGAGCGGGCGCGGGCATGGTGGATCTGGCGATGGAGGGAGAGAGGCCAGAAGGAGAGGGAAGTAAGTGGGGTGGGGGGAGGGTTAGCAATGGCGCACCTCTCAGGGGTGCGCCATAAACATGCGTATACCAATGGCGCACCTCCCAAGGGTGCGCCATTACTATTTTTTTGATTTTTAGTTGCATCTAATATTTTTTTAGAAAATGACGATCAAATTTGAAAACATTTATGAATGTGAAAAAATATCATCAAATTTGTTATTTGAAAATATTTGAAAAAATATCATAAAAATTGTAAAACATTTATGAATGTGAAAAAATATCATCAAATTTGTTATTTGAAAATATTTATGAATATGAAAAAATATCATCAAATTTGTTATTTGAAAATATCATCAAATTTTTTATTGGAAAATATTTGAAAAAATATCATAAAAATTTGTAAAACATTTATGAATGTGAAAAAATATCATCAAATTTGTTATTTGAAAAAATTTATGAATATGAAAAAATATCATCAAATTTGTTATTTGAAAATATTTGAAAAAATATCATAAAAATTTGTAAAACATTTATGAATGTGAAAAAATATCATCAAATTTGTTATTTGAAAATATTTATGAATATGAAAAATTGGTATACCAGAATAAACATAAAAATTGGTATACCATAAATTCAAATACGATCTTAGCTAGCTATCTTTTCAGAATCTTCTTGCCCTTCTTTTTCGCAAATGGAGTTCTTCTCTTGAATGGACGTCCTTTAGGTAGGGTGGTCCCGCTTCTTCTTGTGGTGTATGGCACTTCATCGTCGTCGTCATGTTCCATCTTCGGGTCGCCGTACTTGTCGAAGTCTTTCTCATTGGTGACTCCATCCATTCCGATGATCTTCCTTTTGCCTCTCCTCACGACAACACGACTGGGTTTTGACGGGTCGGTAATGAAGAAGCATTGGTCCACTTGGGAAGCCAGTACCCATGGCTCATTTTTCGCGGTGAAGTTTGCACCCACGGTCTTGGATTTGGCTTCAGGTATAACCATAGTGGTGAAATACCGGTCTTCTTTTAGGACGCTCTTGGTTCATCTGACACGGAACATCGGGACCTTCTCTCCAACGTAGCTCAGCTCCCAGATCTCCTCGATCCTTCCGTAGTATTTGTCCTTGTCGTTACCGGTGTAGGATTCCATTGTTACCATGGAGTTCTGATAACCATCTCTCTTCATGTCCTTGTCCTCGGTGTAGAACGTGTAGCCGTTGATATCGTACGCCTCATACGTCATCAGGTTGTGCTCGTCGCCCTGTGACAAGTCGAATATGAGATTTTCTTCCACGGAAGAATCCTCATGTAAAGGGTACGGCATAAGCTTCTCCTTGAACCAACGCGTGAAACATGAGTTGTGCTCTTTGATTATATCTCCGTCCATCCTCTGTTGGCCTCGGTCATTGTACGTCTTCTCAATAAAGGTTTTGTGCTCTACCACCCAAGGATCGATGTGGGGACCTTGACTTAAGAGTCGAGATCACCGAATGCACGTGTACAGTGATCCCAGAGATCAATACTCATTGAACACACAGAAGCTGAATAACAAGAGTCTTACATCCATACATACCGTCTTACACAAATTATGGCCATTATGGCCAAGTCTTACATAGATAAAGCCTCAAGGGCTGAATAGCAAATAACTCGAATAGCAGAAGTCTTCGAAGATAAGTAGAACCCATGCCATCTGCCTTAACCCTACATGCATTCTGACTGGGATATTGTCCTAGTTCACATGTTCGTCTCCATAGAATTCTTCTTCAAATTCCTGCTCCTCCATGCCTGGCCAATGAAATAACCAGTGGCAAGCCAATGAGTACTTTGAATGTACTCGCAAGCAACCCATGACTTGGTTCAAGGTAACAATGCAATTGTACAACAATGAGCAATCTAGCTACGAGCTAGAATAGATATTCTACCATCAAGTATATGCATCAATAAATTTACGTAACCCCGAGGACAGGTTACCGATATCAGCATGAATAGGATTCAACTCAACGAGTCAAGTCACCACTTTGACTCATCACACACACATACTTTCACTGATATAGTAAAATTCTGGACATAGTTTAAGTAGCACCACCCAACTGTCCATGACCGTGGACACGGCTATTCGAATAGTTTTACACTCTGCAGAGGTTGCACACTTTACCCACAAGATCCGGGAAGCTTTCGTGTCACCCACGATCCCGCAGCACCTCAAGTACTCGGGGGAAGCACCCGGTCATTATCTTTCCCTAGACGACACTAACATAGGGTCCACTTGTTGGTGCACAACCCTCGAGTACAAACAATAGATCATGGGACTTGCCCTATTTTCAATGTCACGCATACACGAGGGGACCAACGGTGTGTCCGGTGCCCTGTGAAAACAGTCATGGTCGCCTATCCGAGCACGACCCCGTCTCGGGAAAGACCTCAAGTCTTCCCGTCACTAGTAAAGTGGGCACCATGCTAGTATCGGCCTAAGTAATCAATAATGCCCCATCCCATAAGGGGTAGAGTGGTTGCACTTGTTTGGTTGGGACGGTAGTCACACATAAATCTAATCCATCATTTCACCCATGCACAAGAACTTTATTGGCACATCACTTCTACCACAAGTGATGACCTAACTCAACATCACCCTCAGGCATTAGGGGCACCCGATGTTTTTTTTGAAAAGAATGCAACCACGAAGGTTTCATGGCACACATGCATCACTAAGCATCACTACTAATTATTTGCATTGCATCTAAGCACATAGCAAGATCATGAGTAAAGCATGCATCATGTGGTGGTTCTCAACTAGGTCACCACCGTCACTCTTATCATCATGCATTCGGTAATAAATGGGTTCCGAAGAACACAAGGGTATCATGGTCAAAGGGCTGCTTGCCTAGATTGGCTTGGTCTTCAAAGTCTTCAAATCCTTCCCCTCCTTCTTCTTCAGCAACCTCGTCAAATACGGTATCTAATCGTCGCAATAAACAACGGGAAAATAAGACCACAATAAAAACAGAAAAACCAAAGTGCTCAGAAAAATGTCAACTTATTTTTATTAAATACTAGAGGGAAAACTAAGATGGCCAAAATTCTTAGTTTGAGTTTTGGAGTGGCAGAATGGGGCACTTGAATATTTGAACAGAAGTTTTTAATGTTCAAATATGAATTTAATTTGAACAGAACAGAAAAGGTCCATGGACATGTGTGAAAGTGACATCATTAAATAGGTTGGATTTTTACAAGTTTTTGGGAACTGGAATTAATTCATTTGGATATATATTTCATTCTGTGGAATTATTTGAAAATCCACAGAAAAGAAAAAGGAAAAAGGGCTCTGTGCCACTGGGCCAGATCGGCCACAGTGCAGCGGGCCCAGGGCGAACAGCCCACCGCACGGGCGCCAGCACGCGCGCCAGGGTTTTTAAACCTGACGGGCGGGGCCCAGCGTCAGTAAGAGGAGAGGGAAGCGAGGGCGAGGGGAGGCTGACAGGCGGGGCCCGCCTGTCATCCCTAACCCTCCGGCAGAGAGCCGGCGAGCTCACCGGCGACGTTTGCGGGCACAACGGGGCGAGCTAAGGGCAGGAATGGATTCAGCAGAGGGTCGCCGATCTGGTGGAGGTGGTGCGGGTCGCCGGAGTGGCCTGGGTCGCCGACGACGAGGTCACGCGGCGGAGGAGCTTCGGGCGGATGCTGCTCCGGTCGATTCCGGCAGCTGTAGAGAGGGAAAAGAGGGGGAAACGCGTCAGGGTGATGCAGTGGTGCTAGATCGAGTGCGAGAAGAGGCTGGGGTGGCCTGTATCGAGCAGGCGACGGGGAGCCGCCGCGGCGGAGCTCGAGCTCGATCTCGAGCTCAGGCTGGTCTGGAGTGGGGCGAGTGGCTCTGGGGGAAGATTGAGAGAGGGAGAGTGCGACTGGTGAGAAGAGGAGGGGCTCGGGGGTCTATTTATAGGCGGACGGCGAGGTGCCGTGGACCTGTGCGGCGGCGAGCCTCTGCTCGTTGCCACAGGGCACGGGAGGTGCTAGGGAAGTGTCTGCGGGGTTGCTGGACGAGGTCCAGGGCAGAGGAGAAGGAGAGAGGGAGCGGGGGAAGCTTCTGGTGCCGCGCGCGTGTGAGGCCGATGACTGGAGCTCGCGGGCGGCCAGCTCGCGTGCGAGGGCGTCCACTGGAGGTAGAAGGAGGAGGGGGACAGCGCCGGGGAACGTTGCGGACGCCGAGGCGCATCGAACGGCGCGAGGGGGAAGCACGAGGTGGTCGGGGCTGGCTGATTGGGCGAGGCTACAGTGCGGGCGTGCACTGTAGCACGCTCTGGAGTGTGCCTTCTGCATGCCACGGCATGCCGTTGGCTAGCTGGGCGCGTCCATCGTGTCTAGGGGGTCAATCATGGAGTAAACAATCTGGCTGTGGCCTCGGATGCCTTGGTTGTCCAGTGAGAGAGGAGGGAAGCTGGGAGATGGTAAGAACTGGGTTGTCCAGCAAGGTAAATTGGGGTTTTCACCCTTCAATCATTGAACTCTGGTCATGGGGAAGTTACTTGAGGTAGAAGGTGACTAGGTGAGGCTGTGGTAGAAAGTTGAAGCAAAAGTAAATAGTAAAAGAGGCCAAAACAGTGGTTTTGGTAAAATGGCAGAAGGTGTTTGATTATGTTTTGGGCAAGAAAATGATCTCCACTAGCCATGACACTTAACAGGATGAAATGCATATGGAAATAGGGTGTTTCACCAAGTTTAGGCTCATTTGAAGAAACTTGCCAATGTAACTTTGGTGAACCCTAGAAATCAGCAGAAATGGTTTCACCATGTTTAAGTCAAGCTAATCATCTCCCCTTGATGCACCACTTAGTGTAGTGTCATCATTTGGGGTTATGATCATGCCCACAAAGTTTTAAGCCCCAGGTAAAAAGTTGGTAGTGTAAAGTTGTTCAAATTTGAATTTGAACAGAAATGGTTTTGGGGTACTCTGATCAAGTTATCCTTCTCCAAAGCTTGTGCCATTTGGTCTAGAGGCCTTATTATACCATTCTAGCATGTGCACCAAGTTTGAGAGCATTTGGACAAGTTTGGCAATGTAAAGTTGCTCAAACTTCAGATATGGACAGAATGGTTTTGAAGAGTTTTGATGATGTTTTCTTGCTTCCCAAGGCATGGGGCTTGGCAAGATCATCAAATATGTCATATATGACATGATAGAATTTCCCTGGAATTTTTAGAGAATATTTCCTTTGTAAATATTTCAAAAGCTTGAAATATCCATAAAGGGTTTCTGAGGGATTAGCCCATTATTTTGAACATGACCAAGTGTTGAAACTCTTATGTATGGACAATATATGTTCTATGAGTCTCCCTGAATTTTGGCAAATATTTTTGAAATACTTAAATAATTTTTCCCTATTAAAGACCATTTCTGGCCTTAAGAAAAAGCCTTTAAATAAATTAGGAAAATAACTTGTAAAATTATACTTTTGTGGTTTCTGGGAGTCCTATATCTACTAGGTTTCAAATATACTTTTTGAAATAATTTTCTCACCCTAAATCAAGCACTTGCAGTGCAAACCTCAATTCAGGGGTTTTTGGAATACTAATTTTTGAAAATATATTTTGGCCAAATTAATTTTATAAGAAAATACCATACTGCTATAAACACCTGGTATGATCATTGGGTAGAAGTTTTGGGTAAGGAGATGAATTCTACAAGAGGTAGTAGTTGACTTTAACGAGCACTTGAAAAAACACAGGAAGAAAAACTCAATTCCAAATAAAAGCCAAATGATGCCAAAAAATTTTGCTAGTCCAAATTTTCATGCTTCACTGATGCAAATGACATGTTACAAAATGCAGGGTGTGACAGACCTACCCCCCTTACAAGAATCTCGTCCCCGAGATTCCTATACTAGGTCTTAAAAAGAGATCGGGATATTCGGATCTAAGATAGTCTTCACGTTCCCAGGTTGCTTCTGTTTCCGTGTGGTTGCTCCACTGGACCTTGAAGTACTTGATGGTGCGGCTTCGCGTCCGTTGTTCTGCTTCATCCAGAATGCGAACGGGCTTCTCGCGGTAGGTCAAATCAGGCTGGAGATCAATGGCTTGGTGATCAACATCCTTGTAGAGATCAGGCTTGTTCGGAACTTGAAGACACTTCCGGAGTTGTGACACGTAGAATACGTTGTGCACATCGGATAGCTCAGGTGGTAGTTCCAACTGGTAAGCCACTTCTCCTCGTCGTGCAGTGATCTCAAAGGGTCCAATGAACCTTGGTGTGAGCTTCCCCTTGACGTGGAAACGCTTGGTTCCCTTTAGAGGAGTCACCCGTAGGTACACATGGTCCCCGACATGGAAGCTCATATTCCGGCGGTGAGTGTCAGCATAGCTCTTCTGCCTTGACTTGGCTGCCTTCAAATGCTCTCTGACTAGTTGGACTTGCTCTTCTGCTTTGCGGAGAATATCCGGTCCAAAGACTAGCCCTTCTCTAGTCTCTGACCAGTTGAGGGGTGTGCGACATCTGCGTCCGTACAACACCTCAAATGGTGCCATCTGAGGGCTCGACTGATAACTGTTGTTATAGGAGAACTTGGCAAAAGGGAGGCAATCTTCCCACTTGGCTCCATATGCCAAGCATAGGCTCGGAGCATGTCTTCGAGAATTTGATTTACTCGTTCTGTCTGACCTCCGATCTGTGGGTGGAAAGCCGTGCAGAAAGACAACTTGGTTACCAAGGCTTCTTGGAACTTCTTCCAGAACCTTGAGGTGAACTGGGTTCCTCGATCTGACACAATCTCATTGGGAACGCTGTGAAGGCTTACGATTCTCTCGATGTAGAGAGCTGCCAGCCGGTTGCCATCATAAGTGGTCTTGACAGGAATGAAATGAGCCACTTTGGTCAAATGGTCGACTATGACCCAGATGGAGTCATGTCCTCTATTCGACCTTGGTAATCCAGTGATGAAGTCCATTCCGACTTTATCCCACTTCCACTCAGGAACCTTGAGTGGTTGGAGCAATCCAGCGGGTCGCTGATATTCAGCCTTGACCCTCTGGCACACATCACACTTTGCAACATAGGTTGCAATCTCTCTTTTCATCCCGTGCCACCAGAATCTTTCCTTCAAGTCTTGATACATCTTGGTTCCTCCAGGGTGGATGGAATACGGAGTGTCGTGGGCTTCTTGTAGGATCAGGTTCTTCAGCTCCATCTTGTTTGGTACGCAGATGCGACCTTTGTACCAAACAATCCCGTGCTCGTCCTCGGAGAATCCTGGGGCCTTGCCTAGCTTCATCTTCTTCTTGATGCCTTCAATGCTTGCGTGCCCACCTTGCGCCTTCTTGACTTCGTCCATCAGGGTTGGTTTGACTTCCAAATGATCCAGAAATCCAGGGGTGACCAATTCCAAACTGAATTGTTTGAGCTCCTTAAACAGGGCTCGCTGCCTCTTTTGAATTATGGCATTCAAGGAGCAAGCCTTTCTTCTTAAGGCATCGGCCACCACGTTAGCCTTCCCGGGGTGATATTGAACACCGAGGTCATAGTCTTTGATGAGTTCCAACCATCTTCGTTGCTTTATGTTCAATTCCTTTTGGGTGAAAATATACTTCAGACTTTTGTGGTCTATGTATATCTCACACCGTTTCCCTAGGAGGTAATGCCGCCATGTCTTCAAGGCATGAACCACTACTGCTAACTCAAGATCATGAGTAGCGTAGTTCTCTTCATGAGGTCATAGCTGCCTGGAAAGGTAAGCTATGACTCGGCCTTCTTGCATCAGAACGCTTCCCAATCCGGTTCGAGAGGCATCACAATATATCACGAACTCCTTGTGAATATCAGGTGTTGCCAGAACTGGGGCGGTGGTCAATCTCTTCTTGAGCTCTTGGAAGCTTTTTTCGCATTTTGGCGTCCACTCGAACCTCTTGTCCTTCTTGAGGAGCTGAGTCATTGGCCGGGCAATGCTAGAGAATCCTTCCACGAATTTGCGGTAATAGCCCGCAAGTCCGAGGAAGCTTCTGACTTCCTTGACGGTCGTTGGAGATTGCCATTGGGTCACAGCTTCGATCTTCGCGGGGTCAACTAACAATCCTTCCTCGGTCAAGACATGACCTAAGAATCCAACTTTATGCAGCCAGAACTCACACTTGCTGAATTTGGCGTATAGTTGGTGCTCCCGAAGCTTGTCTAGGACCTTCATCAAATGTTGCTCGTGTTCTTCCTCCGTCTTCGAGAAGACAAGAATGTCATCAATGAAGACAACAACAAACTTGTCCAAATATTCCATGAAGACTTTATTCATGAGGTACATGAAGTAAGCTGGGGCATTGGTTAACCCGAAAGACATGACCGTGCACTCGTACAGGCCATATCTGGTTACGAATGCCGTCTTCGGAATATCTTGGGGTCTGATCTTCAGCTGGTAGTACCCAGATCTAAGGTCGATCTTGGAGAATACCTTGGCTCCGCTGAGTTGATCAAACAGGTCTTCAATCTTGGGAAGTGGATACTTATTCTTGATTGTAACCTCCTTGAGGGAACGATAGTCAATGCATAAGCGGATGGTACCGTCCCTCTTTGCCACAAACAGAACAGGTGATCCCCAAGGGGAGGCACTTGGGCGGATAAATCCCTTCCTCAGCTGCTCTTCCAGTTGCTTCTTCAACTCGGCTAATTCTTCCGTCCCCATTCTATAAGGCTTCTTATAGATGGGTCCTGCCCCGGGCACGAGCTCGATGATGAACTCAATGTCACGGTCAGGGGGCATTCCCGGTAGTTCATCCGGAAAGACATCGGGATACTCGCATACTACCGGTACTTGCTCCAGCCCAACTTCAGACAGACAGTTGACTTGAATGGCTTGAGCGGAAGAGGAGTTGGGAGCAAACTTAACTTCGACTCCTTGGTCATTGGTCACAGTGACAGTCCGATTGGCACAGTCTAATAAGCCTTGGTGCTTACTGAGCGAATCCATCCCTAGGATCACATCCAAGCCTTGCGATCTTAGGATGATAAGGTCTGCTAGGAAGTCTACACCGTTAATGATGACACTGACTCCTTTACAGCCTATCTTGGCTCTCATCTCTGCTCCGGGGTTTTGTACCACCATGGGGTTATTCAGGGGTGTAGGGGTCATGCCACTTTTTAATGCAAATCTTTGAGTGACGAATGAATGCGTGGCTCCGGAATCAAACAAGACAGTTGCAGGTGCTGAGTTGACAAGGAACGTACCCAGCACGACGTCCGGGTCTTCTTGGGCTTCTTCAGCAGTGACGTGATTCACACGCCCCTTCCCATGGTTAGGCGGGTTGCGAGGAGCTGGGTTCCTTGGTGGCATCCCGCGGCCTTGTCCTGGGTTCTGCGCATTGGGGCGCGGGGCAT
Organism: Secale cereale; assembly: GCA_902687465.1. Lineage (NCBI taxonomy): Eukaryota > Viridiplantae > Streptophyta > Magnoliopsida > Poales > Poaceae > Secale > Secale cereale. The sequence continues at coordinate 832,039,759 of LR738710.1, read as the reverse complement.
CAGGCTTCTTGTTGGGGCACACCGTTGAGATGTGTCCTGATTGACCACATCCAAAGCAAGTGACTTGGTTTGGATTATTGATCTTGTTGCCGCCACTTTTATTGGGGTTGAATGCTGGCCTTGGATTGGCATACTGCTGAGGCTGATACTTGGTGCGAGGTGCAGGAGCTCTTGGTTGCTGATAGATTGACTTGACCGGGGCTGACTGCCACGGGCGAGGCTTCTGGTTGCTGGAACTTCCCTTTGAAGGAAATATGCCCTAGAGGCAATAATAAAGTTGTTATTTATATTTCCTTATATCATGATAAATGTTTATTATTCATGCTAGAATTGTATTAACCGGAAACTTAGTACATGTGTGAATAGATAGACAAAACAGAGTGTCCCTAGTATGCCTCTACTAGACTAATCTCATTGATCAAAGATGGTTATGTTTCCTAACCATAGACATGAGTTGTCATTTGATCAACGGGATCACATCATTATGAGAATGATGTGATGGACAAGACCCATCCGTTAGCTTAGCACTATGATCGTTTAGTTTTACTGCTATTGCTTTCTTCATGACTTATACATGTTCCTATGACTATGAGATTATGCAACTCCCGAATACCGTAGGAACACCTTGTGTGCTATCAAACGTCACAACGTAACTGAGTGATCATAAAGATGCTCTACAGGTGTCTCCGAAAGTATTCGTGGTGTTGGCATAGATCAAGATTAGGATTTGTCACTCCGAGTGTCGGAGAGGTATCTCTGGGCCCTCTCGGTAACACACATCATAATAAGCCTTGCAAGCAAAAGACTAATAAGTTAGTCACGAGATGATGTGTTACGAAACGAGTAAAGAGACTTGCCGGTAACGAGATTGAACTAGGTATAGAGATACCGACGATCGAATCTCGGGCAAGTAACATACCGATGACAAAAGGAACAACGTATGTTGTTATGCGGTTTGACCGATAAAGATCTTCGTAGAATATGTAGGAGCCAATATGAACATCCAGGTTCCGCTATTGGTTATTGACCGGAGATGAGTCTCGGTCATGTCTACATAGTTCTCGAACCCGTAGGGTCCGCACGCTTAACGTTTGATGACAATCGGTATTATGAGTTTATGAGTTTTGATGTACCGAAGGTAGTTCGGAGTCCCAGATGAGATCACAGACATGACGAGGAGTCTCGGAATGTCCGAGACATAAAGATTGATATATTGGACGACTATATTCGGACACCGGAAGTGTTCCGGAAAAGTTTCGGATTTAACTGGATTGCCGGAGGAGGTTACCGAAACCCCCTACGAAGGGGGATGGTCCATAGTGGGCCTTGAGGAAAGGAGAGAGGCAGCCCATAGAGGCTGGCTGGCGCCCCACCTAGGGATCCTAGTTGGACTAGGATTGGGGGGCGCCACCTCTCCCTCTTTTCCTTTCCCTCTCTTCCTTCTTGGTGGACTCCTACTAGGAATAGGATTGCAATCCTATTCCTAGTAGGATTGCCCCGGCCGGCCCTCCCCTCTTGCTCCTTTTTATACGGGGGCAGGGGGGCACCCAAGGACACACAAGTTGAGTTGTTCCAGCCGTGTGCGGTGCCCCCCTCCACAGAAACACACCTCGGTCATACCGTCGCAGTGCTTAGGAGAAGCCCTGCGCTGGTAGATACATCATATCCGTCACCACGCCGTCGTGCTGACGAAACTCTCCCGTGAAGCTCAACTGGATCAAGATCTCGTGGGACCTCATCAAGCTGAACGTGTGCAGAACGCGACGGTGCCGTACGTTCGGTGATTGATCGGTTGAATCGCGAAGAAGTTCGACTACATCAACCGCGTCACTTGACGCTTCCGCTTCCGGTCTACGAGGGTACGTAGACACACTCTTTCCTCTCGTTGCTATGCATCTGGTAGATAGATCTTGTGTGATCGTAGGAAAATTTTAAAATACTATGTTCCCCAACAGTGGCATCAGAGCCAGGTCTATGCGTAGATGATATGCACGAGTAGAACACAATGAGTTGTGGGCGATACTAGTCATACTGCTTACCAGCATGTCATACTTTGCTTCGGCGGTATTGTGAGATGAAGCGGCCCGGACCGACATTACGCGTACGCTTACGCGAGACTGGTTTCACCGTTACGAGCACTCGTTGCTTAAAGGTGACTGGCGGGTGTCTGTCTCTCTCACTTTAGCTGAATCAAGTATGGCTACGCCCGGTCCTTGTGAAGGTTAAAACAGCACATACTTGACGAAACATCGTTGTGGTTTTGTATGCGTAGGTAAGAACGGTTCTTGCTAAGCCCGTAGCAGCCACGTAAAACTTGCAACAACAAAGTAGAGGACGTCTAACTTGTTTTTGCAGGGCATGTTGTGATGTGATATGGTCAAGACATGATGAGTTATACGGTTTTGTATGAGATGATCATGTTTTGTAATGTTATCGGCAACTGGCAGGAGCCATATGGTTGTCGCTTTATTGTATGAAATGCAATCGCCATGTAATTGCTTTACTTTATCACTAAGCGGTAGCGATAGTCGTAGAAGCAATAGTTGGCAAGACGACAACGATGCTACGATGGAGATCAAGGTGTCGCGCCGGTGACAAAGGTGATCATGACGGTGCTTTGGAGATGGAGATCAAAAGCACAAGATGATGATGGCCATATCATGTCACATATTTTTTGATTGCATGTGATGTTTATCTTATTATGCTTCTTATTTTGCTTAGAACGATGGTAGCATTATAAGATGATCCCTTACTAAATTTCAAGGTATAAGTGTTCTCCCTGAGTATGCACTGTTGTGAAAGTTCATCATGCCGAGACACCACGTGATGATCGGGTGTGATAAGCTCTACGTTCAAATACAACGGGTGTAAGCCAGTTTTGCACACGCAGAATACTCGGGTTAAACTTGACGAGCCTAGCATATGCAGATATGGCCTCGGAACACTGGAGACCGAAAGGTCGAGCGTGAATCATATAGTAGATATGATCAACATAAGATGTTCACCATTGATACTACATCTCACGTGATGATCGGACATGGTTTAGTTGATTTGGATCACGTGATCATTTAGATGACCGGAGGGATGTCTATCTAAGTGGGAGTTCTTTAATTAATATGATTAAATTGAACTTTAATTTATCATGAACTTAGTCCTCGTAGTATTAGCATATCTATGTTGTAGATCAATAGCTCACGATGTTGCTCCCCGTTTATTTTTTATATGTTCCTAGAGAAAACTAAGTTGAAAGATGTTAGTAGCAATGATGCGGAATTGTTCCGTGATCTGAGGACTATCCTCATTGCTGCACAGAAGAATTATGTCCTTGATGCACTGCTAGGTGACAGACCTATTGCAGGAGCAGATGTAGACGTTATGAACGTTTTGACAAAAGCTCGGTATGATGACTACTTGATAAAGTGCACCATGCTTTACGGCTTAGAACTGGGACTTCAAAAACGTTTTGAACGCCACAGAGCATATAAGATGTTCCAAGAGTTGAAACTAGTATTTCATACTCATGCCCGTGTCGAGAGGTATGAGACCTCTGACAGTACTTTGCCTACAAGATGGAGGAGAATAGCTCAACCAGTGAGCATGTGCTCAGATTGTCTGGGTACTGCAATTGCTTGAATCAAGTGGGAGTTAATCTTCCAGATAAGATAGTAATTGACAAAGATCTCTAGTCACTATCACCAAGTTAGTAGAACTTCGTGATGAACTATAATATGCAAGGGATGACGAAAGTAATTCCCGAGCTCTTCGCGATGCTGAAATCGGCGAAGGTAGAAATCAAGAAAGAGCATCAAGTGTTGATGGTTAACAAGACCACTTGTTTCAAGTAAAGGGCAAAGGGATAGAAGGGGAACTTCGAGAAGAATGACAAGCAAGTTGTCACTCCCATGAAGAAACCCAAAGCTAAACTCAAGCCTGAAACTAAGTGCTTCTACTGCAAAGGAAATGGTCACTGGAAGTGGAACTGCCCTAGATACTTGGCGGATAAGAAGGATGGCAAAGTGAACAAAGGTATATTTGATATACAGATTATTGATGTGTATTTTACTAGTGTTCATAGCAACCCCTCGGTATTTGATACTGGTTTAGTAGCTAAAGAGTAGTAACTCGAAATGGGAGTTGCATAATGAACAGAAACTAGTTAAAAGATGAAGTGACGATGCGTATTGGAAGTAGTTCCAAGATTGATATGATCATCATCGCACACTCCCTATACTTTCGGGATTAGTGTTGAACCTAAATAAGTGTTATTTGGTGTTTGTGTTGAACATGAATATGATTTGATCATGTTTATTGCAATACGGTTATTCATGTAAGTTAGAGAATAATTGTTGTTCTGTTTACATGAATGAAACCTTCTATGGTCATACACCCAATGAAAATGGTTTGTTGGATCTCGATCGTGTGATACACATATTCATAATATTGAAGCCAAAAGATGCAAGGTTAATAATGATAGTGCAACTTATTTGTGGCACTGCCGTTTAGGTCATATTGGTGTAAAGCGCATGAAGAAACTCCATAGTGATGGACTTTTGGAATCACTTGATTATGAATCACTTGGTGCTTGCGAACCATGCCTCATGGGCAAGATGACTAAAACTCCGTTCTCCGGAACTGTGGAGCGAGCAACAGAGTTGTTGGAAATCATACATACTGATGTATGTGGACCAATAAGGGTTGAAGCTCGCGACGGGTATCGCTATTTTCTGACCTTCACTGATGATTTGAGCAGATATGGGTATATCTACTTAATGAAGCACAAGTCTGAAACATTTGAAAAGTTCAAAGAATTTCAGAGTGAAGTGGAGAATCATCGTAACAAGAAAATAAGAGTTTCTACGATATGATCGTAGAGGTAAAATATTTGAGTTAGCAAGTTTGGCCTTCAGTAAAAACAATGTGAAATGGTTTCACTACTCACGCCACCTAGAACACCACAGTGTAATGGTGTGTCCAAACGTCATAACCGTACTTTATTAGATATGGTGCGATCGATGATGTCTCTTACCGATCTACCACTATCGCTTTTGGGGTTATGCATTAGAGACAGCTACATTCACGTTAAATAGGGCACCATCTAAATCCGTTGATACGACACCTTATGAACTGTGGTTTGGCAAGAAACCAAAGTTGTCGTTTCTTTAAGTTTGGGACTGCGATGCTTATGTGAAAAAGTTTCAACATGATAAGCTCGAACCCAAATCGGAGAAGTAAATCTTCATAGGATACCCAAAAGAAACTGTTGGGTACACCTTCTATCACAGATCCGAAGGCAAGGTCTTTGTTGCTAAGAGTGGATCCTTTCTAGAGAAGGAGTTTCTCTCGAAAGAAGTGAGTGGGAGAAAAGTAGAACTTGATGAGGTAATTGTACCTTCTCCCGAATTGGAAAATGGAACATCACAGAAACTAGTTCCAGTGATTCCTACACCAATTAGTGAGGTACCTAATGATGATGATCATGAAACTTCAGATCAAGTTTCTGCTGAACTTCGTAGATCAACCAGAGTTCGTTCCGCATCAAAGTGGTACGACAACCCGTTTCTGGAAGTCATGTTACTAGACCATGATGAACCTACGAACTATGAGGAAGTGATGATGAGCCCAGATTCCGCAAAATGGCTTGAGGCCATGAAATCTGAGATGGGATCCATGTATGAGAACAAAGTGTGGACTTTGGTTGACTTGCCCGATGATCAGCAAGCCATCGAAAATAAATGGATCTTCAAGAGGAAGACTGACGCTGACGGTAATGTTACTGTTTACAAAGCTCGACTTGTTGCGAAAGTTTTTCAACAAGTTCAAGGAGTTGACTACGATGAGACTTTCTCACCCGTAGCGATGCTTAAGTCTGTCCGAATCATGTTAGCAATTGCCGCATTTTATGAAATCTGGCAAATGGGATAACAAAACTGCATTCTTTAATGGATTTATTAAAGAAGACTTGTATATGATGCAACCAGAAGGTTTTGTCAATCCTAAAGGTGCTAACAAAATGTGCAAGCTCCAGCGATCCATCTATGGACTGGTGCAAGCATCTCGGAGTTGGAATATACGCTTTGATAAGTTGATCAAAGCATATAGATTTATACAGACTTGCGGTGAAGCCTGTATTTACAAGAAAGTGAGTGGGAGCACTACAACCTTTCTGATGAGTATATGTGAATGACATATTGTCGATCGGAAAAGATGTAGAATTTTCTGGAAAGCATAAAGGAGTGTTTGAAAGGAGTTTTTCAAAGAAAAGACCTTGGTGAAGCTGCTTACATATTGGGCATCAAGATCTATAGAGATAGATCAAGACGCTTGATAAGACTTTCGATGAGTACATACCTTGATAAGATTTTGATGTAGTTCAAAATGGATCAGTCAAAGAAGGAGTTCTTGCCTGACTTGTAAGGTGTGAAGTTGAGTAAGACTCAAAGCCAGACCACGGCAGAAAAATATAGAGAGAATGAAAGTCATTCCCTATGCCTCAGCCATAGGTTCTATAAAGTATGCCATGCTGTGTACCAAACATGTTGTGTACCTTGCCATGAGTTTGTCAAGGGGGTAGAATAGTGATCCAGGAGTAGATCACTGTACATCGGTCAAAATTATCCTTAGTAACTGGATGACTAAGGAAATGTTTCTCGATTATGGAGGTGATAAAGAGTTCGTCGTAAAGGGTTACGCCGATGCAAGCTTTGACACTAAATCCAGACGACTCTAAGTATCAATCTAGATGCGTATTGAAAGTGGGAGCAATTAGCTAGAGTAGCTCCATGTAGAGCATTGTAGACATAGAAATTTGTGAAATACATACGGATCTGAATGTGACAGACCCGTTGACTAAACTTCTCTCACAAGCAAAACATGATCACACCTTATTACTCTTGGGTATTAATCACATAGCAATGTGAACTAGATTATTGACTCTAGTAAACCCTTTGGGTGTTGGTCACATGGCGATGTGAACTATGGGTGTTATTCACATAACGATGTGAACTATCGGTATTAAATCACATGGCGATGTGAGCTAGATTATTGACTCTAGTGCAAGTGGGAGACTGAAGGAAATATGCCCTAGAGGCAATAATAAAGTTGTTATTTATATTTCCTTATATCATGATAAATGTTTATTATTCATGCTAGAATTGTATTAACCGGAAACTTAGTACATGTGTGAATACATAGACAAAACAGAGTGTCCCTAGTATGCCTCTACTAGACTAATCTCATTGATCAAAGATGCTTATGTTTCCTAACCATAGACATGAGTTGTCATTTGATCAACGGGATCACATCATTAGGAGAATGATGTGATGGACAAGACCCATCCGTTAGCTTAGCACTATGATCGTTTAGTTTTACTGCTATTGCTTTCTTCATGACTTATACATGTTCCTATGACTATGAGATTATGCAACTCCCGAATACCGTAGGAACACCTTGTGTGCTATCAAACGTCACAACGTAACTGGGTGATCATAAAGATGCTCTACAGGTGTCTCCGAAAGTATTCGTGGTGTTGGCATAGATCAAGATTAGGATTTGTCACTCCGAGTGTCGGAGAGGTATCTCTGGGCCCTCTCGGTAACACACATCATAATAAGCCTTGCAAGCAAAAGACTAATAAGTTAGTCACGAGATGATGTGTTACGGAACGAGTAAAGAGACTTGCCGGTAACGAGATTGAACTAGGTATAGAGATACCGACGATCGAATCTCGGGCAAGTAACATACCGATGACAAAAGGAACAACGTATGTTGTTATGCGGTTTGATCGATAAAGATCTTCGTAGAATATGTAGGAGCCAATATGAACATCCAGGTTCCGCTATTGGTTATTGACCGGAGATGAGTCTCGGTCATGTCTACATAGTTCTCGAACCCGTAGGGTCCGCACGCTTAACGTTTGATGACGATCGGTATTATGAGTTTATAAGTTTTGATGTACCGAAGGTAGTTCGGAGTCCCGGATGAGATCACAGACATGACGAGGAGTCTCGGAATGTCCGAGACATAAAGATTGATATATTGGACGACTATATTCGGACACCGGAAGTGTTCCGGAAAAGTTTCGGATTTAACTGGATTGCCGGAGGGGGTTACCGGAACCCCCTACGAAGGGGGATGGTCCATAGTGGGCCTTGAGGAAAGGAGAGAGGCAGCCCATAGACGCTGGCCGGCGCCCCACCTAGGGATCCTAGTTGGACTAGGGTTGGGGGGCGCCACCTCTCCCTCTTTTCCTTTCCCTCTCTTCCTTCTTGGTGGACTCCTACTAGGAATAGGATTGCAATCCTATTCCTAGTAGGATTGCCCCGGCCGGCCCTCCCCTCTTGCTCCTTTATATACGGGGGCAGGGGGGCACCCAAGGACACACAAGTTGAGTTGTTCCAGCCGTGTGCGGTGCCCCCCTCCACAGAAACACACCTCGGTCATACCGTCGCAGTGGTTAGGAGAAGCCCTGCGCCGGTAGATACATCATATCCGTCACCACGCCGTCGTGCTGACGAAACTCTCCCGTGAAGCTCAACTGGATCAAGAGCCCGTGGGACGTCATCAAGCTGAACGTGTGCTGAACGCGGAGGTGCCGTACGTTCGGTGCTTGATCGGTTGAATCGCGAAGAAGTTCGACTACATCAACCGCGTCACTTGACGCTTCCGCTTCCGGTCTACGAGGGTACGTAGACACACTCTTTCCTCTCGTTGCTATGCATCTGGTAGATAGATCTTGTGTGATCGTAGGAAAATTTTAAAATACAACGTTCCCCAACACCCTTGCTGACGATCTTGCGCTTGCGAGTGTCTTCCAGAGCACGCCGCTTGTCTTCAAGCATGAGTGCTTTGTTCACCAGGTCAGGGAAGGTTGGGCAGTCGCACACGACAAGCGAGTATTGCAGAGTCTGATTGAGGCCTTCCATGAAGCGCTCCCTTTTTGCAGCATCAGTGCTGACATCTTCAGGGGCATACCTTGACAGAACACTGAACTTCTGCATGTACTCCTTGACAGTGCCACTTCCTTGCTTCAGGGCTCGGAATTCATGCTTCTTGATAGCCATGATTCCGGAAGGAATGTGGGCTTTGCGGAATTCTGCCTTGAAGTTGTCCCAAGTGATGTCTTGCCCAGCATGCATGACCTTGAACCCATCCCACCATGTTCTAGCAGTCCCCCCGAGGCAGTGGGCTGCATAAGCCACCTTCTCGCGGTCTTCAGTGCATCCGACTAGTTCCAACAAGTCCTCAATAGTGCGGACCCAGTCGTCTGCATCCAGGGGTTCAGCAGTCTCGATGAAAGTTGGTGGTGCATGCTTCTTGAACTCTGCCAACGTGGAACGTCCATTGCCATTCCCCGCCGACTGGCGGTTGTTGGTGACAGCTTGAGCAATCAACTGAAGGGCTACGGTGTTGGCTTGGCGCTCCTCTCGGAAAGCTTGGAGAAGCTGAGCCATGTCCATGTTCGGAGGAGGTGGTGGTGGAGCTTGGTCGTTGGTTTGGTCGTGGCCGGCCTCTGATTGAGCGGATGCTCCGGCTTCAGGCTGCTGGGTAGAGGTACCAGTACGAGTTCCAACAGGCATCCTGTTGGAGCGGTAAAAGGTCTCATGATTTGGAAGAGGGAAAGCAATAATGATGGGTGCCTAATAAGGGGGTGGGTGTGACACTAATCAAATCATGCAAGGGCCGAAAGGGCCAAACATATTCATTAAAGTTCAAATGGGTGATGTAGTCGTTTACATATTCCCGAAGGGAGAATACGACATACATCCAAACACAACAAAAGCAAACACTAGATGGCTTCATGTGAACCATACAAGGACTCGACTGCGCATAGGGGTTACACGACCTATCCTCCCGTGGAGGTCACGAACTGGCATATCCGAGTTGCAAATAATGCCTAAGCGGCGGAATGCTCGGTCTCGTATTCTGGCTCTTCTGGGTCTTCCTCCTTGTCTTCATCTGTCTGGGCCCCCTTGTCACTTGAGGGTGTGGGGGAGTGGAGGAGTTGGATACGACGGTGTTTTGTCGGTGGTTCAGGGAAAAGCTTGCGATATTCCCTTGCCGTCATACAGCGTCGCCGAGGTGGTTCTTCATCCTTGGAAGATACATCTCCTGAGGGACTTCCGCCTCGGTACGCGATAGCGGACTGTCCGGGAGGCCACCTTCCTTCTTGATCCTATCTGTCTTCTCTTGTGCTCGACGAAGAAGTGCCTTGGTCTTGTGAAGTTCTTCCCGGAGCTTCATTGATTCCGAGGCCAAATCTTGTGCCAGGCTGTCGGCACATAGGCTGAAGTAGGTCTGGAATCGAAGTAGGAGTCCTTCCTTCAGTGGAGGGGCTAGTGCGCTGCTTTCATCTTCACCTTCCTTCCGGTAAGGCAAGAAGCGGGTTTTCATCTTGGTGGCCATCTCCGAAAGAAGCTCGCAGAGACGGGTTAGTGCCTTGAGTGCAGCAGCCTCGACAGCGAGAGGTAGTGTTGCCATCTGGGGTCCCTCGAAGAACCAACTTGTGGGAGGATCATTTGCCTTCACGATCACTTCCACATGGTACTCCACCTCAGTGTCGCTAACCCAATGCTCAAGGTAGGTGAGGATGGGCGCTCGGTGGAACTGGCACTCCTGGAGGCTATCCTCGAGAAGCAAGGGAAACCCAGTGGTCAGGTGTTCTTCAGGTAAAGCGGCCATCTACAAAGGGTGAATAGGAGAGGTTAATAAGCTGATGATATCTCAGGTTGGTAAGGTTTAGGAAAGAAGACAGGTTCAGAAGGTTTTCGAAAAGGGGTCTCATCTAACTACGCCCATGCTAACTAAGGCTTCCTACAGTCAGGATGGCTCTGATACCAGCTCTGTGGGGACCCCGACTTAAGAGTCGAGATCACCGAATGCACGTGTACAGTGGTCCCAGAGATCAATGCTCACTAAACACACAGAAGCTGAATAACAAGAGTCTTACATCCATACATACCGTCTTACACAAATTATGGCCATTATGGCCAAGTCTTACATAGATAAAGCCTCAAGGGCTGAATAGCAAATAACTCGAATAGCGGAAGTCTTAGAAGATAAGTAGAACCCATGCCATCTACCTTAACCCTACAGGCATTCTGACTGGGATAGCGTCCTAGTTCGCATGTTCGTCTCCATAGAATTCTTCTTCAAATTCCTGCTCCTCCACGCCTGGCCAATTAAATAACCAGTGGCAAGCCAATGAGTACTTTGAATGTACTCGCAAGCAACCCATGATTTGGTTCAAGGTAACAATGCAATTGTACAACAATGAGCAATCTAGCTATGAGCTAGAATAAATATTCTACCATCAAGTATATGCATCAATAAATTTACATAACCCCGAGGACAGGTTACCGATATCAGCATGAATAGGATTCAACTCAACGAGTCAAGTCACCACCTTGACTCATCACACACACATACTTTCACTGATATAGTAAAATTCTGGACATAGTTTAAGTAGCACCACTCAACTGTCCATGACCGTGGACACGGCTATTCGAATAGTTTTACACTCTGCAGAGGTTGCGCACTTTACCGACAAGATCCGGGAAGCTTTCGTGTCACCCACGATCCCGCAGCACCTCAAGTACTCGGGGGAAGCACCCGGTCATTATCTTTCCCTAGACGACACTAACATAGGGTCCACTCGTTGGTGCACAGCCCTCGAGTACAAACAATAGATCATGGGACTTGCCCTATTTTCAATGTCACGCGTACACGAGGGGACCAACGGTGTGTCCGGTGCCCTGTGAAAACAGTCATGGTCGCCTATCCGAGCACGACCCCGTCCCGGGAAAGACCTCAAGTCTTCCCATCACTAGTAAAGTGGGCACCATGCTAGTATCGGCCTAAGTAATCAATAATGCCCCATCCCATAAGGGGTAGAGTGGTTTCACTTGTTTGGTTGGGACGGTAGTCACACATAAATCTAATCCATCATTTCACCCATGCACAAGATCTTTATTGGCACATCACTTCTACCACAAGTGATGACCTAACTCAACATTACCCTCGGGCATTAGGGGCACCCGATGTTTTTTTTGAAAAGAATGCAACCACGAAGGTTTCATGGCACACATGCATCACTAAGCATCACTACTAATCATTTGCATTGCATCTAAGCACATAGCAAGATCATGAGTAAAGCATGCATCATGTGGTGGTTCTCAACTAGGTCACCACCGTCAATCTTATCATCATGCATTCGGTAATAAATGGGTTCCGAAGAACACAAGGGTATCATGGTCAAAGGGCTGCTTGCCTGGATTGGCTTGGTCTTCAAAGTCTTCAAATCCTTCCCCTCCTTCTTCTTCAGCAACCTCGTCAAATACGGTATCTAATCGTCGCAATAAACAACGGGAAAATAAGACCACAATAAAAATAGAAAAACCAAAGTGCTCAGAAAAATGTCAACTTATTTTTGTTAAATACTAGAGGGAAAACTAAGATGGCCAAAATTCTTAGGTTGAGTTTTGGAGTGGCAGAATGGGGCACTTGAATATTTGAACAGAAGTTTTTAATGTTCAAATATGAATTTAATTTGAACAGAACAGAAAAGGTCCATGGACATGTGTGAAAGTGACATCATTAAATAGGATGGATTTTTCCAAGTTTTTGGGAACTGGAATTAATTCATTTGGATATATATTTAATTCTGTGGAATTATTTGAAAATCCACAGAAAAGAAAAAGGAAAAAGGGCTCTGTGCCACTGGGCCAGATCGTCCATAGTGCAGGAGGCCCAGGGTGAATAGCCCACCGCACGGGCGCCAGCGCGCACGCCAGGGTTTTTAAACCTGACGGGCGGGGCCCGGCGTCAGTGAGAGGAGAGGGGAGCAAGGGCGAGGGGAGGCTGACAGGCGGGGCCCGCCTGTCATCCCTAACCCTCCGGCAGAGAGCCGGCGAGCTCACCGGCGATGTTTCCGGGCATGGCGGGGCGAGCTAAGGGCAGGAATGGATTCAGCGGAGTGTCACCGATCTAGTGGAGGTGGTGCGGGTCGCTGGAGTGGCCTGGGTCATCGACGGCGAGGTCACGCGGCGGAGGAGCTTCGGGCGGATGCTGCTCCGGTCGATTCCGGCAGCTGCAGAGAGGGGAACGAGGGAGAAACACGTCAGGGTGATGCAGTGGTGCTAGATCGAGTGCGAGAAGAGGCTGGGGTGGCCTGTACCGAGCAGGCGACGGGGAGCCGCCGCAGCGGAGCTCGAGCTCGATCTCGAGCTCGGGCTGGTCTGGAGTGGGGCGAGTGGCTCTGGGGGAAGATTGAGAGAGGGAGAGTGCGACTGGTGAGAAGAGGAGAGGCTCGGGGGTCTATTTATAGGCGGACGGCGAGGTGCCGTGGACCTGTGCGTCGGCAAGCCTCTGCTCATTGCCATAGGGCACGGGAGGTGCTGGGGAAGTGTCTGCGGGGTTGCTGGACGAGGTCCAGGGCAGAGGAGAGGGAGAGAGGGAGCGGGGGAAGCTTCTGGTGCCGCGCGCGTGTGAGGCCGACGACTGGAGCTCGCGGGCGTCCAGCGCGCGTGCGAGGACGTCCACTGGAGGGAGAAGGAGGAGGGGGACAGCGCCGGGGAACGTTGCGGACGCCGAGGCGCATCGAACGGCGCGAGGGGGAAGCACGAGGTGGTCGGGGCTGGCTGATTGGGCGAGGCTACAGTGCGGGCGTGCACTGTAGCGCGCTCTGGAGCGTGCCTTCTCCATGCCACGGCATGTCGTTGGCTAGCTGGGCGCGTCCACCGTGTCTGGGGGGTCAATCATGGAGTAAACAATCTAGCTGTGTCCTCGGATGCCTTGGTTGTCTAGTGAGAGAGGAGGGAAGCTGGGAGATGGTAAGAACTGGGCTGTCCAGCAAGGTAAATTGGGGTTTTCACCCTTCAATCATTGAACTCTGGTCATGGGGAAGTTACTGGAGGTAGAAGGTGACTAGGTGAGGCTGTGGTAGAAAATTGAAGCAAAAGTAAATAGTAAAAGAGGCCAAAACAGTGGTTTTGGTAAAATGGCAGAAGGTGTTTGATTATGTTTTGGGCAAGCAAATGATCTCCACTAGCCATGACACTTAACAGGATTAAATGGCATATGGAAATAGGGTGTTTCACCAAGTTTGGGCTCATTTGAAGAAACTTGCCAATGTAACTTTGGTGAACCCTAGAAATCAACAGAAATGGTTTCACCATGTTTAAGTCAAGCTAATCATCTCCCCTTGATGCACCACTTAGTGTAGTGTCATCATTTGGGGTTATGATCATGCCCACAAAGTTTTAAGCCCCAGGTAAAAAGGTGGTAGTGTAAAGTTGTTCAAATTTGAATTTGAACAGAAATGGTTTTGGGGTACTCTGATCAAGTTATCCTTCTCCAAAGCTTGTGCCATTTGGTCTAGAGGCCTTATTAGACCATTCTAGCATGTGCACCAAGTTTGAGAGCATTTGGACAAGTTTGGCAATGTAAAGTTGCTCAAACTTCAGATATGGACAGAATGGTTTTGAAGGGTTTTGATGATGTTTTCTTGCTTCCCAAGGCATGGGGCTTGGCAAGATCATCAAATATGTCATATATGACATGATAGAATTTCCCTGGAATTTTTAGAGAATATTTCCTTTGTAAATATTTCAAAAGCTTGAAATATCCATAAAGGGTTTCTGAGGGATTAGCCCATTATTTTGAACATGACCAAGTGTTGAAACTCTTATATATGGACAATATATGTCCTATGAGTCTCCCTGAATTTTGGCAAATATTTTTGAAATACTTAAATAATTTTTCCCTATTAAAGACCATTTCTGGCCTTAAGAAAAAGCCTTTAAATAAATTAGGAAAATAACTTTTAAAATTATACTTTTGTGGTTTATGGGAGTCCTATATCTACTAGGTTTCAAATATACTTTTTGAAATAATTTTCTCACCCTAAATCAAGCACTTGCAGTGCAAACCTCAATTCAGGGATTTTTGGAATACTAATTTTTGAAAATACATTTTAGCCAAATTAATTTTATAAGAAAATACCATACTGCTATAAACACCTGGTATGATCATTGGGCGGAATTTTTGGGTAAGGAGATGAATTCTACAAGAGGTAGTAGTTGACTTTAATGAGCACTTGAAAAAACACAGGAAGAAAAACTCAATTCCAAATAAAAGCCAAATGATGCCAAAATTTTTTGCTAGTCCAAATTTTCATGCTTCACTGATGCAAATGACATGTTACAAAATGCAGGGTGTGACAATCGACCACGTCTATGTGTTGTAGCGCGGCCAGGTTTGCTCTTTCAAAGTCGGCGAGTCGACCCTCGAAGTCGACATGCATTTCGCAGCGACCATCGCGGTGACCCCATCCAGCGAGCCTGCCGAGGTGCCTGTTGATGGGCAGACCAACGGGGTTCTCGATGCCTAGATAATTCGTGTAGTAGGAGATTCACTCTTCGGTCAGAAAGCCCCTGGCTATGCTTCCCTTTGGATGTGACATGTTGCGAACGTATCCTTTGATGACACCATTCATCCTTTCGAATGGCATCATGCTGTGCAGGAACATCGGCCCGAGTTGGATGATATCCTCCATGATATGGACCAGCAAATGCACCATAACGTCGAAGAATGCGGGCGGGAAGTACATCTCAAGCTCGCATAGTATCACCACGATCTCTTCCTGTAGCCTTCTGAGTTGCCTCTGTTGGGGATCGTAGCAGAAATCAAAAAATTTCTACGCATCACCAAGATCAATCTATGGAGTAATCTAGCAACGAGGCAGAGGGGAGTGCATCTACATACCCTTGTAGATTGCGATGCGGAAGCGTTACAAGAACGCGGATGAAGGAGTCGTACTCGTAGCGATTCCGATCGCGGTTGATTCCGATCTAAGCGCCGAACAACGGCGCCTCCGCGTTCAACACACGTGCAGCCCGGTGACGTCTCCCACGCCTTGATCCAGCAAGGAGAGAGGGAGAGGTTGGGGAAGACTCCGTCCAGCAGCAGCACGACGGCGTGGTGGTGGTGGAGGAGCGTGGCACTCCAGCAGGGCTTCGCCAACCACCGCAAGAGACGAGGAGGACTTGGGAGAGGGGGAGGGCTGCGCCATAACTTCGGTGCGGCTGCCGTCCCACCCCCCACATATATATAGGGGCAAGGGAGAGGGGGCCGGCCCCATCAGATCCAATCTGAGGAGGGGGCGGCGGCCAGGGGGGTGCCTTGCCCCCCCAAGGCAAGGCCCCCCCCCCCTTAGGGTTCCCCCCAAACCCTAGGTGCATGGGCCCTAGCAGGGGAGGCGCCCAGCCCACTAAGGGGCTGGTCCCTCTCCACATACAGCCCATAGGGCCCTCCGGGGCAGGTGGACCCTCCCGGTGGACCCTCGGAACCCCTTCGGTGGTCCCGATACAATACCGGTACCCCCCATCCCCCCGAATTATTCCGGTGACCGTATGATGACTACCCATATATAAATCTTTACCTCCGGGCCATTCCGGAACTCCTCGTGACATCCGGGATCTCATCCGGGACTCGGAACAACATTCGGTAACCACGTATCTATTCCCTATAACCCTAGCGTCATTGAACCTTAAGTGTGTAGACCCTACGGGTTCGGGAACCATGTAGATATGACCGAGACAACTCTCTGGCCAATAACCAACAGCGGGATCTGGATACCCATGTTGGCTCCCACATGTTCCACGATGATCTCATCGGATGAACCACGATGTCAAGGATTCAATCAATCCCGTATACGATTCCCTTTGTCTATCAGTATAGCACTTGCCCGAGATTCGATCATCGGTATACCGATACCTTGTTCAATCTCGTTACGGCAAGTCTCTTTACTCGTTCCGTAACACATCATCCCATGATCAACTCCTTGATCACATTGTGCACATTATGATGATGTCCTATCGAGTGGGCCCAGAGATACCTCTCCATCACACGGAGTGACAAATCCCAGTCTTGATTCGTGCCAACCCAACAGACACTTTTGAAAATACCCATAGTGCACCTTTATAGCCACCCAGTTACGTTGTGACGTTTGGTACACCCAAAGCATTCCTACAGTATCCGAGAGTGCACAATCTCATGGTCTAAGGAAAAGATACTTGACATTTTGAAAAGCTTTAGCATACGAACTACACGATCTTGTGCTAGGCTTAGGATTGGGTCTTATCCATCACATCATTCTCCTAATGATGTGATCCCGTTATCAACGACATCCAATGTCCATGGTCAGGAAATCGTAACCATCTATTGATCAACGAGCTAGTCAACTAGAGGCTAACTAGGGGCATGGTGTTTGTCTATGTATCCACACATGTATGGATAAACATTTTTGTCCTTGGATCTGAGATAGAAGGTATACCCAACTGTTACCTTTGGGTATCCTATGAAGATGTATTTGTCCGGTTTGGGTCGAGCTTTTTCCGGCTGAAGCCATAAGCATCGCAACCCCAAACATTAAGAAAACGACAACCTTGGTTTCTTGCCAAACCATAGTTCATACGGCGTTGTCTCAACGGACTTAGATGGTGCCCTATATAAAGTGAACGCAGCTGTCTCTATTGCATAATCTCAAAATAATAGCGGTAGATCGGTAAGAGACATCATAGATCGCACCATATCTCATAAGGTTCGATTACGACGTCCGAACACACCATTACGCTGTGGTGTTCCATGTGGCTTCAACTGGGAAACAATTCCACAATGTCTTAAGTGATTGCCAAACTCATAATTCAGAAAATCTCCCCTTGATCAAATCGTAGGAACATGATCTTCTTGTTATGATGATTCTTAACTTCACTCTGAAATTGCTTGAACTTTTCAAACGTTTCAGACTTTTGCTTCATTAAGTAAACATACCCATATCTACTCAAATCGTCAGTGAAGATGAGAAAATAACGATATCCCCCACACGCCTTAATTCTCATTGGATCACACACATCAGCATGTATGATTTCCAACAAGTCACTTGCCCGTTTCATTGTACCTGAAAACGGGATCTTAGTCATCCTGCCCATGAGGCATGGCTCGCATGTGTCAAGCGATTCAAAATCAAGTGACTCCAAACATCCATCAGCATGGAGTTTCTTCATGCATTTTATGCCAAAATGACCTAAGCGGCAGTGCCACAAGAAAGTGGTACTATCATTATTAACTCTACATCTTTTGGCGTTAATATTATTATCATGTGTATTACTATGATCGAGATTCAATAAACCATTGGGTGCATGACCATAAAGGTATTATTCATGTAAACATAATAACCATATTGCAATGAACATGATCTAATCATATTCATGCTCAACGTAGACACCATATAACATTTATCTAGGTTCAACACTAATCCCGAGGGTAGAGGGAGCGTGTGATGGTGGTCTTATCAACCTTGGAAACACTTCCAACACACATCGTCACCTCGCCCTTAGCTAGTCTCCGTTCAGTCCGTAGTTTTTGCTTCAAGTCACTAATAATAGCAACTGAACCGGTATCCAATACCCAGGTACTACTAGGAGTACTAGTAAGGTACACATCAATAACACGTATATCAAATATACTTTGTTGAAGTTGCCAGCTTTCTTATCTACCATGTATTTGGGGTAGTTCCGCTACCATGTGACGTTCCCCTTACAATAGAAGCACTTAGTCTCGAGGTTTGGGTTCAACCTTGGGTTCCTTCATTAGAGCGACAACTGGTTTGCCATTCATGAAGGTTCCCTTCTAGCCCTTGCCCTTTTTGAAACCAGTGGTCTTGTTAAACCATCAACACTTGACGCTCCTTCTTGATTTCTACTTTTGCGGTCTTAAGTACCACTAATAGCTCGGGATCATCTCCATCCTTTGCATGTCATAGTTCATCACGAAGTTCTAGTAGCTTGGTGATAGTGTCTAGAGAATTCCGTCAACCACTATCTTATCTGGAAGATTAACTCCCACTTGATTCAAGTGATTTTAGCACCCAGACATTCTGAGCACATGCTCACTAGTTGAGCTATTCTCCTCCATCTTGTTGGCAAAAGAACTTGTCAGATGTCTCATACCTCTCAACGGGGGCATGAGCCTAAAATCCCAATTTCAGCTCTTGGAACATCTCATATGTCTTATGGCGTTCAAAACGTCATTGGAAACCCGATTCTATGCCGTAAAGTATGGTGCACTAAACTATCAAGTAGTCATCAGGACGTGTCTATCAGGTGTTCACAACATCCACAGACGACGTTGTAGGGGTTTGCACATCGAGTGGTGCATCAAAGACGTAAACTTTCTATGTAGCAGTGAGGACACTCCTCGCACTACGGACCCAGTCCGCATCATTGCTTACAATATCTTTCAACTTAGTCTTTCTCTAGGATCGTATTAAACAGGGAGCTACAACGCAAATTATTGGTCTACAACATAATTTGCCAAGACAACTTAGACTATTGTTCATGACAATTAAGTTCATCTAGTGAGCTCCCGCTCAGATAGACATCTCTCTAGTCATCTAAGTGATACATGATCCAAATCGACTAGGCCGTGTCCGATCATCATGTGAGACGGACTAGTCACCAACGGTGAACATCTTTATGTTGATCGTATCTTCTATATGACTCATGTTCGACCTTTCGGTCTTCTATGTTCCAAGGCCATGTCTGTACATGCTAGGCTCGTCAAGTGAACCCTAAGTGTATTGCGTGTGTAAATCTGGCTTACACCCGTTGTATGCGAACGTTAGAGCCTATCACACCCGATCATCATGTGGTGCTTCGGAACAACGAACCTTAGCAACGGTGCATAGTTAGGGGGAACACAATTCTTGAAATTTTAGTGAGAGATCATCTTATTTAATATCGTCGTTCTAAGCAAATAAGATGTAAAGCATGATAAACATCACATGCAATCAAAAAGTGACATGATATGGCCAATATCATTTTGCTCCTTTTGATCTTCATCTTTGGGGCTCCATGATCATCATCGTCACCGGCATGACACCATGATCTCCATCATCATGATCTCCATCATCGTGTCTTCATGAAGTCGTCTCGCCAAACATTACTTCTAGTACTATGGCTAACGGTTAGCAATAAAGTAAAGTAATTACATGGCGTTTTCAGTGACACGCAGGTTATACAATAAAATAAGACAACTGCTATGGCTCCTGCCGGTTGTCATACTCATCAACATGCAAGTCGTGATTCCTATTACAAGAACATGATCAATCTCATACATCACATATATATCATTCATCACATCCTTTTGGTCATATCACATCACACGACACATGCTGCAAGAACAAGTTAGACGTCCTCTAAATGTTGTTGCAAGTTTTTACGTGGCTGCTATAGGTTTCTAGCAAGAACGTTTCTTACCTACGCCAAAACCACAACGTGATATGCCAATTTCTATTTACCCTTCATAAGGACCCTTTTCATCGAATCCGATCCGACTAAAGTGGGAGAGACAGACACCCGCTAGCCACCTTATGCAACTAGTGCATGTCAGTCGGTGGAACCTGTCTCACGTAAGTGCACGTGTAAGGTCGGTCCGGGCCGCTTCATCCCACGATGCCGCCGAATCAAGATAGGACTAGTAACGGCAAGAGAATTGACAAATCGGCGCCCACAACTACTTTGTCTTCTACTCGTGCAAGAAACTACACATAGACCTAGCTCATGATGCCACTGTTGGGGATCGTAGCAGAAATCAAAAATTTCTACGCATCACCAAGATCAATCTATGGAGTAATCTAGCAACGAGTGAGAGGGGAGTGCATCTACATACCCTTGTAGATCGCGATGCGGAAGCGTTACAAGAACGCGGATGAAGGAGTCGTACTCGTAGCAATTCGGATCGCGGTTGATTCCGATCTAAGAGTCGAACAACGGTGCCTCCATGTTCAACACACGTGCAACCCGGTGACGTCTCCCACGCCTTGATCCAGCAAGGAGAGAGGGAGAGGTTGGGGAAGACTCCGTCCAGCAGCAGCACGACGGCGTGGTGGTGGTGGAGGAGTGTGGCACTCCAGCAGGGCTTCGCCAAGCACCGCAAGAGACGAGGAGGACTTGGGAGAGGGGGAGGGCTGCGCCAGAACTTGGGTGCGCCTGCCCTCCCATCCCCCACATATATATAGGGGCAAGCGAGAGAGGGGCCGGCCCCATCAGATCCAATCTGAGGAGGGGGCGACGGCCAGGGGGGGTGCCTTGCCGCCCAAGGCAAGGGGGCGCCCCCCCTTAGGGTTCCCCCCCAAACCCTAGGCGCATGGGCCCTAGGGGGGAGGTGCCCAGCCCACTAAGGGGCTTGTCCCTCTCCACATACAGCCCATAGGGCCCTCCGGGGCAGGTGGACCCTCCCAGTGGACCCCCGGAACCCCTTCGGTGGTCCCGGTACAATATTGGTACCCCCC
>LR738710.1:831956723-832018312 GCA_902687465.1 Secale cereale | reverse complement strand
CCCCCGAATTATTCCGGTGACCGTATGATGACATCCCATATATAAATCTTTACCTCCGGAACATTCCGGAACTCCTCGTGACGTCCGGGATCTCATCCGGGACTCCGAACAACATTTGGTAACCATGTATCTATTCCCTATAACCCTAGCGTCATCGAACCTTAAGTGTGTAGACCCTACAGGTTCGGGAACCATGTAGACATGACCGAGACAACTCTCTGGCCAATAACCAACAGCGGGATCTGGATAACCATGTTGGATCCCACATGTTCCACGATGATCTCATCGGATGAACCACGACGTCAAGGATTCAATCAATCCCGTATACGATTCCCTTTGTCTATCGGTATAGCACTTGCCCGAGATTCGATCGTCGGTATACCGATACCTTGTTCAATCTCGTTACGGCAAGTCTCTTTACTCGTTCCGTAACACATCATCCCGTGATCAACTCCTTGAGCACATTGTGAACATTATGATGATGTCCTACCGAGTGGGCCCAGAGATACCTCTTCGTCACACGGAGTGACAAATCCTAGTCTTGATTCGTGCCAACCCAACAGACACTGTCGGAGATACCCGTAGTGCACCTTTATAGACACCCAGTTACGTTGTGACGTTTGGTACACCCAAAGCATTCCTACAGTATCTGGGAGTTGCACAATCTCATGGTCTAAGGAAAAGATACTTGACATTTAGAAAAGCTTTAGCATACGAACTACACGATCTTGTGCTAGGCTTAGTATTGGGTCTTGTCCATCACATCATTCTCCTAATGATGTGATCCCGTTATCAACGACATCCAATGTCCATTGTCAGGAAATCGTAACCATCTATTGATCAACGAGCGAGTCAACTAGAGGCTAACTAGGGACATGGTGTTTGTCTATGTATCCACACATGTATCTGAGTTTCCTATCAATACAATTCCAGCATGGATAATAAACAATTATCATGAACCAGGAAATATAATAATAACCAATTTATTATTGCCTCTAGGGCATATTTCCAACAGCCTCACGCCAACCGACTTCCAAGAGATGACGTCGAAAAAGTTGCATAGGCCAAATAGCGTTTCACGGATGTGCGCGTCCATGATCCCATGGATTGCAACTAGAAGTATCTGAGTTATCAGCAGGTGACAGTCGTGAGACTTTATCCCGCTGAAATTTTGCTTCGCTGAGTCTAGGTATCTGCTTATCTTCCCCACGTAACCGTAAGGAAGTTTTACTCCTACGAGGCACGTGAAAAACTGCTTGATCTCCTCCTGACTTAGAGTGAAGCATGGAGGAGGGTAGTCATTTCCGATCTTCTTGGCCTTGTTGCCTTTGCGACGACTTTCCGTGTCCTGCTTCGCCTCATCATCATCATCATCATTAGCATGAAGCTCCTCCGTGACACCAATTGATTTCAAGTCTGCCCTTGCTTTCGGCCCATCTTTGGTCCTCTCTGGCATGTTGAGCAGGGTACCAAGCACACTCTCACACACGTTCTTCGTGATATGCATGACATCAAGGCTGTGAGGCACACGGAGGATCTTCCAGTACGGCATGTCCCAGAAAACAGACCTCGTTTTCCATACCTTCAGCAGCGGCTCTGGCGTCTTTTGCTTCTTTCCCGGCTCTGGCGCCTTTCCCGGCGGTGGGCACTCTTTCCAATTTTTCAACAACTCGTCTATTTCCTCGCCGCTCCTCGTACGTGGGCGTCTTTGGGGTTCGGTTTCACCATCGAACAGATCCTTGCGTTTTCTCCATGAGTCATCCTCGCGAAGCCAGCTTCGATGTCCCATGAACACCGTTTTTGAAGACCCGATATCTCTATCTAGCTGGCGATACGTTGTGTCATCCATGCACCTGATGCATCCAGAAAATCCGTGGACCACCTGCCCCGCGACATATCCGTAACCGAGATAGTCGTGCACCGTCGTGAGCAATGTGGCTCTCATAGGGAAATATTCTTTCTCTGCGGTGTCACATGTATTGGCTGTCGTTTTCCACAGCATGTCTAGCTCCTCTTTCAGCAGCCCCAGACACAGATTGATGTTGTTCCCTGGTTGTTTCGGCCTTCAATTATCATACTCATGTGAATGTACTTCCTCTTCATGCACTACCAGGGGGAAGGTTGTACATCCACACAAAGACAGGCCAGGTGCTATGTGTGCTTCTCTGGCTGCCAAACGGATTGACTCCATCGGTGCTCGCGCCCAGCACGATGTTCCTTGGATCATCCTCAAATTCCGCATCTTCGAAGTTCAACGCTTGCCACTGGCTCGCATCCTTAGGGTGACTCAGCATCTTGTCTTTTTTATTTATCTCCGAATCATTTCCGTCATCTTCTCGCTTCTTCTCCTCCCTATTCGCGTGCCAACGCGAGAGCTTTGCTAGCTTAGGGTCCGCGAAATACCGCTGCAGACGAGGAGTGATCGGAAAGTACCACACCACTTTTCGAGGAGCTTTCTTCCTCTTCTTGTATCGAGTGACGCCGCACACCAGACATATGGTAGACTCCGCATGCTCGTCCCGATAAATTATGCAATTGTTCATGCACACATGGTATTTTACGTGCAGTAAATTCATAGGACACACGACTTTCTTCGCCTCCTCGAAACTGGTCGGGCACTTGTTCCTCTTGGGAAGACGTTCGTGCCAAAATGACATGTTCTCGTCGAAGCTTGCGTCGGTCATTTTGTGTTTTACCTTCATTTCCAGAGCCATGAGCATTACTTTCAGGAGGGTATCCTCGGGCCTGCATCCTTCATACAATGGAGTAACCACGTCTATCTCAAGTTGATACAACTTGGCTTTCTCTCGGGCGGCAGCTCTTGCTTTATCCGTCTGCTTAAGAAGAAGCTCTTGAATATGAGGGTCCTGCACCCAGCCCATCGATGGTCCATCGTCGTCTGCTCCGGCATCTTCATCTTCATGATCATGCCCTTTGTCTTGATTTTCCTCATCATCATGTCCGTCATCTTCTACATGATGACTGTGTACTGCATCACCGTCGTGATCATGTCTTGGAGATTCTTCGTCTTCTCACCCGCCCTTCCTCATTTCTTGCCCGGCCCCCATGGATGACTTCATAGTCATCTTCATCACCTTGCCACCGATAGCCATCCATGAAACCACGTAAGAGCAGGTGGTCCCGCACCTGTCCGGAATCCGGGTCCATAATAAGGATCTTCTGCTTGCATCTTCGACACGGACATCTTATCTCCGTCTCGTTCTTTTGAAGCATCTCGGCCTTCGCAGAGCTCAAAAACCTATTCACGATGCCTTCGGTCATCGTGCGGACCATGGTCGCCTACGGGGTAGAGCAAAACGATATTTTAGAACCAAAAAAATTGGCATGACTTTGCCTAAAAATAGGACAAAAAAGAATGCATAGTGCCAAATTCTCGCCGAAACAGAAATAAATCAACATTCCGGCAAAATATTGGCAACTATCGCATTTCAAATACCGGTACCTGCAAACACAAACATATGCAGCACCACAAACATATGCAACACCACAAACATACGTAGATCTAGGCCATAAAAAGTGTGTACGTTATTGGAGGGAGAAAAAAAGTAGACCTAGGCCATAAAAAGTGTGTACGTTGTTGGAGGGAGAAAAAAGTAGATCTAGAACATAAAGAAAGCTTTCCCCTTACTTACCTATCAAAAAAAGAGTAAATTTAACCACTTTATTTGGGTGAATCTATGGTGCAAATGAGGTATCCCGGCCCGAAAAAGTGACCGACCCCTTGATGAATGAAAGAAAGGGTTTATGAGCCCTAGCCCTGTAAGCCCACACCTGTGTAGAGTATATCGTTCAACACCTGCGGCACAAACCCATTTTTGACCAATTGGTTCGTATATCATAGGCGACCGAACGGCCGCCCCTGTCTTACTAGACCAACCTTCTATAATTATTCCATAAACACCTAGCGAAGATATGGCAAACAAATAAAGTAGCCCTATGTTCGGATCTGACAATACCATACCATAATCAAAAGGTACAATGGCCCAAGCGACCAGAAGGAGGCAGCCGAGACCAAACTTGGATAGAGGTGGAGAGAATGAAGTGGGGAAAGTGAGTGTGGTAGGTGGCTGTCCAAAATATCTAGCTACTCCCAGGTTACCAATGGCGCACCACCTAAGAATGCGCCATTAGTAACCGGGGTTACTAATGGTGCACCTGGTAGTGGTGCGCCATTACTAGTTTTGAAAAAAAAAGATTAAAAAAATTGTTAGCAGTGGCGCTCTAGGGGACAGTGCGCCATTACTAGTTCTAACTAGTAATGGCGCACTGTCCCCAGGTGCGCCACTGCTAATAATTTTTTTAATCTTTTTTTCCAAAACTAGTAATGGTGCACCGCCCACCAGATGCGCCATTAGTAATGAGGACATTAATGGCGCACCTATATCTGGTGCGCCACTGCTATATAGCAGTGGCGCACCACATACATGGTGCGCCATTAATGTCCATATTAGCTATAGCCCTTTTCCTAGTAGTGCAAAGTGAATGTTCCAACTCCGAGATGCTTGCACCAGCCCATAGATGGAGCGCTGGAGTTTGCATACCTTGTTAGCATTCTTAGGATCGACAAAACCTTCTGGCTGTATCATATACAATTTTTCCTTAAGGAGTGCCGTTTTGATGTCCATTTGCCATATCTCATAATCATATAATGCGGCAATTGCTAACATGATTCAGACGGACTTTAGCATCGGTACGGGAGAGAAAGTCTCATCGTAGTCAATCCCTTGAACTTGTCGATAACCCTTAGCGACAAGCCGAGCCTTATAGATGGTCACATTTCCATCCGCGTCAGTCTTCTTCTTGAAGATCCATTTATTTTCTATGGCTCACCGATCATCGGGAAAGTCAACCAAGGTCCATACTTTGTTATCATACATGGATCCTATCTCGGATTTCATGGCTTCAAGCCATTTGTTGGAATACGGGCCCGCCATCGCTTCTTCATAGTTCGAAGGTTCACCATTGTCTAACAACATGATTTCCAGGACAGGGTTGCCGTACCACTCTGGCGCGGAACATGTCCTTGTGGACCTACGAAGTTCAATAGTAACTTGATCCGAAGCTTCATGATCATCATCATTAACTTCCTCTCTAGTTGGTGCAGGCACCATAGAAACATCTTCCTGCGCTGCGCTACTTTCCGGTTCAAGAGGGGTTACAACAACCTCATCAAGTTCTAATTTCCTCCCACTTACTTCTTTCGAGAGAAACTCTTTGTCCAGAAAGGATCCATTGTTGGCAACAAAGACCTTGCCTTCGGACCTGAGGTAGAAGGTATACCCAATAGTTTCCTTAGGGTATCCTATGAAGACACATTTTTCCGATTTGGGTTCAAGCTTTTCATGTTGAAGTTTCTTGACATAAGCATCGCATCCCCAAACTTTTAGAAACAACAACTTAGGTTTCTTCCCAAACCATAGTTCATACGGTGTCGTCTCAACGGATTTAGACGGTGCCCTATTTAAAGTGAATGCGGCAGTCTCTAAAGCATAACCCCAAAATGATAGTGGTAAGTCGGTAAGAGACATCATAGATCGCACCATGTCCAACAGAGTACGATTACGACGTTCGGACACACCATTACGTTGAGGTGTTCCAGGTGGCGTCAGTTGTGAAACAATTCCACATTTCCTTAGGTGCGTGCCAAATTCGTGACTTAAATATTCTCCTCCACGATCTGATCGTAAGAACTTTATTTTTCTTGTACGTTGATTCTCAACCTCATTCTGAAATTCCTAACTTTTCAAAGGTCTCAGACTTGTGTTTCATCAAGTAGACTTACCCATATCTACTCAAGTCATCAGTGAGGGTGAGAACATAATGATAACCACCGCGAGCCTCAACGCTCATCGGAGCGCACACATCAGTATGTTTGATTACTAACAAGTTGGTTGCTCGCTCCATTGTTCCGGAGAACGGAGTCTTGGTCATCTTGCCCAAGAGGCATGGTTCGCACGTGTCAAATGATTCATAATCAAGAGACTCCAAAAGTCCATCTGCATGGAGTTTCTTCATGTGTTTGATACCAATATGACCAAGGCGGCAGTGCCACAAGTATGTGGGACTATCATTGTCAACCTTACATCTTTTGGCATTCACACTATGAATATGTGTAACATCACGTTCGAGATTCAATAAAAATAAACCATTGACCAGCGGGGCATGACCATAAAACATTTCTCTCGTATAAATAGAACAACCATTATTCTCAGATTTAAATGAGTAGCCATGTCGCATTGAAGGAGATCCAAATACAATGTTCATGCTGAAAACTGGTACTAAATAACCTGAAGGTAGATGTAGAGGTAGCGTGCCGATGGCGATCACATCGACCTTGGAACCATTCCCGACGCGCATCGTCACCTCGTCCTTCGCCAGTCTCCGCTTATTCCGCAACTCTTGCTTTGAGTTACAAATGTGAGCAACTGCACCGATATCAATACCCGGGAGCTACTACGAGCGCTGGTAAGGTACACATCAATAACATGTATATCACATATACCTTTGACGTTGCCGACCTTCTTATCTGCAAAGTATTTGGGGTAATTCCGCTTCCAGTGACCCGTTCCCTTGCAATAAAAGCACTCAATCTCAGGCTTGGGTCCATTCTTTGGCTTCTTCCCGGCAACTGGCTTACTTATAACCCACAAGTGTAGGGGATCAGCTGTAGCCTCTTTCGATGAGTAAGAGTGTCGAACCCAACGAGGAGCTAAAGGTAGAACAAATATTCCCTCAAGTTCTATCGACCACCGATACAACTCTACACACGCTTAATGTTTACTTTACCTAGAACAAGTATGAAACTAGAAGTAGTTTGTAGTTTTTGTGGGATAGGTTGCAAGAATATAAAGAGCACGTAAATAAAGACTAGGGGCTGTTAAGATAAAGACACAACTAAATTAGATTTAGTAGAGAGCTTTTTGCCACGAGAAAGTTATTTATCCCTAGGTAATCGATAACTAGACCGGTAATCACTATTGCAATGTTATTTGAGGGAGAGGCATAAGCTAACATACTTTCTCTTCTTGGATCACATGCACTTATGATTGGAACTCTAGCAAGCATCCGCAACTACTAAAGATCATTAAGGTAAAACCCAAACATAGCATTAAAGTATCAAGTCCTCTTTATTCCCATACGCAAACAACCTACTTACTCGGGTTTGTGCTTCTGTCACTCACGCCACCCACCATAAGCAAATCATGAACATATTGCAAACCCTACAGCGGGGTTCCCTCACACTTGCGCGGCACAGAGAGCACCATAGGACAGCACCAATAATAAAACATGCAACTCAAACCAATCACGATCATCAATTAACCCATAGGACAAAACGGATCTACTCAAACATCATATGATAGCCATACATCATTGGGAAATAATATATAGCGTTGAGCAGAATGTTTAAGTAGATATTACAGCGGGTAGAAGAGGGGTTACACCACTTCATAGAGGGGGGAAGAGTTGGTGATGACGACGGTGAAGTTGTTGGTGTAGATTGCGGTGACGATAATGGCCCCGTCGGCACTCCGGTGCCACCGGAAGCGAGGGGAGAGATCCCCCTCCTTCTTATTCTTCATTGACCTTCTCCCTAGATGGGAGAAGGGTTTCCCCTATGGTCCATGGTCTGCATGGCGTGGGAGGGGCGAGAGCCCCTCCGAGATTGGATCTGTCTCTTTGTCTCTCTTTGTTTCTGCGTTCCCAGATTCTGGCCTTCCACCGTTTCTTAAATTCCCGGAGACCCGTAACTCCGATTGGGCTGAATTCTGGACACGATTTTTATCCGGATATTATCTTTCTTTCGGCGAAAGAAGGGCATGAACTGCCTTACGGAGTGGCCACGAGGTCCCAGGGCGCGCCCCTCACCCTCGTGGGCCACTCGGGCATCGTCTCACATTGGTTCCGCTTCCCAAAATTCACATGTATTCCAAAAAAAATATCGGTCCATTTTTATACCGTTTGGACTCCGTTTGATATGGATATTCTGCGAAACAAAAAACATGCAACAAACAGGAACTGGCACTGGGCACGCGATCAATATGTTAGTCCCAAAAAATACTATAAAAAGTTGCCAAAAGTATATTGAAGTTGTAGAATATTGGCATGGAACAATAAAAAATTTATAGATACGATGGAGATGTATCAGCATCCCCAAGCTTAATTCTTGCTCGTCCTCGAGTAGGTAAATGATAAAAAAAGATAATTTTTGATGTGGAATGCTACCTAGCATAATCTTGATCGTGTAATCTAATCATGGCATGAATACTAAGACATGAGTGATTCAAAGAAATATTCTATCATTTGACATAAAATAATTTAATACTCGGGCATCCCAACAAACAATCAAGTCTTTCAAAATATCAATGCTAAAGAACGTTATCCCTACAAAATCATATAGTCTTTTATGCTTCCCTTTTCTTAACACAAGGTACCCCTCATGCCCATCCCGGTGTCAGCCAAGCAATTGTTTTCATACTTTACTTTTTCGAACTTTTTCAACTCTTCACGCAATACATGAGCGTGAGCCATGGACATAGCACTATGGGTGGAATAGAAGGTGGTAGTAGACAAAAGTAGGGAGAAAGTCTCACATCGACTAGGCGTATCAATGGGCTATGGAGATGCCCATAATAGATATCAATGTGAGTGAGTAGGGATTGCCATGTAACGGATGCACTAGAGCTATAAGTGTATGAAAGCTCAAAAGAAAACTAGTGGGTGTGCATCAACTTGCTTGCTCATGAAGACCTAGGGCATTTGAGGAAGCCCATCGTTGGAATATACAAGCCAAGTTCTTTAACAAAAACTTTCCACTAGTATATGGAAGTGACAACATAGGAGACTCTCTATTATGAAGATCATGGTGCTACTTTGAAGCACAAGTGTGGAAAAGAGATAGTTGCATTGTCCCCTTTTTATTTTCCTTTTTTTGCTTTTTTCTTCTTTTTTTGGGACTTCCTTTTTTATTTGGCCTTTCGCTTTTTTTATTTGGCCTTTTTTCTTTTCTTTTGGCCTTTTTTTTCAAGGGACAATGCTCTAATAATGATGATCATCACACTTCTATTTACTTACAACTCGATATTACAACTCGACACTAGAACAAAAATATGACTCTATATGAATGCCTCCGGCGGTGTACCGGGATGTGCAATGATCTAGCGTAGCAATGATATAAAAAAACGGACAAGTCATGGAAACATCATGCTAGCTATCTTACGATCATGCAAGGCAATATGACAATAATGGTGCGTATCATAATAAAGGAATGGTGGAGTTACATGGCAATATATCTCGGAATGGCTATGGAAATGCCATAATAGGTAGGTATGGTGGCTGTTTTGAGGAAGGATATAAGGTGGTTTGATGCACCGGGGAAAATTGCGCAGTACTAGAGTGGCTAGCAAGGTGGAAGGGTGAGAGTGCGTATAATCCATGGACTCAACATTAGTCATAAAGAACTAACATACTTATTGCGAAAAATCTGTTAGCCCTCAAATCAGAAATACTATAACGCATGCTCCTAGGGGGCAAGTTGGTAGGAGTTAACCATCGCGCGCCCCCGACCTTCACGCAAAGATAAACAATCAAAATACAATGCGCACCAATTTGGTTACATAGTTAGGAGACCATACGTGCATGCTTCGGGAATCACAAACCTTAACACCAATATTATTACTAAACCACAATCATTCACTAGTACCTCCCACATATTAGCATCTCTATATCGCAAAACTATTGCAAGGAATCAAACATATCATATTCAGCGATCTAAAAGTTTATGTAGGATTTTATGACTAACCATGTGAATGACCAATTTCTGTCAACTCTCTAAATAGATATAAGTGAAGCTAGAGAGTTTAATTCTTTGTACAAAAGATATGCCCACGCTCTAACAAATATAAGTGGAGCAAAAGAGCATTCTACAAATGGCGGTTTTCTTATGTGAGGAGAAACAGGCAATCCAAACTTCAAATAATATAAGTGAAGCACATGAAGCATTCTATAAAGCCATACTCAAAAGATATAAGTGAAGTGCAAAGAGCATTCTATAGATAAACCAAGGACTATCTTATACCAGCATGGTGC
This sequence comes from Secale cereale, assembly GCA_902687465.1. Taxonomy (NCBI): domain Eukaryota; kingdom Viridiplantae; phylum Streptophyta; class Magnoliopsida; order Poales; family Poaceae; genus Secale; species Secale cereale. The sequence goes on along the minus strand of LR738710.1, from coordinate 832,008,205 downwards.
ATTTATTAAAAGGAAAAATAAAAAGCACACGACGCTCCAAGAGTTTACACATAACATGTGAACGAAACGAATCCGAAAACATACCGATAATTGTTGAAGAAAGATGGGATGCCTTACGGGGCATCCCCAAGCTTAGACGCTTGAGTCTCCTTGAATATTTACTTGGGGTGCCTCGGGCACCCCCAAGCTTGAGCTCTTGACTCTCCTCCTTCTCCTCATATCGAGACCTCCTCGATCTTCGAACACTTCATCCACACAAAACTTAACCGAACTTTTAGTGGCGGGGTTAGTGCATATGATCAATAAAATCCCATCATGTAGTCCTCTAACATTATTGTATAATTACGAACAAACATTACCCACAGTATGCTATCACAATTCTATGGCGCCAAGTCAAGGAGGCTTCAACAATAATTCAAACTTATGCAAATAATGAAGCTATAGCAGCAATCTGTGAAAACAGGACAATCTGTAGTAATCTAAACATTAACCATACTTCTGTAACCCTAAAAATTATGGCAAAATTATGAATAATCAACAATTTAATAGCAAGACTTTGCAAATAGTTTCAGATCCTTTCGACGTTCTAGTAAAAAATGTAAAATTGCGCACTATAGCCAAAGTTTCTGTTTTTGCACCGCACAAACCAACAAGCATTTTAATCATCCTAAAGGAAACTCTTGGCACATTATTTTTATAATACAATGTAATTGTACAAGGGGATGATTATTTTTGTTGAAAATTTTTTGTAATTCAAGACTTGCAAAGTTTCCATGGGCATGAACAAAGTACAAGGAGCTCCCCCATTTCAATGGTGCTTGTCCTTCTTACTTTCACTTTTCTTTTTGAAAAAGTTTTAGGTTCCCCTCTTTATTTTTTTGTTTTTAAACTTTATAAAAGCACACAACAGAAATAAATGACTCTCTAAAACTTCCGGGTTGTCTCCCTGGCAGCGCTTTTGTTTAAATCCATTAAGCTAGGCATATGGTGCTCAAGTAATGGATCCACCCGGATCCCAATGTATATCAAAGCTAATTTTAGTTAGCAATGATTTGGCATTTAGTAGTGAGCACAAAGTGATATGTGTCATGCAAAAACGAAGTCTAATTCTCTTCCTATGTATAGGCATGTCATACAAGAACAATTCACGCACATCAAGTAAAGGCCAATGCACAGTATAATCAGTTTCTTGCAATTTTATCGTGTTGGAAGCATAGAGAGGCGGGGATATTGTTCCTCTCTCATAATAATTGCAAGTAGGAGCAGCAAGCACATGCATATTATATTCATCAAAATCATCTTGTGTAATGGAAAAAGCAACCCATCAATGTAATCCTTAATAAGTGCAAACTTCTCCGATATAGTGTAGTTTGGAGAATTCAAAAAGATAATAGGACTATCATGCGTGGGTGCAATAGCAACAGTCTCATGTTTAACATAAGGAACTATAGCAAGTTCATCTCCATAAGCATAATTCATATTGGCATCTTGGCCACAAGCATAGCAAGCATCATCAAAAAGGGATATTTCAAACGAATCAAAGGGATCATAGCAATCATCATAGCAGTCACGCTTCGGTAAGCACGAAGGGGAATTAAACAATGCATGATTTGAAGAGTTATTCTCATTAGAAGGTGGGCACGGGTAGCTAATCCGCTCTTCCTCATTTTGTTCTTCGCTCTCCTCATCATATTTTTCATCTAATGAGCTCACAGTGTCATCAATTTCTTCTTCCATAGATTCCTGCAAAATATTAGTCTCTTCTCGGAAAACGGAGACCTTCTCAATATACGCATCAATATCAGAGTTATATTCATAATTCAAATAGCAATATTTCAATATAGCAAGATTTTCAGGCCTATAAACATCATCATCAAAAGCATCATATTTTTTAAACAGAGATTGAATTTCATAAGCAGCCTGAAAAGCAACGAATTCTTCTATTTGTTCCACATCGTAATAATCATATATATCCTTAGCATAAGAAGCTAAGGTTTCATTATCATTAAATTTGCATGTAAAGGGAAGGTGTGGAGCCTTCATCCTAGAGCAACAAGTATAATCATATCCCAAGCATAGTTGTCGAGCATACCAACACAACATATAAATTTGATCCCATAATAGTTTCCCTTTTTGTGTCAAGCAATAATCCCTAAAGTATTCACGTTGATTCAACGTTACTCCCATTATATAGTTGAATGGGGTTTTCTCAGGATTATCAAAGTAGTACATAATATCTTTCACATTCTGAGCATCGAGGGTTTTAGGAGGTTCCCCATCTCCATGAGTAGCAAGTACACATATTTTTTTTGGTATTTCATGTTCCATATCCATAACTAAAGATAGAGAACAACTTAGAATAGAAAATAAAATCTACTTAGTGATAAAGCAAACAAGCACACACGAGAATATTTGCCCCACACTATCGCTCCCCGGCAATGGTGCCAGAAAAAGGTCTTGATAACCCACAAGTGTAGGGGATCAACTATAGCCTCTTTCGATAAGTAAGAGTGTCAAACCCAATGAGGAGCTACAGGTAGAACAAATATTCCCTCAAGTTCTTTAAACCACCGATACAACTCTACGCACGCTTAACGTTTACTTTACCTAGAACAAGTATGAAACTAGAAGTACGTTGTAGTTTTTGTGGGATAGGTTTGAAATAATATGAAGAGGATGTAAATAAAGACTAGGTGATGTTAATATAAAGACACAACTAAATTAGTTTCAGTAGAGAGCTTTTTGTCACGAGAAAGTTATTTGTCCCTAGGCAATCGATAACTAGACCGGTAATCACTATTGCAATGTTATTTGAGGGAGAGGCATAAGCTAACATACTTTCTCTTCTTGGATCATATGCACTTATGATTGGAACTCTAGCAAGAATCCGCAACTACTAAAGATTATTAAGGTAAAACCCAACCATAGCATTAAAGTATCAAGTCCTCTTTATTCTCATACGCAAACAACCTACTTACTCAGGTCTGTGCTTCTGTCACTCACGCCACCCACCATAACAAATCATGAACATATTGCAAACCCTACAGAGGGGATCCCTCATGCTTGTGCGACACGGAGAGCACCATAGGACATCACCAATAATAAAACATGCAACTCAAACCAATCACGATCATCAATTGACGCATAGGACAAAACAGATCTACTCAAATATCATAGGATAGCCATACATCATTGAGAAATAATATATAGCGTTGAGCACCATGTTTAAGTAGAGATTACAGCGGGTAGAAGAGGGGTTACACCGCTGTATAGAGGGGGGAAGAGTTGGTGATGACGGAGGTGAAGTTGTTGGTGTAGATTGAGGTGACGACGATGGCCCCGGCGGCACTCCGGTGCCATCGAAAGCGAGGGGGAGGGAGCCCCCCTCCTTCTTCTTCTTCCTTGACCTTCTCCCTAGATGGGAGAATGGTTCCCCTCTGGTCCATGGTATCCATTGCATGGGAGGGGCGAGAGCCCTCCGAGATTGGATATGTCTCTCTGTCTCTCTCTGTTTCTCCGTTCCCAGATTCTGGCCTTCCACTGTTTCTTAAATTCCCGGAGATCCGTAAATCCGATTGGGCTGAATTTTGGACACGATTTTTATCCGGATATTAGCTTTCTTGCGGAAAAAGAAGGGCATCAACTGCCTTATGGAGTGGCCATGAGGGCCCAGGGCGCGCCCCTCACCTTCGTGGGCCACTCGAGCATCGTCTCACGTTGGTTCCGCTTCCCAAATTTCACATATATTCCAAAAATAATCCCCGTCCGTTTTTATCCCGTTTGGACTCCGTTTGATATGGATATTCTGCGAAACAAAAAACATGCAACAAACAGGAAATGGCACTAGGCACTGGATCAATATGTTAGTCCCAAAAAATAGTATAAAAAGTTACCAAAAATATATGAAAGTTGTAGAATATTGGCATGGAACAATAAAAACTATAGATACGCCAGAGACATATCACTTACCGGGCGCGGCAACTCCCTTGCCGTCCTTCTTGAAGTTCTTCTTACCCTTGCCTTTCTTGAACTTAGTGGTTTTATTCACCATCAACACTTGATGTTCCTTTTTGATCTCCACCTCTGCTGATTTCAGCATTGAATATAACTCGGGAATGGCCTTCTCCATCCCTTGCATATTGTAGTTCATCACATAGCTCTTGTAGCTAGGTGGGAGTGACTGGAGGATTCTGTCAACAACTGCGTCATCTGCGAGATTAACTCCCAGCTGAGACAAGCGGTTGTGCTACCCACACATTCTGAGTATGTGCTTGATACGTCTCCAACGTATCTATAATTTTTTATTGTTCCATGCTATTATATTATCGTTCTAGGATGCTTTATGGGCTTTTATATACACATTTATATGATTTTTGGGACTAACCTATTAACCTAGAGCCCAGTGCCAGTTTCTGTTTTTTTCCTTGTTTTTGAGTTTTACAGAAAAGGAATATCAAACGGAGTCCAATTGACGTGCCAATTTTTGATGATTTTTTCTGGATGAAAAGAAGCCCCCGAAGTAAAAGAGTTGGGCCAGGAGAGTCACGGGCTGCCCACGAGGGTGGGGGCGCACCCACCCCTAGTGGTGGCGCCCCCATCTCATGGACAGCCCGGAGCCCCCCCTGACATGAGACCTACGCCAAAAAATCCTATAAATACAGAAACCTCCATAAAATAACCTAGATTGGGAGTTCCGCCGCCGAAAGCCTCTGTTGCCACCGAAAACCAATCTAGACCCGTTCTGGCACCCTGACGGAGGGGGAAAATTCCTCTCCGGTGACTATCTTCATCATCCCGACGCTCTCCATGACGAGGAGGGAGTAGTCCACCCTCGGGGCTGAGGGTATGTACCAGTAGCTATGTGTTTGATCTCTCTCTCTCTCTCTCTCTCTCTCTCTCTCTCTCTCTCTCTCTCTCTCTCTCTCTCTCTCTCTCTCGTGTTCTTGAGATGGCACGATCTTGATGTATCGCGAGCTTTGCTATTATAGTTGGATCTTATGATGTTTCTTCCCCTCTACTCTCTTGTGATGAATTGAGTTTTCCCTTTGAAGTTATCTTATCGGATTGAGTCTTTAAGGATTTGAGAACACTTGATGTATGTCTTGCGTGGGATACCTGTGGTGACAATGGGGTATTCTTTCGATTCACTTGATATATGTTTTTGGTGATAAACTTGCGGGTTCCGGGACCTTGGGAATCTATGCATAGGGGTTGGCACACGTTTTCGTCTTGACTTTTCGGTAGAAACTTTGGGGCACTCTTTGAATTCTTTGTGTTGGTTGAATAGATGAATCTGAGATTGTGTGATGCATATCGTATAATCATGCCCACAGATACTCAAGGTGACAATGGAGTATCTAGGTGACATTAGGGTTTTGGTTGATTTGTGTCTTAAGGTGTTATTCTAGTACGAACTCTAAGATAGATCGAACAGAAAGAATAGCTTCGTGCTACTTTACTACGGACTCTTGAATAGATCGATCAGAAAGAATAACTTTGAGGTGGTTTCGTACCCTACCATAATCTCTTCATTTGTTCTTCGCTATTAGTTACTTTGGAGTGACTCTTTGTTGCATGTTGAGGGCTAGTAATATGATCCAGTTATGTTATCCTTGTTGAGAGAACTTGCACTAGTGAAAGTATGAACCCTAGGCCTTGTTTCCTATCATTGCAACACCATTTATGCTCACTTTTATATTTAATTACCTTGCTGTTTTTATATTTTCAGATTACAAAAATCCATATCTACCATCCATATTGCACTTGTATCACCATCTCTTCGCCGAACTAGTGCACCTATACAATTTAGCATTGTATTGGGTGTGTTGGGGACACAAGAGACTCTTTGTTATTTGGTTGCAGGATTGCTTGAGAGAGACCATCTTCATCCTATGCCTCCCACGGATTGATAAATCTTAGGTCATCCACTTGAGGGAAATTTGTTACTATCCTATAAACCTCTGCACTTGGAGGCCCAACAATGTCTACAAGAAGAAGGTTGCATAGTAGACATCAAGCTCTTTTCTGGCGCCGTTGCCGGGGAGGTTAGTGCTTGAAGGTATATCTTTAGATCTTGCAATCGAATCTTTTAGTTTCTTGTTTTAAAACTAATTTTAGTTTATAAAATAAAACTACAAAAATGGAATTAAGGTTACCTCATATGCTTTATATTTTTAATATCTTTCGTGAAAATGATGGTGTCGGTGTACTAAAGTAGGGGTACCTTAGTATCCCGACTTGTGCACGGGCGGTAGCAGCGCCCCGTGGTCAGGCTCACCAAGCGCCCGCCAAGGCCCACTCTGGTTCCCTTGAAGCCATTCAAGAACAAAGTATTCAAGTTAAGAAACAAGACCCTAGCAAGAGGAGCTTCCCGGAAAGGCCGCTCCAGGCTCAAGATCATCCCTTCTGCACAAGACCCTGGCAAGAGGAGCTTGCCAGGAAGGCCAAAGAACAGCATCTCAGAAGACATGCCATGGCGCATCGCGCGCCCCGGCAGGACCCGGAGAGCGACAAGCTTCCGGGCCCGGCAAGGTAGCGACCGCGGCAAGCTTTCACTATGCGCCTACGCTCCAGCTCATCTGGCCACGCGTCGCCCTGGGGCCCTTCCTGGGGCACGTGGCGGATAGCTGTGCAGCCTGGGGTACACAGTGGCAAGCCACGATGACGAAGCTACCGTCGTGGCGAACGGAGACGCCCGTACGGACGCTTTTTACACTGTTTTGGGGCGACGGCGACGGGCATTCAATGCCCTTGTCCCCCATCGTCCGGGTTAGGTATGGACCACTGTACATGCACTGTTACAACTACCACCAATTTTACGCTTTTACCCTCATCTACGTCGACACCTGTCGGTGACCCCTTTGAACTATAAAAGGAGGCCCATGCACAACGTAGGGGAGGTTCCGATCCCAGATCACTCTCACGCTCGGTGTAGCTAGCCTAAAGCACTGTAGATCTTCTTGCTCCCGAGCCAAGAACTCAATACAACCAAGGCAGGAGTAGGGTTTTACGCATCCGTGCGGCCCGAACCTGGGTAAACTGCTCGCGTGTGCGCCTCGATCCGCTCTTTGTGCTCCCTCCGCTCCCTCACCGTACCGAAAAGGGGCTCCGGTCCCATAGGTGTTCGTGGGCGACCAGTTTCCCCGACATCTTTGGCGCGCCAGGTAGGGGGCGTCGAGGTTGTGCGAACCTGATCAGGCGGTCACGCGGGCGTAATCTTCAGCGGCTTCATCAACCTCATCGACTACGTCAGCATGCCTCCGAAGAAGAAGGCTTCGGAGGTCGGAGGCCCGTCTGCGTCGATCCCACCACCACCAGAACCAACGGTTGGTGGGGTAGACACTGGCGGAAGGGTGGACGCCGGTGAGGAGACTCACGGCGCCGCCAAATCCAAGGACAAGACGGACGACCGAGCCAACTCCAAGACCTCGGCGTCCGTGCACGCGCCACGCCCCTCTCAGGAGGTGCCGGAACAGCGACGGCGTGGTACTCAGGGTACCATCCGCTTGCTGGGCCAAGGACAAGTTGGCGGGTCGCGGGACGCTCAAGGCCAGCGCGCTGGCACGAGCAAGGCGCGGTCGCCGGGGCGAGACCCTGCTCCTTCTAACGCTGTTAGGAGTCCGAGCATATCTCGCTCCTCGCACCGCTCGCCACCGCTCCCCTCCTCTCCAGCAGAAGCTCTAGCCAGAGCTCAACTGCTCCTCGACTTCCCTCCAGCGGCAGACAAGGCCGAAGACTGGAGGGCTACAATCCAGAGCCTCATCGCCTTCGCCAACAACGATACGCCGCAGCAGCCGGCGACATCATGGCCGCGGCAAGTCAGCCAAGCGAAGGCTGATGGAGACAAGACCGCCGGGGTGCCACTACCGTGCACTCCCCGCCGCGGAAGCAGAAATCGCCGACTCGCCGGATCAACGTCGACGACGACTCCACGGCGTCGTCGGATCCGCGGGCTCGTCGCGATCAACGCCAAGTCCTCGACGACAGGCGACAAGAAGACGCTCGAACTCACATCGAGCGTCGAAGGGAAGCGCGGTGACAGTCCGACCAGCGCGCTAGGACCGCTGTTGACATGCACGCGCCCGGTGAACCAGGCGACTTGCCGTACGCGGCAAGTTGCACTGCGTTCACCCGAGAGCTGCGGCAAGTCCAGTGGCCCAGCATGAAGAACTTTAAGCCCGACGTACCCAAGAAGTACGACGGCAAGACCCATCCCTCGGAGTTCCTCAGCATCTACACCATTGCGGTGCAGGCTGCCGGGGGATGCGACGAGAAGATTCTAGCGAACTACTTCCCGCTTGTGCTCAAGCCCAATGTCAGATCTTGGCTCATGCACTTGCCGGAGAACTCCATCTCTTCTTGGGCAGACCTGTGCCATCAGTTTGTCGGCGCCTTCACGGGCGGCCACAAGCCCCACAGCCAGGAAAGTGATCTTCACATTCTAGCCCAGAAGGAAGGAGAGTCCCTGCGAAAGTACATCCAGAGGTTCAGCCGCGTCCAACACAACATCCCGGATGTCCACCCTGCCGTGGTTATCGGCGCGTTCCATCAGAACGTACGTAACCGCCGGATGAGGGAGGAAATGGTGATGACCAAGATCCCGGACGTCAGCGAGCTGTACGCTCTGGCTGACAAGTGTGCGTGCGCTGAAGAAGGGAGGAGACTCCCCGGAGAGGATACTGGAGCAGGAGGAACGGACAGCGAGGATGCCGCCCCGGCAAGGAAAAACCGGCGGCGGAACAATAAGAAAAAGAAGAACAAGGAAGTACTGGCTATGGAGAAGTCCGGCAAGGAGGCTGGTGACAAGAAAACTCAGGCTGGTGGCTCCGGCAAGGAGCCTGCCACTGTAGCCGCCACCGACAAGCAGGACGACTCCGACAAGCAGTACTGCAAGATCCACCGCACCAAGGGCCACGATCTCCAGAACTGCAAGAGGGTCGAATATCTCGTCGAGCAGCAGAAGGCTGAGTACGAGCGACGCGACAAGGAGAAGGCCCAAGGAGGCGGAGGAGAGTCCGGCAAGAAGCGGCCATTCAATGGCCGGGGAGGACGCCGCGGCAAGGCCAAGCAGCGGCAAGGAGACAGACCTCCCCGCGGCCGCGACAAGGACGAAGACGAAGATGACGGCGAGGATATGGATGACGGAGACAACAGCGAGCAGGAGTTCCAGAAGGCCACAGAAGTTCTGTGCGTCGATGGAGGTGCCTCTCTGCACACTTCCCACCGCCAACTCAAGAAATGGGTGCGGGAAGTGAATGCAGCTGAGCCACCCGTCGAGTCGCGCAAACTCCTGAAGTGGTCCGGCACGCCCATCATCTTCGACCTTGAGGACCACCCTGACCGCACAACTGCGGTCGGGTGCTTGGCGATGTTGGTTTCGCCAACCATCCGCAACCTCAAGGTCACCAAGATGTTGGTTGACGGCGGGGCCAGCCTCAACTTGATCTCCTCCGCTGTGATCCGGAAGCTGCAGATCCCCGACAGCGAGCTTGAGGAGACCGGGACATTCCAAGGAATTAACCCGGGAAGGAGCAAGCCGAAGGGGAAGATCACGCTGCCAGTGACCTTTGGCGGAGAGCTAAACTCCAGGACCGAGAGGATCACCTTCGACGTTGCCGATATCCCATTGCCATACAATGGGATACTCGGCCGTCCGGCGCTCGCCAAGTTCATGGCAGCCTCTCACTATGCATATAACATGCTCAAGATGCCAGGGCCAATAAGCGTCATCTCTGTCCCCGGCGACAAGAAGGACGCACTTATCTGCGTTGACAAGATCTACCGGGACGCCGCAGCCGTGGCAGACAGCAAGACACTTGCCGCTGAAGCTCCCGGAGGGAAGACCAAGACCAAGTCCGGCAAGAGCTCTGGGGCCCACTCCGGCAAGCGCACCTCCTCGGAGTGCTGCGCTGCCGTCGAGGACGCACCATCGAGCTCCACCGGCAAGTGCAAGAAAGGAATGGCAGCTCCACCTGCAACCAAGAAGGTGTTCGCCAAGGAGGACGACACTGGTGGTACTTTCACCATCAGTGCCACGCTCGACCCCAAATAGGAAAGCGCGCTCGTTGCCTTCCTGCGGGCGAATGTCGACGTGTTTGCATGGCAACCGTCTGACATCCCCGGCGTTCCCAGGAAGGTAATTGAGCACAAGCTTGTTGTTTGTCCTCACGCGCGGCCCGTCAAGCAGAAGGTCAGGAAGCAAGCGGTGGAGCGCCAAGAGTTTATACCTGAAGAGATCAAGAAGTTGGAAGCAGCAGGCCTGGTTAGAGGTGTACTTCATCCTACGTGGCTGGCCAATCTAGTTGTCGTGCGCAAGGCTAATGGGAAGTGGAGACTTTGTATAGACTTCACTGATGTGAATAAAGCTTGTCCCAAGGATCCATTTCCCTTGCTGCGCATCGACCAGATCGTTGACTCCACGGCTGGATGTGAGTTGCTTTCATTTCTTGATGCATATTCCGGATACCACCAGATATTCATGGCTGAGGAAGATGAAGAGAAGACCGCATTCATTACTCCATGTGGCACTTACTGTTTTATACGCATGCCCTTTGGATTGAAGAATGCGGGCTCAACATTTGCAAGGGTAGTCCACACTGCTTTTGAGCCACAGATACACAGGAATGTAGAATCCTACATGGATGATATAGTGGTCAAGAGCAAGAGCAAGGATACCCTGATTCAAGACCTAGAAGAAACTTTTGCAAATCTGCGCAAGATACAACTCAAGCTTAACCCCGAGAAGTGCGTCTTCGGAGTCCCCTCCGGCAAGCTTCTCGGGTTCTTTGTGTCCCAGAGGGGGATTGAAGCCAATCCCGACAAGATCAAGGCCATCGATTAGATCGAAGCTCCGAAGCGCGTCAAGGATGTCCGAAGACTTGCTGGTTGTGTGACTGCCCTCAGCAGGTTCATTTCAAAGTCTGCAGAACGCGCCCTGCCGTTTTTCAAAATCTTGAAAAAGGCAGGTCCTATGAAATGGACTCCGGAAGCGGAGGCGGCGCTGTAAGACTTGAAAGGATACCTGTCCTCCACTCCAATACTTGTCGCACCTAGGCCACAAGAGAAGTTGCTGCTGTATTTAGCAGCAACCAATCAAGTGGTTAGTGCTGCGTTGGTAGCGGAAAGGGAGGCAGAGGAGGAGCCAACAGCCCCGGCAAGCACATCCAGCGACAAGCAGGGGGCTTCCCCGACAAGCTCTGGCCCCGACAAGAATGAGTCTGCGCAGACACAAGAAGAAGTGCGAAAGAAGATGGTGCAGCGCCCAGTCTATTTTGTTAGTTCCCTCCTGCAGGGGGCTAGGTCAAGATACTCTGGGGTGCAGAAGCTGCTTTTCGGCCTCCTTATGGCCTCGAGAAAGTTGCGCCACTACTTCCAAGCACATGAGGTAACAGTGGTCACTCGCTTTCCGCTGAAGAGGATATTGCAGAATCCAGAAGCCACTGGAAGGATTGTCGAGTGGGCACTAGAGCTGTCAAGCTTCGGTCTTAAGTTTGAGAGTACTTCAACTATCCAGAGCCGAGCATTGGCGGAGTTCATAGCGGAATGGACACCAACACCAGACGAAGAAGTCCCAGAAACGAGCATCCCCGTCAAAGAAGCAAGCAAAGAATGGGTAATGTACTTCGATGGTGCTTTCTCACTGCAAGGCGCCGGTGCTGGTGTGTTACTTGTCGCACCCACCGGGGAGCACCTCAAGTACGTTGTCCAAATGCACTTTCCCAAGGAGCAAGCGACAAACAATACTGCGGAGTATGAAGGTTTGCTTGCCGGCCTCAGAATTGCGGCCGAACTTGGGATCAAGAAGCTGGTAGTGCGTGGAGATTCGCAGTTGGTGGTCCAACAAGTAAACAAGAGCTACCAGAGTCCTTTGATGGAAGCTTATGTCGATGAAGTGAGGAAGCTTGAAGAACACTTCGAAGGCTTGCAGATGGAGCACGTTCCAAGAGCTCAAAATGATATCGCAGACGGCCTGTCAAAGTGTGCTGCATTGAAGCTACCTATGGAACCAGGGACCTTCAAGCTCAAGCTAACTCAACCATCCGTTACACCATCAATTGGGCAGAGCAAGAAGAGAAAGTTGGTCTCCGGCGACTACTTCCCGGCGGATCTTCCTGAAACTGCCGCCAAGGTCCCCAAGATCAACAACCAAGTTGCTAGGGAGCAGTTTGCTCCTGCGGACTCTAGGGTTCGTTCAGTTGAAGCAGACGTTCCCGGCAAGTCTTTCCCCGGCAAGCTTGCCGGGGAACGTTCAGCTCCGGCAGAACCGCAGGTTCTTGCCGTAGAAGCTGATGTTCCCGCAGCGGCGATGATGCCTTTAGTCCTTGTTGTTGAGCCCCAAGCTCCAGCATGGGCGCAGCAGATTGTCCATTTTCTTCAAACTGGAGAACTTCCCGAGGAACCAGAAGAGATAGAGAGGATTACCAGGCAGTCAAGTATGTACCAGTTCGTCGGCAATGAACTGTACAAAAGAAGACTCAATGGTGTCAGATTGAAGTGCATTTCCCGGGAAGATGGACAGAAGCTGTTGGCAGAGATACATGGAGGCATATGTGGCCACCACATTGGCGCAAGAGCACTTGCCGGGAAGGCGTTCCGGCAAGGTTTCTTTTGGCCAGAAGCCCTCCAAGATGCAACTGCACAAGTAACCAAGTGTGAAGCGTGCCAGTTCCATGCCAAGCAAATACATCAGCCAACTCAAGCTCTCCAGACGATCCCTTTGTCCTGGCCCTTCTCGGTCTGGGGGCTCGACATCCTCGGCCCCTTTCCCCGCGCTGTCGGGGGCTTTGAGTACTTGTACGTCGCCATCGACAAGTTCACAAAGTGGCCAGAAGTAGAACCAGTGAGAAAGGTGACCGCACAGTCAGCAGTCAAGTTCTTCAGGTCAATTGTTTGCCGTTTCGGAATCCCTAACAGGATCATCACCGACAACGGCACACAATTCACAAGTCGCACCTTCATGCAGTACGTCCAAGACCTTGACGCTAAGGTCTGCTTCGCTTCTGTCGCTCACCCAAGGAGCAACGGTCAAGCAGAGAGGGCAAATGCTGAAGTGCTGCGCGGACTCAAGACATGAACTTTCGATAGGCTGCACAGGTGCGGAAGAAACTGGATCGAAGAGTTGCCGGCGGCTCTTTGGTCAATCAGGACGACACCGAATCGAGCCACCGGACAGACACCCTTTGCTCTTGTCTATGGAGCATAGGCAGTTCTCCCCACGGAACTCGTATACGGATCTCCTCGAGTGCTCGCTTACGATGAGATCGAGCAAGAGCAGTTGCGGCAAGATGATGCATTGCTCCTCGAGGAGGACCGTCTCCAGGCTGCTGTACGAGCTGCTCGATACCAGCAAGCTTTGCGCCGCTATCATAGCCGCAAAGTCAAGGCCAGGAGTCTCGAGGAAGGCGACCTTGTTCTTCGGCGCGTTCAGTCCGCCAAGAATTCCAACAAGTTGACGCCGAAGTGGGAAGGCCCTTATCGGGTGAGACAAGTCACAAGACCCGGCGCTGTCCGCCTTGAGACCGAAGAAGGCTTACCGGTGAGCAACTCCTGGAACATTGAGCACCTTCGCAAGTTTCACCCATGAGGCGCGGTTGCCGTGATCCGCTCCGGCAACCACCTTTTGTACAAGTTTTGCCGCTGTTGCATGTAAACCTTTGTACAAAGCCGGGCGCAGACCCCGTGCATCAGTAAAACTTTTGTGCTTTGCACGACTTGTCATTTCATGCCTTTCCATTTTCTTGCATATGTTATCTGACACTTTGTGCAGCACACACCCCCGGTAAGCAATAACAAGCCGCAAGGCTCCATATCTATGTTTCCTTCCCTTTTCCTTTTTTACCTCTCAAGCAGGAGTGTTCCTCGCGCACAAGTTTGCCGGGGGGAGGAGACAGTGGTATGGACCAAGTGCTGTTCAAGAAAGGAAAGCCTTGCCGAGAGCCTTGCCGGGAAGCAAACGGCACACAAAAGATAAGTTGCCAAAGTTTGAGCTTTCAAAATTTTAAATTATCGGTTATCTTTCTTGAACGACCACACTTTGTATGGAAAACCTGTGCGCGGAGGAACCTACCCATGGCTAGCCGCGCCCTTATTTTGTTTCGAGCACGCTCAACGGCTTAAGTGAGCTGCGACAAGTGTCGCGCCCTTACTTCGTTTTCGAGTTCGCTCAACAATCTAAGTGTGCTGCGACTAGCTGCGGCAAGGTTTCTTGCCGGCAGGGGCATTGCCAGCAGGCTGCTGAAGTTCCGCACTCAGCGCTCGCGGCAAGGGTCCCTTTGCCGGCAAGTTCCCTAAATGCGAAGGGTAAAGGCATACAAAGTAAAGGAGTTGAACAAGGAAATGATTCTGCGTTGACTACCCAAAATAAAGTTATATTACAAGAAGACTTGCCGCTGTTCTAACAAACTACTGTCTATGACTTAATTGGCAGCGGCAAGGGAAGCAGAAAGAAAGCAACCTAGTCTACACGGTCACCGTCAACCCTCTTGATCTTGCCTACATTGGCCACGATGTGGGCGACGCGAGCCTTCAACGCTTCTTGGTCAGCTTCGGGCGGCAGGGTCCGGAGGACGTTGTCAAGATTGATCCCAGGGTTGCGGTAGACGATCTTCGCCAACACTCGCTCCATGGTACCCGTGCAGAGCCTGCGCGCCTCGTTCGCCAGCTGTACGGGGAGCCTTTCCCGTAGCTGCACGAGGGCCGGCGCCACTCCTCTGAAGAACAAGCTCAGCTTGGCGCTGTGGGGGAGGTTCTCGTCGGGGGAGTACACGAGGTGCTCCGTCCCCAGCGCCACCATCTCCTTGTCGATGTTGGCGGCGGCAGCGACGAGCCCCTCGGTCCACTGCTCCACCGTCTCCTTGAAGTTATTTTGCGAGACGGCGGCGCTGTCCAGCAATGCCCTCTCGGCGCGGAGATCCTCCTTCAGCTTCGTTTCGCGGTTCCGAGCGCCGTCAAGTGACTCGGTAAGGGTGGAAACCTTCAGCTCCAAGTCTATGGAATCCTTGGCGTCGTTGAGCTCCTTGCCCTTGTCAGAGAGACGGACTTGCAGCTCCGAGTGGGTGTGGGCATCCTTCTCCCGCGCCAAATTGAGCGCGGCAACCCTCTCTTCGCTCGTCTTCAAGCTCGCCTCCAACTGCGCCACCCTCGCCTCCAGGTCCCTCTTGGCGGTCTCTACGGCAGCAGTGGCATCCCTCGCCTCCTGCAGAGCCCCGCCAATGGACTGCTCGCGTGCGGCAAGGTCGTCCTCGTGACTATCGAGGTCGACCTTCCGCTGGTTCAACTCTCCTTCCCGCCGAGACAGATCCTCGGCGGCCAGTCACTGCTGCTCCTCAACCTCGGCCTTCTCGAGGATGAACGCCTGGTGCGCCTCGGCGAGCTCCTCGCGCTCCTCCGCCAAGTTCCGGAGGGCCGCTTGGTTGGCGGCGCGGAGCTCCGCAGCGCGCTTCTCCAAGTCGACGCCGACCTTGGCAGCCAGAGCCTCTTGGGACTCCAGCTTGGCATGCCTGGCCCGGTATAAAGCCAGAAGCCGGCGCAGGAGCTGCTCCTCATCGGGCTCGCTGCTGCTGCCGGGCGCGTCGACAAGCCTTAGCCCGGCGGAGGCGAGGACTTCTCCATCGAAGCCCTTCCCCTCCACGGGTGCCCTTGATGAGGACGCCCACGGGACTTGGATGAAGACCCCGTTGGCGGCCTCCAGATAAACACCCGACCCAGCCGCGGCGGCGGAGGGGTCGGCGGCCGGCGCAGCGTCCGGCGCTCCTGCGGCCTCAGGGCCAGCAGTGCGGTCGCCGGTCCCTTCCCCAGCTGCCGCGTCAACGGTCGCGGCGGTCTCGTCGGCGGCTGGCTCGTCGACGCCGGCCATCCCTTCAGCGGTGGCGGCGTCGCCAGCATTGCCGTGCGCGTCCTCCTCGGTGATGACCTCCGTCTCCATCGGCTCCGGGGCGGGCGGATCTGACAACAGAAAAAGAAAAGAAGAATCGTCAAGCAAATATCCAAAAAGAAGAATTCAGGAAAAGGAAAGTACAAGGGTTACCTGCGCGGGCCTCTTCAATAACGGGGTCCCTCGCCGGGGAATTCTCCCTTGGCGGCGTGGTAGTGGCCCCCACCGGCGGAGGGCCGCTGGCGCCTTCCCTTGGCGGGGTGCCCACCCTTGTCGGGGTGCTCGCCCTTGGCGGGGTACCCGCCCTTGGCGGAGCACCCTCCCTCGCCGGGGAGCTCCTCCTTGGCGGGGATGGTGGGACGAGCGGCTCGTCGGGAGCGGTCTCTTGGTGCTCCTGAGACTGCGGCTCCACTTCTGCACAAGACCACAAGTAAACAAGACATTAGCAAGGATAAGAAGCTCAAGCGCGCCCGTCAAGCAGAGAAATGAACAAAAGACTTACGCTGGGGGCTGCGCTGGGGGCTGCTCTCCGGAGCAGCAGGCTGGTCCGGCAAGCCTGTCGCGGGCGCATCTCCTGCCGCTGCGACGGGCTCGTCCTCCTCGAGATCAACCACCGGGATCTTGGCCCTCTTTGCCATCCTCTGGGTCAGGGTCCTGGAAGCCAAGCAAGATCAGAGTCAGGCAAAGAGGATTCAAGACAAGAGAAACAAAAATCAGAGGAAATAGAAGTTGCAAATGCTTACTCTTCCTCCTCCTCATCGGAACTAAGGGCGGAGAAGTCGAAGACCGCCTCGCGCGTCCCGGTGCGAGGAGCTGGAGGAGTAGGCTCCCTCGGGCGCTTGGCAGGCTCCGGAGCCGTGGGCTGAGAGGACCCCGCTCCGGTCGGCGCCGAGGACCGAGGGGCGGATGGAACGCCAGAACCGCTTCTGGAAGATCCCCATCCGCTTGCCGCTGAGGCGCGAGGCGCCTCCTTGACGACCTTGCTCGTCGTGGTGGCACGCGTCGAGCGACGCCGCGGCTGTTGTCGGGGCGCCGGCTGCCTCGCCGTGTCAGTGGTCTTGCGGGGGCGCTTCTTTCGCTGTGGCGGAGGACTTGGTGGTGGCGGAGAATTTTCCGAGGATGAGGAGGCGTCGTCGAGGTTCAGTGACCCGCCCGAGTCTTTGTCGGAATCGCCCGATTCGGCGTCCTCCACGGCGGGCTCACTGGACTCAGTGCCCTTCCTGGCAGCCTCGCTCGTCCCGGCAGGCTCCCCGGCAGGCCTCAGCAGCTTGAGGATTTCTTCCTCCTCGGCTCGGCTCACTGCATCCGCTGCTTCTGCTTCCTCCACGGTGTACCCAAATTCACCCGCGGCCGCAGCTGCAGCGGCCTCCTCCATTCTGTTAGCAATATACGACACGTCCCGGTCTGTGGTCTCGCGGGTGAGACCCTTCTTCTCGTCGGGATTGACCGGCCGCTCAACCAGGTTGTCGAAGAAAGTTTGCACGGTCTCTTCTGAAGGCATCAGCCAAGTGGGAGCAACCCCGTGAGAGTCGCACTGAGGCATTGCCGCGCGGATGGCACTAAGGGAAGAGTTGTTGCATAATGGAACTACCCCCCGGGACGAGGTAAACCACTCCAGATGCTTGGGGTCATGCTTGAACAACGAACGGATCATTCCCTTGAGTTCCAAGATGGTGAAGTTGTAGTTCAGGCCGGGGCGCAGCCTCATGCGGTCTGCCGCGTTACCGAACTCCCAAGCAGGCCTCTTCCTCTCCTGCAGGGGGGCAATGCGGCGGCGAAGGAAATCAGCCCCGACCTCACATACAGTAAGGTTGGCAGCCCGGAGGCGAAGGATCCTGGTGAGCGCAATCTTCAACTTCTCGTCCTCCGGGGCCAAGTCACTCCAATCCTTGCCGCGCACTATTGCAGCTCGGCGCGGCGAGGTAAACTGCTGGGGTTCCTCTTCCATAACCCAGCACCAATTAGCCCTCCACTCCTCCCACTTGCCGCGGAGCTCTCCAATCAAGTACGCCTCTTTCTTGTTGAGCCTAAAGATCCAAGAGATACCACCGGATAGAGGGGATCCAGACTCTACTCTAGGTGTGAAGAAGTGGCGGAAGAGAGCTACGTTGGGGTGGACCCCGACAAAGCTTTCGCACAGATGTGCGAAAACGGCCAGGGTTAAGACTGCGTTCGGGGTGAAATCGAGGAGGTGGAGTCCATATGTGTTCATAATGTCACAGAAGAACTCAGAGTATGGGGGGCAGAGACCGCAATGGAAGAACAGAGTGAAGAAATGGTAACCTCCCGGATACATATCGCAGGCTTCGGCGGGGAGGACTCGGGTGCGCGGGTGAGCCTTCGTCTCCCTCGCCCAGAACAAGTAATACTTGTCCCTCAGCTCCCTCGCGCCGAGCCTCGGCGGGAAGACCACCATCCTCTTCCGCATGGCTGCCAGCTTCGCCGCCTTCTCGGACTTCGCATTCTTCGCCTTGTCGCTCTTCGGGGCCATGGCGGGGACGGCAAGGGGGGTCGGCGGCGGTGAGGAGACTGGCGGCGGTGGAAGAAGGGTGGAGCTCGGCTCTCTGTCGACCTTTGGGGAGGCGGAGAGCGACGGGGGTTTCTGGAGATTGAAGACGCAATGAAGCAATGGGGGGGGGACTGCCCCTGCTTCCTCTGCTTTTAAGGGGGAAGTGGGGGACGTTCCGCATTTTCCCATTAAAGAAATAGGCCACGATCTCTCCCACGACGCCGCAATCGACGCGTGCCGTTAGGGAGGGATGCGGCGAATACGGAGTGGGGAACGGCGCGCCGTGGGCCGCGTATGCCCGTGCACTGTTTTGGGCCTGGCCCAATAGCGCTCGGCACCGTGTGTGGCCCAGGCCCGGGGGCTCCTGTCGGTGTACTAAAGTAGGGGTACCTTAGTATCCCGACTTGTGCACGGGCGGTAGCAGCGCCCCGTGGTCAGGCTCACCACGCGCCCGCCAAGGCCCACTCTGGTTCCCTTGAAGCCATTCAAGAACAAAGTATTCAAGTTAAGAAACAAGACCCCGGCAAGAGGAGCTTGCCGGGAAGGCCGCTCCAGGCTCAAGATCATCCCTTCTGCACAAGACCCTGGCAAGAGGAGCTTGCCAGGAAGGCCAAAGAACAGCATCTCAGAAGACATGCCGTGGCGCATCGCGCGCCCCGGCAGGACCCGGAGAGCGACAAGCTTCCGGGCCCGGCAAGGTAGCGACCGCGGCAAGGTGCTTGCCGCGGCAAGCTTTCACTGTGCGCCTGCGCTCCAGCTCATCTGGCCACGCGTCGCCCTGGGGCCCTTCCTGGGGCACGTGGCGGATAGCTGTGCAGCCTGGGGTACACGGTGGCAAGCCACGATGACGAAGCTACCGTCGTGGCGAACGGAGACGCCCGGACGGACGCTTTTTACACTGTTTTGGGGCGACGGCGACGGGCATTCAATGCCCTTGTCCCCCACCGTCTGGGTTAGGTATGGACCACTGTACATGCACTGTTACAACTACCACCAATTTTACGCTTTTACCCTCATCTACGTTGACACCTGTCGGTGACCCCTTTGAACTATAAAAGGAGGCCCATGCACAACGTAGGGGAGGTTCCGATCCCAGATCACTCTCACGCTCGGTGTAGCTAGCCTAAAGCACTGTAGATCTTCTTGCTCCCGAGCCAAGAACTCAATACAACCAAGGCAGGAGTAGGGTTTTACGCATCCGTGCGGCCCGAACCTGGGTAAACTGCTCACGTGTGCGCCTCGATCCGCTCTTTGTGCTCCCTCCGCTCCCTCACCGTACCGAAAAGGGGCTCCGGTCCCATAGGTGTTCGTGGGCGACCAGTTTCCCCGACAGATGGGAAGGAAAATTGTGCTCAAGTACTAGAAGAAGAATTACATAGAATGCTTGGCATAAAATATGTGCATGATGAGCATGATTGCAATGTTGTTAGTATGAATTCTTTGAATACCCATGATGCTAATGATATGCAAAGCCACAAGCTTGGGGATTCTATGTTTGATGAAGATGATATGTTTAGTCCCCCAAGTTTTGATGAGCAAATTTATTATGATGAAAGCATGCCTCCTATTTATGATGATCATATTGATGAAAGTGGATTTGGAGAGGTTCCAATTGATTATGAGAACAAAGTTGCTATCTATGATGATTATTGTTATGACTTGTATGCTATAAAGATTAATGATAACCCTGAAACTTGTCATCATGATTTTAATTTTCAATTGGATTATGCTTCGCATGATAGTTATTTTGTTGAGTTTGCTCCCACTACTATTGATGAGAATAAATTTGCTTATGTGGAGAGTAGTAAAATTTCTATGCAAGTAGATCATGAAAATAATGCTTTATGTGCTGGTTATATTGTTGAATTCATTCATGATGCTACTGAAAATTATTATGAGAGAGGATCATATGTTTGTAGGAATTGCAATAATATCAAGTTTCCTCTCTATGTGCTTAAAATCTTGAAGTTATGCTCGTTTCCCTTTCCTATGCTAGTTGATTATCGTTCACATAAGTTGTTTGCTCACAAAATCCCTATGCATAGGAAGTGGGTTAGACTTAAATGTGCTAGTCATATTCTTCATGATGCTCCCTTTATGTTTCAATTCTTATCTTTTATGCGAGCATCATTGAAATCATTGTGCCTAGCTAGGGGCATTAAACGATAGCGCTTGTTGGGAGGCAACCCAACTTTATTTTTGTTCTTTGCTTTTTGCTTCTGTTTAGGAATAAATATTGCATCTAGATTCTGTTTAGATGTGGTTTTGTGTTTTAATTAGTGTTTGTGCCAAGTAGAACCTTTGGGAAGACTTGTGTGAAGTTTATGCGATCATGTTGTAAAAACAGAAACTTTAGCACTCACGAGATTAGCTACCATTTGTTATAGAAGAGTGCTTTTTAGTTTATTATTTTTGAATATGATTAATAGACAAATTCCTCACGTCCACCAATTTATTTCAGAATTTTTAGAGTTACAGAAGTATTCGAAAGTTACAGATTGCTACAGACTGTTCTGTTTTTGACAGATTCTGTTTTCTATGTGTTGTTTGCTTATTTTGATGAATCTATGAGTAGTATCGGAGGGTATGAACCATGGAGAAGTTGGAATACAGTAGATTACACCAATATAAATTTAGAATGAGTTCACAATAGTACCTAAGTGGTGGTTTTATTTTCTTATACTAACGGAGCTTATGAGTTTTCTGTTGAGTTTTGTGTTGTGAAGTTTTCAAGTTTTGGTTAAAGATTCGATGGACTATGGAATAAGGAGTGGCAAGAGCCTAAGCTTGAGGATGCCCAAGGCACCCGAAGGTAAAATTCAAGGACAACCAAAATCCTAAGCTTGGGGATGCCCCGGGAAGGCATCCCCTCTTTCGTCTTCGTCTATTGGTAACTTTACTTGAGGCTATATTTTTATTCACCACATGATATGTGTTTTGCTTGGAGCGTCATTTTGTTTTATTTTGTTTTGATTGCTGTTTGAATAATATCCCAAGATCTGAAATTCTTAAGTGTTATTGAGTCTTCACATAGTTACATAATTATTCAACTACTCATTGATCTTCACTTATATCTTTTGGAGTAGTTTGTCATTTGCTCTAGTGCTTCACTTATATCTTTTAGAGCACGGCGGTGGTTTTATTTTGAAGAACTTTATGAACTCTCATGCTTCACTTATATTATTTTGAGAGTATTTTTGAACAGCATGGTAATGTGCTCTGGTTATAAAATTAGTCCTAATATGATAGGCATCCAAAATGGGTATAGTAAAAACTTTCATATAAAGTGCATTGAATATTATGAGAAGTTTGATACTTGATGATTGTTTTGAGATATGAGGATGGTGATATTAGAGTTATGCAAGTGGGGTAATTATTAATTCAAGAAATACTTGTGTTAAAGTTTGTGGTTCCCGTAGCATGCACGTATGGTGAACCGCTATGTGACAAAGTTAGAGCATGAGGTATTTATTGTGTGTCATCCTTTGTGTGGAGGTCGAGGGCGCCCGATTGTTAAATCCTACCAACCTCCCCCCTAGGAGCATGCGTTGATTACTTTGTTTTGATGACTCGTAAATTTTTGCAATAAGTATATGAGTTCTTTATGACTAATGTTGAGTCCATGGATTATACGCACTCTCACCCTTCAACCGTTGCTAGCCTCTCTTGTACCGCGCAACTTTCGCCGGTACCATACACCCATCATATATCTTCCTCAAAACAGCCACCATACCTACCTATCATGGCATTTCCATAGCCATTCCAATATATATTGCCATGCAACTTTCCAACGTTTTGTTTGCTATGAGACGCTTCATATTATCATATTGCCATGCATGATCATGTAGTTGACATCGTATTTGTGGCTAGGCCACCATGCATAATTTTTCATACATGTCACTCTTGATTCATTGCACATCCCGGTACACCACCGGAGGCATTCATATAGAGTCATACTTTGTTCTAGTATCGAGTTGTAAATCAAAATAAGTGTGATGATCATCATTATTAGAGCATTGTCCCAAAAAAGGAAAGGCCCAAAAAAGGAAAAAAAGAAAAAAAAGAAAAAAAGAAAAAAGAAAAGGGACAATGCTACTATCTTTTTCCACACTTGTGCTTCAAAGTTGCACCATGATATTCATGATAGAGAGTCTCATGTTTAGTCACTTTCATATACTAGTGGGAATTTTCATTATAGAACTTGGCTTGTATATTCCAACGATGGGCTTCCTCAAATGCCCAAGGTCTTCATGAGCAAGCAAGTTGGATGCACAACCACTTAGTTTCTTTTGTTGAGCTTTCATACATTTATAACTCTAGTGCAGCCGTTGCATGGCAATCCCTACTGACTCACATTGATATCTATTGATGGGCATCTCCATAGCCCATTGATACGCCTATTCGATGTGAGACTATCTTCCTCCTTTTTGTCTTCTCCACAACCACCACTCTATTCCACCTATAGTGCTATATCCATGGCTCACGCTCATGTATTGCGTGAAAGTTGAAAGGTTTGAAAAAATTGAGTATGAAAACAATTGCTTTGCTGAAATCAGGGTTGTGCATCATATGAATATTTTGTGTGATGAAGAGGGAGCATAGCTAGACTATATGATTTTGTAGGGATAACTTTCTTTGGCCATGTTATTTCAAGAAGACATGATTGCTTTGTTAGTATGCTTGAAGAATTACTATTCTTATGTCAATACAGACTTTTGTCTTGAATCTTCGGATCTGAACATTCATGCCACAATAAATAAATTACATTGAGAATTATGATAGGTAGCATTCCACATCAAAAATTCTGTTTTTATCATTTACCTACTCGAGGACGAACATGAATTAAGCTTGGGGATGCTTGATACGTCTCCAACGTATCTATAATTTTTGATTGTTCCATGCTATTATATTATCGTTCTAGGATGTTTTATGGGCTTTTATATACACTTTTATATCATTTTTGGGACTAAACTATTAACCTACAGCCTAGTGCCAGTTTCTATTTTTTACTTGTTTTTGAGTTTTACAGAAAAGGAATATCAAACGGAGTCCAATTGACGTGCCAATTTTTGATGATTTTTTCTGGACCAAAAGAAGCCCCCGAAGTAAAAGAGTTGGGCCAGGAGAGTCATGGCCTGCCCATGAGGGTGGGGGCGCGCCCACCCCTAGTGGTAGCGCCCCCTATCTCGTGGACAGCCCGGAGACCCCCCTGACGTGGGACCTACGCCAAAAACTCCTATAAATACAGAAACCTCCAGAAAATAACCTAGATCGGGAGTTCCGCCGCCGAAAGCCTCTGTTGCCACCGAAAACCAATCTAGACCTATTCTGGCACCCTGCCGGAGGGGGGAAATCCCTCTCCGGTGACTATCTTCATCATCCCGGCGCTCTCCACGACGAGGAGGGAGTAGTCCACCCTCGGGGCTGAGGGTATGTACCAGTAGCTATGTGTTTGATCTCTCTCTCTCTCTCTCACTCTCTCTCTCTCGTGTTCTTGAGATGGCACGATCTTGATGTATCGCGAGCTTTGCTATTATAGTTGGATCTTATGATGTTTCTCCCCCTCTACTCAATTGTGATGAATTGAATTTTCCCTTTGAAGTTATCTTATTGATACGTCTCCGTCATATTTATAATTTTTTATTGTTCCATGCCAATATTCTACAACTTTCATATACTTTTCGCAACTTTTTATACTATTTTTTGGGACAAACATATTGATTCGGTGCCCAGTGCCAGTTCCTGTTTGTTGCATGTTTTTTGTTTCGCAGAATACCAATATCAAACGGAGTCCAAATGGAATAAAAACGGACGGCGATTTTTTTTGGAATATATGTGAATTTTGGGAAGCGAAACTAGCACGAGACGATGCTCGAGTGGGCCTCGAGGGTGGGGGCGCGCCCTGGGCCCTCGAGCCCACACCATATAGCGGTTGATGCCCTTCTTTCGCCGCAAGAAAGCTAATTTCCGGATCAAAATCGTGTCAAAATCTGAGCCCAATACGAGTTACGGATCTCCGGGAATATAAAAAACGGTGAAGTGCCATAATCTGGGAACGTAGAAACAGAGAGAAATAGAGAGAGACAGAGAGACAGATCCAATCTCAGAGGGGCTCTCGCCATTTCGCCGCCATGGAGGCCATGGACCAGAGGGGAAACACTTCTCCCACCTATGGAGAAGGTCAAGGAAGAAGAAGATGGAGGGGGGCTCTCTCCCCCTCGCTTCCGGTGGCACCGGAGTGCCACCAGGGCAATCATCGTGTGACGGCGATCTACACCAACACCTCCGTCATCTTCACCAACATCTCCATCACCTTCCCCCATCTATCTACAACGGTCCACTCTCCCGCAACCCGCTGTACCCTCTGCTTGAACATGGTGCTTTATGCTTCATATTATTATCCAATGACGTGTTG
Organism: Secale cereale; assembly: GCA_902687465.1. Classification (NCBI taxonomy): domain Eukaryota; kingdom Viridiplantae; phylum Streptophyta; class Magnoliopsida; order Poales; family Poaceae; genus Secale; species Secale cereale. Next base: position 831,983,410 of record LR738710.1, on the reverse strand, counting down.
CCATCCTATGATGTCTGAGTAGATTATCGTTGTCCTATCGGTGATTGGTGAATTGCTATGATTGATTTAAATTGCTTGTGGTCATGTTGTTGTCCTTTGGTGCCCATCATATGAGCGCGCGCGTGGATCACACCATAGGCTTAGTTGTATGTTGATAGGACTACGTATTGGAGGGCAAGAGTGACAGAAACTTCAACCTAGCATATAAATTGATGCATATGGGATTGAAGGGGGACCAATATATCTTAATGCTATGGTTGGGTTTTTCCTTAATGAACGTTAGTAGTTGCGGATGCTTGCTAATAGTTCCAATCATAAGTGCATAGAATTCCAAGTAAGGGATGACATGCTAGAAGTGGCCTCTCCCACATAAAACTTGTTATCGGTCTAGTAATGTAGTCAATTGCTTAGGGGCAATTTCGCACTCCTACCACCACTTTTCCACACTCGCTATCATTAACTTTAGTTGCCTCTTTATCTTAACATCCCCTAGTTTCATTTACGTGTTCTTTATATTCTTGCAAACCTATCCCACAAAAACCACAAAGTACTTCTAGTTTCATACTGGTTCTAGGTAAAGTAAACGTCAAGCATGCGTAGAGTTGTATCGGTGGTCGATAGAACTTGAGGGAATATTTGTTCTGCCTTTAGCTCCTCGTTGGGTTCGACACTCTTACTTATCGAAAGAGTCTACAACTGATCCCCTACACTTGTGTGTTATCAAGACCTTTTTCTGGCGCAGTTGCCGGGGAGCCATAGCGTGGGGTGAATATTCTCGTGTGTGCTTGTTTGCTTTATCACTAAGTAGATTTTATTTGATGTCCTAAGTTGTTTTCTATCTTTAGTTATGGGTAGGAAATGCAAAATACCAAAAAAAATAGTGGTACCTGCTGAACCAATGGTTGAAGAACCACTCAAAATCTATCACACTCTTGAAGCTTATTACTTGGATCATCTTCGATCCCTATGTCCTCGGGCTGAAACCCCAACTAGCTTAGTTGAGGGCAAATCTTTAGATGAGCATGCTTGTTATGTGCGAAACCGCTTGTCTCAAGAAGGGAAACTTTTACTGGATCAAATTCAACGTTTGCAATGCTATGCTTGGAATTTATGTGAAATATATGATTTTACTTGTTGTTCTGAAGACCCTAAGAAACACCTTCCCTACCAATGTGAGTTTAGGGATAATGGAATCGTATCTTCGTATGCTAAGGGTGTTTATAGTTACTATGATGTTCAACAAATTGAAGAATTTGTTGCTTTTAAGGGTGCTTATGAAATTGCTTCTTTGATTGAGAAGTATGATGCTACTCTTTACAAATATGAAAATTTTGCCATATTTAAATATTGATATGATAATTATGCCTCTAATGCCTATGTTAAACTATATATTGAGGACTCCTCCGCTGTCCAAGAAGAGACTAATATTTTGCAGGAGTCTATGGAAGAGGAAATTGATGACATTGTGAGCTCATTAGATGAAAAAGATGACGAGGAGAACGAAGAACAAAAGGAGGAAGAGCGGATTAGCTACCCGTGCCCACCTTCTAATGAGAGTAACTCTTCAACTCATGAATTGTTTAATTTCCCTTCGTGCTTACCGAAGGATGATGCTATGATGATTATTATGATCCCGTTGATTCTTTTGAAATATTCCTTATTGATGATGCTTGCTATGCTTGTGGCCAAGATGCTAATATGAATTATGCTTATGGAGATGAACTTGCTATAGTTCCTTATGTTAAACATGAGATTGTTGCTATTGCACCCACGCATGATAGTCCTATTATCTTTTTGAATTGTCCAAACTACACTATATCGGAGAAGTTTGCACTTATTAAGGATTATATTAATGGGTTGCCTTTTTCTGTTACACATGATGATTTTGATGAATATAATATGCATGTGCTTGATGCTCCTACTTGCAATTATTATGAGAGAGGAACTATATCTCCACCTCTCTACATTTCCAACACGATAAAATTGCAAGAAACTACTTATACTATGCATTACCCTTTACTTGATGTGCATGAATTGTTTTTGTATGACATGCCTATTCATAAGAAGAGAGTTAGACTTCGTTCTTGCATGATATATATCACTTTGTGCTCACTACTAAATGCCAAATCATTGTTAATTAAAATTGGATTTGATATACCTTGGGATCCGGGTGGATCCATCACTTGAGCACTATATGCCTAGCTTAATGGCTTTAAAGAAAGCGCTGCCAGGGAGACAACCCGGAAGTTTTAGAGAGTCATTTATTTCTGTTGTGTGCTTTTAAAAAGTTTCAAAAAAAAGAGGGGAACCTAAAACTTTTTCAAAAAGAAAAGTAAAAGTAAGAAGGACGAGCACCGTTGAAATGGGGGAGCTCCTTGAACTTTGTTCATGCCCATGGAAACTTTGCAAATCTTGAATTACAAAAACTTTTCATAAAAAATAATTATCCCCTTGTACAATTCCATTGTATTATAAAAATAATTTGCCAAGGTTTGCCTTTAGAATGTTTACAATGCTTGTTGGTTTGTGTGGTGCAGGATAGAAACTTTGCCTGTAGTTCGCAATTTTACATTTTTTGCTGAAACGTAAAATGGTTTTGAAACATTTTGCACTTTATTGATATACAATTTTTTTATTTTTCCTAATTTTTGTAGAATATTTCAAGTACCAGAAGTATGGTGAATGTTCAGATTATTGCAGATTGTTCTGTTTTAGACAGATTCTGTTTTTGATGCATACTTTGCTTGTTTTGATGAAACTATCAATTTCTATCAATGGATTAAGCCATGGAGAAGTTATATTACAGTAGCTACAATGCAAAAACAAAATATGAATTGGTTTGCAACAGTACTTAGAGTAGTGATTTGCTTTATTATACTAACGGATCTTACCGAGTTTTCTGTTGAAGTTTTGTGTGGATGAAGTGTTCGATGATCGAGGAGGTCTCGATGTGAGGAGAAGAAGGAGAGGCAAGAGCTCAAGCTTGGGGATGCCCAAGGCACCCCAAGTAAATATTCAAGGAGACTCAAGGGTCTAAGCTTGGGGATGCCCCGGAAGGCATCCCCTCTTTCTTCAACAAGTATCAGTATGTTTTCGGATTCGTTTCATTCATGTGATATGTGCAACTCTTGGAGCGTCGTGTGCTTTCTATTTTTTCTTTTAATAAATGCACCATGCTGGTATGAGATAGTCCATGGTTGATTTATAGAATGCTCTTTGCACTTCACTTATATCTTTTGAGTATGGCTTTATAGAATGCTTCATGTGCTTCACTTATATCATTTCAAGTTTGGATTGCCTGTTTCTCTTCACATAGAAAACCACCATTTGTAGAATGCTCTATTGCTTCACTTATAATTGTTAGAGTGTGGGCATAACTTTTGTAGAAAGAATTAAAACTCTCTTGCTTCACTTATATCTATTTAGAGAGTTGACAGGAATTGGTCATTCACATGGTTAGTCATAAAATCCTACATAAACTTGTAGATCGCTGAATATGATATGTTTGATTCCTTGCAATAGTTTTGCGATATAAAGATGGTGATATTAGAGTCATGCTAGTGGGTAGTTGTGGATTGTAGAAATACTTGTGTTGAGGTTTGTGATTCCCATAGCATGCACGTATGGTGAACCGTTATCTGACAAAGTTGGAGCATGATTTATTTATTGAGTGTCATCCTTTGTGTGGAGGTCGGGGGCGCGCGATGGTTAACTCCTACCAACCTCCCCCCTAGGAGCATGCGTTGATTGCTTTGTTTTGATGACTCATAGATTTTTGCAATAAGTATATGAGTTATTATGACTAATGTTGAGTCCATGGATTATACGCACTCTCACCCTACCACGAGTGCTAGCCTCTCTTGTACCGTGCAAGTTTCTCCGGTACCATACACCCACCATATACCTTCCTCAAAACAGCCACCATACCTACCTATTATGGCATTTCCATAGCCATTCCGAGATATATTGCCATGTAACTCCACTGCTCCGTTTATTATGACACGCACCATCATTGTCATATTGCTTTGCATGATCGTAAGATAGCTAGCATGATGTTTCCATGGCTTGTCCGTTTTTTGATTTCATTGCTATGCTAGCTCATTGCACATCCCGGTACACTGTCAGAGGCATTCATAGAGTCATATTTTTGTTCTAGTATCGAGTTGTAATATCGAGTTGTAAGTAAATAGAAGTATGATGATCATCATTATTAGAGCATTGTCCCTTGAAAAAAAGGCCAAATAAAAAAAAGGAGAAAGGCCAAATAAAAAAGAGGAAGGCCCAAAGAACAAAAAGAAAAAGAAAAAAGGGGGCAATGCTATTATCTTTTTCCACACTTGTGCTTCATCATAGCACCATGTTCTTCATGATAGAGAGGTTCCTATGTTGTCACTTTCATATACCAGTGGGAATTTTTCGTTATAGAACTTGGCTTGTATATTCCAACGACGGGCTTCTTCAAATGCCCTAGGTATTCATGAGCAAGCAAGTTGATGCACACCCACTAGTTTTCTTTTGAGCTTTCATACACTTATAGCTCTAGTGCATCCGTTACATGGCAATCCCTACTCACTCACTTTGATATCTATTGATGGGCATCTCCATAGCCCATTGATACGCCTAGTCGATGTAAGACTTTCTCCCTACTTTTGTCTATCAACACCTTCTATTCCACCCATAGTGCTATGTGCATGGCTCACACTCATGTATTGCGTGAAACTTGAAAGGTTTGAAAGAATAGAGTATAAAAACAAGTGCTTGGCTGAAATCGGGGTTGTTCATGATATGAATATTTTGTGTGGTGAAGATGGAGCATAGCCTGACCATATGATTTTGTAGGGATAACTTTCTTTGGCCATGTTATTTTGAAGAGACATGATTGCTTTATTAGTATGCTTGAAGTATTATTGTCCTAATGTCAAATGATAGACTATTGCTTTGAATCATTCGTGTCTTAATATTCATGCCATGTTTAGATTACATGATCACGATTATGCTAGGTAGCATTCCACATCAAAAATTATCTTTTTTACCATTTACCTACTCGAGGACGAGCAGGAATTAAGCTTGGGGATGCTGATACGTCTCCGTCGTATCTATAATTTTTGATTGTTCCATGCCAATATTCTACAACTTTCATATACTTTTTGTAACTTTTTATAGTATTTTTTGGGACTAACATATTAATCCAGTGCCCAGTGCCAGTTCATGTTTGTTGCATGTTTTTTGTTTTGTAGAATACCCATATCAAACGGAGTCCAAACGGAATAAAAACGGACGGAGATTTTTTTGGAATATATGTGAATTTTGGGAAGCGAAACTAGCACGAGACGATGCTCGAGTGGGCCTCGAGGGTGGGGGGCGCCCCCCTGCCCAGGGCGCGCCCTGGGCCCTCGAGCCCACACCGTATGGCGGTTGATGCTCTTCTTTCACCAAAAGAAAGCTAATTTCCTTATAAAAATCGTGTCAAAAGATGAGCCCAATCGAAGTTACGGATCTCCAGGAATATAAGAAACGGTGAAGGGCCAGAATCTGGGAACGCAGAAACAGAGAGAAATAGAGAGAGACAGAGAGACAGATCCAATCTCGGAGGTGCTCTCGCCCCTCCGCCGCCATGGAGGCCATGGACGAGAGGGGAAACCCTTCTCCCACCTAGGGAGAAGGTCAAGGAAGAAGAAGAAGGAGGGGGGCTCTCTCCCCCTCGCTTCCGATGGCACCGGAGTGCCACCGGGGCCATCATCGTGTGACGGCGATCTACAGCAACACCTCCGTCATCTTCACCAACATCTCCATCACCTTCCCCCATCTATCTACAACGGTCCACTCTCCCGCAACCCGCTGTAGCCTCTACTTGATAATGGTGCTTTATGCTTCATATTATTATCCAATGATGTGTTGCCATCCTATGATGTTTGAGTAGATTATCGTTCTCCTATCGGTGATTGGTGAATTGCTATGATTGATTTAAATTGCTTGTGGTTACGTTGTTGTCCTTTTCTGCCCATCACATGAGCGCGCGCGTGGATAACACCATAGGGTTAGTTGTATGTTGATAGGACTATGTATTGGGGGGCAAGAGTGACAGAAACTACAACCTAGCGTATAAATTGATGCATACGGGATTGATGAACGTTAGTAGTTGCAGATGCTTGCTAATAGTTCCAATCATAAGTGCATAGAATTCCAAGTAAGGGATGACATGCTAGCAGTGGCCTCTCCCACATAAAACATGCTATCGGTCTAGTAAGGTAGTCAATTGCTTAGGGGCAATTTCGCACTCCTACCACCACTTTTCCACACTCGCTATCATTAACTTTAGTTGCCTCTTTATCTTAACATCCCCTAGTTTTATTTCCGTGTTCTTTATATTCTTGCAAACCTACCCCACAAAAACCACAAAGTAATTCTAGTTTCATACTTGTTCTAGGTAAAGTAAACGTTAAGCGTGCGTAGAGTTGTATCGGTGGTCGATAGAACTTGAGGGAATATTTGTTCTGCCTTTAGCTCCTCGTTGGGTTCGACACTCTTACTTATCGAAAGAGTCTACAACTGATCCCCTACTCTTGTGGGTTATCAAGACCTTTTTCTGGCGCCGTTGCCGGGGAGCAATAGCGTGGGGTGAATATTCTCGTGTGTGCTTGTTTGCTTTATCACTAAGTAGATTTTATTTGCTGTCCTAAGTTGTTTTCTATCTTTAGTTATGGGTAGGAAACAGAAAATACCAAAAATATAGTGGTACCTGCTGAACCAATGGTTGAAGAACCACTCAAAGTCTATCACACTCCTGAAGCTTATTACTTGGATCATCTTCGATCCCTATGTGCTCGGGCTGAAACCCCAACTAGCTTAGTTGAGGGCAAATCTTTAGATGAGCATGCTTGTTATGTGCGACACCGCTTGTCTCAAGAAGGGAAACTTTTACTGGATCAAATTCATTGTTTGCAATGCTATTCTTGGAATTTATGTGAAATATATGATTTTACTTGTTGTTCTGAAGATGTCGGAGATATTGACCACGGGTACCCCGAAGACAGCAAGATAGTATTCCCAGACATCGAGGCTAGCAAAGCCCCTCAGTCCGACCGCTCAGGCTGCGCCAGACAGCCCCCTGTCCGACTGCTTGGGCCGGCTCTTCACCCGGCTGCCCGGCTCCAGACGGTAGTCGGACGGGGAGCCCACCCGCTCGGTCCGACTGCTCCACCCGGCCGACTGCCCGGCCGGCTGTCGACTGCGCCGACCACGACCGCCGCACCGACGAGACCCCGACATGATGACCATACCGCGGACAAGACGGCCGTACCTGGACACTGTGCACACATCACCTCGTGTCATCATGTATAGTGTCACTTGTCCCCTGGAACTATTTATGTAGTGACCCAGGGGACAAGCATGACACCCCACCATACCATGCCCATGCCACTACCTAGCTTACTTCTTAAGCTACTTGACACTATAAATAGGACAACCATCCATCCATTCAGGATGGACACACTCTCACGCACACACACTAGCATACATCCATCCACTCCCACGCATAAGCACATGCGTTCCCAACCATCATTCGGCCACAGGACACGGCCACCATGCTACACTAGTCAGCTAGCTAGCTCCTTGCTACTGCTCTCAGTCCGATACAGCTCCAGGAGCACCTCTATATCAGATATACCACATATACTCAGACATGCAGGAGTAGGGGTGTTATCTCTCCGGAGAGCCCCGAACCTGGGTAAACTACCGCGTGCTACTTGCATACCCGTCCCTGGATATTCCGGCTGCAGTCTTGCCCTCACACAAAGCCACCTTGTGGCATATGTCGTCTTACATCCCCCGTGAGAATACTATGACAGAAGACCCTAAGAAACACCTTCCCTAGCAATGTGAGTTTAGGGATAATGGAATCGTATCTTCGTATGCTAAGGGTGTTTATAGTTACTATGATGTTCAACAAATTGAAGAATTTGTTGCTTTTAAGGGTGCTTATGAAATTGCTTCTTTGATTAAAAAGTATGATGCTACTCTTTACAAATCTGAAATTTTTGCCATATTTAAATATTGTTATGATAATTATGCCTCTAATGCCTATGTTAAACCATATATTGAGGACTCCTCCGCTGTCCAAGAAGAGACTAATATTTTGTAGGAGTCTATGGAAGAGGAAATTGATGACATTGTGAGCTCATTAGATGAAAAAGATGGCGAGGAGAGCGAAGAACAAAAGGAGGAAGAGCGGATTAGCTACCCGTGCCCACCTTCTAATGAGAGTAACTCTTCAACTCATGAATTGTTTAATTTCCCTTCGTGCTTACCGAAGGATGAATGCTATGATGATTATTATGATCCCGTTGATTCTTTTGAAATATCCCTTATTGATGATGCTTGCTATGCTTGTGGCCAAGATGCTAATATGAATTATGCTTATGGAGATGAACTTGCTATAGTTCCTTATGTTAAACATGAGATTGTTGCTATTGCACCCACGCATGATAGTCCTATTATCTTTTTGAATTCTCCAAACTACACTACATCGGAGAAGTTTGCACTTATTAAGGATTATATTGATGGGTTGCCTTTTTCTGTTACACATGATGATTTTGATGAATATAATATGCATGTGCTTGATGCTCCTACTAGCAAGTATTATGAGAGAGGAACTACATCTCCACCTCTCTATGTTTCCAACACGATAAAATTGCAAGAAACTACTTATACTATGCATTGCCCTTTACTTGATGTGCATGAATTGTTCTTGTATGACATGCCTATGCATAGGAAGAGAGTTATACTTCGTTCTTGCATGATATATATCACTTTGTGCTCACTACTAGATGCCAAATCATTGTTAATTAAAATTGGCTTTGATATACCTTGGGATCCGGGTGGATCCATCACTTGAGCACTATATGCCTAGCTTAATGGCTTTAAAGAAAGCGCTGCCAGGGAGACAACCCGGAAGTTTTAGAGAGTCATTTATTTATGTAGTGTGCTTTTATAAATTTTAAAAACAAAAAAATAAAGAGGGGAACCTAAAACTTTTTCAAAAATCAAAGTGAAAGTAAGAAGGACGAGCACCGTTGAAATGGGGGAGCTCCTTGAACTTTGTTCATGCCCATGGAAACTTTGCAAATCATGAATTACAGAAACTTATCATCAAAAATAATTATCCCCTTGTACCATTCCATTGTATTACAAAAATAATGTGCCAAGGTTTGCCTTTAGGATGTTTACAATGTTTGTTGGTTTGTGCGGTGCAGGATAGAAACTTTGCCTATAGTGCGCAATTTTACATTTTTTGCTGGAACGTCAAATGGTTCTGAAACATTTTACACTGTATTTATATACAAATTGTTAATTTTTTCCTAATTTTGGCAGAATTTTTCAAGTACCATAAGTATGGTGAATGTTCATATTATTGCAGACTGTTCTGTTTTAGACAGATTCTGTTTTTGATGCATAGTTTGCTTGTTCTGATGAAACTATCAATTTCTATCAGTGGATTAAGCCATGAAAAAGTTATATTACAGTAGCTACAATGCAAAAGAAAAATATGAATTGGTTTGCAACAGTACTTAGAGTAGTGATTTGCTTTATTATACTAATGGATCTTACCGAGTTTTCTATTGAAGTTTTGTGTGGATGAAGTGTTCGAAGATCAAGGAGGTCTCGATGTGAGGAGAAGAAGGAGAGGCAAGAGATCAAGCTTGGGGATTCCCAAGGCACCCCAAGTAAATATTCAAGGAGACTCAAGCGTCTAAGCTTGGAGATGCCCCAGAAGGCATCCCCTCTTTCTTCAACAAGTATCAGTATGTTTTCGGATTCGTTTCATTCATGTGATATTTGCAACTCTTGGAGCGTCGTGTGCTTTCTATTTTTCCTTTTAATAAATGCACCATGCTGGTATGAGATAGTCCATGGTTGATTTATAGAATGCTCTTTGCACTTCACTTATATCTTTTGAGTATGGCTTTATAGAATGCTTCATGTGCTTCACTTATATCAATTGAAGTTTGGATTGCCTCTTTCTCTTCACATAGAAAACCGCCATTTGTAGAATGCTCTATTGCTTCACTTATAATTGTTAGAGCGTGGGCATAACTTTTTTAGAAAGAATTAAAACTCTCTTGCTTCATTTATATCTATTTAGAGAGTTGACAGGAATTGGTCGTTCACATGGTTAGTCATAAAATCCTACATAAACTTGTAGATCGCTGAATATGATATGTTTGATTCCTTGCAATAGATTTGCGATATAAAGATGGTGATATTAGAGTCATGCTAGTGGGTACTTGTGGATTGTAGAAATACTTGTGTTGAGGTTTGTGATTCCCGTAGCATGCATGTATGGTGAACCGTTATCTGACGAAGTTGGAGCATGATTTATTTATTGAGTGTCATCCTTTGTGTGGAGGTCGGGGGTGCGCCATGGTTAACTCCTACCAACCTCCCCCCTAGGAGCATGCGTTGATTGCTTTGTTTTGGTGACTCGTAGATTTTTGCAATAATTATATGAGTTCTTATGACTAATGTTGGGTCCATGGATTATACGCACTCTCACCCTTCCACCATTGCTAGCCTCTCTTGTACCGTGCAACTTTCGCCGGTACCATACACCCACCATATACCTTCCTCAAAACAGCCACCATACCTACCTATTATGGCATTTCCATAGCCATTCCGAGATATATTGCCATGTAACTCCATCGTTCCGTTTATTATGACACGCACCATCATTGTCATATTGCCTTGCATGATCGTAAGATATCTAGCATGATGTTTCCATGGCTTGTCCGTTTTTTGATGTCATTGCTACGCTAGCTCATTGCACATCCCGGTACACCGCCGTAGGCATTCATATAGAGTCATATTTTTGTTCTAGTATCGAGTTGTAGTATCGAGTTGTAAGTAAATAGAAGTGTGATGATCATCATTATTAGAGCATTGTCCCTTAAAAAAAGGCCAAATAAAAAAAAGGAGAAAGGCCAAATAAAAAAGAGGAAGGCCCAAAGAAAAAAAAGAAAAAAGAAAAAAAGGGGGCAATGCTATTATCTTTTTCCACACTTGTGCTTCATCATAGCACCATGTTCTTCATGATAGAGAGTCTCCTATGTTGTCACTTCCATATACTAGTGGGAATTTTTCATTATAGAACTTGGCTTGTATATTACAACGATGGGCTTCCTCAAATGCCCTAGGTCTTCATGAGCAAGCAAGTTGATGCACACCCACTAGTTTTCTTTTGAGCTTTCATACACTTATAGCTCTAGTGCATCCATTACATGGCAATTCCTACTCACTCACATTGATATCTATTGATGGGCATCTCCATAGCCCATTGATACGCCTAGTCGATGTGAGACTTTCTCCCTACTTTTGTCTATCACCACCTTCTATTCCACCCATAGTGCTATGTCCATGGCTCACACTCATGTATTGCATGAAAGTTGAAAGGTTTGAAAGAATAGAGTATGAAAACAAGTGCTTGGCTGAAATCGGGGTTGTGCATGATATGAATATTTTGTGTGGTGAATATGGAGCATAGCCAGACCATATGATTTTGTAGGGATAACTTTCTTTGGCCATGTTATATTGAAGAGACATGATTGCTTTATTAGTATGCTTGAAGTATTATTGTCCTAATGTCAAATGATAGACTATTGCTTTGAATCACTCGTGTCTTAATATTCATGCGATGTTTAGATTACATGATCAAGATTATGCTAGGTAGCATTCCACATCAAAAATTATCTTTTTTATCATTTACCTACTCGAGGACGAGCAAGAATTAAGCTTGGGGATGCTGATACGTCTCTGCCGTATCTATAATTTTTTATTGTTCCATGCCAATATTCTACAACTTTCATATACTTTTGCAACTTTTTATAGTATTTTTTAGGACTAACATATTAATCGAGTGCCCAGTGCCAGTTCCTGTTTGTTGCATGTTTTTTGTTTCGCAGAATACCCATATCAAACGGAGTCCAAACAAATTTAAACGGACGGATATTTTTTGGAATATATGTGAATTTTGGGAAGCAAAACTAGCACGAGACGATGCTCGAGTGGGCCTCGAGGGTGGGGGGCGCGCCCCCCTGCCCAGGGCGCTCCCTGGGCCCTCGAGCCCACACCGTATGGCGGTTGATGCCCTTCTTTCGCCGCAAGAAAGCTAATTTACTGGCAAAAATCGTGTCAAAAGATGAGCCCAATCGGAGTTACGGATCTCCGGGAATATAAGAAACGGTGAAGGGCCAGAATCTGGGAACGCAGAAACAAAGAGAAATAGAGAGAGACAGAGAGGCGGATCCAATCTCGGAGGGGCTCTCTCCCCTCCACCGCCATGGAGGCCATGGACCAGAGGGGAAACCCTTCTCCCACCTAGGGAGAAGGTCAAGGAAGAAGAAGAAGGAGTGGGGCTCTCTCGCCCTCGCTTCCGGTGGCACCGGAGTGCCACCGGGGCCATCATCGTGTGACGGCAATCTACAACAACACCTCCGTCATCTTCACCAACATCTCCATCACCTTCCCCCATCTATCTACAACGGTCCACTCTCCGGCAACCCTCTGTACCCTCTACTTGAACATGGTGCTTTATGCTTCATATTATTATCCAATGATGTGTTGCCATCCTATGATGTTTGAGTAGATTATCGTTCTCCTATCGGTGATTGGTGAATTGCTATGATTGATCTAAATTGCTTGTGGTTACGTTGCTGTCCTTTGGTGCCCATCATATGAGCGCGCGCGTGGATCACACCATAGGGTTAGTTGTATGTTGATAGGACTATGTATTGGAGGGCAAGAGTGACAGAAACTTCAACCTAGCGTATAAATTGATGCATACGGGATTGATGAACGTTAGTAGTTGCGGATGCTTGCTAATAGTTCCAATCATAAGTGCATAGAATTCCAAGTAAGGGATGACATGCTAGCAGTGGCCTCTCCCACATAAAACTTGCTATTGGTCTAGTAATGTAGTCAATTGTTTAGGGGCAATTTCGCACTCCTACCACCACTTTTCCACACTCGCTATCATTAACTTTAGATGCCTCTTTATCTTAACATCCCCTAGTTTTATTTACGTGTTCTTTATATTCTTGCAAACCTATCCCACAAAAACCACAAAGTAATTCTAGTTTCATACTTGTTCTAGGTAAAGTAAACGTCAAGCGTGCGTAGAGTTGTATCGGTGGTCGATGATACGTCCAAAACGTATCTATAATTTCTGCTTGCTCCATGCCTCTTTTGTGTGATATTGCTATGATATTTATGCACTTCCATACACTTTTGATCATATTTGGACTAACCTATTAACTCAGTGCACCACAGTGCCAGTTCCTGTTTTCTCCTGTTTTTCTATTTCAGGTTTCCCCCATATTAAAAGTGCCCTAAAAATTCCGGGAAAAATCAGCGTATCGGGAGCTTCAAGAAAAACCAAAGCAGGGCCAGAGGGGAGCCTGGGGTGGCCCAGGCGGCCACCCGGCGCGGCCCCACCCCTGGCCGCGCCAGGGGGGCGCCTGGGGCCCCACCTCCGCCTCTGGTGACCCTCTTTTGCATATATATTGCTCGCGTCCCGAAACCCTCGATGCCGGAACCCTTTTCTCTAGAAGCTATTCCGATCTCTGCCGCCATCGCCACCAAGTTTCGGGGGACCAGAATTCCTGTGCCGGCATCCTGTCGGGACGGGGAAGTGCCCCCGGATTCATCTCCATCGACGTTACTTCCTCCCTCCATGATGCGGGAGTAGTTCCTCCTCGGGGCTGAGGTTTCTACGAGTAGCTATGTGGTCAATTCTCTCTTCCATGATGTGATCTTCGTTGTGATCATAGGCTATGTTAATCTAGGGTGATCCCATGATATTTCCCCTTCCTCTATGTATTGGATTGATGTACTCACTTGTCTTTATCTAGTATAATCCCCGAGACCAAGGTGACAGCGGTCTATTGGACATGGATTAGAAAAATATTTTCATGAGTGATTTCCTCTTTTGTGTGTTGATTGAAGATTGAGAGTCTCTTGGTGCTTGTCTTTGACTATCCTTGAGATATGTTGTGGTGATTGTGGTACTATATTTGGATGGTCGCGGTGACATTGGGAAATCCATAGATTGAGAACTACGAACTTAGAGGTGTGCTTTTGGAGCCCTACATAATTCTCGTCCTCTCTTGACCACAAAGGAATGACCTCCGAGTGCGTCTATGGGAAATATCATGTGATTCGATTATGTTAATGTTGTTGGGAGTTGCCACTAGTGAAAGTATGAAGCCTAGGCCTTGTTTCCACCATAGCAATACCATTTGTGCTCACGTTTACCACTTGTTTCCTTGCTGCACTTTTTATTACAAATTTATATTACTTTGCTTTGCCACTCCTATCATCCATATTTTACCATCTCTTCGCCGAACTAGTGCACCTATACAATTCCTAGTTGTATTAGGTGTGTTGGGGACACAAGAGACTTCTTGTATCTTAGTTGCAGGGTTGCTTGAGAGAGACCATCTTCGACCTCTACTTCCCTGAGTTCGATAAACCTTAGGTCATCCACTTGAGGGAAATTGCTGCTGTCCTACAAACCTCTGCGCTTGGAGGCCCAACATAGTCTACAAGAATAGAAGCGTGTGTAGACATCAAGCTATTTCTGGCGCCGTTGCCAGGGAAGTAAGTGTTTGAAGGTATATCTTTAGATCTTGCAATTAAATCTTTTTGTTTCTTGTTTTTAGTTTCACTAGTTATGTTTATGGAAAATCGCACTCTTAGTTCGCTACTTGGGGAAGGCCGCTTTACCACACCAGTGGTAGAGAAGTCTCCTCCACCTACTGAATGTATCCCGTTCCAAATACCACTTGGGATAATTGAAATAATTAGGAATGATTGTTATGATGGGACAGTCAATCCTAGTATTCATTTGTTGAAACTTACGGAACTTTGTGAGTTGTTTAAGATTTCAGGTTTGACAAGAGATGGAGTCATGAGGAAATTATTTGCCTTGTCACTGAAAGGAAAAGCATTGGAATGGTATAGGCTACTAGATGACTCTCACCTGCTGGATTGGGAAGAGATCCAGTCTCTCTTTTACTCCAAGTTTTATCCTCTTCATGAAGTCCATGAGAATAGGAATTATGTTTATAATTTCTATCCTCATGACGGAGAGAGCATAGCTCAAGCTTGGAGGAGACTGAAAACGTTAATGCTAAAATGTCCTAACCATGGGCTCCCCAAAGATATAATTATTACTAATTTCTATGCGAGGCTCTCTCGACAGGATAAAGATTTTCTCGATGCTTCCTCTATGGGTTCTTTCACAAACGAAAAGATTGATGCTAAATGGGAACTCCTTGAAAGAATTCAACGCAACACTGAAAATTGGGAGACCGACAAAGGTAAAGAGTCAGGTATAATTTATGAGTATGATTGCATTAAGTCCTTTGTTGAAACTACAAGTTTTAATAAGTTTAGCGCTAAGTTTGGGCTTGATTCTCAACTCCTTGTTGATTTCCTCAAATCTTTTGCTTCACATCTTAATATGCCTAAGGAGGATTGGATCAAGCATCATGAACCTTTTAAAGAGATTTGCAAAGAAAATGAAATTGTTCATGATGATTGCAACATGCATGATCCAATTCCTAAAAATGAAGTTTTATATAAGCATGTTAATTTTTGTGGAGTGGATGGACCTTGTGAAAGGCCTATGATTGAAGAAGAGAAGTATTGTAAGCAACATAAGCATGAAAGAACAATCACTTGGGTCAAAGATTTAAATGAAATTGCTAGAGAATTGTGTGACCTTTATCTGTTTACTTGTGAACTTTGCTGTACAGAGGGTCACTTTAATTTTCAATGCATGCACTTTCAAAACATAACTGTTAACCAGTTGTGTGATAACATGATCACCCCTGATCTTTATGATGAGCTTATGTTATTTTTGATGTGTGAAGAGTTATCAGAAAAGACTTCTTGGCTAGATGTTAATGCCATAGGAATAAAAAACACTTTGCAAAATTGCCATCTCTATTGTGTTGTTAATTGCCATAAAAATGATTACATAAGTAAGATTAGAAAGGAGGGAACTTTACCAAAGTCTAAAAATGTCTCTTATATTTCTGCTAATAAAAAGGGGAGTTTCTCCCAAGTTTCCCCTATTGTTTCTAATGATAAACCAGGATATGTGGAGAAGCTTCATCTCCAACCACTCCCTCCTAAGGTGAAGAAGAAGAAAAAGAAGAGGAGGAGGAAGAGGAGCAAGAAGGAAGAAGAATGGGTATCAACCTAGCCTGAGCATATTCCTCCCATCAACTTTTATCCTAACGGTTGTAAGTTTAAAGAAGAAGGTGAAGTTTATTGCCTTAATTATCATCTTGATGATACGTCCGTAGGTACTATTGAAGATGATTTTGATTATGATATGCATGTTACTTATTGTGATTGGGAAAATGATGATAATGCTACTTATGATCTTGAAAATCTTTTTGGTACCAACTCTGAAAGTGATGATATGGAAAGCTCTAGGCTTGGGGATGATAGGATTGCAAATCCTTTACCCACTAGTGATGTGATAATTGATAATTCTTTTGCTAGTAAGAATAAAGACAACATGTTTACAAATATAGTTGCTAGCAATGATAATGCTCTTCTCTACTATGATGATGTTATAACTCCAATCTATAGTGATTATAAAGGTACCTATGACATAAGGAGAAATTATCCTTATGAAACTTGTCATAATCATGGAGGGAATTACTCCCTTGTTGAACACCATCTTCCTAATACACAATTAATCTATAGTGTTCAAGTTGTTTATGATAGTCCTACTCCCACTATTACCAATGAGAAAGATTATGCTTATGTGGAGAGTAAGAGTACCTTTTTGCATGTGGATCATGGTAACAATGCTTTCTGTGATGCTTATATTGTTGATTTTATTCGTGATCCCACTGAAAATTATTATGAGAAGGGAACATATGCTTATAGATATTTCAATAATATCAAGTTCCCTCTCTTTATGTTGAAGGTTTTGAAGCTGCACTTGTTTTGTCTTCCTATGCTTATTGCTTTGTGCTTCAATGAATTATTCTATTGCAATATTCCTATGCATAGGAAGCATGTTAGGCTTAAATGTGTTTGGTATTTGCTTCTTGATGCTCTCTTTTGTTCTTCAACTCTTATTCCTACGAGAGCATCATTAAAGTCTTATGCCTAGCTTAAAGGCATAAAAGAAAGCGCTTTTGGGAGGCAGCCCACAACGAATTAGGTTTTATTTTTCTTTTGTTGTGTCTTGATGTTTGTTACTATAGTAGCATCATCATTGTATCTTTTCTTTTCAGCTTTGTGCCAAGTTTAGCCTCCGATTGCAAGAAAGTTCAAAAGTTGTGACGTGCAGTCCAGAAAACAGATTCTGTCCTTGGACAGAAAAATTCGTATAAAATCACCAGATCATCTTTTTGATCTGAATTATTTTTGACAGCGTGCTCTATACAATTGGCTTTCGGGCGTCTGTTCTGAGTTTTTTGATTTGAGTTGCAGAAGTGCCCCGAAAAAAATTATTTACTACCTGCTGGTCTGTTTTTCACAGATTCTGTCCTCTTTTGCCTTTTCTTTGTTTTGCAAACCTTGAGCTTGCTTTTTCTTTGCAAAAACCTTTTGGCAATCTTGAGAAACAGTAGCTCTTCAAGATTATCCTTATTTCCAGTAGGGAAAAATTATTTTATTATGGGTACTAACCTCGCTAATCAGATTATGATGAGTTATGTATGAAGGGAGTTTTCAAGTGTGCGAGGGAAGATGATAAAAGAAGATTCAGGAGGGTCAAACGCTTAAGCTTGGGGATGCCCCCGTGCACCCCCAAGAAATATTCAAGAAGACTCAAGCGTCTAAGCTTGGGGATGCCCCCATGCATCCCCTTCTCCATCAACAATTATCAGTTCGTCTTTCGTTCCACTATAATTATCACATCATGTGTTATGTGTTATGCTTGGAGCGTCTTGCTCTTAGTTTCCTTTTTAGTTTTCTTTAGCTTTGCTTGCTGTTCATAACAAGTTAGAACCCAGCTTTATTTGTGTGGGGGAGAAACACGCTCCACTTCAACCTAGAACACAACATAGGATTTTCATGCTTATCTTTGCTGTGTGTGTTCTTTGTCTTTCCATAGCTGCTGTCATTTTTAGCTCTTAGTTTTCATGCTTTTCTTTTTAAAGAGCTTTTGTTTAGTTGGTTGTTGAACTCTCTTGAGTTTTCATGATTATCTTGTTAAGAGAGTTTGCCTGTTGCACTGAGTTGTGTGTCTTAACTTAAAGTAGGTAATTGAGGTTGCTATTTAATTTTAGTAGTAACTTGCAATAGTTTTGAGGTATTGCCATGAGTAATGTCTGAACTTTTGGTGTCAAGAGCTTTAGCCTATTAGTGATAGATGTCGTATTTTGGGAAATCCGTGTTTATTTTCGAAAACCTACAAAATAGTTGAGAACTTTAGCCACTAAATGGATCACTAATCTTTGGAGGGATCGAATATTAGAGTACACTCACGTACCATGAGTCGAGGATGCGCAAGGATAACCAAACCCCCATACACTCCTCCTCGGGGTACTTGTCTCTTTGTGAACCTCCTAATTAGATTGAGAGTTACCGATAATAAGTGCATGAGTTCTTCGGACTAATGTGAGTATTCGAAAGTTGACACTTCCACCTATCCATATTTTTCTAGCCTCTTCGGTACCGTGCATTGCCCTTTCTCACCTCGAGAGTTGGCGCATACTTCGCCAGTGCATCCAAATCCTTGGCACTATACGCTCTGTCATCATAAGCCTCATTATATCCTTCCTCAAAACAGCCACCATACCTACCTATTAAGGCATTTCCATAGCCTTTCCGAGATACATTGCCATGCAACATCCATCTTCTCATGACTTGAACTTCATGTCATACATGCTTTTTGCTTGATCGATGAGCCGCATGCTAGTGGGCCTTGCCCTAATCATTGCTACATGACGCGCTAGTATCATTGCATATCCTGCTACACTGGCAGAGGCATACATTTGCATACATCATGATAGTTTCATTTTCTTTATGTTGAGTACTTTTGTAAAGTGTGAAAGATCTTCTATACTTCTTGTAATACATAGAGTGTTGCCCCTAAAGTGAGGGAAAGATCCCAAAGAGGACAAATCAAAAGATCCCAAAGAGGACAAAATCAAAAGATCCCAAAGAGGACAAATGAGAGATAAATAGAAAGAGCCATTGAGGCCACAAAAAAAATAGAAAAAAGAGAAAAAGAAATAAAAAGAGAGAAGGGGGCACACTACTATTTCTTTTGAGAGATCCACACTCGTACTCCATCTTATACCTTGTACTCCATAGAGATTATCATTCATGCATATAACTATGTGGGGACCTTTACACTATAGAACTTGGCTTGTATATTCCAATAATGAGACTCCTCAAAAGAGCTCTAGGTCTTCTTGATCAAGCAAGTTGGATGCACTCCCACTAGTTCCATTAGAGAGCTTACCTTAGCTCATATGTGCATCCGTTGCATGGCAATCCCTACTCCTCACATCATATCTATCATTTGGCTTTCTCTCGCCGATGATTGTCCTCATTGATGTGAGCCTTTCACACCTTTTTTGTCTTCCCCTCTATAATTTTTCTCTCTTTGCCATCCTAAGTGTCGACTTTCTTGCTTACGCTCATCCATTGCATGAGTGCTCAAAATATCGAAAGGGAGTGGATCATTTTGACTTGTACCTGGCTGACGGTCTGGGGATGAGTCAAGATAAGATTCCAAAGAAGACCAAGTGTGAAACTTTAGTAGATTAAGTTCTCAACAATACAAAAACTATGTTTTACTCTCTCATATATCCCTATCCCCTTTCTTGCACGCAAACACCATTTGGAGACATTCGAGTCACGGACAGCGAGAGCTCTTGCACCTTTATGTTCTTATGTTACTTGTTACAATGCTAATATAGACTCTTGCTTGTTATGACTTGAATTGAATTACATGCCTTGATTGCTTTACTTAAAAGTTCTATATGGTTGATAGCATGTCACCACAGAAATTATGCTTGTTATCATTTACCTACTCGAGGACGAGCAGGAATTAAGCTAGGGGATGTTGATACGTCCAAAACATATCTATAATTTCTGCTTGCTCCATGCCTCTTTTGTGTGATATTGCTATGATATTTATGCACTTCCATACACTTTTGATCATATTTGGACTAACCTATTAACTCAGTGCACCACAGTGCCAGTTCCTGTTTTCTGTTGTTTTTCTATTTCAGGTTTCCCCCATATTAAAAGTGCCCTAAAAATTCCGGGAAAAATACAGGAAAAATCAGCGTATCGGGAGCTTCAAGAAAAACCAAAGCAGGGCCAGAGGGGAGCCTGGGGTGGCCCAGGGGGCCACCCGGCGCGGCCCCACCCCTGGCCGCGCCAGGGGGGCGCCTAGGGCCCCACCTCCGCCTCTGGTGACCCCCTTTTGCATATATATTGCTCGCGTCCCGAAACCCTCGATGCCGGAACCCTTTTCTCTAGAAGCTATTCCGATCTCCGCCGCCATCGCCACCAAGTTTCGGGGGACCAGTATTCCTGTGCCGGCATCCTGCCGGGACGGGGAAGTGCCCCCGGATTCATCTCCATCGACGTTGCTTCCTCCCTCCATGATGCGGGAGTAGTTCCTCCTCGGGGCTGAGGTTTCTACCAGTAGCTATGTGGTCAATTCTCTCTTCCATGATGTGATCTTCGTTGTGATCATAGGCTATGTTAATCTAGGGTGATACCATGATATTTCCCCTTCCTCTATGTATTGGATTGATGTACTCACTTGTCTTTATCTAGTATAATCCCCGAGACCAAGGTGACAGCGGTCTATTGGACATGGATTAGAAGAATATTTTCATGAGTGATTTCCTTTTTTGTGTGTTGATTGAAGATTGAGAGTCTCTTGGTGCTTGTCTTTGACTATCCTTGAGATATGTTGTGGTGATTGTGGTACTATCTTTGGATGGCCGCGGTGACATTGGGAAATCCATAGATTGAGAACTACGAACTTAGAGGTGTGCTTTTGTAGCCCTACATAATTCTCGTCCTTTCTTGACCACAAAGGAATGACCTCCGAGTGCGTCTATGGGAAATATCATGTGATTCGATTATGTTAATGTTGTTGGGAGTTGCCACTAGTGAAAGTATGAAGCCTAGGCCTTGTTTCCACCATTGCAATACCATTTGTGCTCACGTTTACCACTTGTTTACTTGCTGCACTTTTTATTACAGGTTTATATTACTTTGCTTTGCCACTCCTATCATCCATATTTTACCATCTCTTCGCCGAACTAGTGCACCTATACAACTCCTAGTTGTATTAGGTGTGTTGGGGACACAAGAGACTTCTTGTATCTTAGTTGCAGGGTTGCTTGAGAGAGACCATCTTCGACTCTACTTCCCTGAGTTCGATAAACCTTAGGTCATCCACTTGAGGGAAATTATTGCTGTCCTACAAACCTCTGCTCTTGGAGGCCCAACATAGTCTACAAGAATAGAAGCGTGTGTAGACATCAGTCGATAGAACTTGAGGGAATATTTGTTCTGCCTTTAGCTCCTCGTTGGGTTCGACACTCTTACTTATCGAAAGAGTCTACAACTGATCCCCTACACTTGTGGGTTATGAAGACCTTTTTCTGGCGTCGTTGCCGGGGAGCAATAGCGTGGGGTGAATATTCTCATGTGTGCTTGTTTGCTTTATCACTAAGTTGTTTTCTATCTTTAGTTATGGGTAGGAAACGCAAAATACCAAAAAAGTAGTGGTACCTGCTGAACCAATGGTTGAAGAACCACTCAAAATCTATCACACTCCTAAAGCTTATTACTTGCATCTTCGATCCCTATGTGCTCGGGCTGAAACCCCAACTAGCTTAGTTGAGGGCAAATCTTTAGATGAGCATGCTTGTTATGTGCGACACCGCTTGTCTCACGAAGGGAAACTTTTACTGGATCAAATTCATCGTTTGCAATGCTATGCTTGGAATTTATGTGAAATATATGATTTTACTTGTTGTTCTGAAGATGTCGGAGATATTGACCACAGGTACCCCAAAGACAGCAAGATAGTATTCCCAGACATCGGGGCTAGCAAAGCCCCTCAGTCCGACCGCTCAGGACACGCCAGACGGCCCCCTGTCCGACTGCTTGGGCCGGCTCTTCACCCGGCTGCCCGGCTCCAGACGGTAGTCGGACGGGGCGCCCACCCGCTCGGTCTGACTGCTCCACCCGGCTGACTGCCCGGCCGACTGTCGACTGCACCGACCACGACCGCCGCACCGACGAGACCCCGACAGGACGACCATACCGCGGACAAGACGGTCGTACCTGGACACTGTGCACACATCACCTCGTGTCATCATGTATAGTGTCACTTGTCCCCTAGAACTATTTATGAAGTGACCCAGAGGACAAGCATGACACCCCACCATACCATGCCCATGCCACTACCTAGCTTACTTCTTAAGCTACTTGACACTATAAATAGGCCAACCATTCGGCCAGAGGCCACGGCCTCCATGCTACACTAGTCAGCTAGCTAGCTCCTTGCTACTGCTCTCAGTCCGATACAGCTCCAGGAGCACCTCTGTATCAGATATACCACATATACTCACACATGCAGGAGTAGGGCTGTTATCTCTCCGGAGAGCCCCGAACCTGGTTAAACTACCGCATGCTACTCGAATACCCGTCCTTGGATATTCCGGCTACAGTCTTGCCCTCACACAAAGCCACCTTGTGGCATATGTCGTCTTACACCCCCCGTGAGAATACTACGACATTTGACGCCCACCATGGGTTAAGCTGCTGCTGGTTTCGTAGTCCGGGCGGGACCCTCTTCGTCATCCTCACTGTGGCGTCGCCATCGTCCCTCCAGCCGCGCTTGAGGGCTCGACATCGACTCACCCCCGGGGCGGCTGTGCGAGACGCGGCGCCTTCGTCGTCAGCCTCGCCATCTTCGTCAGCTCCTCCGTGACGTCGCCGCCATCTCTCCGGCGGCGCTCGGAGGCTCGGCGCAGCCCGGGACGGCCGCATGGGACGACGTGCCCTCGCCGCCGGTCTCAGCACCGCCCGCCCCGCTCTTTCCTCCGCGGACGCTCTGCACGGCATGCTTCTCCGCCCAAGCTTATCCATGGGCGCATATACACTTGTCATATACTAGCCAGATGCAAACCACATCTTCCCATACACTACCTGTATGTTGGTTGGCTAGCCAGAGAATCCCATGCCATAGTAATATGCAAACCAGATACGCCTCAGACAATGGCCAAACAATGCTTGTACACATCCCCATACACTAGTCATTCACATGTCAGACTATAGCTGTACACCGCATGTACATCGGTCAGATGCTAAACTCGCCTCCGCTCTCCGCCGTGCTGGTTCGCGTGCGTTCCGCTTCGCCCACGCGCACGCTCAGCTGCGGCTGCGCTGCTCCCGCCACCGAGCGCTCGTCCGCGGCCCGTCGGCCGGTCCGCCCGCGTTGCCCCGGCCCTTTTTCACTCCGCCTCTAACCACAAGACCGCGCGCAACCTCCTCCTCGCATGAGTCTGCCGCACGCACGCAGTTCCCCACCGGCCTCCTGCTGCTTCGTTCGCGCCAGCCTGGCCACCGGCCCACGCCGCATGCGCCGCCTCGCTCATGCCCCGTGCTGGGCTCGCTCGCCACTGCGTCCCCGACCGGCTCCTTCACTCGGCGTGCGCACCTTGCCTGGCCGCCTCCCCACTCGCCCGCGGCTTCGGTCTGCCCTACCGCGCCTGCCAGGTGGCTGCTGCCGCCTTCCTGCGCCACGCCCGACGCCGGCCTCTCGCACTCGTCTCCGGCCGTCCCCATGCCTGGCCGCGTGGGCCTTCCCCGAGTCAGCGTCTATGCCCGACTGCGCTGGACGGCTGCCGCGCTTCCACCCGCCTGCGTGCCTGCTGGCCCGGGCCGGCTCCTGCTCGCTACCCGGCTGTTGGCCCTGGCCGCCTTGCCGCTAGCTGACCGAGTCGCCTCACATCGCTCCGCCTCCCGGCGGGCGCCGGCTCCGCTGTACCACTCGGCCGCCTCGCCGCCAGCCCGCGTGGCCGGCTCCTCGCCTCCGAACGGCTCCCTCGCACGCGGCTCCGCCCGCCGACTGCCGCCGCTCGGCCCCTCCGCCCCGCCAGCTGGGTTCGCGCGCCTCGCAGTCGGCACTTGCCACGCGGGCTCCTGCGGTGGCCGGCTGCTCGCACGGGAGAGGGCCGACTTCCCGCACGGGCTGCTCAGCCAAATGGAGCAGGAGGGGAAAAGTCAGAGGCCGGCTTGTAAAAGAAAGATAAGTCAGTGGCCGAGTGCTAGAAGAAATAAAATAAAAGGCCGACTGCCTGCTAGCCGGCTGAAGAAAAGTCTTCGAAAAAGAATGTCTGTCAAAAAAAGCACCCAGCCGACTGCTCGTGCAGAAAAATGTCCGTCCGACTGTCAGCAGTCGGCGGACAAGAAAATAAGGAAAATGTCTGTCCGGTTGCCACCAACCGGCCGGGAAAAAGAAGAAACCACGAGATGCATCCGTCCGCCCGCGGTACTGCTTCGTCAGCGGCCCCGTCTGCCCGCGTCAGCACCCGGTCGGCTGTGCCAAGCCGACCCGGCCACCTCGAGGCATCGTCGGCTGGGTCATGCCGGCTCGGCCGCGTCCCGCTCGCCGCCTGTTCGGTCGGACCTGACCGGCCGGGCCCCCCTTCGAGCACCCGGATGCTCGTAGACTTCACCCAGCGGGTGCACCAGCGCGCTTCGCCAGCGCTGAGCCGCGCCGGCTGTCTTCGACAACCTCCGCCTCCCCTACGTGAAAATCAATGTGAGCTCATCACCCGCATATTTTTGTATCATGCAAACATGGATAACCCCGAGCCTCGAGCGAGGCTCGGGGGGCTATCTCCGCATTTTATTACAGTTGCACTACTGTTCGCCCCGGCGCCAGCCAGAGTTGGCCCGTGGGCTGGTCGATTGGCCTGAGACGTTCATTCCCGCAGACGGCTTAGTAACATGCGCAGTACCAAAGGCCTACTCTTAGCCGCAGACCGCAGAGCGGCTGTCTGGCTAGCAAGAGCAGATGCTGGAGGCCACCCACGTGAAAAACGTTCGGGAGAAAACGGTTCGGGCGACCCGACCGTTTGCTTTATGAGTATCTGCTCAGTCGAATCGACTCCCGGAGTTTGAGTACTGTACACTCCACTCCGCGGCCTGCTCTCAGCCACAGACCGCAGAGCGGCTGTTCGGCAAGCGAGAGCAGAAGCCAAAGAGCGGAGGGAACATGAAAAAGATTGAAGGGGGCTCGGACGAAACCGAGTCGGCACCCTCTGCATGAAACATGCAATGCTAAAAGCAAACATTTGGTATATCTGCGTGGACTAACTTTGTCTTTTGCATGACCATTTCCGTGGGGAACCCACCTCCTCGCTCGGAGGCTCGGAGGCTACAACCAGTGGGTGCGCTGGTGCGCTCCTACTGGAAGCAAGCTGCGCCGGCTGCAGCCCGCAACCGGCTGTCATCGACAGCACCAGTCGACGGACCCCGCGTCCGCTCCCGACGACTCCGGTTGGCGGACCCTGCGTCCGCGCCCGGCGACACCAGACGGCGGACTCCGCGTCCGTGCCCGATGACACCAGTCTACACCAACAACCGCGAAAGGCCTCCACCCAACTTTTACAAGTTGCCCGAAGGCTCGGAGGCTACACCCAGCGGGTGCGCTTGCGCGCCCGCGCCGGAAGCAAGCCGCCCAGGCTGCAACCTGCAGTCGACCGTCAACAAGCATCTTCTACATCAATACGCTAAAGAGCCTCCGCCCAACTTTTCCAAAGTTGCCCAGAGGCTTGGGGACTACTGTCGAAGATATTGACCACGGGTACCCCGAAGACAGCAAGATAGTATTCCCAGACATAGGGGCTAGCAAAGCCCCTCAGTCCAACCGCTCAGGCCGCGCTAGACGGACCCCTGTCCGGCTGCTTGGGCCGGCTCTTCACCCGGCTGCCCGGCTCCAGACGGTAGTCGGACGGGGCGCCCGCCCGCTCGGTCCGACTGTTCCACCCGGCCGACTGCCCGGCCGGCTGTCGACTGCGCCGACCACAACCGCCGCACCGACGAGACCTCGACAGGACGACCATACCGCGGACAAGACGGCCGTACCTGGGCACTGTGCACACATCACCTCGTGTCATCATGTATAGTGTCACTTGTCCCCTGGAACTATTTATGAAGTGACCCAGGGGACAAGCATGACACCCCACCATACCATGCTCATGCCACTACCTAGCTTACTTCTTAAGCTACTTGCCACTATAAATAGGCCAACCATCCATCCATTCAGGATGGACACACTCTCACGCACACACACTAGCATACATCCATCCACTCCCACGCATAAGCACATGCATGCCCAACCATCATTCGGCCAGAGGCCACGGCCATCATGCTACACTAGTCAGCTAGCTAGCTCCTTGCTACTGCTCTCAGTCCGATACAGCTCCAGGAGCACCTCTGTATCAGATATACCACATATACTCAGACATGCAGGAGTAGGGGTGTTATCTCTCCGGAGAGCCCTGAACCTGGGTAAACTACCACATGCTATTCGCATACCCGTCCCTGGATATTCCGGTTGCAGTCTTGCCCTCACACAGAGCCACCTTGTGGCATATGTCGTCTTACAC
>LR738710.1:831866225-831956646 GCA_902687465.1 Secale cereale | reverse complement strand
CCCCCACCCCCCCGTGAGAATACTACGACAGAAGACCCTAAGAAACACCTTCCCTACCAATGTGAGTTTAGGGATAATGGAATCGTATCTTCGTATGCTAAGGGTGTTTATAGTTATTATGATGTTCAACAAATTGAAGAATTTGTTGCTTTTAAGGGTGCTTATGAAATGCTTCTTTGATTGAAAAGTATGATGCTACTCTTTACAAATCTGAAAATTTTGCCATATTTAAATATTGTTATGATAATTATGCCTCTAATGCCTATGTTAAACCATATATTGAGGACTCCTCCGCTGTCCAAGAAGAGACTAATATTTTGCAGGAGTCTATGGAAGAGGAAATTAATGACATTGTGAGCTCATTAGATGAAAAAGATGACGAGGAGAGTGAAGAACAAAAGGAGGAAGAGCGGATTAGCTACCCGTGCCCACCTTCTAATGAGAGTAACTCTTCAACTCATGAATTGTTTAATTTCCCTTCGTGCTTACCGAAGGATTAATGCTATGATGATTATTATGACCCCGTTGATTCTTTTGAAATATCCCTTATTGATTATGCTTGCTATGCTTGTGGCCAAGATGCTAATATGAATTATGCTTATGGATATGAACTTGCTATAGTTCCTTATGTTAAACATGAGATTGTTGCTATTGCACCCACGCATGATAGTCCTATTATCTTTTTGAATCCTCCAAACTACACTATATCGGAGAAGTTTGAACTTATTAAGGATTATATTGATGGGTTGCCTTTTTCTGTTACACATGATGATTTTGATGAATATAATATGCATGTGCTTGCTGCTCCTACTTGCAATTATTATGAGATAGGAACTACATCTCCACCTCTCTATGTTTCCAACACGATAAAATTGCAAGAAACTACTTATACTATGCATTGCCCTTTACTTGATGTGCATAAATTGTTCTTGTATAACATTCCTATGCATTGGAAGAGAGTTAGACTTTGTTCTTGCATGATATATATCACTTTGTGCTCACTACTAAATGCCAAATCATTGTTAATTAAAATTGGCTTTGATATATATCACTTGAGCACTATATGCCTAGCTTAATGGCTTTAAAGAAAGTGCTGCCAGGGAGACAACCCGGAAGTTTTAGAGAGTCATTTATTTCTGTTGTGTGCTTTTATAAAGTTTAAAAACAAAAATAAAATAAAGAGGGGAACCTAAAACTTTTTCAAAAAGAAAAGTGAAAGTAAGAAGGACGAGCACCGTTGAAATGGGGGAGCTCCTTGAACTTTGTTCATGCCCATGGAAACTTTGCAAATCTTGAATTACAGAAACTTTTCATCAAAAATAATTATCCCCTTGTACCATTCCATTGTATTACAAAAATAATGTGCCAATGTTTGCCTTTAGGATGTTTACAATGCTTGTTGGTTTGTGCGGTGCAGGATAGAAACTTTGCCTGTAGTGCGCAATTTTACATTTTTTGCTGGAACGTCAAATGGTTCTAAAACTTTTTTAACTGTATTTATATACAAATTGTTTATTTTTTCTAATTTTGGCAGAATTTTTCAAGTACCAGAAGTATGGTGAATGTTCAGATTATTGCAGACTGTTCTGTTTTAGACAGATTCTGTTTTTGATGCATAGTTTGCTTGTTTTGATGAAACTATCAATTTCTATCAGTGGATTAAGCCATGGAAAAGTTATATTACAGTAGCTACACTGCAAAAACAAAATATGAATTGGTTTGCAACAGTACTTAGATTAGTGATTTGCTTTATTATACTAACGGATCTTACCGAGTTTTCTGTTGAAGTTTTGTGTGGATAAAGTGTTCGAAGATCGAGGAGGTCTCGATGTGAGCACAAGAAGGAGAGGCAAGAGCTCAAGCTTGAGGATGCCCAAGGCACCCCAAGTAAATATTCAAGGAGACTCAAGCGTCTAAGCTTGGGGATGCCCCGGAAGGCATCCCCTCTTTCTTCAACAAGTATCAGTATGTTTTCGGATTCGTTTCATTCATGTGATATTTGCAACTCTTGGAGCGTCGTGTGCTTTCTATTTTTCCTTCTAATAAATGCACCATGCTGGTATGAGATAGTCCATGGTTGATTTATAGAATGCTCTTTGCACTTCACTTATATCTTTTGAGTATGGCTTTATAGAATGCTTCGTGTGCTTCACTTATATCATTTGAAGTTTGGATTGCATGTTTCTCTTCACATAAAAAACCGCCATTTGTAGAATGCTCTACTGCTTCACTTATAATTGTTAGAGCGTGGGCATAACTTTTGTAGAAAGAATTAAAACTCTCTTGATTCACTTATATCTATTTAGAGAGTTGACAGGAATTGGTCGTTCACATGGTTAGTCATAAAATCCTACATAAACTTGTAGATTGCTGAATATGATATGTTCGATTCCTTGCAATAGTTTTGTGATATAAAGATGGTGATATTAGAGTCATGCTAGTGGGTAGTTGTGGATTGTAGAAATACTTGTGTTGAGGTTTGTGATTCCCGTCGCATGCACGTATGGTGAACCGTTATCTGACGAAGTTGGAGCATGATTTATTTATTGAGTGTCATCCTTTGTGTGGAGGTCAGGGGCGTGCGATGGTTAACTCCTACCAACCTCCCTCCTAGGAGCATGCGTTGATTGCTTTTTTTGATGACTCGTAGATTTTTGCAGTAAGTATATGAGTTCTTATGATTGATGTTGGGTCCATGGATTATACGCACTCTCACCCTTCCACCATTTCTAGCCTCTCTTGTACCGTGCAACTTTCGCCGGTACCATACACCCACCATATACCTTCCTCAAAACAGCCACCATACCTACCTATTATGGCATTTCCATAGCCATTCCGAGATATATTGCCATGTAACTCCATCGTTCAGTTTATTATGACACGCGCCATCATTGTCATATTGCCTTGCATGATTGTAAGATAGCTAGCATGATGTTTCCATGGCTTGTCCGTTTTTTGATGTCATTGCTACGCTAGCTCATTGCACATCCCGGTACACCGCCGCAGGCATTCATATAGAGTCATATTTTTGTTCTAGCATCGAGTTGTAATATCGAGTTGTAAGTAAATAGAAGTGTGATGATCATCATTATTAGACCATTGTCCCTTAAAAAAGGCCAAATAAAAAAGAGGAAGGCCCAAAGAAAAAAAAATAAAAAATAATAAAAAAAGGGGCAATGCTATTATCTTTTCCCACACTTGTGCTTCATCATAGCACCATGTTCTTCATGATAGAGAGTCTCCTATGTTGTCACTTTCATATACTAGTGGGAATTTTTCATTATAGAACTTGGCTTGTATATTCCAACGATGGGCTTCCTCAAATGCCCTAGGTCTTCATGAGCAAGCATGTTGATGCACACCCACTAGTTTTCTTTTGAGATTTTATACACTTATAGCTCTAGTGGATCCGTTACATGGCAATCCCTACTCACTCACATTGATATCTATTGATGGGCATCTCCATAGCCCATTGTTACGCCTAGTCGATGTGAGACTTTCTCCCTACTTTTGTCTATCACCACCTTCTATTCCACCCATAGTGCTATGTCCATGGCTCACACTCATGTATTGCGTGAAAGTTAAAAGGTTTGAAAGAATAGAGTATGAAAACAAGTGCTTGGCTGAAATCGGGGTTGTGCATGATATGAATATTTTGTGTGGGAAGATGGAGCATAGCCAGACCATATGATTTTGTAGGGATAACTTTCTTTGGCCATGTTATTTTGAAGAGACATGATTGCTTTATTAGTATGCTTGAAGTATTATTGTCCTAATGTCAAATGATAGACTATTGCTTTGAATCACTCGTGTCTTAATATTCATGCCATGTTTAGATTACATGATCAAGATTATGCTAGGTAGCATTCCACATCAAAAATTATCTTTTTTATCATTTACCTACTCGAGGACGAGCAGGAATTAAGCTTGGGGATGCTGATACGTCTCCGTCGTATCTATAATTTTTGATTGTTCCATGCCAATATTCTACAACTTTCATATACTTTTGGCAACTTTTTATAGTATTTTTTGGGACTAACATATTACTCCAGTGCCCAGTGCCAGTTCCTGTTTGTTGCATGTTTTTTGTTTTGCAGAATACCCATATCAAACGGCGTCCAAACGGAATAAAAACAGACGGAGATTTTTTTGGAATATATGTGAATTTTGGGAAGCGAAACTAGCACGAGACGATGCTCGAGTGGGCCTCGAGGGTGGGGGGCGCGCCTTGGGCCCTCGATCCCACACCGTATGGCGGTTGCTGCCCTTCTTTTGCCGCAAGAAAGCTAATTTCCTGATGAAAATCGTGTCAAAAGATGAGCCCAATCGGAGTTACGGATCTCCGGGAATATAAGAAACGGTGAAGGGCCAGAATCTAGGAACGCAGAAACAGAGAGAAACAGAGAGAGACAGAGAGACAAATCCAATCTCGGAGGGGCTCTCGCCCCTCCGCCGCCATGGAGGCCATGGACCAGAGGGGAAACCCTTCTCCCACCTAGGGAGAAGGTCAAGGATGAAGAAGAAGGAGGGGGGCTCTCTCCCCTTCGCTTTCGGTGGCACCGGAGTGCCACCGGGGCCATCATCGTGTGACGGCGATCTACACCAACACCTCCGTCATCTTCACCAACATCTCCATCACCTTCCCCCATCTATCTACATCGGTCCACTCTCCCGCACCCCGCTGTACCCTCTACTTGAACATGGTGCTTTATGCTTCATATTATTATCCAATGATGTGTTGCCATCCTATGATGTCTGAGTAGATTATCGTTGTCCTATCGGTGATTGAAGGGGGACCAATATATCTTAATGCTATGGTTGGGTTTTACCTTAATGAACATTAGTAGTTGCGGATGCTTGCTAATAGTTCCAATCATAAGGGCATAGAATTCCAAGTAAGGGATGACATGCTAGCAGTGACCTCTCCCACATAAAACTTGTTATCGGTCTAGTAATGTAGTCAATTGCTTAGGGGCAATTTCGCACTCCTACCACCACTTTTCCACGCACGCTATCATTAACTTTAGTTGCCTCTTTATCTTAACATCCCGTAGTTTTATTTACGTGTTCTTTATATTCTTGCAAACCTATCCCACAAAAACCACAAAGTACTTCTAGTTTCATACTTGTTCTAGGTAAAGTAAACGTCAAGCGTGCGTAGAGTTGTATCGGTGGTCGATAGAACTTGAGGGAATATTTGTTCTGCCTTTAGCTCCCCGTTAGGTTCGACACTCTTACTTATCGAAAGAGGCTACAACTGATCCCCTACACTTGATGTATGTCTTGCGTGGGATACCTGTGGTGAAAATGGGGTATTCTTTTGATTCACTTGATGTATGTTTTGGTGATCAACTTGCGGGTTCCGTGACCTTGGGAATCTATGCATAGGGGTTGGCACACGTTTTCGTCTTGACTCTCCGGTAGAAACTTTGGGGCACTTTTTGAAGTTCTTTGTGTTGGTTGAATAGATGAATCTGAGATTGTGTGATGCATATCGTATAATCAAGCCCACGGATACTCGAGGCGACAATGGAGTATCTAGGTGACATTAGGGTTTGGTTGATTTGTGTCTTAAGGTGTTATTGAAGGAAATATGCCCTAGAGGCCATAACAAAGTTATTATTTATTTCTTTATATCATGATAAATGTTTATTATTCATGCTAGAATTGTATTAACCTGAAACTTAGTACATGTGTGAATACATAGACAAAACAGAGTGTCCCTAGTATGCCTCTACTAGACTAGCTCATTGATCAAAGATGGTTATGTCTCCTAACCATAGACATGAGTTGTCATTTGATCAACGGGATCACATCATTAGGAGAATGATGTGATGGACAAGACCCATCCGTTAGCTTATCACTATGATCGTTTAGTTTTACTGTTATTGCTTTCTTCATGACTTATACATGTTCCTATGACTATGAGATTATGCAACTCCCGAATACCGGAGGAACACCTTGTGTGCTATCAAATGTCACAACGTAACTGGGTGATTATAAATATGCTCTACAGGTGTCTCCGAAGGTATTCGTGGTGTTGGCATAGATCAAGAATGGGATTTGTCACTCCGAATGTCGGAGAGGTATCTTTGGGCCCTCTCGGTAATACACATCATAATAAGCCTTGCAAGCATATGACTAATGAGTTAGTCATGAGATGATGCATTCCGGAACGAGTAAAGAGACTTGCCGGTAACGAGATTAACTAGGTATGGTGATACTGACGATCGAATCTCGAGCAAGTAACATACCGATGACAAAGGGAACAACGTATGTTGTTATGCGGTTTGACTGATAAAGATCTTCGTAGAATATGTAGGAGCCAATATGAGCATCCAGGTTTTGCTATTGGTTATTGACCAGAGATGAGTCTTGGTCATGTTTACATAGTTCTAGAACCCGTAGGGTCCGCACGCTTAACGTTTGATGACGATCGGTATTATGAGTTTATGTGTTTTGATGTACCAAAGGTAGTTCGGAGTCCCGGATGAGATTGGGGACCTGACGAGGAGTCTCGAAATGGTCGAGACGTAAAGATCGATATATTGGATGACTATATTCGGACATCGGAAAGGTTCCGAGTGATTCAGGTATTTTTTTGGAGTACCGGAGAGTTACGGGAATTCACCGGGGAGTATATGAGCCTTATTGGGCTTTAGGGGAAAGAGAGAGAGGAGGCTGCGCCCCCCAAGGCTTAGTCCGAATTGGACTAGGGGGAGGGGCTGCGCCCCCTCCTTCCTTCTCTTATCTTTTCCCTTTCCTTCTCTCCTACTCCTACTACTTGGAAGGGCTCCTAGTTCTACTAGGAAAGGGGGAATCCTACTCCAGGTGGGAGTAGGACTCCCATAGGGCGCGCCATAGAGAGGGCCGGCCCTCCCCCTCCTCCACTCCTTTATATACGGGGGTAGAGGCACCCCATAGACACACAAGTTGATCAGTTGATCTCTCCCAACCGTGTGCGGTGCCCCTCTCCACAGAAACACACCTCGGTCATATCGTTGCAGTGCTTAGGAGAAGCCCTGTGCCGATAGCTTCATCATCTGCGTCACCACACCGTCGTACTGACGAAATTCTCCCGTGAGGTTCTACTGGATCAAGATCTTGTAGGACGTCATCAAGCTGAACGTGTGCTGAACGCGGAGGCTCCGTACGTTTGGTGCTTTATTGGTTGGATCGCGAAGAAGTTCGACTACATCAACCGCGTCACTAGACGCTTCCGCTCCCGGTCTACGAGGGTACGTATACACATTCTCCCCTCTCGTTGCTATGCATCTAGTAGATAGATCTTGCGTGATCGTAGGAAATTTTTGAAATATTACGTTCCCCAACAGTGGCATCATGAGCCAGGTCTATGCGTAGATGATATGCACGAGTAGAACACAAGTGAGTAGTGGACGATACTAGTCATACTGCTTACCAGCATGTCATACTTTGATTCGGCGGTATTGTTGGATGAAGCGGCCTAGACCGACATTACGCGTACGTTACGCGAGATTGGTTCTACCGACCTGTTTCGCACACAGGTGGCTGGCGAGTGTCAGTTTCTCTAACTTTAGTTGAATCGAGTGTGGCTACGCCCGGTCCTTGTGAAGGTTAAAACAACACATACTTGATGAAATATCGTTGTGGTTTTGTATGCGTAGGTAAGAACGGTTCTTGCTAAGCCCGTAGCAGCCACGTAAAACTTGCAACAACAAAGTAGAGGACGTCTAACTTGTTTTGGCAGGGCATGTTGTGATGTGATATGGTCAAGACATGATGAGTTATACATTATTGTATGAGATGATCATATTTTGTAAAGTTATCGGCAACTGACAGAAGCCATGTGGTTGTCACTTTATTGTATGAAATGCAATCGCCATGTAATTACTTTACTTTATCACTAAGCGGTAGCGATAGTCGTGGAAGAAATAGTTGGCAAGACGACAACGATACTATGATGGAGATCAAAGTGTCGCGCCGGTGACGATGGTAATCATGATGGTGCCTTGGAGATGGAGATCAAAGGCACAATATGATGATGGCCATATCATATCACTTATATTGATTGCATGTGATGTTTATCTTTTATGCATCTTATTTTGCTTAGATCGACGGTAGCATTATAAGATAATCTCTCACTAAATTTCAAGGTATAAGTGTTCTCCCTGAGTATGCACCATTGCAAAAGTTTGTCGTGCTGAGACACCACGTGATGATCGGGTGTGATAAGCTATGCGTTCACATACAACGGGTGTAAGCCAGTTTTGCACACGCAAAATACTCGGGTTAAACTTGACGAGCCTAGCATATGCAGATATGGCCTCGGAACACTGGAGACCGAAAGGTCGAGCGTGAATCATATAGTAGATATGATCAACATAAGATGTTCACCATTGAAAACTACTCCATCTCACGTGATGATCGGACATGGTTTAGTTGATATGGATCACGTGATCACTTAGATGATTAGAGAGATGTCTGTCTAAGTGGGATTTCTTAAGTAATTTGATTAATTAAACTTTAATTTATCATGAACTTAGTCCTGGTAGTATTAGCATATCTATGTTGTAGATCAATAGCTCGCGATGTAGCTCCCCATTTGTTTTTATATGTTCCTAGAGAAAACTAAGTTGAAAGATGTTAGTAGCAATGATGCAGACTTGTTCCGTGATCTGAGGATTTTCGTCATTGCTGCACAAAAGAATTATGTCCTTGATGCATCGCTAGGTGATAGACCTATTGCAGGAGCAAATGCAGACGTTATGAACATTTTGACAAAACCTCGGTATGATGACTACTTGATAATTTATTGCACCATGCTTTACGGCTTAGAACCGGGACTTAAAAACGTTTTGTACGCCACGGAGCATATGAGATGCTCCAAGAGTTGAAATTAGTATTTCATTCTCATGCCCGTGTCGAGAGGTATAAGACCTCTGACAGTACTTTGCCTACAAGATGGAGGAGAATAGCTCAACCAGTGAGCATGTGCTCGGATTGTCTGGGTACTACAATTGCTTGAATCAAGTGGGAGTTAATCTTCCAGATAATATAGTAATTTACAAAGTTCTCTACTCACTATCACCAAGTTAGTAGAACTTCGTGATGAACTATAATATGCAAGGGATGACGAAAGTAATTCCCGAGCTCTTCGCGATGTTGAAATCGGCGAAGGTAGAAATCAAGAAAGAGCATCATGTGTTGATTGTCAACAAGACCACTTGTTTCAAGTAAACGGCAAAGGGATAGAAGGGGAACTTAAAGAAGAATGACAAGCAAGTTGGCACTCCCATGAAGAAACCCAAAGCTAAACTCAAGCCTGAAACTAAGTGCTTCTACTGCAAAGGAAATGGTCACCGGAAGTGGAACTACCCTAGATACTTGGTGGATAAAAAGGATGGCAAAGTGAATAAAGGTATATTTGATATACAGATTATTGATATGTACTTTACTAGTGTTCATAGAAACCCCTGTGTATTTGATATCGGTTCAGTTGCTAAAATTAGTAACTCGAAACGAGAGCTGCGGAATGAATAGAGACTAGTTAAAGGTGAAGTGACGATGTGTGTTGGAAGTGGTTCCAAGATTGATATGATCATCATCACACACTCCCTATACTTTCGGGATTAGTGTAGAACCTAAATAAATGTTATTCGGCATTTGCGTTGAGCATGAATATGATTTAATCATGTTTGTTGCAATACGGTTATTCATTTAAAGTCATAGAATAATTGTTATTCTGTTTACATGAATAAAGCCTTCGATGGTCATACACCCAATGAAAATAGTTTATTGGATATCGATCGTAGTGATACACATATTCATAATATTAAAGCCAAAAGATGCAAAGCTAATAATGATAGTGCAACTTATTTTTGGCACTGCCGTTTAGGTCATATTGGTGTAAAGCGCATGAAGAAACTCCATATTAATGGAATTTTGGAATCACTTGATTATGAATCACTTGGTGCTTGTGAACCATGCCTCATGGGCAAGATGACTAAAACTCCGTTCTCCGGAACAATGGAGCGAGCAACTGATTTATTGGAAATCATACATACTGATGTATGTGGACCGAGGAGTGTTAAGGCTCGCGGCGAGTATCGTTATTTTCAGACCTTCACTGATGATTTGAGCAGATATGGGTATATCTACTTAATGAAACACAAGTCTGAAACATTTGAAAAGTTCAAAGAATTTCATAGTGAAGTAGAGAATCATCGTAACAAGAAAATAAAGTTCCTACGATCTGATCGTGGAGGTGAATATTTGAGTTACGAGTTTGGTCTTCATTTGAAACAATGTGGAATAGTTTCACAACTCACGCCACCCGGAACACCACATCGTAATGGTGTGTCCGAACGTCGTAACCGTGCTTTATTAGATATGGCGCGGTCTACGATGTCTCTTACTGATTTACCACTATTATTTAGGGTTGTGCTTTAGAGACACCTGCATTCACTTTTAATAAGGGCACCATCTAAAAATCCGTTGAGACAACGCCTTACGAAGTGTGGTTTGGCAAGAAACCAAAGTTGTCGTTTCTCAAAGTTTGGGGTTGTGATGCTTATGTGAAAAAGCTTCAACCTGATAAGCTCGAACCCAAGTCGGAGAAATGTGTCTTCATAGGATACCCAAAAGAGACTGTTGGGTACACCTTCTATCACAGATCCGAAGGCAAGATATTCGTTGCTAAGAATGGATCCTTTCTAGAGAAGGAGTTTCTCTCGAAAGAAGTGAGTGGGAGGAAAGTGGAACTTGATGAGGTAATTGTACCTTCTCCCAAATTGGAAAGTAGTACATCACAGAAACTAGTTCCAGTGATTCCTACACCAATTAGTGAGGAAGCTAATGATGATGATCATGAAACTTCGGATCAAGTTACTACTGAACTTCGTAGATCAACCAGAGTACGTTCCGCGCTAGAGTGGTATGGCAACCCGGTTCTAGAAGTCATGTTACTAGACCATGATGAACCTACGAACTATGAGGAAGCGATGATGAGCCCAGATTCTGCAAAATGGCTTGAGGCCATGAAATCTGAGATGGGATCCATGTATGAGAACAAAGTGTGGACTTTGGTTGACTTGCCGATGATCGGCAAACCATCAAAAATAAATGGATCTTCAGGAGGAAGACCTTCGCTGACGGTAATGTTACTGTTTACAAATATCGACTTGTTGCGAAAGGTTTTTGACAATTTCAAGGAGTTGAATACGATGAGACTTTCTCACCCGTAGCGATGCTTAAGTCTGTTTGAATCATGTTAGCAATTGCCGCATTTTATGATTATGAAATCTGGCAAATGGATGTCAAAACTACATTCCTGAATGGATATCTCAAAGAGGAGTTGTATATGATGCAACCAGAAGGTTTTGTTGATCCTAAAGGTGCTAACAAAGTGTGCAAGCTCCAACGATCCATCTATGGACTGGTGCAAGCATCTCGGAGTTGGAATATACGCTTTGATGAGGTGATCAAAGCATATGGTTTTATACAGACTTTTGGAGAAGCCTGTATTTACAAGAAAGTGAGTGGGAGCTCTGTAGCATTTCTGATATTATATGTGAATGACATATTATTGATTGGAAATGATATAGAATTTCTGGATAGCATAAAAGGATACTTGAATAAGAATTTTTCAATGAAAGACCTCGGTGAAGCTCCTTACATATTGGGCATCAAGATCTATAGAGATAGATCAAGACGCTTAATTGGACTTTCACAAAGCACATACGTTGATAAATTTTTGAAGAAGTTCAAAATGGATTAGTCAAAGAAAGGGTTCTTGCCTGTGTTACAAGGTGTGAAGTTGAGTAAGACTCAATGCCTGACCACTGCAGAAGATAGAGAGAAAATGGAAGTCATTCCCTATGCCTCAGCCATAGGATCTATCATGTATGCAATGCTGTGTACCAGACCTGATGTGTGCCTTGCTATAAGGTTAGCAGGGAGGTACCAAAGTAATCCAGGAGTGGATCACTGGACAGCGGTCAAGAACATCCTAAAGTACCTTAAAAGGACAAAGGATATGTTTCTCGTTTATGGAGGTGACAAAGAGCTTATCGTAAATGGTTACGTCGATTCAAGCTTTGACACTGATCCGGATGACTCTAAGTCACAAACCGGATATGTATTTTTATTGAACGATGGAGCTATCAGTTGGTGCAGTTCCAAGCAGAGCGTCGTGGCGGGATCTACGTGTGAAGCGGAATACATAGCTGCTTCGAAAGCAGCAAATGAAGGAGTCTGGGTGAAGGAGTTCATATTCGATCTAGGTGTAATACCTAGTGCATCGGGTCCAATGAAAATATTTTGTGACAACACTGAAGCAATTGCCTTGGCGAAGGAATCCAGGTTTTACAAGAGAACAAAGCACATCAAAAGACGCTTCAATTCCATCCGCGATCAAGTCAAGGAGGGAGACATAGAAATTTGCAAAATACATACGGATCTGAATGTCGCAGACACGTTGACTAAGCCTCTTCCACGGGCAAAACATGATCAGCACCAAGACTCCATGGATGTTAGAACCATTACTTTGTAATCTAGATTATTGACTCTAGTTCAAGTGGGAGACTGAAGGAAATATGCCCTATAGGCAATAATAAAGATGTTATTTGTATTTCCTTATATCATGATAAATGTCTTTTATTCATGCTAGAATTGTATTAACCGGAAACTTAGTACATGTGTGAATACATAGACAAAACAGTATGTCCCTAGTATGCCACTACTAGACTAGCTCATTGATCAAAGATGGTTATGTTTCCTAGCCATAGACATGAGTTGTCATTTGATCAACGAGATCACATCATTAGGAGAATGATGTGATGGATAAGACCCATCCGTTAGCTTAGCACTATGATCATTTAGTTTTACTGCTATTGCTTTCTTCATGACTTATACATGCTCCTATGACTATGAGATTATGCAACTCCTGAATATCGGAGGAACACCTTGTGTGTTATCAAACATCACAACGTAACTGGGTGATTATAAAGATGCTCTAGAGGTGTCTCCGAAAGTGTTCGTGGTGTTGGCATAGATCAAGAATAGGATTTGTCACTCCGAGTGTCGAAGAGGTATCTCTATGCCCTCTCGGTAATGCACATCATAATATGCCTTGCAAGCAAATGACTAATGAGTTAGTCACGAGATGATGTATTACAGAACGAGTAAAGAGACTTGCCGGTAATGAGATTGAACTAGGTATTGAGATACCGACGATCGAATCTCGGGCAAGTAACATACCGATGACAAAGGGAACAACGTATATTGTTATGCGGTTTGACCGATAAAGATCTTCGTATAATATGTAGGAGCCAATATGAGCATCAAGGTTCCGCCATTAGTTATTGACCAGAGATGAGCCTCGGTCATGTCTACATAGTTCTCGAACCCATAGGGTCCGCACGCTTAACATTTGATGATGATCGGTATTATGAGTTTATGAGTTTTGATGTACTGAAGGTAGTTTGGAGTCTCGGATAAGATCAAGGACATGATGAGGAGTCTCGGAATGTCCGAGACATAATGATTAATATATTGGACGACTATATTCGGATACCTGAAGTGTTCCGGGTGTTATAGGGTAAAACCGAAGTGCCGGAGGGGGTTACCGGACCCCCCCCCCCGGAGGGAGTATGGGCCATAGTGGGCCAATGAGGGAAATATAGGGGAAGCCCATAGGGCTGGTCGCACCCCCCTAGGGTTCCTAGTTGGACTAGGAAAGGGGGGAGGCACCACCTCTCTTTTCCTTCTCCTCTCCTCCCCTTCCTTTCCTACTCCTAGTAGGAATAGGAAAGGGGGGTTCCTATTCCTACTAGGAGTAGGAATCCTACTCCCTTGGCGCGCCCCTTGGCCTGGCCGCACCTCCCCCTTGCTCCTTTATATACAGGGGCAGGGGCACCCAAAGACACACTAGAAACATTGTTCTAGCCATGTGCGGTGCCCCCCTCCACAGAAACACACCTCGGCCATACCATTGCAGTGCTTAGGCGAAGCCCTACATCGGTAGCTTCATCATCTCTGTCACCACACCGTCGTGGTGACGAAACTCTCCCGCGAAGTTCAACTGGATCAAGAGCTCGTGGGACGTCATCAAGTTGAACGTGTGCTGAACGCGGAGGTGTCGTACGTTCGGTGCTTGATCGGTTGAATCGCGAAGACGCTTGACTACATCAACCGCGTCACTAGACGCTTCCGCTTTCAGTCTATGAGGGTACGTAGACACACTCTCCCCTCTCGTTGCTAGGTATCTACTCCCTCCGTCCGAAAATACTTGTCATCAAAATGGGCAAAAAAGGGTGTATCTAGAACTACAATACATCTAGATACATCCCCTTTTATTCATTTTGATGACAAGTATTTTCGGACAGAGGGAGTAGTAGATAGATCTTGCGTGATCGTAGGATTTTTTTTGAAATACTACGTTCCCCAACAACAATATGTTCTTTATACGTAAAAGTACATTGCATCTACGGTCCCCTCAACGGCAGAGCGCTCTGGTGCGTGGCGTTGCGCTTTTGTGGAAACCCCCCTCGTGTTTTTGGAAAACAACCCATGCTCCAGCTTGGCACCACACACCAGGGTTGTTGTCTCGGACCTACTTGTCGGTCACACGCACCGAGTAGTGAAATCGCCACAGCCTTATTCAATAAGCCAGCCACCTCCACTCCACCACTCTTATCTCTCTCTCTCTCTCTCTCTCCGTCTCCAAAATCTCACCCAAGCTAGCCCAAATCCCCAACCCTCGTTAATCATTCTCCCTACTGTTGTCGTCCAATCTCGAATGGGGATCACTCCTTCGCTGGCGCTAATCCTTGTTCATGTGGTCGGCTGCGATGCGGAGAAGCTCACCCGGCTGCGCGATATATGCTCGTGGTTCCCTGACTTGACGATGCTCTAAGAGGAGGCGCTCGACTTCGCCGGTTGTCTCATGAATGAGGAGAAGGCCAGCATGCGCCAGAACCGCGCTCTTCTGGTGGAGTACCTCTATTGGGCGATGATGGAGAGAGCGATGATCTGTGCAGAGGTATCACTTGAGGGCATAAAAGTCTAGCATGTATGGCCAGGGCGCGGGTCATGGCATTGGCCAGGGCGTGATACGTCTCCAACATATCTATAAATTTTTATTGTTCCATGCTGTTATATTATCATTCTTGGATGTTTTACAATCATTTTATAGCAACTTTATATCATTTTTGGGACTAACCTATTGACATAATGCCAAGTGTCAGTTGTTGTTTTCTGCTTGTTTTTTACATCGCAAAAAATCAATATCAAATGGAGTCCAAATGCAGCGAAACTTTTTGTGGATTTTTTGGACCAAAAGACATAGATGGGCCAGAGAAGCACCTGGCGGTGCCCCGAGGGGGGCACAACCCACCAGGGCATGCCTGGGCCCCCAGGCGCGCCCCAGTTTGTTGTGCCCACCTCGGTGGCCTCCCGCACCGCCTCTTCGCTCTATAAATGCCCAAATATTCCAAAAACCCTAGGGGAGTCGATGAAATTTTGTTCCAGCCGCCGCCAGTTCCAGAAGCACGAGAGCCAATCTAGAGTCCTTCTCCGGCACTCCGCCGGAGGGTAAAATCATCACCGGTAGCCATCTTCATCATCCCGGCGGCCACCATGATGAGGAGGGAGTAGTCCACCCTCGGGGCTGAGGGTTTGTACATGTAGCTATGTGTTTAATCTCTCTCTATCTCTCTCTCTCTCTCGTGTTCTTAAGATGCTCAATCTTGATGTATCGCGGGCTTTGTTAATATAGTCAGATCATATGGTGTTTTCCCCTCTCTATCTTGTTGTGATGAATTGAGTTTTCCCTTTGAGATTTCTTTGGATTGTGTACTTTTATGGATTTGAGAACACTTGATGCATGTCTTGCTATGAATTCCCATGGTGACAATGGGGTACCATATTGATTCACTTGATATGTATTTTGGCACTCAACTTGCGGATTCTCGGAGTGACACTGGGGTAATATAAGCATAGGGGTTGATGCACGTTCTTGTCTTTGTTTCTCCGGTAGAAATCTCGGGGCACTCTTTGAGGTTCTTTGTGTTGGATTGAGTATTATGAATCTGAAATTGTTTGACGCATATCGTATAATTACCACACGGGTACTCGCGGTCACATTGGAGTATCTAGGTGACATTAGAGTTGGTTTATGTGTATTATTTGGTGTTATTTTAGTACGAACTCTTGATAGATCGATCGGAAAGGATAACTTCATGGTATGTTAGTACGAACTCTTGATAGATCAATCAGAAAGAATAACTTTGAGGTGGTTTCATACCCTACAAACAATTTCTTCTTATGTTCTGCGCTAGATATGAACTTTGGAGTGATTCTTCATCGCATGTTGATGGATGGTTACGTGATCCAATTATATTAGCATTGTTGAGAGATTGCACTAGCGAAAGTACGGACCCTAGGCCTCATTTTCAAGCATTGGAATATCGTTTCTGCTCACTTTTGTTAGTTGCTACATTGCTGTTTTTTATTGTTTTTATTACAAAAATCAATATCTACTATCCATATTACACTTGTATCACTATCTCTTCGCCGAACTAGTGCACCTATACAATTTACCATTGTATTTGGTGTGTTGGGGACACAAGAGACTTTTTATTATTTGGTTGCAGGGTTATTTGAGAGAGACCATCTTCATCCTACACCTCCCACGGATTGATAAACCTTAGGTCATCCACTTGAGGGAAATTTGCTACTGTCCTACAAAACTCTGCGCTTGAAGGCCCAACACGAGACAACAAGAACAAGTTGTGTAGTAGACATCATGGCGCACCTCACGGCGCGGGCCAGGGCGGCTAGGGCCACGACACTGGCCATGGCGTGGCTCTGGACG
This sequence comes from Secale cereale, assembly GCA_902687465.1. NCBI lineage: Eukaryota > Viridiplantae > Streptophyta > Magnoliopsida > Poales > Poaceae > Secale > Secale cereale. The sequence goes on along the minus strand of LR738710.1, from coordinate 831,939,791 downwards.
TGGCCGGTCATGGCGATGCGCCCTGCGTCGTCGATCTCCCTGCTGCCTCGTCAGCCAATCTGCGTAGGAGGTTGCACGCAAAGTTAAATGAGGTGGCCCTACCTCATCACGCTTCCCGCTTCCCCGTCACTCTCCGAGGATTGCACGCTCCACTGACAACAGTAGAGGTATATTCAGTGTCCAAGCCTCAATGTTGATGTAGTTAGCTAGTCTGTCATAGATATCTTTGTAGAAAATTTGTACACAGGGTTTAGTAACACCCAATGTTAATGTACTTAGAAAGAAAGCATTGCACTTTTTCCTTTTTTAAAATTATTAGTTACATGGTTTTAAAATTTACCAAATGTATTAGAATTGTGCTGGGAATACACCCACCGTGTTAGCAGTTGAATAAATCTTCACAAATTCAATTGTAAAAATAATTCAGGCAGCCCACATTTCATTCAACCAACACAAGTCATTCAAATTTTAGGATTTTTACAATGTGTTTTTTAACGAACCTCATTAAAAAACCTAACTACTCCTCGTCGCTCCCGCTCCCGTAGAGGCCAATGACTCCGTCATCGCCATTTTCAGTGCCATAGTCAGCGGAGTCATTTTCTGCGCCGTCGTCAAGGTCACCGCCGCCCCGGTTGAAGTAGCTGAAGAATTCGGCCGCGTTCACGGCCTCCTTCGCTAGCGTCTCCACTGACTCACTCAACGCCCTTGTGTACCCTGGCTCATCCTCCGGGTCCGCGAACTCTGGACGTGGAATCCATCTTGGCGCCATGGTCGAGTCGCGGATCGCGCAGACGAATCCTGACATGCCCTCTGCGAAAATATATTATAGAGCATGCGTACATACACCTCGCGATATGTGCCAGCCGCTACCGTAAGACCAGGCTAGCCGGCCACGGCCACAGTTATATCGATTGAGTTAGCAGGTCCTTCGTCCGTGGTCTGCCTAGTACATAGAGTAGGGTACTGTTCAGCTAGAAACGAGGAGAAACAACTATGGGACACGGCCCGTGACTCTGGTCAATATGCGCCCCCCTGTACCTCTAGGAGCAGGCTAGCCGGCGGGGGAGGGGGATTCAGCAGAGGCAGAGCGGCCGAGGGAACCGGATCCTGAGCGAGACGCAGGAGGTTCTGGTTCAGGAGGAGGCACCGGGACGGGCGGGCCGCCGGGATCTCCTGGCTCATGTCTGCGTCCGCGCGCATGGTCAAGGCCGAGATGCCAGTTATGCCGGCGAGCATCTTCCACGGCGCCTTGGCCGCAAACTCGACCGGCTTCATCACGTGGCCCAGGCGGCCGCCCTTGAGCCTCGACGCCATGCTCAACTTGGCGGCGAGCAGTTGCATCACGTACTCGCTGCCGGTGCCGGCGGGAGGGCCTTGGCCTTCTTCGCCGCCATCGCCGTCCGGTCGCTGCTCCTCGATATCATCCTCGACGGGGCCAGACCACGCCGGGTCGGAGTTCTCAGAGGCAGATGGCTTGGGCTTGGGCACGAACAGGTGGTAGAGCAGCTCGAGCAGGTGCGCGTGCTTGGCGAGGTCCCTCTCAATCTCCTTCTCGGGGAAGTCGCCCTCCATCTTGAATGGACAGAGCTCCTTCATGAGGCCCGTTACCATGCAGGTGAGCCGCGTGGTGGACTCGTCGACGGACTGGGAGAGACATGTCGCCTGGAGGATCTCGCGGAGGAGGAAGAGCGGGATCTAGTTCTCGAGCATGAGCATGTCACGGAGGATGAGGCTGTGAGCGGACTTCCGCCCGGTCCCGCCCAGGTCGATGAGGTGCGCCATCCTCGACGTCCAGTTAGAGACGGTGACCCTCTCGAGCTCGGCGGCGGCGTGGTGGTGGTGGATGGTGAGGAACTCGAGCAGGAAGGCGCCGTCCATTAGAGCGAGGGGCCAGGAGACAGAGCAGGGTGTATAGCGGGAGAAATTAGTCGTACTCACGGATCCGCGTCGGTATATGCAAGGGGGCGGGTAGAAGACAAAAAAGTGCAGAGGCTACCATGGAGCTGTTACCCTACGACGACAGCAACCGTGACAGATGTCTGACACGGTAATACGTGCACTAAATCACTTTCCTGCGTCGGGCATCTCGAGAGAAAGCGCGACGTTTCGACCGCTACGATAGCGCGGCCCCGATGCAGGTGTTTGAAAAATCCGCGTCCATGCCCTCTGGGTCGCCTACCTCCGTGAGCGCCACCAGTTCTGGCAGGAGCTGGGTTTGAGGGGAGGCAGATGAAGGCGTGACTAGGCGGTTGCACGCGGTGCACATGCGATGCATGGACGGGCGGGACGCGAGTGGTGCGGGGAGTGCGGTTCATTGCTACAGATGGTCCTATGTCAGTACTCGCGGAGGACGGCGTAGAACTTCCACCCTGCCCAGAAACGACGGCGACCTAGGATGTTCCATGGGTCCCCGGGGTGCACACGCCATTGCTCAAGGGTGGTGCCGGGGCCCGGCATCGCATAGCCATCGGCGGTGACATGCCACCTCGTCGCTAAGCCCACCGAGGGTGGCATCATGATGCGGTGCAAGTAGATCACGTCGGTCTTCGGCTGGTTAAGGCTCGATGACCACGAGCCGACGGGTGCGGCGCCGCCCCTGCGGCTGCTTCCAATGCCGTGGTTGGCCATCACCGCCGACCGAGGAGAGAGAGGGGAGTGGGCAACAAAGGAGCGCAGGGAGCTAAGAGAAGGATGCCAGGAGAGGAGTGTGGCAAGAGAGAGATGCGCGTCGGGGAGGGTGAGCGGGGTGGCTTTTATAGCTAGTGGGCGGCATAATGTGGCAAATTTTCGTGTTTTGACCCTTTTCTAAAAGTAAATCGAGATCTGATCCTAGTTTGTAAAAATTTCGGGATCTTGTTCGCACACGAACACGTCACCGTGTACCCTCGACGCCGGGGGTGATACATCGCAGCTCACGTCGAAGGAGACCCGCCGGAAGCGCGGTACGCAAGACAATCCGGCGGGCGCTTTTGTAGACCCAAAGCCCTGCTTGCCCGGGAGGGACCCTGTCAGGGCGCGCGGCGGCTATGGGCTGCCCTAGGTCGACCTGATCGCCCCTAGGGCCTCGAGGTTCGCCGCCCTGCAAACGAAGAACAGACGAAGAACGAGAAAGAAGAAGAACAAGGGAGAGAGATAAAGGTAAAGGTAAAAGTGGTAGATGTGTTTGTTCGATTGTGTGTTGTTCAATCGGCCGTCACCTCTTGTCTATATATGAGGCGGGTGGACTTTCCGTACACGAAAAGGACTTTCCTAGCTGTCCAAATTATCAAAACCTAATAAAACACGGACTATTCACGACCTTCGCCCCGGATGTCTGGCTCAAGGCCCGGATGATTCGGCCTAGCCTAGTTTTGTGACAGCAGGTCACAAATCGGGCGGTAACTTTTGCATACTAACTTGTATTAAGATGATTTTTATATCAAAATCAACCGCCTCGACGAGACGCACAACTTTGCTGTTGAACAATTTTTTATCTGAGGCCATCTTGAAGGTGTTTCTGGCCGTTTTCTAAAGTCTGTAGCAGAAATAGTTGTCCGGACTTCTACCCGGATTGTTCGACCTTCACCCGGATCATCCGGGACTGGACCCAGATCATCCGGCTTCATCGCAAACCTTCTGTTGTCGTTGGTGCTTCAATTTCCTGGATGATCCGGACAAACATGGCTGCAGCGCACGGTTTTGCCTGTAACTTTTGCATACGAACTCGAATGGGGACGATTTTTACATCAATATCGTCCGTTTCGACGAGACGAAGAACTTTGCGGTTGAAGACTTTTTCATTTGAGGTCATATTAATTATGTTCCATGCCATTTTCTAATCTGGTGTCAACACGTGTATCTCTGAAATTGGCCTATCTTTTGCACTTGAGCTCCGTTTTGGTCCATCTTCATCTTGACGAGGGCCATCAAATGATGACATGAACTCATAATTTTAACCTCATCCCATTATAGGCTCAAGTCACTCTTTGCGATCACACCATTTTTGAGTGTCAACACATGCCCCCCCTGTTTTTCGGCAAAGCTAGTGTGTCGAAAAATAACTTGCGCATAACTTATTCTAAGAACGATGTCAACACTCCATTGGGCACTTTGCATGCTTAGGGCGATAAATATATACCGGCCGTTATTTGTTTGAATCCTTGATGCAAACTTGGGTGAAACCTTCTCAACTTTATTAACAATCCGATGATAAAGTTCCATGGATATGTATCTCAAGGTCATCCTCCTAACCATTTTGTTCACCCTTTTGCTAGGAATTCATGGATAATCAACAATAAACATTCTCCAATCCTTACTTTCGCCTACATAAAAAATTCATTAGTGGACGAAGCTGTGGACTTCGGTTCGGCCTTACCTATGTTGACGACACTAAGCATCGGCTATTGAGAGAAATGCAATACACCATGGTAACATAGTAGCCGGATGCTTGTCGTGCCAACACTTTTGAATTGGCATGTCTAGATATATGAACAATTGTAAAGCAACCCGAGGTAAATTTTGCATCTAGACATACCCCAAGATAAACTATAAGTGATTCGTCAAAACATTGATAACCCTTGGATATTTGTTGCACTACTCATAACGAATCACCGAAAGGCTCAATATGTATAGCACCTATAGCAAGTAAAAGAGTCAATCCGAATAACAATGCATATTTGGCTTTCATTAATCATGCATAAAAATATTCTAAGCGGCATGAGGCTTCAAAAAATAGTACCACAAGTAGATATATAAACAACACCAACACTTTGGCCATTGCTACGAACTGAACCATCAAAACATAATCTCCATAGTACTTAGAGAGACAAGGCTAACATCTATGCATGTCATTAATCTGATGTTCAGTAATAAAATCAGCTATGCTTTGGCCTCTTATAGATCTCAAGGATGCATAAGCCAAATCATATCCAAACAAAGTATAAACTCACTAGCCAATTCTGCAACTATGAATTGGTCTATGCAACATATATTCAATGATGTCTCAACTCCATTCAATCATAATATAGGCATACATATGAATTTTCATGAGCACATACCTTGTCTCGCTCTCCATTCGAACTAAGGACGATGCTAGAATACTACACCGGCCATGCATTGACATATTCTTAGGACGATAGATAAATATCGGTCATTACCATGTAAACTTCATTCAAAGCACATATAGCCGAAACAAACAAATGAAATGACAAACTAAGTATTTCGTCCCTTTGGATCAGCAACAAACTTGTAGCTAATCAAATGTATAGTGACTTGGTAATACCCTTTCATGATGTAAGAAATTATATGTCATCCATGGATTAAAATAAGTCCATTGAGGGTTACCAATCATACCTGATGAAGAATTCCATGACATGGGCGCTAATGGCATAGTTGAAGAATATGGATAATGTGTAGACCGAAGATGCTAAAACCTTCGACTTCATCCTTCATAGTTTTCACTCTTTTCCTTCTTCACCTTTGTCGCACTTCTTGTAATGGAAGCTTGCACATAATTCTTATTTTGAGCACTTCCTTGGGAACCCATGCCATGTTTCTTTCTTCAAGTTCTTGTGCACTAAGTTTTTGTAATTTTTTCTTTTGCCAATATCATAAGCCGAGTGGGCACCCCGGCTGTGATTTTGTCTTGGCCAATGGCAATTCCTTTTTGGCCTTGTGCACTCTCAACGTCTTTTCTTCAGATTTGGCACTTTGACTCTCAATAATTGGTTGCTTCATCTCATTGCCTTTAGTAAACAATGTCAACACTTTAATTGGCTCTTTTTCATTTGAGATCAAAGCTGAAGTTGCACTCTTACGACCATCTCTTTTAACACTGTAGACTTGCTTTACCACCTCTTTCTTCTTCCTTGAGCTCTGAACCGATTCCTTATGATTGAAACGGTCTTTAACATGTGATTGTTCAAATGTTGATCTTCTCGGAGCTGCATAATATTGGTGAGATGGTTTAAAATAACATGGAGAATATGCCCTTGTATCATACCTACCCCATGATGAATATGAATCTACAAGAGCATAGGGAGGCATCCACGACATTGTGATACGTCTCCAACGTATCTATAATTATTTATTATTCCATGCTATTATTTATGAAGTCTTGGATGTTTAATGGGCTTTATAATTCACTTTTATATCATTTTTGGGACTAACATACTAACCCAAAGGCCCAGTCCAGATTGCTATTTTTTTTTGCCTATTTCAGGGTTTTGCAGAAAAGGAATATCAAACGGAGTCCAAACGGAATGAAACCTTCGCGAGAGATATTTTTGGAGGAAATCACGCTCGGGAAACATCAGGACCAAGTCAGGGGACAAAGGGCCAGCCCTCGAGGGTGGGGGCGCGCCCCCCCTTCCCAGGGCACGCCCCCTGCCTCGAGGCTGGCCCACACGGCCCCCGGTGCCCTCCTTCTTCCTATATATACCTACGTACCCCAGAAACTCCATACACAGAGAGAAAACCCTAATTCCACCGCCGTAGCTTCTGTTCCCGTGGAGATCCCATCTTGGAGCCTGTTCCGGGAGGGGGGATCCATCACGGAGGCCTTCATCATCATCATCATCGCCCTCACCATGAGTTGTGAGTAGTTTACCATAGACCTTCAGGTCCATAGCTAGTATCTAGATGGCTTCTTCTCTCTCTCTCTGGATCTCAATACAAAGTTCTCCTCGGTCTTCGAGGAGATCTATTCGATGTAATCTCTTTTTGCGGTGTGTTTGTCGAGATCCGATTAATTGTGAGTTTATGATCAAGGTTATCTATGAAAGATATTTAGTTCTTCTCTGAACTTTTTATGTGTGCTCATAATATCTTTGCAAGTCTCTTCGAATTATTGGTTTGGTTTGGCCTACTAGATCTATAGTTCTTGCAATGGGAGAAGTGCTTGGCTTTGGGTTCAATCTTGCGGTGTCCTTTCCCAGTGACAGTAGGGGCAGTAAGGCACACATTGTATTGTTGCCATCGAGGATAAGAAAGATGGGGTTTACATCATATTGCTTGAGTTTATCCCTCTACATCATCTCATCTTACTTAAGGCGTTATTCTGTTTGTATGAACTCAATACACTAGATACATGTTGGATAGCGGTCGATGTGTGGAGTCATAGTAGTAGATGCAAGCAGGAGTAGGTCTACTTGTCTCGGACGTGATGCCTATATACAATGATCATGCCTAGATAGTCTCATAATTATTCGCTTTTCTATCAATTGCTCGACAGTAATTTGTTTACCCGCTGTAGAATATCGCTATCATGAGAGAAGCCACTAGAGAAAACTATGGCCCCCGGGTCTATTCTCAACATATCAATCTACATCTACTTTACTTTTACCGCTTTTATTTGCTGCTTTATTAAAATAAAAATACCAAAAATATAATTATCATCTATATCAGATCTCACTCTCGTAAGTGATCGTAAAGGGATTGACAACCCCTTATCGCGTTGGCTGCGAAGTTCTTATTTGTTTGTGCAGGTGCGCGGGACTGGCACGTGGTCTCCTACTGGATTGTTACCTTGGTTCTCAAAAACTGAGGGAAATACTTACGCAACTGTGTTGTATCTCCCTTTCCTCTTCGAGGGAATACAACGCAAGCTCAAGAGGTAGCAAGAAGAATTTCTGGCGCCGTTGCCGGGGAGGCTTACGCAAAAGTCATATACCAAGTACCTATCACAAACCCTTATCCTTCGCATTACATTTATTTGCCTCTCGTTTTCCTCTCCCCCACTTCATCTGCCGTTTTATTCGCCCTTCTTCCGCCGTGTGTTTTTCGTTCGCTTGCTTCTTGTTTGCTGGTATGTGTTGGATTGCTTGCTTGTCACTATGGCTCGGAATAATACCAAATTGTGTCGCTTCTCCAATACCAACAACAATGATTTTATTAGCACTCCGATATCTCCTATTACCGATGCTGAATCTTGTGAGATCAATGCTGCTTTGTTGAATCTTGTCATGAAAGATCAATTCTTCGGCCTTCCTAGTGAAGATGCCACTACCCATCTAAACAACTTTGTTGATTTGTGTGATATGCAAAAGAAAAGGGATACGGATAACGATATTGTTAAATTGAAGTTATTTCCGTTTTCACTTAGAGATCATGCTAAAACTTGGTTCTCCTCTTTGCCTAGAAATAGTATTGATTCGTGGAATAAGTGCAAAGATGCTTTTATCTCTAAGTATTTCCCTCCTGCTAAGATCATCTCTCTTAGAAACGATATTATGAATTTTAAGCAACTAGATCATGAGCATGTTGCACAAGCTTGTGAGAGAATGAAATTAATGATACGTAATTGCCCTACACATGGTTTGAATCTATGGATGATTATTCAGAACTTTTATGCTGGCTTGAATTTTGCTTCAAGAAATCTTTTATATTCGGCCGCCGGAGGCACTTTCATGGAAACTACCTTAGGAGAAGCTACCAAACTCCTAGATAATATTATGGTTAATTATTCTCAATGGCACACCAAAAGATCTACTAGTAAAAAAAGTGCATGCTATCGAAGAAATTAGTGTTTTGAGTGGAAAGAGGGATGAACTTATGAAATTGTTTGCTGCTAAGAGTGCTTTTTTTGATCCTAATGATATGCCTTTGTCCACTTTCATTGAGAATAACAAGTGCCTAGCTAGGGGCGTAAAACGATAGCGCTTGTTGGGAGGCAACCCAATTTTATGTTTTTTGCTTTTGTTGCTGTTAGGGAATAAATATTGCATCTATCCTCTGATTAGATGTGTTTTCATGTTTTGTTTAGTGTTTGTGCCAAGTAGAACCTTTGGTAGGACTTGTGTGAAGTTTATATGATTTTGCTGTGAAAAACAGAATTGTTAGCGCTCGCTAAAGTAGTCTTCAGATTTTACTGGACCGTGCTTTTTAGTTGATTCTTTTTGCTTCTGATTGGTAGAAAATTGCGCAAATTTAAAATTTTAGTTTGAATTTTTTGGAGTTCCAGAAGTAGGCGAACCCAGCAGATTACTACAGACTGTTCTGTCTTTGACAGATTCTGTTTTTCATGTGTTGTTTGCTTATTCCGATGCATCTATGAGTAATATTGGAGGATATGAACCATAGAGAACTTGTAGTACAGTAGGTTTAACACCAATAAAAACAATGAATGAATTCCTTGTTGTACCTTTGAGTAGTGGTTTGTTTTCTCTTACTAACGGAGCTCACGAGAATTTTTGTCTAAGTTTTGTGTTGTGAAGTTTTCAAGTTTTGAGTATTGCTTTGTGGACTATAGAACAAGGAGTAGCAAAGGCCTAAGCTTGGGGATGCCCATGGCACCCCAAGTAAAATCAAGATAATCAAAAGCCTAAGCTTGGGGATGCCCCGGGAAGGCAACCCTTCATCCATCGGTAACTATACTTGGAGCTATATTTTTATTCGCAACATGCTATGTGTTTTGCTTGGAGCGTCTTGTATAATTTGAGTCTTTTCTTGTTAGTTTGCCACAATCATACTTGCTGGACACACCTATTTGAGAGAGTTAAATATGGCCTAAAAATTGTTAGAACACTCTATGTGCTTCACTTATATCTTGTGAGTTGAATAGTTTTTGCTCTAGTGCTTCACTTATATCTTTTAGAGCTTGGTGGTGGTAATATTTTGTAGAAATTGTTGAACTCTCATGCTTCACTTATATCTATTTGACAGTCTATTAAAACAACATGGTAAAGTGTTTAGGCTAAAGAAACTAGTCTTCATATGATAAACATCCAATGTCAATGTAGTAAAAAAATTCACATCAAGTGCATTGAATAGAAAGAGATGTTGGATGCTTGATAATTATTTTGAGACATAAGGATAGTGATATTAAAGTCATGCTAGTGGAGTGATAATGAAATTGAGAAATATTTGTGTTAAGGTTAGTGATTCCCGTAGCATGCACGTATGGTGAACCGTTGTGTGACTAAGTTAAAGCATGAGGTATTTGTAGAGTGTCAACCTTTGTGTGGAGGTCGGGGGCGCGCGATGGTTAACTCCTACCAACCTCCCCCCTAGGGGCATGCGTTGATTGCTTTGTTTTGATGAGTCGTAAATTTTTGCAATAAGTATATGAGTTCTTATGACTAATGTTGAGTCCATGGATTATACGCACTCTCACCCTTCCACCATTGCTAGCCTCTCTTGTACCGCACAACTTTCGCCGGTGCCATAAACCCACTATATATCCTTCCTCAAAACAGCCACCATATTGTTCCTCAAAACAGCCACCATACCTATCTATCATGGCATTTTCATAGCCATTCCGAGATATATTGCCATGCAACTTTCCACCGTTCCGTTTATATGACACGCATCATATTGTCATATTGCCATGCACGATCATGTAGTTGACATCGTATTCGTGGCAAGGCCACCATGCATAACCTTTTCATACATGTCACTCTTGTTTCATTGCACATACCGGTACACCGCCGGAGGCATTCACATAGAGTCATACTTTGTTCTTGTAGTATCAAGTTGTAATTTCGTGTCGTAATGAAAGTGTGATGATCATCATTATTAGAGCATTGTCCCATGGGAGGAAAGGCTAAATCTATAAATTCCCTCCGCAAAAAAAAGAGAAAAAAAAAGAAAGGCCAAAGAAAAAAAGAAAGGCCCAAAAAAAGGGAAAAAATAAAAAAATAAATAAATATAAAAAAGAGACAATTGCTACTATCTTTTTCCACACTTGTGCTTCAAAGTAGCACCATGTTCTTCATTGTAGAGAGTCTCATGCTTAGTCACTTTCATATACTAGTGGGAATTTTCGTTATAGAACTTGGCTTGTATATTCCAACGATGGGCTTCCTCAAATGCCCTAGGTCTTCGTGAGCAAGCAAGTTGGATGCACACCCACTAGTTTCTTTTGTTGAGCTTTCATTCATATTTAGCTCTAGTGCATCCGTTGCATGGCAATCCCTACTCACTCACATTGATATCTATTGATGGGCATCTCCATAGCCCATTGATACACCTAGTCAATGTGAGACTATCTCCCTCTTTTTGTCTTCTCCACAACCACCTCTATTCCACCCATAGTGCTATATCCATGGCTCACGCTCATGTGTTGCGTGAAAGTTGAAAGGTTTGAAAAGATGGAGTATGAAAACAATTGCTTGGCTGAAATCGGGGTTGTGCATGATATGAATATTTTGTGTGATAACAAGGGAGCATAGCCAACACTATATAATTTTGTAGGGATAACTTTCTTTAGCCATAGTATTTTGAGAAGACATGATTGCTTTGTTAGTATTGCTTGAAGTATTGTTATTTCTTATGTCAATATAGACTTTTATCTTGAATCTTTTAGATCTGAACATTCATGCCATAATTAAGAGAATTACATTGAATAACTATATTGGTTAGCATTCTACATCAAAAATTCTTTCTTTATCATTTACCTACTCGAGGACGAGCAGGAATTAAGCTTGGGGATGCTTGATACGTCTCCAACGTATCTATAATTTTTTATTGTTCCATGCTATTATTTATGAAGTCTTGGATGTTTAATGGGCTTTATAATTCACTTTTATATCGTTTTTGGGACTAACCTACTAACCCAAAGGCCCAGTCCAGATTGCTGTTTTTTGCCTATTTCAGGGTTTTGCAGAAAAGGAATATCAAACGGAGTACAAACGGAATGAAACGTTCACGGAGATATTTTTGGAGGAAATCACGCTCGGGAAACGTCAGGACCAAGTCAGGGGACGAAGGGCAGCAAAGTGAAGGAAATATGCCCTAGAGGCAATAATAAAGTTGTTATTTATATTTCCTTATATCATGATAAATGTTTATTATTCATGCTAGAATTGTATTAACTGGAAACTTAGTACATGTGTGAATACATAGACAAAACAGAGTGTCCCTAGTATGCCTCTACTAGACTAGCTCATTGATCAAAGATGGTTATGTTTCCTAACCATAGACATGAGTTGTCATTTGATTAACGGGATCACATCATTAGGAGAATGATGTGATGGACTAGACCCATCCGTTAGCATAGCACTATGATCGTTTAGTTTTACTGCTATTGCTTTCTTCATGACTTATACATGTTCCTATGACTATGAGATTATGCAACTCCCGAATACCGTAGGAACACCTTGTGTGCTATCAAACGTCACAACGTAACTGGTGATCATAAAGATGCTCTACAGGTGTCTCCGAAAGTATTTGTGGTGTTGGCATAGATCAAGATTATGATTTGTCACTCCGAGTGTCGGAGAGGTATCTCTGGGCCCTCTCGGTAACACACATCACAATAAGCCTTGCAAGCAAAAGACTAATGAGTTAGTCACGAGATGATGTGTTACGGAACGAGTAAAGAGACTTGCAGGTAACGAGATTGAACTAGGTATGGAGATACCGACGATCGAATCTCGGGCAAGTAACATACCGATGACAAAAGGAACAACATATGTTGTTATGCGGTTTTGACCGATAAAAGATCTTCGTAGAATATGTAGGAGCCAATATGAACATCCAAGTTCCGCTATTGGTTATTGACCGGAGATGAGTCTCGGTCATGTCTACATAGTTCTCGAACCCGTAGGGTCCGCACGCTTAACGTTTGATGACGATCGGTATTATGAGTTTATGAGTTTTGATGTACCGAAGGTAGTTCGGAGTCCCGGATGAGATCACGGACATGACGAGGAGTCTCGGAATGTCCGAGACATAAAGATTGATATATTGGACGAATATATTCGGACACCGGAAGTGTTCCGGAAAAGTTTCGGATTTAACTGGATTGCCGGAGGGGGTTACCGGAACCCCCTACGAGGGGGGATGGTCCATAGTGGGCCTTAAGGAAAAGAGAGAGGCAGCCCATAGAGGCTGGCCGGCGCCCCACCTAGGGATCCTAGTTGGACTAGGATTGAGGTGGCGCCACCTCTCCCTCTTTTCCTTTCCCTCTCTTCCTTCTTGATGGACTCCTACTAGGAATAGGATTGCAATCCTATTCCTAGTAGGATTGCCCTAGCCGCACCATAGGAGGCCGGCCGGCCCTCCTCCCTTGCTCCTTTATATACGGGGGCAGGGGGGCACCCAAAGACACACAAGTTGAATTGTTTTAGCCGTGTGCGGTGCCCCCCTCCACAGAAACACACCTCGGTCATACCGTTGCAGTGCTTAGGCGAAGCCCTGCGCCGGTAGATACATCATATCCGTCACCACGCCGTCGTGCTGACGAAACTCTCCCGTGAAGCTCAACTGGATCAAGAGCTCGTGGGACGTCATCAAGCTGAACGTGTGCTGAACGCGGAGGTGACGTACGTTCGGTGCTTGATCGGTTGAATCGCGAAGAAGTTCGACTACATCAACCGCGTCACTTGACGCTTCCGCTTCCGGTCTACGAGGGTACGTAGACACACTCTTCCCTCTCGTTGCTATGCATCTGGTAGATAGATCTTGCGTGATCGTAGGAAAATTTTAAAATACTACGTTCCCCAACAGTGGCATCAGAGCCAGGTCTATGCGTAGATGATATGCACGAGTAGAACACAATGAGTTGTGGGCGATACTAGTCATACTGCTTACCAGCATGTCATACTTTGCTTCGGCGGTATTGTGAGATGAAGCGGCCCGGACCGAAATTACGCGTACGCTTACGCGAGACTGGTTTCACCGTTACGAGCACTCGTTGCTTAAAGGTGACTGGCGGGTGTCTGTCTCTCTCACTTTAGCTGAATCAAGTGTGGCTACGCCCGGTCCTTGTGAAGGTTAAAACATCACATACTTGACGAAACATCATTGTGGTTTTGTATGCGTAGGTAAGAACGGTTCTTGCTAAGCCCGTAGCAGCCACGTAAAACTTGCAACAACAAAGTAGAGGACGTCTAACTTGTTTTTGCAGGGCATGTTGTGATGTGATATGGTCAAGACATGATGAGTTATACGGTTTTGTATGAGATGATCATGTTTTGTAATGTTATCGGCAACTGGCAGGAGCCATATGGTTGTCGCTTTATTGTATGAAATGCAATCGCCATGTAATTGCTTTACTTTATCACTAAGCAGTAGAGATAGTCGTAGAAGCAATAGTTGGCGAGACGACAACGATGCTACGATGGAGATCAAGGTGTCGCGCCGGTGACAAAGGTGATCATGACGGTGCTTTGGAGATGGAGATCAAAAGCACAAGATGATGATGGCCATATCATGTCACATATTTTGATTGCATGTGATGTTTATCTTATTATGCTTCTTATTCTGCTTAGAACGACGGTAGCATTATAAGATGATCCCTTACTAAATTTCAAGGTATAAGTGTTCTCCCTGAGTATGCACCGTTGCGAAAGTTCGTCGTGCCGAGACACCACGTGATGATCGGGTGTGATAAGCTCTACGTTCAAATACAACGGGTGCAAGCCAGTTTTGCACACGCAGAATACTCGGGTTAAACTTGACGAGCCTAGCATATGCAGATATGGCCTCGGAACACTGGAGACTGAAACGTCGAGCGTGAATCATATAGTAGATATGATCAACATAAGATGTTCACCATTGAAACTACTCCATCTCACGTGATGATCAGACATGGTTTAGTTGATTTGGATCACGTGATCATTTATATGACCGGAGGGATGTCTATCTAAGTGGGAGTTCTTTAATTAATATGATTAAATTGAACTTTAATTTATCGTGAACTTAGTCCTCGTAGTATTAGCATATCTATGGTGTAGATCAATAGCTCACGATGTTGCTCCCCGTTTATTTTTATATGTTCCTAGAGAAAACTAAGTTGAAAGATGTTAGTAGCAATGATGCGGAATTGTTCCGTGATCTGAGGATTATCCTCATTGCTACACAGAGAATTATGTCCTTGATGCACCGCTAGGTGACAGACCTATTGCAGGAGCAGATGTAGACGTTATGAACGTTTTGACAAAAGCTCGGTATGATGACTACTTGATAGTTTAAGTGCACCATGCTTTACGGCTTAGAACCGGGACTTCAAAAACGTTTTGAACGCCACGGAGCATATAAGATGTTCCAAGAGTTGAAATTAGTATTTCATACTCATGCCCGTGTCGAGAGGTATAAGACTTCTGACAGTACTTTGCCTACAAGATGGAGGAGAATAGCTCAACCAGTGAGCATGTGCTCAGATTGTCTGGGTACTACAATTGCTTGAATCAAGTGGGAGTTAATCTTCCAGATAATATAGTAATTGACAAAGTGCTCTAGTCACTATCACCAAGTTAGTAGAACTTCATGATGAACTATAATATGCAAGGGATGACGAAAGGAATTCCCGAGCTCTTCGCGATGCTGAAGTCGGCGAAGGTAGTAATCATGAAAAAGCATCAAGTGTTGATGGTTAACAAGACCACTTGTTTCAAGTAAAGGGCAAAGGGATAGAAGGGGAACTTCAAGAAGAATGACAAGCAAGTTGTCACTCTCGTGAAGAAACCCAAAGCTAAAACTCAAGCCTGAAACTAAGTGCTTCTACTGCAAAGGATATGGTCACTGGAAGTGGAACTGCCCTAGATACTTGGCGGATAAGAAGGATGACAAAGTGAATAAAGGTATATTTTGATATACATATTATTGATGTGTACTTTACTAGTGTTCATAGCAACCCCTGGGTATTTGATACCGGTTCAGTTGCTAAAATTAGTAACTCGAAACGAGAATTGCAGAATGAACAGAGACTAGTTAAAGGTGAAGTGACGATGTGTGTTGGAAGTGGTTCCAAGATTGATATGATCATCATCGCACACTCCCTATACTTTCGGGATTAGTGTAAAACCTAAATAAATGTTATTTGGCATTTGCGTTGAGCATGAATATGATTTGATTATATTTGTTGCAATACGGTTATTCATTTAAAGTCATAGAATAATTGTTATTCTGTTTACATGAATAAAACCTTCGATGGTCATACACCCAATGAAAATAGTTTGTTGGATCTCGATCGTGGTGATACACATATTCATAATATTGAAGCCAAAATATGCAAGGTTAATAATGATAGTGCAACTTATTTGTGGCACTGCCGTTTAGGTCATAATGGTGTAAAGCGCATGAAGAAACTCCATAGTGATGGACTTTTGGAATCACTTGATTATGAATCACTTGGTGCTTGCGAACCATGCCTCATGGGCAAGATGACTAAAACTCCGTTCTTCAGAACAATGGAGCGAGCAACTGATTTGTTGGAGATCATACATACAGATGTATGTGGACCAATGAGTGTTGAAGCTCGCGGCGAGTATCGTTATTTTCTGACCTTCAGTGATGATTTGAGCAGATATGGGTATATATACTTAATGAAGCACAAGTCTGAAACATTTGAAAAGTTCAAAGAATTTCAGAGTGAAGTGGAGAATCATCGTAACAAGAAAATAAGAGTTTCTACGATATGATCGTAGAGGTAAAATATTTGAGTTAGCGAGTTTGGCCTTCAGTAAAAACAATGTGAAATAGTTTCACTACTCACGCCACCTGGAACACCATAGTGTAATGGTGTGTCCGAACGTCATAACCGTACTTTATTAGATATGGTGCGATCGATGATGTCTCTTACCGATCTACCACTATCGCTTTTGGGGTTATGCATTAGAGACAACTACATTCACGTTAAATAGGGCACCATCTAAATCCGGGGAGATGACACCGTATGAACTATGGTTTGACGAAAAACCTAAGCTGTCATTTCTTTAAGTTTGGGACTGCGATGCTTATGTGAAAAAGTTTCAACATGATAAGCTCGAACCCAAATCGGAGAAGTAAATCTTCATAGGATACCCAAAAGAAACTGTTGGGTACACCTTCTATCACAGATCCGAAGGCAAGGTCTTTGTTGCTAAGAGTGGATCCTTTCTAGAGAAGGAGTTTTTCTTGAAAGAAGTGAGTGGGAGGAAAGTAGAACTTGATGAGGTAATTGTACCTTCTCCCAAATTGGAAAGTGGAACATCACAGAAACTAGTTCCAGTGATTCCTACACCAATTAGTGAGGAAGCTAATGATAATGATGATGATCATGAAACTTCAGATCAAGTTTCTGCTAAACTTCGTAGATCAACCAGAGTTCGTTCCGCATCAGAGTGGTACGGCAACCCGGTTCTGGAAGTCATGTTACTGGACCATGATGAACCTACGAACTATGAGGAAGCGATGATGAGCCCAGATTCCGCAAAATGGCTTGAGGCCATGAAATCTGAGATGGGATCGATGTATGAGAACAAAGTGTGGACTTTGGTTGACTTGCCCGATGATCGGCAAGCCATCGAAACTAAATGGATCTTCAAGAGGAAGACTGACGCTGACGGTAATGTTACTGTTTACAAAGCTCGACTTGTTGCGAAAGTTTTTCAACAAGTTCAAGGAGTTGACTACGATGAGACTTTCTCACCCGTAGCGATGCTTAAGTCTGTCCGAATCATATTAGCAATTGCCGCATTTTATGAAATTTGGCAAATGGATAACAAAACTGCATTCTTTAATGGATTTATTAAAGAAGACTTGTATATGATGCAACCAGAAGGTTTTGTCAATCCTAAAGGTGCTAAATGTGCAAGCTCCAGCAATCCATCTATGGACTGGTGCAAGCATCTCGGAGTTGGAATATACGCTTTGATAAGTTGATCAAAGAATATAGATTTATACAGACTTGCGGTGAAGCCTGTATTTACAAGAAGTGAGTGGGAGCACTACAACCTTTCTGATAAGATATGTGAATGACATATTGTCGATCGGAAATGATGTAGAATTTTCTGGAAAGCATAAAGGAGTGTTTGAAAGAAGTTTTTCAAAGAAAGACCTTGGTGAAGCTGCTTACATATTGGGCATCAAGATCTATAGAGATAGATCAAGACGCTTGATAAGACTTTCGATGAGTACATACCTTGATAAGATTTTGAAGCAGTTCAAAATGGATCAGTCAAAGAAGGAGTTCTTGCCTGACTTGTAAGGTGTGAAGTTGAGTAAGACTCAAAGCCAGACCACGGCAGAAAAATATAGAGAGAATGAAAGTCATTCCCTATGCCTCAGCCATAGGTTCTATAAAGTATGCCATGCTGTGTACCAAACATGTTGTGTACCTTGCCATGAGTTTGTCAAGGGGGTACAATAGTGATCCAGGAGTAGATCACTGTACAGCGGTCAAAATTGTCCTTAGTAACTGGATGACTAAGGAAATGTTTCTCGATTATGGAGGTGATAAAGAGTTCGTCGTAAAGGGTTACGCCGATGCAAGCTTTGACACTAAATCCAGATGACTCTAAGTATCAATCTGGATGCGTATTGAAAGTGGGAGCAATTAGCTAGAGTAGCTCCATGCAGAGCATTGTAGACATAGAAATTTGCGAAATACATACGGATCTGAATGTGACAGACCCGTTGACTAAACTTCTCTCACAAGCAAAACATGATCACACCTTATTACTCTTGGGTATTAATCACATAGCGATGTGAACTAGATTATTGACTCTAGTAAACCCTTTGGGTGTTGGTCACATGGTGATGTGAACTATGGGTGTTATTCACATAACGATGTGAACTATCGGTATTAAATCACATGGCGATGTGAGCTAGATTATTGACTCTAGTGCAAGTGGGAGACTGAAGGAAATATGCCCTAGAGGCAATAATAAAGCTGATTATTTGTATTTCCTTATATCATGATAAATGTCTTTTATTCATGCTAGAATTGTATTAACCGGAAACTTAGTACATGTGTGAATACATAGACAAAACAGTATGTCCCTAGTATGCCTCTACTAGACTAGCTCATTGATCAAAGATGGTTATGTTTCCTAGCCGTAGACATGAGTTGTCATTTGATCAACGGGATCACATCATTAGGAGAATGATGTGATGGACAAGACCCATCCGTTAGCATAGCACTATGATCGTTTAGTTTTACTGCTATTGCTTTCTTCATGACTTATACATGTTCCTATGACTATGAGATTATGCAACTCCCGAATACCGTAGGAACACCTTGTGTGCTATCAAACGTCACAACGTAACTGGGTGATCATAAAGATGCTCTACAGGTGTCTCCGAAAGTATTCGTGGTGTTGGCATTGATCAAGATTAGGATTTGTCACTCCGAGTGTCGGAGAGGTATCTCTGGGCCCTCTCGGTAACACACATCACAATAAGCCTTGCAAGCAAAAGACTAATGAGTTAGTCACGAGATGATGTGTTACGGAACGAGTAAAGAGACTTGCCGGTAACGAGATTGAACTAGGTATGGAGATACCGACGATCGAATCTCGGGCAAGTAACATACCGATGACAAAAGGAACAACGTATGTTGTTATGCGGTTTTGACCAATAAAAGATCTTCGTAGAATATGTAGGAGCCAATATGAACATCCAGGTTCCGCTATTGGTTATTGACCGGAGATGAGTCTCGGTCATGTCTACATAGTTCTCGAACCCGTAGGGTCCGCACGCTTAACGTTTGATGACGATCGGTATTATGAGTTTATGAGTTTTGATGTACCGAAGGTAGTTCGGAGTCCCGGATGAGATCACGGACATGACGAGGAGTCTCGGAATGTCCGAGACATAAAGATTGATATATTAGACGAATATATTCGGACACCGGAAGTGTTCCGGAAAAGTTTCGGATTTAACTGGATTGCCGGAGGGGGTTACCGGAACCCCCTACGAGGGGGGATGGTCCATAGTGGGCCTTAAGGAAAAGAGAGAGGCAGCCCATAGAGGCTGGCCGGCGCCCCACCTAGGGATCCTAGTTGGACTAGGATTGAGGTGGCGTCACCTCTCCCTCTTTTCCTTTCCCTCTCTTCCTTCTTGATGGACTCCTACTAGGAATAGGATTGCAATCCTATTCCTAGTAGGATTGCCCTAGCCGCACCATAGGAGGCCGGCCGGCCCTCCTCCCTTGCTCCTTTATATACGGGGGCAGGGGGGCACCCAAAGACACACAAGTTGAATTGTTCTAGCCGTGTGCGGTGCCCGCCTCCACAGAAACACACCTCGGTCAAACCGTTGCAGTGCTTAGGCGAAGCCTTGCGCCGGTAGATACATCATATCCGTCACCACGCCGTCGTGCTGACGAAACTCTCCCGTGAAGCTCAACTGGATCAAGAGCTCGTGGGACGTCATCAAGCTGAACGTGTGCTGAACGCGGAGGTGCCGTACGTTCGGTGCTTGATCGGTTGAATCGCGAAGAAGTTCGACTACATCAACCGCGTCACTTGACGCTTCCGCTTCCGGTCTACGAGGGTACGTAGACACACTCTTCCCTCTCGTTGCTATGCATCTGGTAGATAGATCTTGCGTGATCGTAGGAAAATTTTAAAATACTACGTTCCCCAACACAAAGCACGTATTGTATTGTTGCCATCAAGGATAAAAAGATGGGGTTTACATCATATTGCTTGAGTTTATCCCTCTACATCATGTTATCTTGCTTAAGGCGTTACTCTGTTCGTATGAACTCAATACACTAGATGCATGCTGGATAGCGGTCGATGTGTGGAGTAATAGTAGTAGATGCAGGCAGTAGTCGGTCTACTTGTCTCGGACGTGATGACTATATACAATGATCATGCCTAGATAGTCTCATAATTATTCGCTTTTCTATCAATTGCTCGACAGTAATTTGTTTACCCGCCGTAGAATATCGCTATCATGAGAGAAGCCACTAGAGAAAACTATGGCCCCGGGGTCTATTCTCAACATATCAATCTACATCTACTTTACTTTTATTGCTTTTATTTGCTGTTTTATTAAACTAAAAATACCAAAAATATAATTATCATCTCTATCAGATCTCACTCTCGTAAGTGACCGTAAAGGGATTGACAACCCCTTATCGCGTTGGCTACGAAGTTCTTATTTGTTTGTGCAGGTGCGAGGGACTGGCGTGTGGTCTCCTACTGGATTGATACCTTGTTTCTCAAAAACTGAGGGAAATACTTACGCTATTGTGCTGCATCTCCCTTTCCTCTTCGAGGGAATACAACGCAAGCTCAAGAGGTAGCACATTGGCATTGGCGGCCCAAAATAAGGATATGAATATGTTGCATGAAGATTCTCTATTTGTCAATACCGATCCTCATATTTGCGCCTTGGGGGTGATCTTGGTTTCTTTGCATGATTTGGCCGATAAGCATTCTTCTCTTCACTCTTCTTTTGATATTTATCCAATAGTTCAGCGAAGGTGATTTTTGATCTCTTACACTTATGCTTATTTCGGCCTTTGCTTTCTTTTGGTTTGCTTTCATCGATCATTGGATTTTCTTGTTGCCCCCAGTCCTTGGCGTCTCCATTGTAGCTTCGATGGAATTCTCGCCCTCAAGATTATGTTCATTATGCTCTTCAACAACTTCTTTCCTTGAAAGCTTGATCCCATCACCTGCAGTTTTTACCTTCTCTTTAAATGGATCGGCTTGAAGCAGGCGATGCAAAAACTTTCTGCCATCGGCACCAATCGGAATAGACTGGTCATCTCTTGGTGTTTCAACAAATTTCAATTGTCCTTTTTCAATGGCCGATTTAACTATTTGACGAAACATATTGCAATCCTCAAAATTATGTTTGAACGAATGATGCAACCTACAATACATTTGTCCTTGAATGGATGGATTGACATGGTGATCAAGAATTCTTATGTAATTATTTTTCAGCAACAAATCAAATATTTGATCACACATGCTTGAATTGAAGGTAAACTTTTTATTCTCTAGCCGATCTTGTTGTGAGAACGGCTTTGAAGTTAAGCAAACGAATGGTTAAGATTTTGCATTACCCCATTCGGCCATGCATTGTGTTTTGCACTCTATCTCCGATGTATTTGAAAAGGAAATTATACAATCATCGGTTTTCTCAACATAGTATAACCTTGGCTTTAAATTTCTGAAATCAAAGTAGTTGGAACATACATGTCTCAATAGAGGCCATGCGTAAGCCCAGTATGAAGCAAGCAAAGCAACCCAATTAGATATGAATTTTAAATAAAGCAATGGGAAAAACTTTGGTTGCGATAATAAATCACTATCGGTCTTTGTAAATGGCACAATAGGTTGACCGATACGTTCTATAACAATTTTATTGCTAACAAGTAAATTACCCTTCTTCATTGGTCTTTCAAAATTACTTATGAGGATTTTTCTGATAGATGCATCAACAATAAAGTTGTGACCAAATCTGAAAACAGGTAAATTACTTGCTAGACATACATCTTCGAATATGTTGAGAGAGCATGATGGCAGTGTAACTTGAACAATATCTTGCTCTATCTTTGGATGGCTCCCCAACACCTTATCATCATCTTTTTCTTGATTCCACGCATCATTTTTTTGAAGATCCTTGTCAGCCGAACTTTGTTCGGCTACTTACTCTTGTCTTTGAGGCTTGTCAATTTCTACAGCACGGAACTCATAGGGCAGGAAGTAGGTTCCATTAACTTCAGAAAAATCAAGCACGGCTGTTTTCCTATGCTTGTCATGCCCTTTCTCAATGATGCTTGCATCTTTGAAGTTGATCGATTCGGAATATATACCACTTGATTCGGCATTTTCAACTGAACTACTTTTAGTTTCCGAATCATCATTCTTTTCATCGGTTATATCAATTGGCAAATATATTTTTCTTTGAGCCAATTCCCTATCAATTATCTCTTGGCGAAGTACTTGCACCCTATCGCGCAAAGCTTTAACTCCCCTCACAATTTCATCCCGCTCTAGATCAGTTTGCCCCCCAATGCTTTTAGGATCTTTCGACAATGAACTGTTAGTGTTGCCGAAATTCTGCAGCTGTGTAGAGGGTGTATAATATGTTGTGGCACTAGGTGGAGGTGTATGCACTGGTGTATAACAATATGCTCTCTCGCCAATTCTATCAGTTGATGAAGTTTCATCTTCTTGCAAAACTCTAGCCTTTATGGCAGCATAATCAGGATACAACCCCTTTTCATATTGTTCAAGGCAAAGAATATTAATCCTCTTATTTTCTGTCAAGCTATTTTTTAACGCAGCCACAACCGTTTCTGGAAAGGATTGCTCCACAATACTATTAGATTCTTTCGGCAATGATTCGTGAGTGTTGCCGAAATTCTCGAATTGCGTAGAGCATGCATTATACGCTACAATATTAGATGACGGCATGTGCACCGCTGGAAATTTTTCACTTATTCGGCTATGACCATGAAGGTGCGGAGCCGAATTATGAGCATCTACAGTGTATACAGTGCCGAAAAATTACTTGCATGAGGTGTAGCATAGGATGGTCGAGAGTAACTGGCCGAATAGCTAGTAGTAGCATGGCCAATTCTCCCATCCACCGGCACGGTTGGATTCACATATTGTAAATTAGTTGCCGATGAATGAAAGGGTGAAACACTTTCTTGTATGCTATTGGAAATTTTAACATGAGGTGTTTCAAATTGATTAACCAAACTCATCATATTGTTAAGCGGCATATGGATTTGTGGGTTTGCCGATGCATGAGAGTTTGGATACATATGTTGTACGTTACTAAAATCATAAGAATTTGAAACATGAAGATTGTTTTGCATCGGCCCTTGCGCATAATTAGATGCATGATTGATAAAACTAGGGCTAGCCGATACATTATGCTCATTAGGACATCTAGCAACAACATATGGATTATTTGCATCTACAAAGGAGAATTGTGTATTCATATTACCTTTGTAGATTGCAGCAACTTGATGACGATCTCTTCGTAGCAAGAACAGGCCGGAGACCGTTCGAAGCTTCCTCCCCAGCGGAGTCGCCAAAAAGTGTGTTTGCACACAAACACGTCACCGTGTACCCCCGATGCTGGGGGTGATGCACCGCAGGTCACGTTGAAGGAGACTCGCCGGAAGCGCGGTACGCAAGACAATCCGGCGGGCGCTTTTGTAGACCCGAAGCCCCGCTTGCCCGGGAGGGACCCGTCAGGACGCGCGGCAGCTATGGGCTGCCCTAGGTCGACCTGATCGCCCCTAGGATCTTGAGGTTCGCCACCCTGCAAACGAAGAAGAACGAACGAAGAACGATGAATAAGATACAAGGGTAGGGATAGATGAACACGAAAAAGTAGTATATGTGTTTGTTCGATTGTGTGTTGTTCAATCGGCCGTCACCTCTTGTCTATATATGAGGCGCGTGCACTTCTCATACAAGAAAAGGACTTTTCTAGCCGTCCAAATCATCAAAACCTAATAAAACACGGACTATTCACGACCTCCGGCCCAGATGTCCGGCTCAAGGCCCGGATGATTCGGCCTAGCCCAGTTTTGTGACAACAGCTTGCTAATCGGGCGGTAACTTTTGCATACAAACTCGGATTAAGATGATTTTTATATCAAAATCAACCGCCTTGACGAGACGCACAACTTTGCTGTTGAAAACTTTTTGATCTGAGGCCATCTTGAAGGTGTTTCTGGCTGTTTTCTAAATTCTGTAGTAGAAAAGGTTGTCCGGACGTCCGGACTTCTACCCGGATTGTCCGGCCTCCACCCGGATCATCCGGCTTCATCGCAAACCTTCTGTTGTCGTTGGTGCTTCAATTTCCCGGATGATCCGGACCCCGGCCTGGATGATCCGGACAAACATGGCTGCATCGCACGGTTTTGCCTATAACTTTTGCATACGAATTCGAATAAGGACGATTTTTATATCAAAATCGTCCGTTTCGACGAGACGAAGAACTTTGCAGTTGAATACTTTTTCATTTGAGACCATATTAATTAGGTTCCGTGCCATTTTCTAATCTGATGTCAACACGTGTATCTCCAAAATTGACCTATCTTTTGCACTTGAGCTCCGTTTTGGTCCATCTTCATCTTGACGAGGGCCATCAAATGATGACATGAACTCATAATTTTAACCTCATCCCATTATAGGCTCAAGTCACTCTTTGCGATCACGCCATTTTTGAGTGTCAACAGATCTGACCCTTTCTTGTCGACAAGGCCCCTGGCGGTAGGAAACACCCCTACCGCCAAAAAGGCTAGCGGTAGCCTGTACAACCCTACCGCCAAGGGCCTTGGCGGTAGGTGCGAGCATGCACTGTTTTTCGTACTTAGGAAAAAAACAACCCTACCGCCAGGGGCCTTGGCGGTAGGTTGTTATACCTTACCGCCAGGGGCCTTGGCGGTAGGCTGTTATACCCTACCGCCAGAGGCTTTGGCGGTAAGAAAAGGGTCAGATCCCGAAATTTTTGCAAAGTAGGGTCAGATCTCGAATAAGTTTCAAAAAAGGGTCAAAACACGAAAATTTGCCCGAAAAAAAAGAAAAAGTGTCGTTTCTCCGGAAACCAGGACTCCCCACCCTCACCACTCACCACTTCTCCTATCTCCTCCGCTGCAATGGCAGGGGAAAGCACGGCAGCCACCTCGTCGCTCCCATGCGCACCCTTCCCGGTGCCGGCAGCCACACTCCTACCCACCCCCACAAGCCGCCCCTCGTGCCGAGCAACGCGACCCTGAGACTGGGAGGGTCATATGGGCGGTGCTAAGCTGGAGATTCCGCGGGGAGGCGGAGCCCGGAGCCCCCGCGCGGGCCCCTGGCGGTAGGGTATAACAGCCTACCGCCAAGGGCCTTGGCAGTAGGAAACACCGCCAAATAGGCTGGCGGTAGCCTGGACAACCCTACCGCCAAGGGCCTTGGCGGTATTAATGACAATGCCGCCACATCGGTGCAGGCGCTTGGCATTTCGCAGTTTCCAAACGGTCGTCCGCACGACACATCAGGAACCGTCTCGCAGTTTCCAAACGGCCGTCCGCACGACACGTCTGGAACCGCCGTCATGGACAACTCTAACTGGGTTCTCACTGGATTTCACAACAACGCAGCGCGGGAGACCGACAAGTGGGCCCGAGTCGACACCAGAGCGCGCGTTTTTTTCTAGAAAATTAGGTGGTTTGATGAAAAAAGCATAGCGCCACACGACGACACCAGAGCGCTCTACCGTTAATCTATATCTATATCTACTGTTAAAGGGAGGTGATATTCTTGGTTTCGTCCCGCTTCGTTTGGTCCCGCTTCAATTAATTTCACGTACCCTATTTGGTTTCGTTACTTGTCACCCGTTTTGGCCCAACGGAGGAAGTCCATCTAGCGGCGCACTGTGGCCTAGCTCCGGCGAAAAGTAAAATTGCCGATGGGAGGGTTCGATCTCATAACCTGCCAACCAGCCACACACGGTTTGTCCAACTGACCCAATCTTGAAGGAGTGTTGTTGACGGCGTGATGCAGAGAAGACCGGTCTTCCTCTCCTTCTGGCGTGCTGGTCCTCTCGGGCCGAGGTGGTTAACTTCCCGTCTGCGTTTCAATCCAGCTGTAGAATCGAAAGTCTCGTCGCTGCGCGGGAGCGACGGCAGCGGAAGCGGCGGCGTGCCGGCTGCCCGCGATGGTTGGAGTTGTGGTTCGGTTCCCAGGTATCTAGTTGCTATTTCTTATTTTGTTGGGGTGCTCTGTATCACTGTTCGGTGATAATATAATCCTGAGATTTTTTCGCAAAAAAAACTAGAGATAGGAGTGGATTTTTTTCTCCCATTGCAACGCTCGGACCTTTTTGCTAGTGTATATGTAACATATTTTTATGTATAGAAACCGTATTGTTGTGTTTCGCGAGTTATTACAATACTGAAGTGTTATACCCGAGAGACTTACCAAAAAGTGCGAAAATGCCAAACGGAGACCGAGCTTCATGAAGGCCTTTATTTGAAAATTTTAAAATTCAAACCTTTTGGTTTCAAAAAATTCTGAAAATAAATACACATATACCTAGATACATAATGTATATGTGTGCAAATTTTCAGGTCGAAATACATTAAAATGTGTGCTACACAAAAAGACAAATCTAGGGCCTTTTAGCATATGTACTGTTCATCTATAAAGTCCATGATTTTGATTTTTTTTTGTACAGCTTGCAATTCAAGGTATTTCATCGTGGAAATTTTCACACATACACTTTACATCCTTGCATAAATGTGTACTTTTTTCAGAATTTTTTGAAACTAAAATTTATGAATTTTAAACTATTCAAAATAAAGGGCTCCATAGAGCTCGGTCTCCAAAATGCCCTACTCCAAAAAGTGTCGTTTCTTTCCCCAAAAAAAGAAGAAAAAGTGTCGTTTCTCCGGAAACCAGGACTCCCCACCCTCACCACTCACCGCTTCTCCCATCTCCTCCGCCGCAATGGCAGGGGAAATCACGGCAGCCACCTCGTCGCTCCCATGCGCACCCTCCCCGGCGCTGGCAGCCACACTCCTACCCACCCCCACCAGCCGCCCCGCGTCCCGAGCAACGCGACCCTGAGACTGGGAGGGTCATATGGGCAGTGCTAAGCTGGAGATTCCGCGGGAGGCGGAGCCCGGAGCCGCCGCGCCTCTCGCCATGGGCTGCGAGGTAAGGGGTTGATACCTATATCTGAATCTGCCACCCGCCGATCTTCTGAAACATCTGCCAGTACATGCTTCTTCTGCGCTTCTGCTTGTGGGTTGCTCACTTGCCCTTGCTCGCTGAATTGCAGGGAATAATGGATGCTAAATTGTTAGTACTATGCTGATCATCTACTGGCCTGTTTTTTACCATCTCGGTAGACCGGCCATGATGTTTGGTTATTGTTTGGGTTCAGGCATCGACTGAACTGGTGAATCCGACCTACTTGACAACAAGACAAGTACTACTCGGAGGCCTGCATACTTCCATCTGAACTTTCAGGCGGCGTGTCACCCATGAGGTGGTGAGATCAATCAATTATACCCATGAGCAATGGTCTGCATGATAATATTTCATAGTTGGTTTAGGCACCAATGTATATATGTACAGACAAGGGCCAGCAATTTAAAGCATCCCCTCTGGTACCCAGTGTTTGCTTGCTTGAAGCATCCACTTGACTTCAGGAAAGGAAATGAGATGGAAAGGGGGAAAATGACAGTAGCAGGGAATATGGTCGTGCTCATTGTTAATGGGACAAATCTCTCTTTGACCATGGGGGAGTGCCCAACTATAAGTCCACATCGGCACACCTTAGCTGAAGCCTGAGGCAGGTTTTTGTGGCTGTGAGTCTCGAATAGATCACCTTCTAGGCTTCCACTGCAGAAACTAGACCACAATGAGACGAGAAAACGATGCCCCAGCATTGCCCTACAAGAAGAGAAGATTAGTACCAGATAACCACGGGCAAGTGTTTGCTAGTGGCTACTGTTCTTTGTCTCCCATTGGTTTCCTTTATTTTTTTTGAGGAAAACTCTCATTGTTTTCCTGAGAAATGTGTTGATAAATAGGCGTTGGGGCCTACCGTTTCTTTCCGAAGACCGATGGAGAAGGAGTTGATTCCCTTTCCTCTCCTGCCATGGCTCCTCCTCTTCCTCACATGCTTCTCTCCATTCTTTGTTCATTCTATGGAACTGAGCACCTTTGGGTGCTCAGGTTCCAATATTTCTACCCCTTATCCTTTTGGTGTCTATGGCCAGAGCCCCTCCCCGGCCCAAGGTTTTGAGATCACATGTGGTAATGGTTCATCTGGTCCTAGGCTTCCCATAGGCAACAACTCAATTAGTATTCTCAACATCTCCCTGCTGGATGGCTATGTGACCATCCTGGCTAGTGCCGCTTCCCGTTCCCCGCAGTGCGGAGGGAACTTCGCCAGCTTCAGCCTTGAGGGGACACACTTCACCTTCTCTGATACAAGGAACAAGTTCACCGCTGTCGGCTGTAATATGGTGGCCATGCTGGTGAATGATGCCAGTGGTTACAGCGGTGGCTGCGCTTCTTTTTGCTCTACAAATAATAGCATCGTTGATGGTGCTTGCTCTGGTGTGGCTTGCTGCCAAGCACCGGTGCCAAAGGGGTTGAAGAAGCTGTCTTTAGATTTCGCGAACATAAACATAACTGCCAGCCTTAGCAAGTATACTTCAGCATGTGCTGAGGGGTTCATTGTGGAGCAGAACTATGCTTTTGCTACTGCTGACCTGAAGGTCCTGAACAACTCAAATAGCAGCCCTCCTCAATACCGGCCTGTTGTTCTTGAGTGGTCTATAGATGGTGGCAGCTGTGAGAAGGCAAACCGCTCCGCGTCATATGCTTGCAAGGAGAATTCCTACTGCTATAACTCGTCCAATGGGATTGGATATCGCTGCAATTGTACCGAAGGATTTCAGGGGAACCCATACCTGCAAGGGCCTAGTGGATGCCAAGGTAATGAATACGTCCCTGCTTATATTTTCTGGGTTTTCTTTTGCCTTAGTTTTTGTTTTCCAGTTTAATAATTGGCAAGAACTACCCATATCTGACTTCTGTTTGGTTTCATGTGGCTGTTGGCAAGATATCGATGAGTGCTCCACTAGAAGGCCATGCACGCATACCTGCATCAACACAAAGGGCAGTTTCAACTGTGTGTGCCCATCAGGGATGAATGGTGATGGCCAAAAGGAAGGAAGTGGCTGCAGTGGAATTGGCACGCTGCAGATTTCAATAGGCAAGTTTCTGCAGATTTTATTATACTTGACCAAATAAATAACCCTCCGAGTTTCTGCATGAGCATGTTGAGTTAGATTAATGCTTGACCAAATAAATAACCCTCCGAGTTTTGCTGTGTGCCTTTGCAGTTGTGGGGCTAGCTCTGCTACTGCTTCTCCTCGTTCTTGGTTTCTGGACTCACTGTCTTGTTAAGAGGAGAAAGCTTGCGAAGAAAAGACAGAGATTTTTTATGCAGAATGGTGGCGTGTTACTGAAGCAGCAGATGCTTTCTCGGAGGGCACCGCTGCGGATATTTACCTCAGGTGAGCTTGACAAAGCAACCAACAAATTCAGTGATAGCAATATTGTTGGCAGAGGTGGATTCGGGACTGTCTACAAAGGTGTATTATCAGATCAAATGGTTGTAGCAGTCAAAAGGTCGCAGCGGGTTGATCAGAGCCAGGTGGAACAATTCGTCAATGAGCTGGTCATTCTTTCACAAGTGACCCACAAGAACGTGGTTCAGCTACTAGGCTGTTGCCTTGAGGCAGAAGTTCCCTTATTGGTTTATGAATTTATCACCAATGGTGCCCTGTTTCATCATCTTCACAATACATCAATCCCGATGTCATGGGAGGATCGCCTAAGGATTGCAGTTGAAACTGCATCGGCACTTGCATACTTGCACCTGGCTGCAAAGACGCCAATCGTCCACAGAGATGTCAAGTCATCAAACATACTTCTTGACGCAAGCTACACCGCAAAGGTGTCCGATTTCGGCGCATCAAGGCCACTACCCCCCAATCAGACCCATGTGACGACCTTAGTGCAGGGCACACTAGGGTACATGGACCCCGAGTACTTCCAGACAAGCCAGCTGACCGAGAAGAGCGACGTGTACAGCTTCGGCGTGGTGCTTATGGAGCTATTGACAAGGGAGAAACCAATATCCAACGGTCAGATGGACGAGGTGAGAAGCCTAGCGATGCATTTTAGCACGTTGTTCCATCAGAACCAGTTGCTGAAGATTGTGGACCCTCAAGTGACAGAGGAAGCTGGGATGAGACATGTCAAAACGGTCGCGCAGCTGGCTTTGCGATGCTTGAGGTTGAGAGGTGAAGAGAGGCCGAGGATGATTGAGGTTGCGGTTGAGCTTGAAGCACTGAGAAGACTGATGAAACAACACTCTGTTTTGAAGAGTGAGGAAGAAGAGCCTCTGCTTCCTCTGCTTCGGGACATGAGTTGTCGCGAGGGGATGAATTTCGACACGCAGTCGAGTTCGAGCCATGATGGCGTTGCCAATGATGAAAGCATGGAGATCATTCTACTCCCATCCAGTGATCTCTCGTGTTAGGTCTTTCATAGTAGCAATGATAGTATGTTCCATTTGTGGTTTAGCTGCCAGCCAGGCAGGGTTATTATACCAGGAAGTAATGATCTCTCCCCAGGGACATGCACTCTGATTGTTCAGAATTTCAGAAGAATCAAAAACCCTATCCAATCATCATTGTTGTACAAACAATTATTCGTGTGTCGCCTCAATCGAGCTCCTGAACAAACGCATTTCCTGTAGATGAAGGGCTAGTCCGCATCTGCAAACCAGCGTACATCATGGATGTGATGTTATGGGTTACCTGAAACTATTTGTACACGAGACTCGGTGAATTACTAGAGATATTTTCAAGGTGTTAGCATGGATACTAAGAAATGCTTCAAGCTCAGGTAATCAGTGATGGTACGTACTCGCTCCGATCATAATTAATTGATGCAGACATTGTATAGAGGTTGCGTCAATTAATTTGGATCGGAGGGAGTATGTTATTTTGCAATGAATTAAACATTTTCATTCAACGAGGGTTGGCAGTTGGCACTATCATGCATGGCGACGAGCCGACGACCGAGAGAAGATGGCACAAACGACTGGACGCTGGTTCGCCGGTGGCTTTTGGGCCTTGCGTCGCAGGAGGGGCGACGTGACAATGGCAGTCATTCCAGCTTGCAGGTCGCTCGCACCAACATTCTTCTTGGGTGGCTGCTGGCTGGCCTAACACGTGGGCTGTGGAAAATGGATGGGTGGCTTGACCATGACCCTCGTACCAACATTTGTAACACGACTCAGGAGACCAAGACATGGTGTACCAGGATGATGATGGGAAAATATCCCGCGCTTCCGTGACCGTGCGACTCCCATACGACCTAGTACAATGATGCATTGCGCGCGACGTACTCCCACTGGAATGCGCTGCCTGCCACTGCCGTAATAACGGCAAAATATGCTTGCCGGATGTAGACGCCTCGATTTTTGCGTGCTTGACCGGCGGTGTGCTTTGTGCTGTTTTTTTTGTTTTTTGAAATCCAACCTCCCTCTTTATTATTAAGCTGAATTAGGGATCTTGTCCGAGACAGTACTAAGAATACAATCTGGGGGATGTGAGTCCCAAATAGCCGAAGCTCTACTACTATCATGCAGAATAGTTTTTTTTTTTCGAGAGTACGCAAATTGTGTACTTTAACTTTATAGAAGAAAGAAAATAATGTACAAAAATGTTTTGTGCGCAGCCAACAGCCACAAGCGGGCCGAGGCCACGCAAAACTCCAACTCCACACACTACATTAACTCCTGACAAAATGTTTTCAACTCCACGCCCTCCCGCTATCGCCCAAGTGCGAAGCTCATCTAGAATCTTGTTTACAAGATCTCTAACCGACATTGGTATGGCCATCGAGCGGAAAACCCGATCATTCCGTTGCTTCCATAAGTGCCAGCACACTAGCATCACCATACTATCAAAAGCTTTGCGGTTTTCCTTGTCAAGTCATTTTCGGTTATTGCCCCCACCATAGATCCAAATTGTCGCTCATTACCGGTGTTAGGGCAGGAACCGTCCTCGTGCTGGATAGGATCCTATGCCACACTTGATGCGAATAGACGCACTGGACCAGTAGATGATCAATGTTATCCTCCTCCTGGCCACATCCCATTGTTACATCCTAAGCTAAAATGGAGCCTTCTCAGGGCACTTGCCCTCTGGAGCCGTCGGTTGAGTGTCCAAACAACTTTTAACCGTTGGATTTTTTGATGGGATGATCCTGCCTGTTGGATCGAGTTGATGTGACAACCAATGGATAGTGCTCATTTTCCTGCACTCCGCGCCATCGCTCTGGCTCTCCATGGCAGGCGGGCCCAGACGAGGTGGGACGTGCTTGTCAGCGACAGCAGAATGGAGATCTCCCAAGTTTTCCTGCTTGTGGTGAATATATGATGCCACCGCATGTAAATCTGGAGGCCCGCCGAGGGCACTTTCGCCATTCCACGTATGGGTGGATGGGTGCCGATAGGGTGTAACCGCGTCCACCTCCTCTCATCCTCTCCTCACTTCCCCCTTCCTTTTTCTCCTCCCCTAACCCTAGCTCCCTCTCCATGATGTCGTCGACGCCGCTTGTCCTCCCCCGCCCTCGCGCTGCCGCCTTGCCTTCTCCCCTCCTGTATATCCTCCTCTGCCGCCCCATCGACCTACCTCCTCTGCTCACCCTCGCACCGTCCCCGCATCGCCCAGAGAGGCACAGCCGCCGCCGCTCGCATTTGCTGCCTGATGACCCACAAGTGTAGGGGATCTATCGTAGTCCATTCGATAAGTAAGAGTGTCGAACCCAACGAGGAGCAGAAGGAAATGATAGGCATTTTTCAGTAAGGTATTTTCTGCAAGCACTGAAATTATAGGTAACATATAGTTTTGTGATAAGGTAATTGGTAGCAAGTGACAAAAGGTAAAAGTAAATAAGGTGCAGCATGGTGGCCCAATCCATTTTGTAGCAAATGACAAGCCTGGACAAACTCTTATATAAAGGAAAGCGCTCCCGAGGACACATGGGAATTATCGTCAAGCTAGTTTTCATCACGATTGTCTGATTCGCGTTCGGTACTTTGATAATTTGGTATGTGGGTGGACCGGTGCTTGGGTGCTGCCCTTACTTGGACAAGCCTCCCACTTATGATTAACCTCTAATGCAAGCATCCGCAACTACAAAAGAAGTATTAAGGTAAACCTAACCTTAGCCCGAAACATATGGATCCAAATCAGCCCCTTACGAAGCAACGCATAAACTAGGGTTTAAGCTTCTGTCACTCTAGCAACCCATCATCTACTTATTACTTCCCAATGCCTTCCTCTAGGCCCAAATAATGGCGAACTGTCATGTAGTCGACGTTCACATGACACCACTAAAGGAGAGACAACATACATCTCATCAAAATATCGAACGAAGACCAAATTCACATGACTACTAATAGCAAGACTTCTCCCATGTCCTCAGGAACAAAAGTAACTACTCACGAGACATAATATTGTTCATGATCAGAGGGTTATTAATATGCATAATGGATCTGAACATATGATCTTCCACCAAATAAACCAACTAGCATCAACTACAAGGAGTAATCAACACTACTAGCAACCCACAAGTACCAATCTGAGGTTTGGGTACAAAGATTGGATACAACATATGAACTAAGGTTTGAGAGGAGATGGTGCTGGTGAAGATGCTGATGAAGATAGCCCTCCCCAAGATGGGAGAGTTGTTGGTGATGACGGCGGTGACGATTTCCCCCTCCCGGAGGGAAGTATCCCCGGCAGAACAGCTCTACCGGAGCCCTAGATTGGTTTCCGCCTCGAGACGGCGGCGTCTGGTCCCGAAAGCCTCCTTATGATTTTTCCAGGTCAAAACACCTCATATAGGAGAAGATGGGCATCGGGGGCCTTCTGGCTAGCCCAAGAGGCAAGGGGCGCGCCTTGGGAAGGGGGGCGGGCCCCCCACCCTCGTGGACAGCCGGTGGCCCCCCTCGTGGACTTCTTTCGCCAGATATTTTTTATATTTTCTGAAACAGAGTTCTGTTGAATTTCGGGGCTTTTGGAGTTGTGCAGAATAGGTTTCCAGAGTTTGCTCCTTTTCCAGCCCAGAATTCGAGATGCCGCCATTCTCCCTTTTCTTGTAAACCTTGTAAAATAAGAGAGAAAAGGCATAAGTATTGTGACAAAACAAGTAATGACAACCCAAAATGCAATAAATATCAACATATAAGCATGATGCAAAATGGACGTATCAGCTCCCCCAAGCTTAGACCTCGCTTGTCCTAAAGCGAAAGCCGATATCGAAAAATATGCCCACATGTTTAGAGATAGAGGTGTCGATAAAAACAAGATACGGACATGAGGGCATCATGATCATTCATAACAGCAACATATATATATATATATATATATATAGTCATATGATTCTTATGCTAAAGTAATAATTCATTTAATATTCAAAAAAAAGTAACAATTCATCCACAATATCAAGTACAAATCATGAACTTCATTAAAAACTAACAAACTTTGATCTCGGTCATTGAAGCAATTACAATTTATCGTAACATCGGAAAGAGTCAATATAAGAGCTTTTCAGCAAGCCTACATACTCAACTATCATATAGTCTTTCACAATTTCTCACACTCACGCAATACTTATGTTTATGGAGTTTTAATCGGACACAGAGAAAGATAGGGGCTTATGGTGTTGCCTCCCAACTGTTTACCTCAAGGGTAATGTCAACAGTAATAGACCATGAAAACTTACATCCAAGTGGGTATATATGTCAGGATCTTTCCAACACAATGTGCTTGCCAAAGGATGAAATGTAAAAAGGAAAGGTGAAATTCACCTTGACACTTATAAGGCAAGAATGATAGATAGGCCCTTCGCAGAGGGAAGCAGAGGTTGTCATGTGTTTTTATGGTTGGATGCACAAAGTCTTAGCATAGAAAAACTTCACTTTATATTGCCACGTGTGATAAGGACCTTTATTATGCAGTTCGTCGCTTTTATTACTTCCATATCACAAGATCGTATAAAGCTAATTTCTCCCACACTATTAAATCATACATATTTTAGCGAGTTTGCAACATGACAACTTACTTGGAAGGATCTTTCTCAATCCATAGGTAGGTATGGTGGACTCTCATGGCAAAACTGAGTTGAAGGATATATGGAAGCACAAGTAGTATCTCTACTTAGTGCGAGGAGTTTTGGCTAGCATGAGGGGGAAAGGCAAGCTCATCATGTTGGATGATCCGTGACAATATACTTTATTTCGGATATAAGAAGACATAACCCATTTGATGACCCTCAACCGTAAGGGATCTATTGCAGCGTTTTCGATAAGTAAGAGTGTCGAACCCAACGAGGAGCAGAAGGTATTGATAAGCGATTCTGAGCAAGAAATTACTGCAAGCACTGAAAGATAACTTTTAGGGGTTTTCTCGGTATAAGCAACAGGAAAGTAAAAGCAAGTAATGTAAAAGGTACTGAGAGTAACAAGTGGCCCAATCCTATCTTAGCAAAGGAGAGGCCTAGCAACTGAACTTATAAAGACTAAAGCGTTCCTGAGGACACACGGGAGAGGTAGTCATGCGCTTTCGCCATATTCCGTATCGATACTATGTTATGTGTTGATAAGTGTTGAGTGGGTGGATCTATGCTAGTGCAGTCTCTAGACTAAGATGAATCCACTCTTATGATTAAACACCTTGCAAGCATCCGCAAATACAAGATAGAATTTAAGGCAAAAGCCTAACCATAGCAATACGATCGAGGATCCATTATTCCCTTATGCAAAAGCGTGCAAACTGGGGTTCAGGTTTATGTCACTCCGGCAACCCACCATAAGCATTCTTTATACACAATGTATTCTCCTAGGTCCTTAATAAGGCGAAGTGTTGGATGTTCGACTCACACAACACCACTAGTAGAATGACAACACAACTTAAGTATCAAACAACACATATTACTTCAACATCATATGACTACTAACAACAAGACTTTCCCCATGTCCTCAAGAACTAAGGTGACTACTCACGAGACATAAAAGAGATCATGATCAGTGGGGATAAATATGTGATGAAAAATATGGACATAATAATATTTCTCCAACAAAACTCAATAGCATTCACCACAAAGTAGTAATCAACACCGATGGAGTAGAGAGGATAGGTAGTACGACTTACAACACGAGTTGCGATTGTAAGATGAGATTTGGATGAAGATGGAGATGGTGCTGGTGTTGGGGATGATGTTGATGATGATCTCGATGATGCCCGTGACGATGGTGATGACGATGGCGACGATCTCCCCTTCCGGGAGGTGATCTCCCCGGCGGAATCTGCCCGCCGGAGATGCCCTTTTCTTCTCTGTAGGTTTCCGCCATGGAGCGGCGGCGGAACTCCATAAAAAGTCTCCTTTTTAGGGTTTTCGGAGAACGGAGAGTATATATGCAAAAGGGGGCATCCGGTGGTGGGCCAGGGGCTCCAGGCGCCCCCCCGGCGCGGCCAGGGGGGGGGGGGCGCGCCCCCAGGCCGCCTGGGCACCCTGTGGCCCCCCTCTGGCTCCCCTTTTGCGTGTCTTCGTGATTCGTCTGAAAAATATCTCCCGTCAATTTTCAGGTAATTTGGAGGTATTCTTCTTCAGCAACTCAGCGTCCACTTTTTACTGCTGAATCTTGCGTATGCTGCTTCGGCATCGGAAAGTTTGCAAACTGTGTAAAATAGACCAAAACAACATAAGAACATCACCGTAACGTGAAATATATCAATGAATAAGGATAAATTGTGATACAAAATAGTGATGCATTTTGGACGTATCAACACCCCCAAGCTTAGACCTCGCTTGTCCCCAAGCGAATATGAACTCGGTAAACCTGTCCACATGTTTAGAGAGTGAAGTGTCGATAAATAGAATACGGACAAGAAGCATCATAGTTTCTTTACCAACTCAAATATCCTCAACAGCAATCTTCAATTCATAAGGCCCTTATGAAAGAGTGATAACACTTATATTCGAAAGTAGGGCTAAGGAAACTCATTATATCATGGCAAACATGTCCTTCGGTCAAAGAACAACAAATAGATTTAACTTTTGCTCTTATATTTTGATGAGATCAATTGAAGCTTTTTGAAATAACATGTTAATAGGCAAGAAGTGAAAGTGTTAACACAAAGGAAGATATTTGCCTTAACTGGGCATGACAAACAACTTACTTATCGAATGATAATGTCAACAAGGATATGATATGACAAATCTTAATGCAGGCTTTATATGAATGAATCCTTATCAACATCAAACGTCTGCTCTCTCTGAGAAATAGAAGGAAGTAGAAATAACTGACTCAACTTAAAATTAAAAGATAGGCCCTGCTCTAGGGTAGTAGGGAAAACTCATGTGCTATCCTCAAATCAAACAGAATGAAAACAAGTTTTGAGAGGTGCATGATTTGTCAACGAATGCTAATAGATAACTCAATTGCTTTTTGAGCTGGACAAGTTTCGAGGAACGGCTCCCGCACGAGGACGATAACATCCTCTTATTCTCCTTTGTTTATCACTGCCAAAGTTTTCTGATTTCTCATGAACAAAGCGTGAAGGAGGGTTTGTTTGTTATATTATTTTCAAGCCGGGCGCACTCTTTGCCAGTTCCTTCTCGTATTATGGGTTTGCACATTAGACATGCAATCCCGGGGTGAAGCTTGTCCAACTCAAGAAGACTATGAATTAGCTATTACTTCCTCATGAGCTAAAACAGAGGCACAAAATAAAAGATTTTGAACATTTAAGGATAACACATAAATTATATACTTTTAGGAGGTGGTAGTGGAATACCACGAGTAGGTAGGTATGATGGACTCATATGGAAGGTATTGGTTTTAAGGGTATGGATGCACAAGCAGAATACCGCTTACTACAGAGTTAGGCTAGCAAAGGTTTTGAGAGAGCACACAACTGATGATGACTAAGATGCAAAGCAATATAAAGCATGAACATTGAAATAAGCATAACACATCAAGTTGTCTTCCTTGTCAGCATAACACTTCAAGCATAATAACATAAAGGTTTTGGCTATGTTGATACTTTAAGAAAATCATGCTTGTTGTTATGACCAAAGCTATGTTTGCCAAGATTAAAGAAAGTTTTCACAGCCATACCTGACATAAGGTCAATACTCCCCATAAGAATCATCATATAAGGTCGATTGCGTGAAGAGAATACCGAGTGCAGCAAAAGGAACTGATAAACTTCTCTTTAATATTCCATCATAGACGACTCCACACTCACGAATACAATTCTTCACCGAAGGAGTGATAGACCTCAATGCACACACCTATCTCATATAATAACCTCCCTAGACATGATACGACTCTACTTGACTCTAAAAGACAAAAGGTAAAGATAAAGATACCAGGCACTCCCCCAAGCTTGGAAC
Organism: Secale cereale; assembly: GCA_902687465.1. Classification (NCBI taxonomy): domain Eukaryota; kingdom Viridiplantae; phylum Streptophyta; class Magnoliopsida; order Poales; family Poaceae; genus Secale; species Secale cereale. Next base: position 831,901,134 of record LR738710.1, on the reverse strand, counting down.
AAGCCAAGGGAATGCCATTACCCAAGGAGATTTCACTCATCATTCTTGTTGGCGTTGATCACGTAGTCCTTGGCGAAACGCTTCCATGGATATCTAGCTAAAGTCTCATATGAGAGGCTCGTCTCCTGAATCCTGCATTCAGCACCCAAACTCATGCGCATAAACCTTAGTTCATACTCACAGTTCTGGCGATGTAGATCATGAATTTGCCCTTGGAGTTCTTCAATTCTTTCTTCAGACGCGGTGATGCTTTTCATCATCTCCTTCATCTCCTTCAGGAAGTAGGTCTTCAGCTCGTCGATGATGTTAAAGTTAGCTTCAACACCACGCTCGATCATCTTCTTGTACTCGAAGACTTCTTGCTCCACTTCTTCCAGCCTGGCCTGGATGCTCCCCTCCTTGATAGGTCCCTTCAGATCTTCTTGATGAAGGACACCGTCCTCCATCTGAACAACCTGAGGGTGCTTCTTCACCTCAGCGAGGTAAGGGTTGATGACGTTGACGACGAACTTGTCCTTGGGGGAACTTGAAGAAGCCATGGCACCTAGATTTAGCTGAAAGATTTCCTGGCAGAAACAGATCGAAGAGAAAACACGCGAAATCGCAAGATACGTTGCCGGAACAATCCGGGCAAATATATAGGAAAAATTTATGCACAGAAAGGAAGGTAACGGACCAAAGCGGGGTCGGAGACGGACTCCCGGGTGTCCAGGCGGCCTCCCGGCGCGGCCCAGGGGGGGCGCGCCAGGGGGGCGCCTGGACTCCCTGGAGGTCGTCTCCGGCTCCACCTAGGCTCGGAATTTTACTAATTTTGCAAAAACTCGTAATACGGAACTTTTATGGCGGTTCGCGATGTTTCCTTACCGTACTACATACCTTTTATTTATTCAGCTTCCGCTGGCATCTGAAACAGGGCTGCAACATGTTCTTCGTGGGTTGTTGTGTATATTATATTCACATCAACATCGACAGGGTCTCCTGCTATGTAATGTTTAAGTCTTTGCCCATTCACAACTTGAGGTTTGGTGCCTTCAAAATTATTAATCTTAATTGCACCAGACCGATAGACTTCTTCAATATGAAATGGTCCTTCCCACCTGGAAAGTAGTTTACCTGGAGAAAACCTGAAACGGGATCTAAACAGCAAAACTTTATCACCAACATTAAATTCACGTTTCAGAATCTTCCTATCATGCCACTTTTTTACCTTTTCCTTGAACATTTTAGCGCTCTCGTAAGCTTCACTTCTCCATTCATCTAGAGAAGTCAAGTTCATGAGACGCTTCTCACCAGCTAATTTTGGGTCAGCGTTAAGCTCTCTAACAGCCCAGAAAGCTTTGTGCTCTAACTCTAATGGCAAATGGCAAGCCTTGCCATACACCATCTTACAGGGGGACATGCCCATGGGGTTTTTGTAAGCAGTTCTATATGCCCACAAAGCATCTCCTAACTTATTTGACCAATCCTTCCTATTTCTGTTTACTGTTTTCTGCAAGATTAACTTAATCTCTCTATTGGTGAGCTCAACTTGCCCACTAGTTTGAGGATGATATGGTGAAGCAATTCTATGATTAACATCGTATTTAGCCAAAGCTTTTCTAAAAGCTCCGTGCATGAAGTGTGATCCTCCATCGGTCATGAGATACCTTGGTACACCAAACCTAGGAAATATTACATCTTTAAGCATTTTCAAGGATGTCTTGTGATCAGCACTTTCAGTGGGGATTGCTTCAACCCACTTGGTCACATAATCAACAGCTACTAAAATGTGCATGTACTTGTGCGAAGAAGGAAAAGGACCCATAAAATCAAAACCCCAACAATCGAAAGGTTCAATCACTAGTGAGTAATTCATAGGCATCTCATTCCTTCTACTAATGTTACCAACTCTCTGACATTTATCACAGGCTAAAACATAATTTCTAGCATCTTTAAAGAGAGTAGGCCAATAAAAACCTGATTGAAGAACCTTATGTGCAGTCCTCTCACCGGCATGATGTCCTCCATAGGGACTATCATGACACCGTCTGAGAATGTCCTTCTGCTCATGTTCCGGAATGCATCTTCTCACGATCCCGTCGGGACCTTCTTTGAAAAGATGTGGGTCATCCCAAAAGTAGTGCCTCAAATCATGAAAGAACTTCTTCCTTTGCTGAAATGTTAGACTTGGAGGCAAATACTTTGCAACAATAAAATTAGCATAATCTGCATAACAAGGATCGGAAAGAGATTGTACTTTTACAATGGCAAGTTGCTCGTCTGGAAAACTATCGTTAACTGTGATGGGGTCGTGCGGTATATCTTCCATCCTTGAAAGATTGTCCGCCACCGGATTGTCTTCCCCTTTCCTATCAACAATCTGGAAATCAAATTCTTGAAGAAGGAGTACCCATCTGATAAGCCTTGGCTTGGCATCCTTCTTTGTCATAAGATACTTAATGGCAGCATGATCAGTATGAATAATAACTTTGGAATCAACAATATACTGCCTAAACTTATCACAAGCAAAAACTACAGCTAAGAATTCCTTCTCAGTAGTAGCATAATTTCTTTGAGCACTATCAAGGGTTTTACTAGCATAATGTATAACATTCAATTTCTTATCAACTCTTTGTCCTAAAACAGCTCCAACAGCAAAATCACTTGCATCACACATAATCTCAAAAGGTAAATTCCAGTCAGGTGGTTGTACTATAGGAGCAGTTATTAAAGCTTTCTTAAGGACTTCAAAAGCTTCCTTACAATTTTCATCAAATACAAAAGGAACATCCTTCTGGAGAAGATTAGTGAGGGGTCTCGAGGTTTTAGAAAAGTCTTTAATAAATATTCTATAAAAACCTGCATGACCGAGAAAACTGCGAGTACCTTTGATGTCCCTTGGATAGGGCATCCTCTCAATAGATTCGATCTTGGCCTTGTCCACTTCAATTCCCCTTTCGGAAATCTTGTGACCAAGAACAATCCCTTCATTAACCATGAAGTGGCACTTCTCCCAGTTGAGTACCAAATTTGTCTCCTCGCATCTCTGCAAAACTTTATTAAGGTTGTGAAGACAATGGTCAAAAGAAGTTCCATAGACGGAGAAATCGTTCATGAAGACTTCCATAATATCCCCGCAGAAACCATGAAAGATAGCAGACATACACCTTTGAAAAGTAGCAGGGGCATTACATAAACCAAAAGGCATACGCCTGTAAGCATAAGTACCAAAGGGACAAGTAAAAGTGGTCTTCTCTTGATCGGCAGTGTTAACATGAATTTGAGAGAAGCCAGAATAACCATCGAGATAACAAAAGTGGGTATTTTTGGATAACCTTTCAAGCATTTGGTCGATGAACGGCAACGGATAGTGATCCTTCCTGGTTGCCTTGTTCAACTTCCTGTAATCAATACACATTCTATATCCAATAATAATTCTCTGATGTATTAATTCATTTTTATCATTAGGAACCACATATGTACCTCCTTTCTTAGGAACAAATGTACCGGACTTACCCACTTACTATTAGCTATAGGGTAGATAATACCTGCGGCTAGAAGCTTGAGAATCTCAGTTCTCATGACATCCATCATCTTCGGGTTCAACCGTCGTTGATGATCAACAACTGGTTTAGCATCAGGCTCAAGGTTGATAGTATGTTGGCAGATAGATGGACTAATCCCCTTAAGGTCATCAAGGGTGTAGCCAATTGCGCCTCGGTGTTTACGAAGTACTTCCAATAATCGCTCTTCTTCATATCCTGAAAGGTTAGAATTGATAATAACAGGATATACTTTCTTTTCATCTAAATAAGCATACTTGAGCGTATCGGGAAGAGGTTTAAGATCAAACACCGGGTCTTCTTTCGGTTTTAATAAAATTCCCAAAGGTTCAACCGCAAGGTTGTGCTTCAGGATAGCAGGCTGCCTCAAGAATATTTCATCTAGTTCATTTCTTTCCTGCATATGCAAATCATTCTCGTGGTCCTCCATGTATTGCTGCAAAGGATCATTAGGGGGAATAGCAATAGAGGCAATACTTTCAATAATTTTATCATCACTAGGTAAATCAGTACCACGAGGCTGCTTAGAGAACTTAGAAAAATTAAATTCATATGGCTCACCATCGAATTCAACAGAAACTTTACCTTTCTTGCAATCTATTATAGCTCCACAAGTTCTAAGAAAAGGTCTACCAAAAATAATTGGACAAAAATTGTCCCTCTCTGAACCAAGTACTAGAAAGTCGGTAGGGTATTTTACCTTTCCACATAGAACTTCAACGTCCCTCACAATTCCGATAGGAGAGATAGTTGTCCTGTTTGCAAGATGAATAGTAACATCAACTTCTTCAAGTTCACAAGGGGAAATCTCACCGATGATCTCTTCATAAAGTGAATAGGGGATAGCACTTGCACTCGATCCCAAATCGAATAGCCCATAATAATTGTGATCTCCTATTTTAACAGATACCACTGGAGTACCTGAAATTGGGCCTTTATTCTTGGCTGTGACAAGGTTAGTGGAAACGGCACAAAAATTTATATTGGAATCCAAAACATCATTAGTAGCAAGGTCTTTAATCAATGCGACTTGAGGATCGACCCTGATCTGGTCCTCAGGCTCATCAACTCTTCTCTCACTTTTATTTATTATGCATGTCACAAAACAGTGCTCCTTTATCCTTGCGGGAAAAGGAGGCTTTTCATATATAACTGCAGGCAAAATAGGGTCAGCAACACAAATATCAATAGGTTGTTCTTTAAAAGGTTCATGGTGCTGGTCTCTCTTCTTTTTAAAAGAATCAACGTGAGAGGCAAAATTCTTACACAAATCAATCACTAGATGGGAATCAAGACCAATCTTAGAGCAAAAAGTATTGAAGTAATCAATTTTCACATAGCTCTCAATATAATCATGTTCGTAATTTATAGCGGGTTCAATACCTTTATCAATTTCCCAATCTTCGGTATTCCTCTGGATTCTTTCAATGAGATCCCACCTTTCTTCAACACTCTTCTTCTGAAATACCCCACTAGAGGAGGCATCCAGCATCTCCTTATCCTGACGAGAAAGCCTGGCATAAAAATTTGTAAGTATAATTTCCTTGGGAAGCTTATGAATAGGGCATTTGAGCATTAGGGACTTCAGTCTCCCCCAAGCTTGAGCAATGCTTTCTCCATCACGAGACCTAAAGTTATAGATATAATTCCTGTCTCGATGAATTTCATGAAGAGGATAAAACTTAGTATAAAAGAGAGACATAAGCTCCTGCCAGTCAAGCAAGTGTGAGTTATCGAGAAGCCCATACCAATCTGAAGCTTTATCTATAAGTGATACAACAAACAATTTCCTCATGACAAACTCCCTCGATACACCTGCAAGCTTAAATAATGAACATAGTTGTGACAGATATAGCAAGTGTTCACTGGGATGTCTGTCTCCTACGTAACGATTAGCCAAAACATAATCGATAATACCAGCTGGTATTTTATAAGGCACAATTTCAGTAGGGGGAGGATCAACCACCACCGGTGTGGGGCGTCTTCCCGCAAGCAACGATCCAATAATAGGGTTGTCCATAAGGACAAGGAGCAGCAAATAGCAAAAATAAAAACAGAATTATAAAAACTTCCTTACCAGTTTCACTTTACCAACAGCTCTACGCTCCCCGGCAACGGCGCCAGAAAACGGTACTTGATGACCCTCAACCGTAAGGGATCTATTGCAGCGTTTTCGATAAGTAAGAGTGTCGAACCCAACGAGGAGCAGAAGGTATAGATAAGCGATTCTGAGCAAGAAATTACTGCAAGCACTGAAAGATAACTTTTAGGGGTTTTCTCGGTATAAGCAACAGGAAAGTAAAATCAAGTAATGTAAAAGGTACTGAGAGTAACAACTGGCCCAATCCTTTCTTAGCAAAGGAGAGGCCTAGCAACTGAACTTATAAAGACTAAAGCGTTCCTGAGGACACACGGGAGAGGTAGTCATGCGCTTTCGCCATATTCCGTATCGATACTATGTTATGTGTTGATAAGTGTTGAGTGGGTGGATCTATGCTAGTGCACTCTCTAGACTAAGATGAATGCACTCTTATGATTAAACACCTTGCAAGCATCCGCAAATACAAGATAGAATTTAAGGCAAAAGCCTAACCATAGCAATACGATCGAGGATCCATTATTCCCTTATGCAAAAGCGTGCAAACTGGGGTTCAGGTTTCTGTCACTCCGGCAACCCACCATAAGCATTCTTTATAAACAATGTATTCTCCTAGGTCCTTAATAAGGTGAAGTGTTGGGTGTTCGACTCACACAACACCACTAGTAGAATGACAACACAACTTAAGTATCAAACAACACATATTACTTCAACAGCATATGACTACTAACAACAAGACTTTCCCCATGTCCTCAAGAACTAAGGTGACTACTCACGAGACATAAAAGAGATCATGACCAGTGGGGATAAATATGTGATGAACAATCTGGACATAATAATATTTCTCCAACAAAACTCAATAGCATTCACCACAAAGTAGTAATCAACACCGATGGAGTAGAGAGGATAGGTAGTACGACTTACAACACGAGTTGCGATTGTAAGATGAGATTTGGATGAAGATGGAGATGGTGCTGGTGTTGGGGATGATGTTGATGATGATCTCGATGATGCCCGTGACGATGGTGATGACAATGGCGACGATCTCCCCTTCCGGGAGGTGATCTCCCCGGCGGAATCTGCCCGCCGGAGATGCCCTTTTCTTCTCTGTAGGTTTCCGCCACGGAGCGGCGACGGAACTCCGTAAAAAGTCTCCTTTTTAGGGTTTTCGTAGAACGGAGAGTATATATGCAAAAGGGGGCATCCTGAGGTGGGCCAGGGGCTCCAGGCGCCTCCCGGCGCGGCCAGGGGGGCGCGCCCCCAGGCCGCCTGGGCACCCTGTGGCCCCCCTCTGGCTCCCCTTTTGCGTGTCTTCGTGATTCGTCTGAAAAATATCTCCCGTCAATTTTCAGGTAATTTGGAGGTATTCTTCTTCAGCAACTCAGCGTCCACTTTTTACTGCTGAATCCTGCGTCTGCTGCTTCGGCATCGGAAAGTTTGCAAACTGTGTAAAATAGACCAAAACAACATAAGAACATCACCGTAACGTGAAATATATCAATGAATAAGGATAAATTGTGATACAAAATAGTGATGCATTTTGGACGTATCACCATTATGTTGTCTTCCTTGTCCAACATCAACTCTTTAGCATGTCATACTTTAATGAGTGCTCACAATCATAAAAGATGTCCAAGATAGTATATTTGTATGTTAAGCCTCTCTTCTTTTATTACTTCCTATTAATTGCAACGATGACCAAAACTATGTTTGTCACCTCCCAACAACTTTTATTTATCATACTCTTGTATGTGAAGTCATTACTTCCCACAAGATCAATATGATCTCTTTGGTACTCTTTAGGTTTTCTTTTATCATGACCCAAGTGAGGAAATCAAGCCCTTGACTCAACACTAATATTTATTATATAACTCACGGACTCGATTACAAAGGGTAAAGATCGTAAAGCAAAAGCTCACAACTAGATCATGCTAACATTATTCTACTAGATCAAGATACTACCAAAAGGATCGAACTAAGTAAAACGGTAAAGATAGGAGTGATGGTGATACGATACCGGGGCCACTCCCCCAAGCTTGGCAGTTGCCAAAGGGAGTGCCCATACCCATATGATTATGTCTCCTTCTTCGGGGGTGGTGATGATGGAGTTGTTGATGATGTAGGCTTCTTGTCCACCTTCCAAGGCATAGGTTCACCATCGTAGAAGGATGATCGAGTCTCCGGGATAGTCAAATCTGCAGCCAAACTCATCTCCTTGAATCTATATTCATATTCACAGTTTTGGTTTTGCAGGTCATAGATCTGGGCTTGGAGGTGTTCGATCTTCTCTTGAAGGTTGGAGATAGCTTCCCCAAAGATCCTTGAGTCCAGCTTGAGGTTGTTGGCAAGCTCCGAGATCATCATGTGGTTGGCGTTGAGTCCTCGTTCCACCATACATTGGCACTTGAAAACTTGCTGCTCCATTGCTTCGAGCCTTGTCTCCACGCTTCCGGTCCTCCTCGGCCCCTCAACATCACGGATGTGCAGCACCCCCTCACGCAACTCCATGGTTTTAGGGTAGTGCAGCACCTCCGCAAGGTAGGGGTTGATAACCTTCTCAAAGAACTTGTCCTTGGGGGTGTTGGAGGACGCCATGATGATCTAGATCTGTCAAGAACAGCAGCTCGAAACGAAAACAGAGGATTTTTGCATGATACAGAGGTCAAAACCTTCGGGAGTATATATAACGAATTTTTACCGACCAAAAAGAGTAACCCACAAGAAAAACGGAGTCCGGGAGGCACACGGGGTGCCCACGAGGCAGGGGGGCGCCCTAGGAAGGGGGGCGCGCCCTCCACCCTCGTGGACGGCCCGTGTCTCTTCCGGACTGCGGCTTATTTTTTCTATTTTTCTAAATATTCCAAAATGGAGAAAAATTGTCTTTAGAACTATTTTGGAGTCGGTTTACTTACCGTATCACATACCTCTTCCTTTTCGGAGGCTGAATCGTTCTGGAAAGTGTGCCTTATATATTCCTCCGGGGTTACGGTTTCAATAACATTGGTTTCAACATTTATAGGATTACCTGAGATATAATGTTTGATTCTTTGACCATTCACCACCTTCGGATTTGTGACTTCGAAGTTGTTGATTTTTATGGCACCGGAACGATAGACCTCCTCTATAACGTAAGGTCCTTCCCACTTGGAGAGAAGTTTTCCAGCAAAAAAATCTTAAACGAGAGTTGTATAGCAAGACATAATCACCTACGTTAAACTCACGCTTTTGTATCCTTTTGTCATGCCATCTTTTAACTTATTCTTTAAACAACTTGGCATTCTCATAGGCCTGGGTCCTCCATTCATCGAGACAGCTAATATCAAAAACCTCTTTTCACCGGCAAGTTTGAAATCATAATTGAGCTCTTTAATAGCCCAATATGTCTTATGTTCTAGTTCAAGAGGTAAGTGACAAGCTTTCCCACAAACCATCTTATATGGAGACATACCCATAGGATTTTTGTATGCAGTTCTATAGGCCCATAATGCATCATCTTCTTTCTTGGACCAATTCTTTCTAGACCTATTAACTGTCTTTTGCAAGATTAATTTCAACTCCCTATTACTTAATTCTACTTGACCACTAGTCTGTGGGTGATAGGGGGATGCAATTATATGGTTGACATCATACTTAGCAAGCATCTTACGGAAAGCACCATGAATAAAGTGTGAACCACCATCAGTCATTAAATATCTAGGAACTCCAAACCTCGGGAAAATAACTTCTTTAAGCATCTGAATAGAGGTGTTATGATCAGCACTACTAGTTGGAATAGCTTCTACCCACTTAGTAACGTAATCAACATCAACTAAAATATGTGTGTACCCATTAGAGGCAGGAAACGGTCCCATATAATCAAAGCCCCAAACATCAAATGGTTCAATAACAAGTGAATAATTCATAGGCATTTCTTGACGTCTACTGATATTACCAATTCTTTGACATTCATCACAAGATAAGACAAACTTACGGGCATCCTTGAAGAGAGTAGGCCAATAAAAACCGGAATGCAATACCTTGTGTGCAGTTCTATCTCCCGCATGATGCCCTCCATAAGCTTCGGAGTGGCACTTGCGTAGGATCTGTTCCTGTTCATGCTCAGGTACACAACGTCTAATAATACCATCTACTCCTTCTTTATAGAGATGTGGGTCATCCCAAAAGTAATGTCTCAAATCATAGAAGAATTTTTTTCTTTTGCTGGTATGTGAAGCTAGGAGGTATAAACTTAGCAACAATATAATTAGCATAATCAGCATACCATGGAGCAGTAAGAGAAGTATTTATGACAGCTAGTTGTTCATCAGGAAAGCTATCATCAATAGGTTGTGGGTCATCAAGTATATTCTCTAACCTAGACAAGTTATCTGCAATGGGGTTCTCAGCTCCCTTTCTATCAATAATATGCAAGTCAAATTCTTGCAACAAGAGAACCCATCTACTAAGTCTAGGTTTAGCATCTTTCTTTTCCATAAGGTATTTGATAGCAGCATGATCAGTGTGAATAGTTACTTTAGAATCAACGATACAAGGTGTGAACTTATCACAAGCAAATACAATTGCTAAAAATTCTTTCTCGTGGTAGCATAGTTTCTTTGGGCACTATCTAGAGTTTTACTAGCATACTGGATAACATTCAATTTCTTATCAACTCTTTGCCCTAAAATAGCACCTACAGCATAATCACTAGCATCGCACATAATCTCAAAAGGTAAATTCCAGTCGGGAGGCTGGACAATAGGTGCAGAGATCAATGCTTTCTTAAGTATTTCAAATGCTTCTAGACAATCATCATCAAAGACAAAAGTAATATATTTTTGTAAGAGATTAGTCAGAGGCTTGGGGATTTTGGAGAAGTCCTTTATGAACCTCCTATAAAACCCGGCATGACCAAGGAAACTTCGTGTACCTTCGATGTCCTTGGGACAGGACTTATGTAATGCCCCAGATGTAACACTTTCCCTATATGGCAATATATAAACTTTGGCTTCATCATTTCCTTTCCGGGTTCTTCTTTTTTTCAGGTTTCTCGTTTTGTCGTGTGCGTGTGTGCATTTCATCCATGTCATCTTGTCATGTGCATTGCATTGCATTTGTGTTGTCACTTGCATCCGGTCCCACTCGTCTCTTCCCGTTGTCCGTTTCGAGTTCCGACGCTCTCACACGTGCCCGTGGCATCCCCGAGTCCTTCTTTCGTGTTGGGGCGTGTAACGTTTCCGGAATGGCATGAGACTTGTCGTGTGATGTTGTTTTGGTACGTGTAGTCCGCCTGTCAAGTTTCGTCGCGTTTGGAGTTCGTTTGGTACTCCAACAGTTAACCTCATGGGCTAAAAGTACCTCCTCTTTGAGGCCCAAGACCCCCTCCACAACAGCCCACCAACCCAGTACAACCCTTCCCATCATCTCGGTCGTCGATTTGTGATCGCGTGGCCGAAAACCGCTCCCCATTTGAAGTCTCCTAGCTCCTTGTGCCTATAAAAACGTCCACCCTCCATTTTTTTCTCGTCCAAACCCTAATTTCTGCCTCCTCCCGCAGCGCCGGACGTGTCCGTCCCTGGCCGGACGTGTCCGCCGCCGCCTCCGGCCTCTCCGTAGCCGCCACGTGGCAGCCGCCGCCGCTCCCCACCGCGCCGGCCTGCAGGCCCAGCGCGGGCCCGCCGCCGCCACCGTCCCGGGCCGCGCCCCCGCGCGCCCCTCCGCCGATCTTCTCCGACGCCGGCTGCGCCCCACCGCCGGAGCCCCGCTCCCCCGCCGCCGGCCACCAGTCACCGCCGTCGGCGCCCGCAGATCCACCTCGCCACGCCGCCGGCCGAGCCTCGGCCTTCTCCAGCCTCGCAGTTCGCCGCCCTTCGAGCCTCCGGCTCGTCGCCGGGAGGGTCCGCCGCCGCCGGGTCGAAGCCTCACCCCGGCGGCGCCCGTCATCCGTCGCCCGAGGAACCCGCCGGCCGGGATCGAGCCAATGTCGCCGATCCAGATCGGATCTCCTCTGCGGGGCCTGCGAACCCTAACGGGCGCGCCCGCGAACCGCTCCACCCCGCGGACCCGCTTTGCCCGTTAACCCGGCCCGCAACCGCGTTGACTTGAGGTTGACCCCTTGTTTTGCTAAGTCTTTGAGTTATTTTTCATTGTCTGATGCATTCTTGTGATGGCAATAACTTTTACTGTGTTTGTCCGTTTTGTGCATGTGATATGTCAAAATGATCGTGGTGACATGTACTATGTTTTGTTCAATTGTGTCATGCATGTTTGAGACCATCTAGATGTCTTAATATTCATGACAAGAGTACTACTTGTTATAAACTGCTGCTACTAGTTGTTTTCATGCCATGTTTGAGATGTGATAACTTGGTGCATGTTTATCCAAATGAAGCAAATGATATGTCCAAATGTTCATCATGAGATGCTTTACATGTTGGTTGCTATAGCATGCATGTTAGAGTTCAAATTGCCATGTTTATCTCTGTTGCAAAAGTGCAAGTGGCTGTTAGGTTTTGTAACTTGTTACGAGATGCCTAGTTGAGAAGCTCATTGCTATTGTTGTGTTTGTCCCCTTGTTGCATGCTCATATGTTTTAGATTCCCCATCATGTGATCTTTGCTGTGGTGCAAACCACTTGCCATGATATGCTTTGAGGTGACTTAAACATGCTCACAAACATGCCATGATAATGTTACTGTTTTTAACTGTTGGGGAACGTAGTATTTTAAAATTTTCCTACGATCACGCAAGATCTATCTACCAGATGCATAGCAACGAGAGGGAAGAGTGTGTCTACGTACCCTCGTAGACCGGAAGCGGAAGCGTCAAGTGACGCGGTTGATGTAGTCGAACTTCTTCGCGATCCAACCAATCAAGTACCGAACGTACGGCACCTCCGCGTTCAGCACACGTTTAGCTTGATGACGTCCCACGAGCTCTTGATCCAGTTGAGCTTCACAGGAGAGTTTCGTCAGCACGACTGCGTGGTGACGGATATGATGTATCTACCGGCGCAGGGCTTCGCCTAAGCACTGCGATGGTATGACCGAGGTGTGTTTCTGTGGAGGGGGGCACCGCACACGGCTGGAATAATTCAACTTGTGTGTCTTTGGGTGCCCCCCTGCCCCCGTATATAAAGGAGCAAGGGAGGAGGGCCGGCCGGCCTCCTATGGTGCGGCTAGGGCAATCCTACTAGGAATAGGATTGCAATCCTATTCCTAGTAGGAGTCCACCAAGAAGGAAGAGAGGGAAAGGAAAAAGAGGGAGAGGTGGCGCCCCCCCAATCCTAGTCCAACTAGGATCCCCTGGTGGGGCGCCGGCCAGCCTCTATGGGCTGCCTCTCTCCTTTCCTCAAGGCCCACTATGGACCATCCCCCCTCGTGGGGGGTTCCGGTAACCCCCTCCGGCAATCCAGTTAAATCCGAAACTTTTCCGGAACACTTCCGGTGTCCGAATATAGTCGTCCAATATATCAATCTTTATGTCTCGGACATTCCGAGACTCCTCGTCATGTCCGTGATCTCATCCGGGACTCCGAACTACCTTCGGTACATCAAAACTCATAAACTCATAATACCGATCGTCATCAAACGTTAAGCGTGCGGACCCTACGGGTTCGAGAACTATGTAGACATGACCGAGACTCATCTCCAGTCAATAACCAATAGCGGAACCTGGATGTTCATATTGGCTCCTACATATTCTACGAAGATCTTTATCGGTCAAACCGCATAACAACATACGTTGTTCTTTTTGTCATCGGTATGTTACTTGCCCGAGATTCGATCGTCGGTATCTCTATACCTAGTTCAATCACGTTACCGGTAAGTCTCTTTACTCATTCCGTAACACATCATCTCGTGACTAACTCATTAGTCTTTTGCTTGCAAGGCTTATTATGATGTGTGTTACCGAGAGGGCCCAGAGATACCTCTCCGACACTCGGAGTGACAAATCCTAATCTTGATCTATGCCAACACCACGAATACTTTTGGAGACTCCTGTAGAGCATCTTTATGATCACCCAGTTACGTTGTGACGTTTGATAGCACACAAGGTGTTCCTACGGTATTCGGGAGTTGCATAATCTCATAGTCATAGGAACATGTATAAGTCATGAAGAAAGCAATAGCAGTGAAACTAAACGATCATAGTGCTATGCTAACGGATGGGTCTTGTCCATCACATCATTCTCCTAATGATGTGATCCCGTTGATCAAATGACAACTCATGTCTATGGCTAGGAAACATAACCATCTTTGATCAATGAGCTAGTCTAGTAGAGGCATACTAGGGACATACTGTTTTGTCTATGTATCCACACATGTACTAAGTTTCCGGTTAATACAATTCTAGCATGAATAATAAACATTTATCATGATATAAGGAAATATAAATAAAAACTTTATTATTGCCTCTAGGACATATTTCCTTCATTAACACTTAGTGACATTTCACTAAGTCTGGAATCTGTAATATCCTCATGCTATGTTTGCTTGATGTCCTAGGCAAATCCATGTTAGTTTTGGGGTGGCCATTGATCATTCCTTGTTGTATATGTTGTTGTCTATCCATCCATGCCCTCACATGCTCATTTGGTTTGCTGTAGCATATTTAATTCTTCCTCCCAAGTTGCTATAAAATATTGCTGTCAGGTTTTTATTGTCATGATCAAAATGTTGTAGCTTGTTGCTATTGATCCATGCCTCCTATGGGGATGCTCCAATGGAGTTTTTTGTTGTAGGATATGTCTACTTCATATCCATGCTTCTTGTCACCATGTTTGAGTGTTGTAGAGTATATATTTCTTGCCCCAAAGTTGCTATGTGGCTGTTAATTTCAGCTTTGCTTTGTTTCTTGTTTCGGGTGTATCTTTTAGCCCGTTGCTCCGTTTTGAGCGTGTCCTATATGAAACTTGTGTGATTTTGCATGTAGATTCATAATATCATCTTGTTAACATGTTTGGAGTATGTTTGCTTGATGTTTGGGTGCATTTTGCACCGTTGCCATGCTTATCTTGTTTTGATCATATCTTCTAGACCGTAGCTCCGTTTTAAATAAACTTTATATGAAACTTGACTAGAATTTCGTGTAGATCATCATGGTGCATGTTAACTTGCTGTTTAACAACTTTAACTTAAGGTTTGTTCAGATCTGGACTAATTTCAAACTATGCATATGAGGACTTACCGGTTTTGTCTTAAGTAGTTTCCGGCCTCATTTAAACCTGCTGTTTCTTGTGTTGTTTCTCTGTGCTTCCTACCTTTCCATGTTTTGCATCCTAAATAGACTTGTCTTGCATCCTACTTGCTTGAGTAAATTGTCATGTTTCTTGTGATGTTTCTCTGTGCTTCCTATGTTGTCATGTAATGCTTCCTAAGTGCATCTGCAATGCTTCCTGAGTGCATCATACATGCATCCTGTAGTTTGCGCATTGCACCTTGTTTGATTTCGTGCCTCGTGTGTTCTTGTGTTGAGTAGAGCCGGAAGCTGAGATCGAGTACGAGAACGAGGTTACTACCGAGGTCGAGAACGAGGATCCCTCTTACGATCCCATCGACGACTCGGCAGGCAAGATGACCTGACCCAGATATCAATACTATCTTTGCCTATTGCTAGAAGTCTCGCTCTTTAGCTTATTTGCCTCGATGCCCATGTTTGTCTGTCAGCCTCCTATTATAACCATGAATCTGTCTAACCACCCTACCTATGCAAACCTTTGATTGGCTACGTAGGCTTCGCTCAGCCCCTCTTATAGCATTGCTAGTTGCAGGAGAAGATTTGAAGATTCTTGCTTCATGTTGAAGCTTGTTGGGATATCGCACTATATAAGCTCTTTAATAAAATCATCTATATATTGGTAATGGGTGGAAGGCTGAGCCTCTTGCTCGGTGTTTTGTTCCACTCATGCCGCCCTAGGAACCGTATAAACCGGTGTTATGTTCCTTGATTTTGCGTTCCTCACACGGTTGGGGTTATGGGACCCCCTCGATAAACCGCTTAGCGCTAAGGCTTTTCCAGCAAGTCCCAACATTGGTACTCCATTTGCCTAATAACTAAAACTTGCATAGGCCTTTGCAAACCCGAGTTCTTAATCAACAACCCGGGCCAGTGCTCCACATGAGTGTTGGTCCAAACTGGGGGTTATGCGGGGCCACCACGAGGAAACTCGAGGATTGGTTTTACCTGTAGGATCGCCCATCCGGTCGTGGCCTGAGACTAGATACGCGCGGCTATTGTCAGGGTGTCGGCACGCCGGGAGGATTTGCTGGATTAGTCTTACCTTAGTCGGAGTATCTTGAGCACGGGATTCCGAGAATACTCGGGCCTTCCCACCTTGGAGTTGCGACTCCGCGGATCGTGGGCTTGTAATGGGCCAAGTTGGAACACCCCTGCAGGGTTTTGAACTTTCGAAAGCCGTGCCCACGGTTATGTGGCAGATGGGAATTTGTTAAAATCCGGTTGTAGAAAACTTGACACCATGTTCAGAACACACTACCAGCGTGAGTACCGTGACGGTCATTTTCCGAAAAGGGGTTCGGGAAGTGAACACGGTGGGGTTATGTTTGACGTGCTTAGATAGGATCACTTCGTGATCACCTTGTCGCTCGTGGCACTTCTCTTCTCGCTCTTAATACGTAAGCTAGTGCTAGTGCACCTGCAGCCTTTTATTCTTTCTTCAGCCTTGTTCCACACCCAAGGCTTAGATAGTTTTGCTACCCGGGAACGGGATTGCTGAGTCCTCTGTGGCTCACAGATTCTACACCACACCAGATGCAGGTACCATGGTGAGCTACTCAGGTGATGGCATAGAGCTATACTAGGAGTACGATGAGGAACGTAGCCACTACTATGTGCACTATCCCGATGATCAGTAGTGGTTTCTACTAGGGGCGATTCGAACCTGTGGCTTTATGTATGTTTGGTATCTTTCATTTAGATCTTCACCCGTAGTCGGGTTGTGATGTTATTTGGATGATGTTTGACTATGTAATGAATTGCGTGACGTGGTGAGTGTAAGCCAACTATCTCTTTTCCTTTTCATCCCTATTTTTACATGAGATGTGCAAAGATACCGAACTTGAGATCATTCCAAAATGGGCTTATACCTTTAAGTCGTGCCTCGACACGTAGGAGGTATAGTCCCATCCTGGGCATTACAACTTACCCACTAGCTATCAGCAACTGGATATATAATACCTGCCTCTAGAATCTTTAGTATTTCCTTCCGTACCACTTCTTCCATCTTAGGATTTAACCGTCGCTGATGATCAATAACTGGTTTAGCATTTTCTTCCAAAATTATCTTATGTTGGCATATAGTGGGACTAATGCCCTTAAGATCATCCATAATATATCCAATAGCAGCACGATGCTTCTTCAGAGTTTTCAATAATTTTTCTTCTTCCTGCTCTGAAAGGTTAGCACTAATAATAACAGGATATACCTTCTTTTCATCAATATAAACATACTTAAGATTATCAGGCAAATGTTTAAGTTCAAACACGGGATCACCCTTGGGTGGAGGAGGATCCCCTAGGATTTCAATAGGCAAGTTGTTTTCAATACGGGTCCCTGTTTAAAGAATATTTCATCTATTTCCCTTCTCTCATTCATATGCATATCATTTTCATGATCAAGCAAGTATTGTTCTAAAGGATCATTAGGTGCACGGCAATAGAAGCAAGACCAATAATTTCATCCTTACTAGGTGGTTCTTTTTCAAGGGGTTGTCTACGGAATTTAGCAACGTTAAAATCATGAGACATATCCCCTAAACCCACAGTAACAATATCATTCACGCAGTCTATCTTGGCATTAACAGTATTCAAGAAGGGTCTACCATATATAATGGGACAAAATTCATCTTGTGGGGAACTAAGAACAAGAAAATCAGCAGGGTATTTAACCTTCCCACACAAGACTTCAACATCTCTAACAATCCCAACTGGTGAGATATTGTCTCTATTAGCTAGCTTAATGGTAACATCAATCCCTTCTAACTCAACAGGTGCAATATCATGCATAATTTTGTTATACAGATCAAGAGGGATAATACTCGCACTAGCACCTATGTCACATAAACCATGATAGCAATGATCTCCTATCTTAAGAGAGATAACAGGCAAGCCTACAACCGGTCTATGTCTATTCCTAGCATTGGGTTTGGCTATTCTAGCAGACCCTTCTTGGAGGTAAATAACATGTCCATCTAAATCTTCTACCAAGAGATCTCTAACCATAGCAACACTAGGTTCAACTTTAATTTGCTCAGAGGGTGTAGGTGTTCTAGTATTACTTTTACGAACTACAGTTGAAGCTTGAGCATGATCCTCTATCCTAACAGGGAAAGGTGGTTTCTCAATATAAGCAGTAGGAATAACAGGATCAACATTATAAGTGATAGTCTTTTCTTCAACTTTAACAGGTTCAACTACTTTTACTTCAATAGGGGGATGGTATTTAAACCACTTCTCTTTAGGGAGATCAACATGAGTAGCAAAAGATTCACAGAAAGAAGCTACTATCTCAGAGTCAAGTCCATATTTAGTGCTGAACTCACGGAAAACATCGGTATCCATAAAAGCTTTAACACAATCAAACTTAGGGTTGCGTTTAATTCTTTCCAATAAATCACATTTGAATTCGATAGTCTTCATCATATAAGAGCCAGAACAAGAAGTATCGAGCATGGAGCGATTATTAAGAGAAAGCCGAGCATAAAAATTTTGAATGATCATTTCTCTTGAGAGCTCATGATTGGGGCATGAGTATAACATTGACTTAAGCCTCCCCCAAGCTTGAGCGATGTTTTCTCCTTCACGAGGCTAGAAATTATAAATATAGTTACGATCACGATGAACCTGGTGCGTAGGGTAGAACTTCTAATGCAATTCTATCGGTGTACAAAAAGTGGGGTACACTTTTTGTACCCCTATGACTGAGCCACGGCGCCACCACACCAAGCATGGCGAGGGAGGCGAGCCGGGGCAAGATCGAAGCCTGATGGAGACTGAAGCGACGCCAAGAACAAGACCACAAAGAGCAAAGGGACGAAGCGGCTCTCCCCGGCAAGATCCTTGCCGGGGCCAGCACTGGCTGCCCCGGCAAGACCCTTGCCGCGGCAGCTCGCCCCGCGCCTACGGAGCGAATCACCCTTGAGTCCACCACCCCCATGGGGCGAGGATTCGGGAGATATCCCCGTGGTGGCATGCAGATCTTTGTGAAGACATTCAAGATCAGATATAAGTTAAGGACACGACCCTTGGCGGGATTCCAGCCGAGGAGAACCACAAGGCCCCCGGCAAGCACCTTGCCGGGGATGACAGCAGGCACTACGGCAAGACCCTTGCCGGAGCCCCGGCAAGGCCCTTGCCAAGGACACCCGCAGGGCCACCATCAGGCCCGCACCAACTGGGTTTCCACCGACCCACGCAGCTGCCGACCCGACCAGCTGGACGGGCTCCCGCGTGGCAACCCACAGATCTTCGTGGAGACCCGCCGTTGCGCAACCTCAGCTGCTTGTCTGCCTACATGGCGCCTCAGGCACTGCTGGATAGGGCGCGTGTCAACACGAGGAGGGGCGGCGACGGACAAGACGAACGTCTCCCCCCCCGTCCCCAATAAAGCTAGGACACCTAAGCTGGGTGCATTAAATGCACCTTGTCCTGTAATGCGAGGGATAACCTCGCATCATTGTACCCTTTCCACCTCCCGTGTGCCACTCTGGCAACCCCTTTTTCCAATAAAAGGAGGCCCGAGGCAACCAGGAGAAGGATTCGGCTTTTTGGAACCGCTCACGACCCTCTTGGAGCTCCTCGTTAGCTGAAGAACACCAACGTATAATCCACCAAAGCAGGAGTAGGGTTTTACGCATCTTTGCGGCCCGAACCTGGGTAAAGGAACTGTGTCCTGACCGTTAGATCCGCTCTTCTCTCAACCCCGCGCCCCGCAACCGTAGTAGGGATTCTTGTGATCCCATAGGTGTCGATCCAAATACCCCAACATCTTTGGCGCGCCAGGTAGGGGGCGCAGTTGTGAGAATCGGCTTTAGCGGTTAGTTCGGCGCTCCTGCATTGTCATGGCGCCCAAGAAGAAGACGACGGTGGCGGTTGGCCAGTTAGAAGCCGGATAGCTCGTCCCGACACGGGCGAGCAGCGGACCAGTCGCGGAAAGGACTAGGGGCGCTGCTCGCGAACACCAACGCCATCCCGACAGCCGGAGTTTGGGAGGTGGCGATGTTTGTGCGCCTGGTGATGGGCCACACACTGCCAGTTCCAAGGATGGAGCCCGACCCTCCGCAGGTGGCGCGGGGCCTTCCAGGATCGCGGCCGCACCACCCGAAGGCGACGCAAGGGCCTCCAGAACTCCCATACCGGCGCCAACAGCGCGCTCTTCTCAAGTAGAGCGCAACGGACGGCGTCGTCACCCCGAGGATCCCGGACGTCGCCATGGGAAGGGCCCCGAGCGCCACTCCCGGGACATAGAAGACCTGCCCGCCCGCCGAAGCGCTGGTGGAGACGTTAGGCAACCACGGGATCGTGATGGAGCTCCCCCTGACACGGTCAGGGGTCGAAGCGCGTCACCGTCCGTGCAGGTTTCACTACCGTTGACACCAGCCGAAGCTTTGGCGCGCGCGTAGTTGCTCCTCGACTTTCCTCCCGTTATGGGGAAACTCGACGAATGGAGAGCCACCATCCGAAGCCTTGTCGCAGTCGCCAACAGGGATGACCTAAATCCAGCGGAGCTCCCAGGCCGACGCTCCAATGGGGTCCCACGCACCGCTAGCGGGAGAGCCGGCAGCACTGGGGCTACGGTGCATTCGCCTCCTCCTCGCCCGGTGCCACGTGCATCGACCCGTCGAGACGTCGCGGGCGGCGCCATCTCCATAGCGTCGTCCGACCCACGGACCCGCGGCGACCAGCGTCAAGTTCTTCAGGAGCGAGCTCATAAGGACACTCAAACCACCATCGAGCGCCGGCGCGGAACGCGCCACCAGTCAGACAGGCGAGCAGGGCCTGGTGGAGACCGCCCAGCACCAGAAAGCCCTGGAGGTCTACCCTACGAGGTAGGCGTTCCAGCTTTCACCCGTGAGCTGCGGCAGTTCCAGTGGCCCTCTCACCGCACCTTCAAGCCTGACGTTGGCGAGAAGTACAACGGCAAGACCCACCCGTCGGAGTTCCTCAGCATCTACACCATCGCGATGCAAGCTGCCGGGGCCCGTGACGATAAGGTGCTTGTGAATTACTTTCCGTTAGCTCTTAAACCTAACGTCATGTCATGGTTGATGCACTTGACAGTAGACTCTATTTCCTCCTGGTCCGACTTGTGCCATGAGTTTGTTGGCGCCTTTACCGGAGGCCATCAAGCCCATGGCCAAGTGAGTGACTTGCATGTCATACCCCAGAAGGAAGGCGAGACTCTGCACAAGTACATACAGAGATTCAGCCGGGTACAGTACAGCATCCCCGATGTTCACCCTGCCGCCATCATCAGCGCGTTCCACCAGAACGTGCGCAACCGCAATATGCGCGAAGAACTGGCGATGACCAAGGTGAAGGATGTGGCGGAACTCTACGTTCTTGCCGACAGATGTGCCCGGGCTGAAGAGGGAAGGAAGTACCCCTACGAAAGCGCCGGTGCGGAAACCGACTCCTCAGACGAGGATACTGCCGCTCCAGCGAAGAAGGGCCGGGACTGTAACAGGAAGCGCAAGGGGAAGGCCGTGCTTGCCGTCGAGGGATCTAATGACGCCGGTTCCGCCAAGAAAACCAAGGCGGGTGACCCTGGCAAAGAAATTGCCGGGTGTGTCGCCTTCTGGGCCTTGGCGGCTGCCGAGAAGCCAGGAAACTCCGGCAAGCGATACTGCAAGATCCATCGCACCAAGGGCCATGATCTCCAGGACTACCACCAGGTTGAGATCCTTGCTTAGAAGCAAAGGGCTGAATACGGGAGGCGGGACAAGGAGAAGGGCCAAGACAGCGCTGAGGGATCCAGCAAGAAGCGTGACGGCCAAGCAGGCCGTTGCGGCAAGGAGAAACAGCAGGAAAGGCCCGCCCGGGGCCGCGACAGAAGACCTAAAGACGACGATCACGAAGAGGACGACGAGTCCGGCAGCCAAGAGTTTCAGAAGGCTACGGACGCCATGTGCGTCGATGGTGGCGCCTCGCTGCATGCTTCTCACCGCCAGCTTAAACAGTGGGCGCGTGAGATTATCGCGGCAGAGCCATCGTCTGGTGCCCAAAAGCCGCTGAAATGGTCCAGCACACCTATCATCTTTGACGCCGAGGATCACCCTGATCGCACTACTGCGTTCGGGTGCTTGCCATTGCTGGTTTCACCGACAATACGCAACCTCAAGGTGACGAAGATGCTAGTCGATGGCGGGGTCGGTCTGAACCTACTTTCGCCCACCGTGATCGAGAAGTTGCAAGTTCCTGATGGAGACCTCGAGGAAACGGGCACATTTCAGGGGGTCAGCCCAGGGAGTCAACCGAAGGGGAAAGTCACGCTGCCCGTGACTTTTGGAAGTGATCTGAACTACAGGACAGAGAGGATTGTGTTCGATGTTGCCAAGATCCCCTTGCCTTACAACGGGATCCTTGGCCGCCCAGCACTGGCCAAGTTCATGGCAGCATCACACTATGCCTACAACACCCTGAAGATGCCAGGGCCTGTGACGATCATCACCATCCCCTCCGATAAGAAAGATGCGCTGATTTGCGCCGACCAATTGTACCAGCAAGCAGTTGCAGCAACTGCCGCTACGGGGGCACTTGCTCCTACCACTGGAGCCCCGGGAGGGAAGAAGAAGAAGACCGGCGAGACCTCGGGCACCCACTCTGGCAAGCGCACCTCTTCGGAGTGATGTGCTCCCTTCGAGGACGTGCCTAAGAGCTCCACCGGAAAGGAGAAGACCGGCGAGGCCTCAGACATCCACTCCGGCAAGCGCACCACTTCGGAGTGTCGCGCTCCCGTTGAGGACGTGCCAGAGAGCTACACTGGTAGAAACAAGAGATCCAGGGCCACACCGCCAGGAACCAAGAAGGTTTACGTCAAGGAGGACGGTTCGGGAGGGGCTTTTACCATAAGCTCCGCCCTTGACAACAAATAGGAAGGCGCGCTCGTCACCTTCCTACGGGCGAATGTCGACGTGTTTGCCTGGCAAGCATCCGACATCCCCGGCACTCCCAGGGACGTGATTGAGCACCACCTTGCTGTCTGTCCTCATGCGCGGCCCGTCAAGCAGAAGGTCTGGAAGCAAGCTTTGGAACGGCAAGAATTCATCACCGAGGAGATCCGGAAACTAGAAGCTGCGGGTTTGGTGAGAGGAGTGCTCCACCAAACATGGTTGGCCAATCCAGTGGTAGTGCTGATGACCCACAACCGTAAGGGATCTATTGCAGCGTTTTCGATAAGTAAGAGTGTCGAACCCAACGAGGAGTAGAAGGTATTGATAAGTGATTCTGAGCAAGGAATAACTGCAAGCACTGAAAGATAACTTTTTAGGGGTTTTCTTGATATAAGCAACAGGAAAGTAAAAGCGAGCAAAGTAAAAGGCACTGGAGAGTAACAAGTGGCCCAATCCTTTCTGAGCAAAGGAGAGGCCTAGCAACTGAACTTATAAAGGCTAAAGTGTTCTTGAGGACACACGGGAGAGGTAGTCATGTGCTTTCGCCATATTCCGTATCGGTACTATGTGATGTGTTGATAAGTGTTGAGTGGGTGGATCTATGCTAGTACACCCTCTAGACTAAGATGAGTGCACTCTTATGATTAAACACCTTGCAAGAATCCGCAAATACAAGATAGTATTTAAGGCAAAAGCTTAACCATAGCAATACGATCGATGATCCATTGTTCCCTTGTGCAAAAGCGTGCGAACTGGGGTTCAGGTTTCTGTCACTCCGGCAACCCACCGTAAGCAGTCTTTGTACACAATGTATTCCCCTAGGTCATTAATAAGGCGAAGTGTTGAGTGTTCGACTCACACAACACCACCAGGAAAATAACAACACAACTTAAGTATCAAACAACACATATTACTTCAACATCATATGACTACTAACAACAAGACTTCTCCCGTGTCCTCAAGAACTAAAGTAACTACTCACAAGACATAAAAGAGATCATGATCAGTGGAGATAGATGGATGATAAACAATCTGGACACAATGATATTTCTCCAACAAAACTCAATAACATTCACCACAAAGTAGTAATCAACACCGATAGAGTAGAGAGGATAGATAGTACGGATTACAACACAAGTTGCAATTGTGAGATGAGATTGGATGAAGATGGAGATGGTGCTGATGTTGGGGATGATGATGATGATGATCTCGATGATGCCCGTGACGATGGTGATGACGATGGCGATGATCTCCCCTTCCGGGAGGTGATCTCCCCGGCGGAATCTGCCCGCCGGAGATGGATTTTCTTCTCTGTAGGTTTCCGCCACGGAGCGGCGGCGGAACTCCGTAAACTCTCCCCTTTTTAGGGTTTCTGGATGACGAGGAGTATATAGGCCAGAGGGGAGAGCCTGGAGTGGGCCAGGGGCTCCAGGCGCCCTCCTAGCGCGGCCAGGGTGGGGGCCGCGCTAGGTGGCCGCCTGGGCACCCTGTGGCCCACCTCTGGTTGCTCTTTTGCGTATCTTCGTGATCCTTCTGGAAAATACCCTCCGTCGATTTTTAGGTAATTTGGAGGTATTCTTCTTCAGCAACTCAGCGTCCACTTTTTACCGCTGAATCCTGCGTCTGCTGCTTCGGCACCGGAAAGTTGCAAACTGTGTAAAATGGGCCAAAACAACATAAGAACATCATCGTAATGTGAAATATATCAATGAATAAGGATGAATTACGATATAAAATAGTGATGCATTTTGGACGTATCAACACCCCCAAGCTTAGACCTCGCTTGTCCCTAAGCGAATACTGAGCTCGGTAAACCTGTCCACAAGTTTAGAGAGTGAAGTGTCGATAAATAGAATACGGACAAGAAGCATCACGGTTTCTTCAACAAACTCAAATATCCTCAACAACAATCTTCAACTCATAAGGCCCTTATACAAGAGTGGTAACACTTATAATCGAAAGTAGGGCTAAGGAAACTCATCAAATCATGGCAAACATGACCTTTGGTCAAAGAACAACTAATAGCTTTTACTTTTTCTCTTTCTCTTTATGTTTTGATGAGATTAATTGAAGCTTTCGAAAGAACATGTTATTAGGAAAGAAGTGAAAGTGTTAACACAAAGGAAGATGTTTGCTTTAGCTGGGCTTGACAAACAACTTACTTATCAAATGATAATGTCAACAAGGATATGATATGACAAATCTTAATGCAACTTTATATGAATGAATCCTCGTCAACATCAAGTGTCTGCTCTCTTTAAGAATAGAAGGAAGTAGGAATAACTGACTCAACCTAAAACTAAGAGATAGGCCCTGCTCTAGGGAAGTAGGGAAAACTCATGTGCTATCCTTAAATCAAACAGAATAAAAACAAGTTTTGAGAGGTGCATGATGTGTCAACGAATGCTAATAGATAACTCAATTACTTCTCAAACTGGACAAGTTTCGAGGAACGGCTCCCGCACGGGGACGATCACATCCCCTTAATCTCCTTTGTTTATCACTGCCAAAGTTTTCTGATTTCTCATGAACAAAGCGTGAAGGAGGGTTTGTTTGTTGTATTATCTTTTATGAGCCGGGCGCACTCATGCCAGTTCCTCCTCGTATTAGGGGTTTGCAGATTAGACATGCAATCCCGGGGTAAAACTTGTCCAACTTAAAACGATCATGAATTAACTACTACTTCCTCATGAGCTAAAATAGGGGCACAAAATAGAAGATTTTGAACATTTAAGGATAACACATAAATTCTATACTTTAGGAGGTGGTAGTGGAATACCACGAATAGGAAGGTATGGTGGACTCATATGGAAGGCATTGGTTTAAGGGTATGGATGCACAAGCAGAATTCCGCTTAGTACAGAGTTTAGGCTAGCAAAGTCTTTGAGAGAACAGACAATTGATGATGACTAAGATGCAAAGCAATATAAAGCATAAACATTAAAATAAGCATAACACATCAAGTTGTCTTCCTTGTCAGCATAACACTTCAAGCATAATAACATAAAGGTTTTGGCTATGACGCTACTTTAAGAAAATCATGCTTGTTGTTATGACCAAAGCTATGTTTGCCAAGATTAAATAAAGTTTTCAAAGCCATACCTGATATAAGGTCAATACTCCCCATAAGAATCATCATATAAGGTCGATTGCGTGAAGAGAATACCGAGTGCAGCAAAGGAACCAATAGACTTCTCATTAATATTCCATCATAGACGACTCCACACTCACGGATACAATCTCTCAACAGAAGGAGTGATAGACCTCAATGCACACACCTATTTCATATAATAACCTCCCTAGACATGATACGACCCTACTTGACTCTAAAAGACAAAAGATAAAGATAAAGATACCGGGCACTCCCCCAAGCTTGGAACAAGCTAAGGGGATGCCATTACCCAAGGAGATTTCACTCCTCATTCTTGTTGACGTTGATTCTTCAAATCTCTTATGACACGGCGAAGGGTTTGGTTTTCCTTCTCCAAGATCTCCACTTGTACCTTTAGTACACGGAAATCTTCGCACAGCTGATTGGTGATGCGATAAGCCTCGGAGATGGTGGAGAGCGTACGTTGATCTTCAAGTGAAGTAGAGGGCCCTGAAAGGTTAAGATAAAGATCATAATGAGGTTGGATAGATCCCACCATGATGGGATTGCTTGGGCCTCCTTGTTGTTGGGCAGTGATAGTCTTGACTTCCTCCCTCACGGAGCGCTCCATCTCCGCTTGTCTTGCGGCAATCTCTTCTTCGGTAGCCCAGTCAACGTGCTTCCCTTGATTAAGATCCTTCTGGACTTGACGTAGACGCCATCCCAAGAAGTCCTCTCCGCTCGAGCCACAAGAAGACATCTCTAACAATAACTTTTTACCCTGGCAGAAACAGATCGAAAAGAAAACACAAGAAATCGCGAGATACGTTGCCGGAACAATCCGGGCAAATATATAGCAAAAAATTCTGCACAGAAAGGAAGGTAACAAGCTAAAGTGGGGTCGGAGACGGACTCCTGGGTGCCCAGGCGGCCTCCCGGCGCGGCCAGGAGGTAGGCCGCGCCAGGGGGCGCATGGGCCCCCTGGAGCTTGTCTCCGGCTCCACTTAGGCTTAGAATTTTCCTAATTTTTCAAAAACTCATAATATGGAACTTTTATGGCGGTTCGCGATGTTTCCTTACCGTAATACATACCTTTTCTTATTCTGCTTCTGCTGGTGTCTGAAACAGGGCTGCAACATGTTCTTCGTGAGTTGTTGTGTATATCATATTCACATCAACATTGACAGGGTCTCCTGCTATGTAATGCTTAAGTCTTTGCCCATTCACAACTTGAGGTTTGGTGCCTTCAAAATTGTTAATCTTGATTGCAACAGACCGATAGACTTCTTCAATATGAAATGGCCCTTCCCACCTGGAAAGTAGTTTGCCTGGAGAAAACCTGAAACGGGATCTAAACAACAAAACTTTATCACCAACATTAAATTCACGTTTCAGAATCCTCCTATCATGCCACTTCTTTACCTTTTCCTTGAACATTTTAGCGCTCTCGTAAGCTTCACTTCTCCACTCATCTAGAGAAGTCAAGTTCATGAGACGCTTCTCACCAGCTAACTTTGGGTCAGCATTAAGCTCTCTAACAGCCCAGAAAGCTTTGTGCTCTAATTCTAATGGCAAATGGCAAGCCTTGCCATAAACCATCTTATAGGGGGACATACCCATGGGGTTTTTGTAAGCAGCTCTATACGCCCACAAAGCATCTCCTAACTTATTTGACCAGTCCTTTCTATTTCTATTTACTGTCTTCTGTAAGATCAACTTGATCTCTCTATTGGTGAGCTCAACTTGCCCACTAGTTTGAGGATGGTACGGTGAAGCAATTCTATGATTGACATCGTACTTGGATAAAGCTTTTCTAAAAGCTCCATGCGTGAAGTGTGATCCTCCATCAGTCATGAGATACCTAGGTACACCAAACCTAGGGAAAATCACATCTTTGAGCATTTTCAAAGATGTCTTGTGATCAACACTTTCAGTGGGGATTGCTTCAACCCACTTGGTCACATAATCAACAGCTACTAAAATGTGAGTGTACTTGTGCGAAGAAGGAAAAGGACCCATAAAATCAAAACCCCAGCAATCAAAAGGTTCAATCACTAGTGAGTAATTCATAGGCATCTCATTCCTTCTACTAATGTTACCAACTCTCTAACATTTATCACAGGCTAAAACATAATTTCTAGCATCCTTAAAGAGAGTAGGCCAATAAAAACCTGATTGAAGAACCTTATGTGCGGTCCTCTCACTGGCATGATGTCCTCCATAGGGACTATCATGACATTGTCTGAGAATGTCCTTCTGCTCATGTTCCGGTATGCATCTTCTCACGATCCCGTCTGGACCTTCTTTGAAAAGATCTGGGTCATCCCAAAAGTAGTGCCTCAAATCATGAAAGAACTTCTTCCTTTGCTGAAATGTTAAACCTGTAGGCAAATACTTCGCAACGATAAAATTAGCATAATCTGCAAACCAAGGATCGGAAAGAGATTGTACTTTTACAACGGCAAGTTGCTCGTCTGGAAAACTGTCGTTGACTGGGATGGGATCATGTGGTATATCTTCCTTCCTTGAAAGATTGTCCGCCATCGGATTGTCTTCTCCTTTCCTATCAACAATCTGCAAATCAAATTCTTGAAGAAGGAGTACCCATCTGATAAGTCTTGGCTTGGCATCCTTCTTTGTCATAAGGTACTTAATGGCAGCATGGTCAGTATGAATAATTACTTTGGAATCAACAATATACTGCCTAAACTTATCACAAGCAAACACTACAGCTAAGAATTCCTTCTCAGTAGTAGCATAATTCTTTTGAGCACTATCAAGGGTTTTACTAGCATAATGTATAACATTCAATTTCTTATCAACCCTTTGCCCTAAAACAGCTCCAACAGCAAAATCACTAGCATCACACATAATCTCAAAAGGTAAATTCCAGTCAGGTGGTTGTACTATAGGAGTGGTTATTAAAGCTTTCTTAAGAACTTCAAAAGCCTCCTTACAATCTTCATCAAATACAAAAGGAACGTCCTTCTGGAGAAGATTAGTGAGGGGTCTCGAAGTCTTAGAAAAGTCTTTAATAAATCTTCTATAGAAACCAACATGACCGAGAAAACTGCGAATACCTTTGATGTCCCTTGGATAGGGCATCCTCTCAATTGCTTCGATCTTGGCCTTGTCCACCTCAATTCCCCTTTCGGAAATCTTGTGACCAAGAACAATTCCTTCGTTAACCATGAAGTGGCACTTCTCCCAGTTGAGTACCAGATTTGTCTCCTCACATCTCTGCAAAACTTTATTAAGGTTGTGGAGACAATGGTCAAAGGAAGTTCCATAGACGGAGAAATCGTCCATGAAGACTTCCACAATCTCCTCACAGAAACCATGAAAAATAGCAGACATACACCTTTGAAAATTAGCAGGGGCATTACATAAACCAAAAGGCATACGCCTGTAAGCATAAGTACCATAGGGACAAGTAAAAGTGGTCTTCTCTTGATCAGCAGTGTTAACATGAATTTGAGAGAAGCTAGAATAACCATCGAGGTAACAAAAGTGGGTTTTTTGGATAACCTTTCAAGCATTTGGTCGATGAACGGCAACGGGTAGTGATCCTTCCTGGTTGCCTTGTTCAGCTTCCTGTAATCAATACACATTCTATATCCAATAATAATTCTCTGAGGTATTAGTTCATTCTTATCATTAGGAACCACAGTTGTACCTCCTTTCTTAGGAACACAATGTACCGGGCTTACCCACTTACTATCAGCTATAGGGTAGATAATACATGCGGCTAGAAGCTTGAGAATCTCAATTCTTACAACATTCATCATCTTCGGGTTCAATTGTCGTTGATGATCAACAACTGGTTTAGCATCGGGCTCAAGGTTGATAGTATGTTGACAGATAGATGGACTAATCCCCTTAAGGTCATCAAGGGTATAGCCAATTGCACCTCGGTGTTTACGAAGTACTTCCAATAGTCGCTCTTCTTCATATCCTGAAAGGTTAGAGTTGATAATAACAGGATATACTTTCTTTTCATCTAAATAAGCATACTTGAGCGTATCGGGAAGAGGTTTAAGATCGAACACCGGGTCTTCTTTTCGTTTTGATAAAATTCCCAAAGGTTCAACCGGAAGGTTGTGCTTCAGGATAGCAAGTTATCTCAAGAATATTTCATCTAGTTCATTTCTTTCCTGCATATGCAAATCATTCTCGTGGTCCTCCATATATTGCTGCAAAGGATCATTAGGGGAATAGCAATAGAAGCAATACTTTTAATAATTTTATCATCACTAGGTAAATTGGTACCACGAGGCTGCTTAGAGAACTTAGAAAAGTTAAATTCATATGGCTCACCATTGAATTCAACAGAAACTTTACCTTTCTTGCAATCTATTATAGCTCCACAAGTTCTGAGAAAAGGTCTACCAAAAATAATAGGACAAAAATTGTCCCTCACTGAACCAAGTACTAGAAAGTCAGTAGGGTATTTTACCATTACACATAGGACTTCAACGTCTCTCACAATTCCGATAGGAGAGATAGTTGCTCTGTTTGCAAGATGAATGGTAACATCAACTTCTTCAAGTTCACAAGGTGAAATCTCACCGATGATCTCTTGATAAAGTGAATAGGGGATAGCACTAGCACTCGATCCCAAATCGCATAGCCCATAATAATTGTGATCTCCTATTTTAACAGATACTACTGGAGTACCTGAAATTGGGCCTTTATTCTTGGCTAAGACAAGGTTAGTGGAAACAGCACAAAAATTTACATTGGAATCCAAAACATCATTAGTAACAAGGTCTTTAACCAATGCAACTTGAGGATCGACCTTGATCTGGTCCTCAGGCTCATCAATTCTTCTCTCACTTTTATTTATTATGCCTGTCACAAGAGAGTGCTCCCTTATCCTTTCGGGAAAAGGAGGCTTTTCATATATAACTACAGGCAAAATAGAGTTAGCAACATGAATATCAACAGGTAACTCTTTGAAAGGTTCATGATGCTGATCTCTCTTCTTTTTAAAATAATCAACGTGAGAGGCAAAATCCTTACAGAAATCAATCATTAGATGGGAATCAAGACCAATCTTAGAGCAAAAGGTATTGAAGTAATCGGTTTTCACATAGCTCTCAATATAATCATGCTCATAATTTATAGCGGGTTCAATACCTTTATCGATTTCCCAATCTTCGGTATTCCTCTGGATCCTTTCAATGAGATCCCACCTTTCTTCAATGCTCTTTGTCTGAAATACCCCACTAGAGGAGGCATCCAATATCTCCTTATCCTGAAATACCCCACTTGATAAATTGCACTAGCTCCTTCGTTTTTATTAGAACTGATGACAGTGAGATTCTCTCACTGCCTTTGTATTAATAAAACAGGGTTAGGGGGGTTAGAGTGCTCAGAGCTACACACATGTTACATAATGCTAAGAGGGGGGAGGGGTTGTGTACAGAGACTAATACAAAAGAAGATACAATCAAAGCGAGCTAGCTATGAATAAAATGTAGGCCCCCTGCTCTTGCTTTGATCTATGGACCAGCATAGCAAAGTCCAGTTTGAATCTGTTCCTCCAAGAAGCAAATGAAGGCTGAATCCCTCTGAAGTGTTTATCATTCCTCTCCTTCCAGACCCCCCAGGTTGCTACTGCAAAAACTTCCAAGAACATCGGCCAAGCCCAACTGGCTTTACCCTCATGTAGCATTCTCAACCAGTCAGAGTCAATTGTCCAATGTATCCCCAGGGCATCCCAGCATCTCTGGCTGAAGGGGCAGGCAAAGAAGAGGAAAACCAAGTCTTCCTCGGGCGGATGGTGGCACAGAAGGCAAGTATAGTCATCATTCTGAACTTTGTAGTGTCTCCTCTTAAGCATGTTTCGAGTGTTCAATCTATCAGACATCAGCAGCCACAAGAACACTTTCCACTGCTCCATGGATTGCTCGCCTACGATATCTGAAGTCCAGCGGTGGTGGAGCAGTCCATCATGCAATGTTTTCTTGTTCACTGTTTGCGTGCGAACCATGCAGAATAGTAAGTTGAAAGCATCTCATGATGAAGGTTGGGGTAGATTGGAGCACGAATTTGACCAGCACCTCCCGAGCCTTTTTAACAAACCTTGTCCTTACCATCCAGAGACCTTGCCCTTAGCACTCTCTCTGGCATACTTGAAAGTCCCTTCTACGGATCTCCACACAACAGTTGGCAGACCCAAATATTTCCGCTTAAAATTTCAGAACGAATTCTAATAACATTCGTGAGATGTTCCTTGTCCTCCTATTTACTTCCTTTCCCAAAGAAAATTGACGATTTTTGCACACTTTCTTTCTAGAGGCCACCTCATAATCATGCAAGGTGGTCCTGAGAGCCTCCAGACTATGTTGGGACCCTTCAAGGAACACAATGCTATCATATGCAAATAGTAGGTCGGTTACCGTGGGGCCAATGCTCCCACGATACTCCTTTTATGTCGTCAACTCGCTGCACATTTTTTAGTAATGCCTGGAAACCCTTGATAGAAAACAAGAATAAATACGACGACAATGGGTCGGGCGGAAAAGTATGTGAGATTCCTCCATTAAGCATCACAGAAAACCTTATTGACGTAACACACCTCATAATTACCTGTACCCAAGTATCGGCAAAACCAAACCGTGACATCATACATTCCAACAAAGACCACTCAACCCTGTCGTACGTTTTCATCATGTCCAAGTTGATCGCACAAAGGGGCTTATTTCTGTTCCTCGTTTTGATGGCATGGACACACTCATACGCGAACATAAAAAATATCCTTGATAATTACCCCCAATACAAATGCACTCTGCTCCTCAAAAATCATCTCTGGGACGATCACTTCTAACCGGTTAGCTAGTACCTTCATAGCAATCTTGTACAACACATTACACACGCTTATCGGTTGAAACTATGACATCACCTCGGGTGAGTTAACTTCAGGAATCATGACAATGATAGTTGTAGCGACCCGACCCAAATGGATCGAAGTCTCTGTGCTTAAGTGTCATCCCTGGATCGGTATGCTGACACACACAGTACTCGATGAATTATAACAGAGTTCAATCACACACTTTATTACATCGAGGTCATCAAAAGAGTATTTATTACAATAATATGGCCAAAGGCCATCTGGATAAAATAACTGCGGAAGCATCAAAAGTAAAATGAGTCCATCAACTCCACGGCAAACTGAGTGCAGAACAACGACCTATCGCACCTTTACTCCTCGTCGGAAAACTCTGCAACATGAGACGTTGCAGCCGTGTAGGTCAGCACATGGAATATGCTGGCAATGTCACACCATAGAATAATAATAAAGAAAAAGACTATCTCTATATGCAAATTTAGCTGGTGGAGGCTCTAAGTTTAATGTTTGCATAAAGCCAATTTTACCCTACAACAAAGGAATACATTTTTATTTACTACTAAGTTAAAAATGCCATTATTGAGAAGGTTCCTCCAACTCAATCCCAAAATTCCCAAGTTATTAGTAACCCAATGATTTCATTAAATAAAGTGATGAGATCAACCAATAATTCACTTCCAGATACTCAAGTTGTCCATAACCGGGGACACGGCTAATCATGATTAGTTTGTACACTCTGCAGAGGTTTGCGCACTTTTCCCCACAAGACTCGACCACCTCCATGATCGGAAGATCGAGACATAGTCTTTCTGAAGTATTTCCTCCAAACCCTGGGTAGACCGGTACACCTACTTTCCCCTACATCAGCTAGTCTACCACGGAAAGAGGTCACACAACTTACTAAACTATGCCAGAGCCCATAATGGCTTGTGGCTGCACACGGAAGTTACTAGGCATGAAATATCTTATGATCCCTTTGAGCCTGGGTGGCGGACCTAGGGTAATCACACGGGTACTCCGGGATTCCCCTTGGGCAAGAACTGGTTTCTCCAGGTGCCCCAAACAATCCACCCAGATGTGTATTAAAGTTGCCACCTTATGTTGTCCCAAAATTATTATCTCTCGCAACTTGCATGTATCACACATACCAATCCCCGTCTACGAGCATGGCTAAGCAACATATGATATAACGAATATTCCCGGGGTGATAAAAGGTCATAGTTTCCTACCACATAAACTACAAAGCATAACCACATGTTCCCAATCCTACTCATGCAATCTTTGAGGGTGAAACTAATGCATAGTAAAAACTGGGTATTGAAAATTTATGATCAAAGTGTGAACTTGCCTTGCTGACGTTCGTTGAACTCTAAAGATTCGTAGTAGCAAGCTTCGCACTCCGGATGATCTAGCGTAAGCAAGCAATAACATACATAAGCATACATGCAAAGATCCAAAAAGAAAACAAATAAAAGACTTCGAAAACTCCAAAGATACAAAAATAAAGTTTCTGTACAGAATATATTTTTCACAGCAACAAAAATAAATGGTTTTGGTTTTAACAGAAGGTACATGTCACAAGCTTCGATTAGCAAAAAGAATCACCCAAAACGGAGTTACGAAACTCAAGATATGGCCTAACGAAGTTTGAATTCAGATCTGCTTGAATTCAAAATTTTAAAAATTTTAAAAATATATTTCGTTTGGTTCTCTGGATAGAGGATATTTTTATGAAACCGTAGGAAAAAGAATCAACTAAATCGGATCTATAGACTAAAAGATATACTAGAAACAAGATTCGGTAAAGAATCTGAATTGGAAAATATACTGATAAAAGAGAAAAAAAAATTGAACAGGGTGTTCACCGGACTTGTCGCCGGAGACGAGGAAGAAGGTGGCTCCGGTGTGTTTCGGCGAAGGACGCGTACGGGACGGTGTAGAGGACGATGTGGTGAACCTCTTGATCAAGTTTTGGTTGAAGATAGCTTCATGTACACACGGTGAGAGGTCGCCGGACTTCACGAACTCCGGCGAGCAATTGGCGAGGTTTGGGAGGGGGAAAAGCTCCAGAAGGAGAGGGCTTCGGACGAGGGGTGAGAGGGGCTCGCGGGGTGCCTTTTATAGGGCTTGGGGAGGTCCAGAGTTGGGTGGGGCGAGATGTGTTAATGGTGGCTGTTTCTCTGCCTCGTAATGGCCATTACAGGCGACTCCAAGG